>JAGIQG010000018.1:7929840-8654284 GCA_024679065.1 Sphyrna mokarran
TCAGTCATGGCAAACTACTTTGTTCTTTGTTTCAGTTGAAAAGTCAGTTAAAATCTTTTACCTTTGGGGTCAAAACCACAAGAAATTAAAGGGTTACAAACAAAACCCAATCTACCACGCAAACCAGCCTTCCATCCATTGATGGTCTACTGTTCCCATTGCCACGGAGAAGTAGCCAGCATCATTAAAAGGACCCCATATATCCTGGACATTCTCTCCTCCACTTTCTTCCGTCGGGAAAAATATACAAAAATCTGAGGACACGTACCAACCAACTCAAGAACAGTATCATATCCCTGCTGCCAATAGACTTTTGAATGGACTTATCTTGCATTAAGTTGATCTTTCTCTACACCCTAGCTATGTCTTTAACACTACATTTTGTATTCTCTCCTTTTCTTCTCTATAAACAGTATGCTTTGTCTGTATCACGTGCAAGAAACAATACTTATTGTCACGTGTTAGTATACAGTGAAAAGTAATCAAGTTAAATCACATCATTACTGTTTTGTTCTAATTGAATTATTCATAGATGTATATCAGATGGAAGTCTTTTCAAAAAGCCACTTTGAGTGATTCATTTATACTCTTCATTTGCTAGCACGAGGGGACACAGCTTTAAATTAAGGGGTATGAGTTATAGGACGGATATCAGAGGTAGGTTCTTTACTCAGAGTGATTAGGGAGTGGAATGCCCTGCCTGCAGCTGTTGTAGATGTGCCAAGTTTGGTGGCGTTTAAGAGGTTAATTGATAAGTATACGGAAGAGAAGGGAATGGTTTAGTTTGGAGGGGCATTGCTTTTTATTTTGGTCGGCACAACATCGAAGGCCGAAGGGCCTGTTCTGTGCTGTAATGTTCTATAGCGCAGGAAGATTTGCGAGGGGTGATATTTCTGATTAGATTGCCTGCCTTGGTACTATTGAGAACTTTGCTAATAGCACTGCCATTTAAGACTGGCAGTGCGATATTACAGATTTCACTTCCACCCTCGCTGGAGTCATCCAAACTATACATTTACCTTTACCTCACATCTTTCCCTTTGACCGATCACTTTAAAATGTAATCAGTTCTTTACTTTGCCCTTGAGCATACGCCGAACTCTCTGTTCTCTTCAAACTCTATGTACTTAAAACAAAATAGCTGAAAGCTTGCAATAAACTTTACACTCATTTTATTATCACTCCAAATTTTGGAAATATTTTAAAAATGTACGAATGCTCCTTTGTACATTTGCAATAAAACAAAATATCTTTTAATCCATAGAATCCCTACAGAAGGGGGGCATTCGGCCCCATAGAGTCTGCACTGATGACAATGCCATCGAAACTCTATCCTCATAACCCCACATATTTACCCCACTAATCCCTCTAACCTATGCATCCTGGGAAACTAAGGGACAATTCAGCATGGCCAATGTACCTAACTTGCTCATCTTTGGACAGTGGGAGGAAATTGAAGATAGGAATTTGGGGTGGCACGGTAGTATAGTGGTTAGTACTGCTGGTTCACACTCCAGGGACTTGCATTCGATTCCTGCACATATGTGGACTATGTGGAGTTTGCACATTCCCCCCATGCCTGTGTGGGTTTCCTCCAGGCGCTCTTGTTTCCAAAGATGCGTGGGGTTGGTTGATTGTAAAATTGTCTCTTAGTGTCTTGAGATGCGTAGGTTAGAGGGATTAGTGGATAAACACATAGGGATAAAGGGGATAGGACCTGGGTGGGATTATGATTGGTGCAGACTTGACAGGTCGAAGGACCTCTTTTCTGCACAATAGCATTCTATGATGATTCACCCAGAGAAAACCCATGCAGACGTGAGAACATGCAGACTCTGCACCAGGGCCAGGAATCAAACCTGGGTCCCTGGAGCTGAGTCAGCAGTGCTAACTACTGTGCCACCATACTATTGAGAACCCATTTGTGAAATCATTGGGATGCAAACTTTAAATTGTGTAATTAACGAGTTTAAAATTCATTCGGACAGCTTTAATCTGGTCCAAAATGGGCAATATCTTCTATTTTAAATTCAAAAGGTTAAATTTCTCACCCTTGTTGTTATCTGATGATATAAAGAACAGAAAGAGTAAATTTACACTGCTCAAAAATCAGCATTCACGTATGCCAATACTTTAGGTTCATTCCTTAGTCACACTTGTAAAATGCACTTGAAATTAAAAAGGTCTGAAATCTAATTAACACCATCTTAAACTATCGACATCCACAAAAGTAACAAACTTGTTTTGTAAAGAGAATGATGTCAACATTCAAGGTTATGCCGCCTTTCGAAGATTTTTTACAAAAGCATGAAATACCCCTAAATTTCCTGGACTAAGTACTGATTCAATTGTGAGATGTGTTGGATCTACTGTGGTGTTGTTCTGTATCAGAATTCATTGGTAGGGCCCCCATGTTTAACTGGAGTAGTTTGTTGGGTAGTTTGAAAGTTTGACTGAAATCTTTAAGGATTTGGTATTGATTGATGTAGATGGGTACCAAAGTGCTGAGCTCAGTAAGTTGGCTGGTAGTACGTTGGACTGTATATTTTTTGTGTGAGCTTTGAGTGTGCTCATGTGCCAATCTGTCTTACGCAAGATAGGTTGGATGACTGTGAAAGTATTGATTCAGAATTTTACATTATGGCTGTCCCCCTTCCCCAAGCAGCCAACATAATCAGGGACCCCTCGTACCCTGGACATTCTCTCTTCCACCTTCTATTGGAAAATGATTGTGTACTAATCAACTCAAGGATAACTTCCCTGTCTCCAGGCTTTTGAAAAGGTCCTATCGTATGTTAAGCTGATCCTTCCCTTCACCCTAGCTGAATCTGCAAAAGTATATTCCGCACACAAATCTTTTTTTTCCCTCTATGTACTTCATGATCAGTATGTTTTGCCTGTATAGCACACAAGAACAAATACCTTTCACTGTATCGCAGGGAATGTGATATCAAATTAAATCAAATGCTCCCCCCAATTGAAACATTGTTATTAGACATATCCTTGCACAATGACAGCTGAAGCATAATTGCCAAACTCAAAAACCTAGCGATGCTGACAATAAAATGCATGCTGACACTGAGAAGTCAGCAGTTGAGGACAAAGTGCCAATACCAGGTTAGTAGCTGTGTTGTCCTTGTGAAATTTAACATGGCCACAAGCTTTAATTCCCTTCTCTGTTTCTTGGGCTATTGACATCAAAAGGTGCCAGGCAAAAACAAGTTATTGGTGCAGCTGTTTGTTCAAGGTGGGAAGGCAGGACAACGTTAACCCAGTCTTATCTTGTATCCCACTTGAGAGTGTTTTAAAATTTATTAGTCACAAGTAAGGCTTACGTTAACGCTTCAATGAAGTTACTGTGAAATTTCCCCTAGTTGCCACACTCTGGCACCTGTTTGCATGCATTGAGGGAAAGTTTAGTACAGCTAATGCACCTAACCAGCACTTCTTTCAGACGGTGGGAGGAAACGGGTTCTCAATAGCACTGTGGCACGGTGATTAACACTGCTGCCTCAAAGCGCCACCGACCCAGCTTCACAGCCAGAGAAAATCCATGCAGACACTTGGGAGGACATGCAAACTGCACACAGACAGTGACCCAAACTGGGAATTGAACTCCGATCCCCTGAGCTGAAAGGGAGCAGTGCTAACCAGTGTACCACTGTGCCTCCTTACATTATGATGAATGAGTCATGAGTTATGAAGAAGGTTGGGCCACCTTTCCAGCAGAGGTTGAGAATATTACTTCTGGATTGTAGAACCCAGAACCCCATGGGTTTCTGTCTGGAGTGGAAGAATGTTTAAATCCATTGCAGTCAGTCTCCATTGATCTGAAGAAAACAGTTGTGACTCCAGAATGCAGACCTTGTTTTCAGAGACTTTTTGTTTTGTTGCTAATATCGATGGATTGCACAGTGACTTGAGTCTGCAGCAAACTTCCCTATCCATAGATTTTTCCACTTCCATGGGAATGCAGAATGCTACCCCAGTGGGAGAGGAGGGCAGGACATACAATGCTCTGCTTACTGGATTTCCCCCACTGCTGGGAAATAAGGAGATGCTTACATTGACTCTGGCATCATTTGTACGTTGTACTTTTCATTTTAACTCACCCTAGGGCACTACGATTGTAAAACCAATCAATTGGTGACTCCAGCAACATTAACCCACATTTAAATACACTGTACTGAACTCAGCAATTACAGGAAGAACCACAACAACACATGGGGAATTCCAGAAATGGGAAAGTCCAAGGGAGGAGATCTATTTGGAGCCAGAAAAAGTCTGTTTGATTTAGTTGTGAAATAACAGCACAGTCTTATCTTAGAAGCTGAGTTACTCAAAGTCACCCTTTGTTACACTGTGCTATTGTAACATTCAACATACTTGAAATATCAATTTGGCATTTACACAGGTAATTTCAGTAGATTTTGTAAAAAGTGTCAAACATATTTGTTACAAGAGTACATGTAGCTCCAAGTCCAGTGGTTAGCATCACTGCTTCAGGGCTAGGGACCTGGGTTCAATTCCAGCCTCAGGTCTATGTCTGACTGTGGAGTTAACATGTTGTCCCTGTGTCTGCATGGGTTTCCTCAGTGCTCCCAGTTTTCCTCCCACACTCCAAAGATGTGCAGGTTAAGGTTGATTGGCTGTGCTAAGTTGTCTTTAGTGTCAGGGGGACTAGCTTGGGTAAATATATGGGTTTACAGTGATATGGCATGCGTGGCCTTGTTGTCAGTGCAGACTCGATGGGCCAAATAGCCTGCTTCTTCCCTGTAGGAAATCTATCATCCTATTCTAAGTATTATACTGGCTTATGTAAAAAAAATACAAGATGCATCTCCCAATCTACTTTACAATTACTATATTATAAAATGCACAGTATCTGTCTAACCTCCTCATTACCAATACTGTCAGGGGACAATAGGGAGGGAAGAATAGCTAATATGTCAGTTTGTGACATTAATCTGCTGAATCTAACTGGTGATTCTTACTTCCCAGGTGTGAAAATGTCTATTCGCAAGAACAGTGCTGCTGGAGATAATGTTGCCTGAGAAATTAATTTCAGGGATAATTTGGTTCAGTACTTGAATTGACTTTGAGGATGGTGATTTGAGTTTGATTCAGAATGATGAGATAAAAGCCTCTTCCTGGCAGTCACAGAGGTCAAGGAGTTTCTAATCCAGTCCTGGTTGGGCTCGAGTGTATTCATCAACTCATAAATCATCACTAAATTGGAAATCTCAGGGTTCTAATGGACTTGGGAAATGACACTTCACACCTGTATACCAGAAGCTTCACTGTGCTTTGTACTAATGCCCAGAATCAGAACTGTATACTGGGAACTTCACTTGATATTTAATGTGCATGATAACAAGAGTGAAAAAATGTGCAAATGTTTGTGATTTCCCCAGAGCAATACTATTTACTTTACACATATTGACTAATGTTGCCAAGTTGTAAAATTGATATCCCAGCAATCTTAAACAAACAATAAAAATAACAACAAATACTCTGGGTGAATAGAGAAAAGTATATGAGCACATTGCTAGATTCAAACTGCCAACAATCATTAAGTAAAAATGAAAGCAGATCAATTTATTAAATATTGTTAATATAAAACCATCAGGCCCTCTGCCACTGAGTAGAAAGCAAGTGTGTGAGGTTAATTCAGTTGTCAACTATTCTGCTGATTAGATTGTCAATGTACTGATGAAATAATCATGCAGTTTCTCACTGGAATGATAGTATTTAAGTACGTATCACCCTCAGTATTGTTATAGTTACCGAGTTGTGAAAGAGTTGTTGGTTTACTGTTGCATAAGTTGGCCGGTTTTAAATTATAAATCACAAAAGCCTAGGACAATCTAGGCTCTTTCCAAAAACATTTTTTTTCCTATCCACGCTACAAGGTCAGCCACTAGCAGGCTGTACATACCAATGCCATTGCCAATATCTAGGAATAGAACAGATGAGTGTGTTTTCTATACTGAATACAGTCCATGTTTAAAGTTATGAATTAGGCATGTCTTAAACAAGCATGACAAAAGAAAAACAAAATCAAAATTGGGACCAGGTTATAAATCTAATTTCTTAACCTTCTAATGTGTTTCTAATTTGTTTATTGTAAATCATATAGTCAGGATTAGTAAAGCAAAATTTATTTCCATATACATAGTGGTCACTATGATGCTACATAGACATGTCTGACCTATGTGACTGTTACTCTGGTCTGTTTATGGAGTCATAGATCATAGAATCAAACAGCACAAGAGGCAGCCATTTGGTTGAATTTGCACCGACCACAATGCCACACAGATCCCATGCATTAACCCTAGCTAGTGCCGCTGACACGAACAGAGTTTAGCACGGTCAATCCATCTAACCTGCACATCTTTGAACTGTGGGAGGAAACCAGAGAATCTGGAGGAAACCCATGCAGGCATGGGGAGAATGTGCAAACTCCACACAGACAGTAATCCAAGCCAGAAATCAAACCCAGCTCCTTGATGCTGTGAGGCAACAGTGCTGATTATTGTGCCATCATACTCCCCATAACTGCAGTGGCACTGTTGTAGGATTAAACATCACATTATCCTGTGGTGAGTAGTGATAGGCAGCAGTTTATACATTTCCTTAAAGGCACATCACATCATCTAGTCATTGTCCCAAAAATAGCAGCAGAGGTCAAAATATAGATGACCCATCCCCAAACATGATGTCTACCATTTTCATAAGGGAGGGAATGGGCTTTGGGCATGCACACTGAGGAAGTTACTGTCAGTTGTGCCTGATTTTCATTAGCCTAGAATAGGAAACAATGTGTGCAGGTTAGACTGCATTGGAGCAGATCTAACCTTTGTAGAGTCCTTTGGAGAGATGGATTCCTTTTGGATACAATTCTGGGCCATCTTAGAAGGAAAGCTGAAATGAAGAGGTGGCATGCACTTTGAAATTGTTACAAGTGGACAAGAATTGAAAAATGCATAAACACATTGGAAGTGTCAAGAGGAACTATCAAGTAGTCAAGGAATTTAAGCTCCTACTTTTTAAAAACTTATGAAAAAGCCATGTTTAGTGTTAATATGATAATTGCTTGCTATTTCACTTCATTCACTTATGGCTGAGATCTACCATTACTGGATTTGTGCTGCATGGCTGACTTCACATCCTTCCATTATTAGAGGAGTTTGCACATTCTCCCCATGTCTGTGTGGGTTTTCTCCAGGGTGCTAAGGTTTTCTCCCACAGCCCAAGGATGTGCATATTAGGTTGTGTGACTATGTTAATTTGACCCAAGTGTCATGTAATTAGCAGAGTTAAAAAGGGTTACAGGATTAGGGCCTGGGTGGGATTGTGGTCATTGCAGACTTAACATAGAACACTACAGCACAAAAGGCCCTTCAGCCCACAAGTAACACCAGTCATACCCATACCTACCAGGCCACAGAACTATCTAACTCCTAATCCCATATACTCATCCAGAAGTTTTTTAAAAAGACCCCAGCAAGTTCACCTCCACCACCAACAGCAGCCAATTCTATTCACTCACCGCCCTCAGTGAAAAACTTAACCTAACATCTCCTTGTACTTGCTGCCCAGCACCTTAAATCTGTGTCATTTCATAGCAACAATTTCAGCCCTGGGAAATAGTTGCCAAGAATCCACCCTATCTATTCCTCTCAACATCTTCAAAACCTCTATCAGGTCACCTCCCAACATTCATGTCTCCAGGGAGAAGAGACCTAGCTCCCTCAACCTATCCTCATAAGGTATGCCTTCAGGCAACATCCTTGTAAATCTCCTCTGCACCCTCTCAATATCTTTTTGGGCCAAAAGGCCTCCTTCTGTACTGTAGGATTCTATAATTCTGTGCACCGAGGGAGGCTTCAATTCAACCTGCCTATACACCAGACCTGAATCATTCAAGAGATAGCAGGTCTGACTCCCAGAGAACATACAACTCTGGAAAGAAAATCCCAACTTCCAGGCATTTAGTCCTATGTTAGGTTTAAGGGACAGAGAACTGACCCATTCCTATTCTTCCAACATAGGGGTGAAAATTTCAGGCCCCCCAAGAGGGGGCTTGCAGTTGTGGTTATATAGTGTTCTTTATTAACAAGGAATAAAATCCAAACCAAAGTTAAACGAGCTGCTAATTCACTATTAACCACTTTGCACATAATACAGGTGTTGTTAGATTGTTAGGAACGGAGTTAAGAGACCTCTTCCAATTCAGTCCTAATTTGATGTCAATTATTCAAAAGAAGTCACTGATATGTAAAGGAGCCACAGGTGGCACTGGGTGCTGATGGAGAATTGTGTGTAGAGTTAATCAAAGAAATAAAAGGAGTTTATAAAGAGGTAAAACTTATGTCTTTCCTGAACTGCAACATTGACGCTCAAACAAAAAAATTACCCCCTGTAGAACGGATGAAGGTGATTATGGCAACCAATCAGAACAGGATAAGATGCCATAAATAGCAATGAGATTAATGACTCGTCAATCTGTTTCTGGTAGTGTTGATTAAAGAATGAAAGTTGGTCAGTTCACCAAGTGCATTCCTTGCACTTTTTTCAGAAAAATGCTCGGGGCTGTTTTCCATCCACCTCAACAGTCAGATTGGAGCCTTGGTTTAAATTTTCTCCAAAGTATTCATTTCAAACAATGCAACAAGTTGATTATGGGCTCGTGCCAGAGTCGAGAAGCAAGGATGTTCTCATTGAACCAAGCTAATACTAAATCATTTTGGAATGAATCTTTGCTTGGAATCGACTGCACATTGTGTGTAACCAGACCTGTAGAAGTTGCATAGATAAACCACGCAGGATTTAAACTGCTGGTACAAATTCACATGCATCAGGAATTTGCTATTTCACAATTGATGATTTCTTTAATCTCAACCCTCTGTGAGATATGCGTATCATATTTTGTTGTCTGTCCATTATTGAGAGGGTGATGATGGGTTGCTTTCTTGAAGTGCTGCAGTCCTTGTGGTGTAGGTATGCGCACAGTGCAGTTAAGAATGAAATTTCAACATTCTGACTCAGTGGAGTGAAGGGTCAGCAATATTGTTCCATACTGGATGGTGTTTTGGCTCTGAGTCGGAGCTTGAAAGAGGTGTTCTTCTCTCTCTGCTGCTCCTGTCCTTTAGTAGAAAGAGGTGTTCAGTTTTGAAAATGCTGCTGAAGTTTATTCATTAGTGTCACAAGTAGGCTGACATTCACACTGCAATGAAGTTACTGTGTGAATCCCCTAGTCGCCACACTCTGGCACCTGTTTGAGTACATGGAATCTAGCATAGCCAATTCACCAAACCCATACACCTTTGGACTGTAGGGGGAAACCAACACAGACACATGGAGAATGTGTAAACTCCACACAGATGGAATAACCCAAGGCTGGAATTGAACCTGAGTGCCTGGCACTGAGGCAGCAGTGCTAACTACTATGCTGCCCCTAATTCCCTTTCTGTTGCAGTTTTTCTCCATTTAAATAATACGCTATTCTTTCGTTCTCCTTTCCAAAATGAACAATTTTGCAAAAATAGCAGGACAAATCCTACTGGCCAATTACCACCTCGCCCAACACTTTAAGATCAGCAAAGAGAAATGGCAGTGCTATCAAGCAGCACTTGGTCAGCAATAACCTGCCCACTATTGCTCTGTTTGGGTTCTGCCAGGCTCACTCAGCTCCTGAACGCACTACAGCCTTGGTCCAAACACGGACAGAAGAGTTGAACTTGAGGTGTGAGTTCAAAGCTGCCTTTGATACCGAGGCAGCTTTTGATCGAATGTGGCATCAAGGAGCCCAAGCAAAACTGGAGTCAGTGGGAATCAGGGGAAAAACCTCCACCGGTTGGAATCCTACCTGGCACAAAGGAAGATGGTTGTGGTGGTTGGAGGTTAACCATCTCAGCTCCAGGACATCACTGCAGGCATTCCTCAGGGTAGTGAGCTAAGCCCAATCATCTTATAGATCTGTTGTGGAATAATATCCTTTGGTAGGATAGCTGGGAAAGAACAGCAATATTGGTGCAATTATTGTAAGATTTATTTCAGAGCTGTGCATAACTCCAGAAAAGGAATTAATGAGTGTGACTTTTAATACGCAGTTGCATAGCAAGCTTAGCGATGGTGTGAAGTGACCTAGGCTTTACAATGGTGTTAATCGCATGAACCAGACTAACTTCGTAATCAAGAATAAAACCATCTCACCAAGGGAGTTTTGGTTCCTTTAATGTAGGTCAGATGGTGAAATGAGATTTAGGCTGCATTACACTATATCCTATTGTCTCAGGAGAGGCATGGTGGCGCAGTGGTTAACGCTGCTGCCTCACAGCTCCAGGAGTCTGGGTTCAATTTTTGGCCTCAGGTCACTCCCTGTGTGGAGTTTGCACATTTTCCCCGTGTCTGCGTCGGTTTTCTCCAGTTTCCTCCCACAGTCCAAAGATGTGTAGGTTAGGTTGTTTGGCCATGCTAAATTTCCCCTTAGTGTCCCGGGATGTGTTTTCTGTAAGGATTAGCAGGGTAAATGCATGGGGTTTCAGGGATAGGGACTGGGGTGGGATTGTTGTCGGCACAGACTTGATGGGCCGAGTGGCCTCCTTTTGCACTGTAGGGCTTCTATGGTTTCTAAATCAACTGTAGTGCAAACACACCTTTAACAATTTGCTCATAACTCAGTTATTTCATTAATTTGACATTTAATTGATTATAATTCTACGTTAGAAATTCTTTCCATCTAAATTTGAAAAATGACCAACTCTTCAAATTTGATTTTAATGGAAGTCTTATAGTGACCTCTTGTGGCTACACTAAGGACTGAGCGTCTTCTTTAAACTTTAGCAAAGCGACCATTGTTTCAACCAGATTGGGGTTGGATCTGTTAACTGCTCTCTGAAATAGTTTAACCACCCGTTTAGTTATATCAAACTATTATAGAACATAGAACATAGAACATTACAGCACAGAACAGGCCCTTCGGCCTTCGATGTTGCGCCGACCAATATAAAAAGCAATGCCCCTCCAAACTAAACCATTCCCTTCTCTTCCATATACTTATCAACTAACCTCTTAAACGCCACCAAACTTGGCGCATCTACAACTGCTGCAGGCAGGGCATTCCACTCCCTAACCACCCTTTGGGTAAAGAACCTACCTCTGATATCCGTCCTATAACTTATCACCCCTTAATTTAAAGCTGTGTCCCCTCGTGCTAGCTTTCTCCATCCTAGGAAAAAGGCTATCACTGTCCACCCTATCTAAACCTCTAATCATCTTATATGCTTCAATAAGATCCCCTCTTAGCCGCCTCCTTTCTAACGAAAACAACCTCAAATCCTCAGCCTCTCTTCATAAGACCTGCCCTCCATACCAGGCAACATCCTGGTAAACCTCCTCTGTACCCTCTCCAATGCCTCCACATCTTTCTTATAATGCGGGGACCAGAACTGCACACAATACTCCAAGTGCGGCCGCACTAGAGTTTTGTACAGTTGCAACATGACGTTGCGGCTCCGAAATTCAATCCCCCTACCAATAAAAGCTAAGACTCCGTATGCCTTCTTAACAACCTTATCGACTTGACTGCCTACTTTCAGGGATCTATGCACAAATACACCAAGATCCCTCTGTTCATCAACACTATTAAGAATCCTACCATTAGCCCAATACTCTACACATTTATTATTGAGAAGTCAAAAAAGAATAAAAGGTTTGGATTGAGGCACCCGAAATGACAATGGCAAAACCTGCCACGTCCCCTTTTACCAACACCTGGGGGTGCATGTGAAAATGGACAGATCTGTCCAACAGACTATTTGAATAACAGAGATATAGTCACGCTCACCAAATCACTCCGCAGGGAGTATTCCATCCACTGTCATCACAAGGTGTGGGTATGTCCCGTCTCTCCAACTCTGCGGTCTCATAGCTTCGGATCAGGGGAACCTGCTGATTACCAATTATCACTCCCTTTCCCTCAGATATGAGGTAATGTCAGAGATTCGTACAGGAAAGAATTCCCCTGCCATTGGGAACAACTTACCCTGTCAAGTCCCTTCAGGATCTTGTATGCATCAGTGAAATCACCTCTTCTTCTTCTAAACTCCCAGAATGTGGGCCCAGTTTCCCCAGCCTCTCTTCAGAAAACAACGATCTGTCCTGAGACCTATCCATTAATGTACAACTTGGATAGATCACAACATAATACAGAATCTTAACCCATGACTTCCACAATGTGTTATAGTATCCAAATATGTACATGCGGGTTAGGTTGATTGGTCATGCTAAATTGCCACTTAGTGTTGGGGGAATTAGCAGGGTAAATACGTGGGGTTTTGGGGATAGGAGCTGGGAGGGGTTGCAGTGGTGCAGACCTGATAGGCTGAATGGTCTCTTTCTGCACTGTAGGGATTCTATGATTAACTTGCCCACGCAAATATTGCATCAAGCACACAAGAGGATAGAACACAGCATCCATCTGGCTAAGTGTGCCTACTTACTAATGCACTCCATCTGCTTTTTCAACACAGCTAGCAGAATACAGTCATTTTCTGTACCAAGGAGGAAGTTACGCTGGTTCGCCATTAGGGATCAACATCAATAGCTTTCCATTTCCATACTGTTATCTCCTGTGGTGTCTCCCTACATCTATCCTTGGTCCCCTCCTATTTCTCACTCCCCTTCGACAACATCATGTAAAAGCACTATTAGTCTTCATGTATGTTGACAACATCCAGATTGCCCTATTAGTCACCTCTCTTGACCCCTCCATTGTTAAGTTATCAGACTCCTTTTCTGACATCCAGTACTGTAGGTGCCAAAGCATTCTCCAATCAAATATTGGGAAAATCAAAGCCCATTAGCCTAAGTCTTCTGGTCCCACCCACTGCGGAATTGTTAGGGGAAATGGGGAAATTTTAAGAGATGACCAATTGTGTCTTAAACTAAGACAATTCAAAAGTCACGGCAAATATCGCTGCGTAAAAAATGTAACAAATTTATTAAATACAATTGAAATCACAAGACAACATAATACAAACATACATCTGAGGTCAAATGGGATGAAGGAATATAATATCAAGGGTAAGACTCTTAGCAGTGTAGATCAGAAGGACCTTGGGGTCCAGGTCCATAGGATTCTTAAATTGGCCTCGCAGGTGGTTAAGAAGGCGTATGGTGTACTGGCCTTCATCAATTGAGGGATTGACTTTAGGAGTTCGGAAGATAATGCTGCAGCTTTATAAGATCCCAGTCAGACCCCACTTGAAGTACTGTGCTCGGTTCTGATCGCTTCATTACAACAGGGATGTGGAAGCCATTGAAAGGGTGCAGAAGAGATTTATAGGGATGTTGCCTGGATTGGGTGGCATGCCTTATGAGCATAGGCTGGGGGAGCTTGGTCTTTTCTCCTTGGAGCGATGAAGGATGAGAGGTTACCTGATAGAAATGTACAAGATGTAGAAAGGTATAGGTAGGGTGGATTCTCAGAGGCGTCTTCCCAGGGCTGAAAGGGTCGCTACGAGAGGACACAGATTTGAGGTGCTGGGGAAGCAGGTACACCTTTTATTAGGTGCCTTATGTAAACCCTTGCTACGGATCGATAAAGATTGTATTGACGTTTGCAAGAAGTCGCACATCTTCCTGACATGAAGACCGTGCAGCTTGAAGGTGTTTCAGTCTGACTTCTAAGTTACGTAAGTGTTGCTGTTTGTAGGTACCAGTGATCAGTATGTTGCCAAGGTAACAGTGTATCTCCTTTTGACCACGTAAGATCTGATCCATGGACCGTTGGAATAAAGTAGTGCACACTTTAGAAAGAACAGTAAAATAAATTGAACGAAAGGAATTGATAAAATGGAAGAAAAGAACAATAAAAATGAAGACGTAGCCCAGCAATCTAATGAGAAACTGGAGTTGAATATGTTATTTGTTCCAGGTGAATGAATGTGACACTCTGTCCCTGGACATTCTTTTCAGGGGATGGGTATCTCTTACAGCAAGCTCTTGCTAAGTGACTGATCTTGCCACAGTTTTTGCATTGGCTTTCTTTGCTCCAGCACTCAGCCTGTGAATTGCCTGTTTTTGCACAATAACAACATTGCTGGATAGACTTTCTCTTGGCTGTAGCCATTTTATGGATCTTTTTTGCCTGCTTGGAGCTGAGAAGTCTCTTTTTAGCAGCAAGCTCCATCTAAATGGCTATTTACAAAGTTGTTTTCAGGCCCAAATCCCATTTGGTTAGCAATCTTGGAGCAGTGCAGTAGCACAGTGGTTAGGACTGCTGCCTCACAGCTTCAGAGACCCAGGTTCAACTCCCGGCTTGGGTCACTGTCTGTGTGGAGTTTGCATGTTCTCCCCATGTCCGCGTGAGTTTCCTCCTGGTGCTCCAGTTTCTTCCCACTGACTGAAAGATGTGCTGGTTAAGTCATGCTAAATTCTCACTCAGTGTACCCGAGCAGGTGCCAGAATGTAGCGATTAGGGAATTTTCACAGTAACTTCATTAATGTGAGCCTACTTGTGACACTAAAATAAATTTTAAACTCTACACTATAGCGTCATTCCTCAATCCGTAAACTAGATGGCCTCTGATTGTATCATCCAGAGATGTACTAAATTCATAATGTTCTATGAGGCACTTCAGGGTGACAACAAACTATGCCATAGTTTTTTTTTCCCCCTTCTAGCTGATTTTCCTTGTGGAATAATGGTCCTCTAATATCTTGGTTAATTCCTGGTATGGAATTTGCTACTGGGTTTCTTGGGCTGAACCCAATTTATCCTGTCCAACTTTCAGAGAGGAAAGATTGCGCGGGAGCTGGCAAATGTGGTTCATGCCTGGTTTCTCATCTCCCCCGGTCGTACTAGCACCGCTTAATGGGTGAAATCGGCTACATGTCCTAAGCTGATATTAAATATTAATTTAAAGAGGCCTGGATACTATCCTCTGGGCTCACTTATCTCTACCACCTCACCATCTGAGATTCTCCCAGTAAAGGCTCTGTACGGTCCCCACCAGATGTGATGGCTTCACAAGGGGGAATCGGAGGTCATTGAAGCTCCTGGGTGGTTGGGGGGACAGGGTCAGCAGAACCCATGGGGCAATGCTTGCTTAGCGCACAAGCAGTGCCCACCAGGCACTCTGACATTACCCACCAGACACCATAATTATACCAGGGCAGTGTCAAGCAGATGGAGCCAGAGTGGGGTGGAGCTATGGCAGAGGGAGACAATGAGTGGGGGGGGGGGGGGGGTGTGTGGTGGTAGTGAGTGTTCTGCCAAGTGGGAGGTAAAGGGAAACTTTGACAGGGTGGGAGGGAAGGGGAAATTTACTGGGGGGTGTTGTGTGTGTGGGGGGGGGGGGGGGTGGTGGTTGGTGGGGTGTTGATCAGAGAGGGCGAAGATTCTCAAGAATCTTTGAGCATGTATTGAGATATTTCTGCATAAGATTTCCAGCTCAAAAGCGTTGAAGTTTGAGTTCCCAACAGTAAGTACACCTTTGACTTTCCTCCTTTATTTCAAATGCATAATCTTGGCCAGTTTCCTTTTAAATCTTTTGCTCGCTGCTTAGGTGTCGAGAATAAGGAATTGCTAGGTTTTGTAGAAAACAAGAAGTGGATTTATTAAGAGCTGCTCACTGCAGAAGGGCTGGATCTCAACTCGAGCAAAGCCTGCAAAATATCTAATGGCATCACATTTTGGTCAAACTGTGAATGTGGCCACGTAACAATACAATGACAACGCAAATAATTTTTTTTATATCTGTGAGAAATGGGCGTCGCTGGCTGGCCAGCATTTAATAGCCATCCCTAATTGCCCAAAAGAAGTTGAGTCAATAACATTGCTGTGGTTCTGGAGACCAGATCAGGTAATGATGACAGATTTCCTTCCCTAAAGGACATATTGTGAAGCAGATGGGTTTTTCTGACCATCAACAATGGCTTCATGGTCATCAATAAATACTTCATTCCACATAGTTATATAGAATTCAAATTCCACCGTCTGCTGTGATAGGATTCGAACCCAAATCCCCCAGAACATTAGCTGAGTTCCTGGATTAATAGTCCAGCGATAATACCACTAGGCCATCACCTCCCCATATATATGTAACATGGAGGAAGACAAGTTAGCCATCATTCAAGAGGGTTTGAGTACAAGAATAAAGATAATTTGTTGCACTTGTACACTGTTCCGGTGAGACCAGCTGGAATATTGTGGACAGTTTTAGCCTCCTTACCTGAGGAAGGATATTTTTTCATAAAGGGAGTTCAATGAAAGTTTGAGACTGATTCCTTGGATGGCAGGATTGTCCTATAAAGAAGAAATTGAGATAGCTGGGTCTGTAATCTCTCATGTTTAGAAGAATGAGAAGCATTCACATTGAGACTAACAAAATTCTTACAGGGCTCAAAAGGGTAGATTCAAGAAGGATGCTTTTTCCTGGGTGGGGTTGGGGGGGAGAGAAGTCTCGAACTAGTCTCAGATTAAAATGTAGGCCATTTAGGACTGAGATAAGGTGTTTCTTCACTCCGAGTGGTGAGTGTTTGGATTTCTCGCGTATAGAGAGCCAAGAAGGCTTAATCTTAGAGGTATGTCCAGGACAGAAATAAATACAATTCCAAATATTCCACGTGTCAAGGTATATTGAGGAGAGTGTGAAACATGGTGTGGAGGTAGAAGATCAGCTATGATGTAATTGAACGGTGAAGCTGGTTTAAACAGCATCCCGTTAGCAACTCGGCTGGTGTGATTCTCGAGGTCACATTTGCCGTGCTGTTGGAGGACAATAGAAAGCTGGCAATCCTACATGAGGGTCATGCAATTTTTGTAGCAGGATTCATCTCCCTTGTGATGGGATATAACTCTAGCTCCCAACAGCAACATCCCATCTTCATAGGTTATTTCCAACTTCTACTTTGGTAGCATTTTAACAACTCTGATTTCTCAGAGGGAGAGATAGAGGTTGTTACGAGTGTGTTAGCTTTTTGGTGGTAGAGGGATTGAGTTTTGGAGCCATGAGGTTAAATTGCAGCTGTACAAAGCTCTGGTGTGGCTGCACTGGAGTATTGCATACAGTTCTGGTCGCCGCATTATAGGAAGGATGTGGAAGCATTGGAAAGGTGCAGAGGAGATTTATTAGGATGTTGCCTAGTATGGTGGGAAGGTCTTATGAGGATAGGCTGAGGGACTTGAGGTTGTTTTTATTAGAGAGAAGAAGGTTAAGGGTTGATTTAATAGAGGCATATAAGATAATCAGAGGATTAAATGGGGTGGACAGTGAGAGCCTTTTTCCTTCGATGGTGATGGCTAATACGAGAGGACATAACTTTAAATTGAGGGGTGATAATTATAGGACAGAAGCCAGAGGTAGGTTCTTTACTCAGAGGGCGTGGAATGCTCTGTCTGCAACAGTTGTGCACTCACTGACATTAAGTGCATTTAAATGGTCATTGGATAAACGTATGGATGATATTGGAATAGTGTAAGTTAGATGGGCTTTAGATTAGTTTCATAGGTCGGCACAACATCGAGGGCAGAAGGGCCTGCACTGCGCTGTAATGTTCTATGTTCTCAAGGGGCAATTCAGGATGGGCAATAAATGCTGGACTAGTCAGTGATGCCCATATCCTATGAACTTAAAACTGCTCCCTGTGCAATGTAATGAATCCCCCACTTCACTGCTTCTTCCCCATTCTCAGCCAGCATTAAAATCAGCCTGATTTTCAATCTTTATTCGATCGATGTCAGAACATTGTGGCTGCAGTTCTTAGAGGGGCCACTCAGTGGCAGCACAGCACTGGTTCTGATCTAAGCACTAGTTTTATTCTGTATCAGTCTTGTTTTTCAAAAAGTCTTAAAGTTTGTTTGTTAGTCACAAGTAGGCTAACATTAACACCGCAATGAAGTTACTGCGAAAATCTTCTAATTGCTACACTCTGGCACATAGTTGAGTACACTGAGGGAGAATTTACCATGGCCAATGGTCCTAACCAGTCAGAGGAAACCCACGCAGACATGTGGGAAATGTGCAAACTCTGCATTGACAGTGACCCAAGCTGGGAATCAAACTCAAGTCCCATAAGGCAGCAGTGCTAACCACTGTGGTACCCTGCCTGAGCTCTGTACAGGTGTAACATAACTGCTTTATATTCTAGCACCCCTTGAGGTAAAGGAAAATGTTTCATTATTTAGAAGGGGATTTGAGTACAAAAGTAAAGGTATCTTGCTACAGTTGTGTAGAGCCTTGGTAAAACTGTACCTGCAGTATTGTGTACAGTTTTGGTCTCCTTATTTAAGGTTGCAGATAGAGAGGAGTCGGTGGGACACTGGTATTTTGTTGGATTAGTAATCCAGAGACCCAACGTAATGCTGTCAGGACCCAGGGTTTGAATTCCACCTAGGTAGATGGTTGTACTTTGAATTCAATAAAAATCATTGTTGTAAAAGCCCTTCTAGTTCACTAATATCCTTTTGGAAAGGAAATCTCCCATCCTTCCCTGTCTGGCCTATAGAACCTCAGCAATGTGGGTGAGTCTTAATTGCCCTCTGGAATGGCCCACCCAGTTCAAGAGGCAATTAGGGGTGGGCTAAATAAGTGCTGGCGATGCGCAAATCCCCAAGAATGAACTAAAAAAAAACTTGCCAGAGAGGGATGCAACCAAAGTTCACCAGCTTGATTCCCGGGATGGTGGCATTGTCGTAGGAGGAAAAATTGAGGAGATTGGGCCTGCATGAGAGATGGTCTCATCGAGACTGATGGGGTGGCATAATGGTTAGCACTGATGCCTCACAGCGCCAGGGACCCAAGTTCGATTCTGGCCTTGGATCACTGTCTGTGCAGAGTCTACACATTCTCCCTGTGTCTGCGTGGGTTTCCTCTGGTTTCCTCCTACACTCCAAAGATATGTGGGTTAGATTGATTGGCCATATTAAGTAGTATCGGGGGACCTGCAGGATAAATACACGTGGTTGCAAGGATAGGGACTGAATGGGATTATGGTCTGTGCAGACTCAATGGGCCAAATGGCCTCCTTCTGCACTGTGGAGATTCTCTGATCCTAAGAGAATATAAAATTTTTACAAGGCTTGACAGGGTAGGTGCAGGATGGATATTTTCCTGGTTAATGGAGGTTCTAGAACCGGGGAACATAGAATAACGGATAGATCATTTGGGACCCATAAGTGAAGGAATTAGTTCACTAAGAGGGTGGTAAATCTTTGGAATTCTGTAACCCAGAGGGCCATGAATGCTGTGTGTCTGATATTCTCAAGGTAGAGATTATGAGATTTCTAGATAGCAAAAATATCAAGGGATAAGGGGAAAATGGAATTGAGGAGAAGGTCAGCATGATCTAATTGAATGGCAGAGCAGACTTGAAGGCTTGAATGACTTACTTCTTATATAACCTTTTAAATTTACTTCTGCATCTGTCTACTCATTAATGATTTCTGTGCTGGAATCCTTAAATCTCTCTGTTCAGTCAGCTCCTAGATCCTTTCTATTTTGCAAAGAAACTTTGATTTGGCTGTCTTAGGTCCAAGGTGTGTACCAATGCCCTATAGGAAAAGAAATCCGCCATCCTTACCTGTTCTGGCCTGCATGTGACTCCAGACCCACACTGCAATGTGGTTGACCTTAACTGCCCTCTGAAATGGCCCAGCAAGCTTCTGCAGTTCAAGGGCAATTAGGGTTAGACAACAAATGCTGACCTTGCCAATGATGCCCACATCCCAGGAAAGGATAAAGGAAAACAAAATTCTTAGCTACTCCCAACATGAGCAAATGTGGACAATATCCTTTAGCCGCTTTCCTCCTGTGCCCATAACACTTACTGGTGACAGCTGGGGCTTAGTCAAGCGACAGGAAGTCTGGGCTAAGTCTTCACTGCAGTACTAAGAGTGCTGCATTGTTAGAGTTATCAACTTGCAGACGAGGCATTAGGCTAAGGTTCTGTCTGCCTCTCATGTGATGTGAACTATCCTATAGCTCTATTCTCCCTGCTGTCCTATCAATAGTAACATCACTAAACAGATTACTTGATCATTTATCTCACTGAATTTTCTCCCTTGCAAATTTCCCTATATGCCAACAGTGTGCATCAAAAGTATTTGGCTCTTTTCAACTAGAAACTCAATATCTATCACTGCTTGAGTTTTGCCTTGAAACATCAATAACTAATACAGACCCTGTTGATATTTTGGGTGTTATCATTGACCAGAAATTGAAACTGAGCCAGCCGTATAGATATAAAATGATTACAAGAGCAGGCAGGGTCTGAGAATTCTCCACAGTAACTCACCACCCGACTCCCCAAAGTCTGTCCACCATCATCAAGGCACAAGTCAGGACTGTGACGAAATTCTTTCCACTAGCTGGGTGAGTGCAGCTCTAACAACACAAGAAGATGGACAGGACAAAGCAGCCTGCTTGAATGACACCCTATCTAATACCTTCAGCATCCACTTCCTTCATCACCGATGGCACAGCGGTGTATACCATCTACAAAATGAACAGTTACAACTCACAAGGGCTCCTTTGACAGCACTTTCCAAACCACTTTGGTGAGGTTTTTCTGTTGCTTCATCCTAAAACTGGAAAATCCCACCTGAGGTCAATGGACTTGGCATGGTCCAGCCTCCACCCAGAATGATTCCTGTGGCGGGCAGGACAGGAAAATCCCCCTGTGATCTCTACCAGCTAGGAGGACAAGAGCATCAGGTGCATGGGTTCACCACCGCCTGGAAGTTCTCCTCCAAGCTACACAACATCCTGACTTGCAACAATGAAAGAAATCTCACAACACCAGGTTAAAGTCCAACAGGTTTATTTAGTAGCAAAAGTCATTAATTTTCATGTCTCTGACCCTTCGCCAGGTAAGTGGAAAGTTCTTATCAAAAGTATAGGATGTAAGGACACACACTCAGTTTACAGAATACTGATTAGAATATGAGTTTTCACAGCTAATCAAGCCTTAAAGATGCAGACAATGTGAGTGGAGATAGCATTAAGCGCAGGTTAAAGAGATGTGTATTGTCTCCAGACAGGACAGTAAGTGAGATTTCGCAAGCCCAGGCAAGTCGTGGGGGTTACAGATAGTGTGATATGAACCCAAGATCCTGATTGAGAGCGTCCTCGTGTGTGGAACTTCTTATTGTGTTTACCCCAGTCCAACGTCAGCATCTCCACATCATTACAACAATGTCACAGCTCCTTCCAGGAATTCCCTTCCTAACAGCTCTGTGGGTGTTCCTACAACACAGTCCAACAAGACATCACCACCTTCTCAAAGATAGTTCGGGAAAGACAATAAATGATAACCTAACCTGTAAAAGAATACATGTCAAAAGTGGATTTTGTCAAATCCCTTGCTTTGCAAATGATAACAATATAGATTGGCACATTTTATATTTTGCATGCCGAAATACTAAGCTTAATTAAAAAAAAGACTGAGGGTGTTTAGCTGTTTGAGTTTTGTATGATTTCTTTAAGAATGGTAGCTGAAGAGATATTTCAGAATCCCTTTCCTATTTGTGGAGGCATTGGAGAGGGTACAGAGGAGGTTTACCAGGATGTTGCCTGGTATGGAGGGTAGGTCTTATGAAGAGAGGCTGAGGGATTTGAGGTTGTTTTCGTTAGAAAGGAGGCGGCTAAGAGGGGACCTCATCGAAACATATAAAATGATTAGAGGTTTGGATGGGGTGGACAGTGATAGCCTTTTTCCTGGGATGGAGAGAGCTAGCACGAGGGGACACAGCTTTAAATTAAGGGGTGATAGTTATAGGACGGATATCAGAGGTAGGTTCTTTACCCAAAGGGTGGTTCGGGAGTGGAATGCCCTGCCTGCAGCAGTTGTAGATGCGCCAAGTTTGGTGGCGTTTAAGAGGTTAGTTGATAAGTATATGGAAGAGAAGGGAATGGTTTAGTTTGGAGGGGCATTGCTTTTTATATTGGTCGGCGCAACATCGAAGGCCGAAGGGCCTGTTCTGTGCTGTAATGTTCTATGTTCTATTTTCCCTGTTTGCTATTACAGCTTTAACCATCAGTTCGGAATAAATGTCTTTGAAAAATTCTATGTTTTTTTTTAGAAGTAAGTCAATTTTTTTCATTAAGATGTATAGTAATCATGAAATATTTATTGTGAGATCATCAAAGAAATAAACAGCTAACAGAACTACTTCCAGGATGATAGAATCATCTTGCAGCATTTCCTACAGATCAAATCATAGAATCCCTACAGTGCAGAAGGAGACCATTTGGCCCATTAGGTGTGCATCGACCATAAATCCACCCAAGCCCTATTCCTATAACCCCGCATATTTAACCTGCAAATCCCCCTTGCACTAGGGTTAATTTAGCATAGCTAATCCACCTAACCTGCACATCTTTGGAGTGTGGGAGGAAACCCATGCAAACATGGGGGAGAATGTTAAACTCTGTAGAGACTGACCCAAGGCCAGAATTGAGCCTGTGTCCCTAGCACTGTGAGGCAGCAGTGTTAACAACAGCACTCATCAATATTGAATTCAAATTCCACCACCTGCTGCGGTGGGATTTGAACCTGGGTCCTTGGAGTATTACTCTGCATTACTAGACCATTACACCACCACCTCTCCACTAATGTTGTTCATATCAATGAATTGTAAAAGTCATGTGTACTGTTGGCTAAAACTCCTTGTTATATGGCGCATAGTGAATGGTCAAAGAAATTACCATTAATCCCAAACAGGTTTGATACACTCTGTTCACAGAATCATAAATCTACAGTATGGAAATGGGCCCTTGGGCCCAAACTGGTCCTTGCAGACCAAAAAGCCCATCTAAGCTAACCCCATTTGCCTGCATTTGGCCCATATCCCTCTAAACTTTTCCTATCCCCAAATGTCCTTTAAATGTTGTCCATGTCCCTGCCTCAACCAATTCCTGCAGAGGAGGTTTACCAAGATGTTGCCTGGTATGGAGGGTCTTAGATATGAGGAGAGATTGGGTAAACTGGGGTTGGAAGGACGGAGAATGAGGGGAGACCTAATAGAGGTGTACAAAATTATGAAGGCTATAGGTAGGGCGAACAGTGGGAAGCTTTTTCCCAGGGGGGAGGCAACGATCACGAGGGGTCACAGGTTCAAGGTGAGCAGGGTGAAGTTTAACTCAGACATCAGAGGAGCGTTTTTTATACAGAGGCTGGTAAGGGCTGGAATGAATTGACAAGTAGGGTGGTGGAGGTGGAGATGCTGGGATAGTTTAAGACATTTGGATAGCCACATGAACATTCTGGGAATGGAGGGATACAAATGAATGGTCGAGTTGGACCAATGAGCGGCGCAAGCTTGGAGGGCCGAAGGGCCTGTTTCCTGTGCTGTACTGTTCTTTGATCTTTGTTCCTCTGGCAGCTCATTCCACACACGTACCACCCTCTGTGTAAAGAAAAGTTGTTCCTCAGTTTCCCATTAATTCTTTCCCTTCTTAACTTAAACCTCTGCCCTCTAATTCTCAATTCCCCAACTCTGGGAAAAAGATTGAGCGCATTCACCCTATCCATACCTCTCATGATCTTATGCATCTCCATAAGATCACTTCTCAGTCTCCTACACTGCAAAGAGTCCTAGCCTGTCCGATCTTTCCCTAAAACTCAGTCCCTTGAGCTCTGGCAACATCCTTGTAAACCTGTTGCAGGAACCTTGAAAACAGCCTCTAGACAAAACGTTGTTATAATATCTCATGCGTTTGTTGACATAGACTTGCTCCAGTACTTATTGTTTCAGACAAACTTGTTTGGACACCAACAATGCATTTTAATCATAATGGCAATTACTGGAGTGTTTTCTTGAACGGGCAAACACGTTAGTTCACCAAAATACAAAGCAATAGTTTGAAGCTGTTGTTAGATACTGTAAAGAATTTGCTTATGTAGATGTTTAAGTTTTATATTTGGTTTCATCTTCCACTGTGGCTAGCTATCAACATGGTCTGATAGTGAGGAGGATAGTTTTAGTGTATAGACTGATATTTATAAGCTAGTAGGTTAGGCAGGGCAATGACAGGTGGAATTTAATCCTGATAAGTGTAAGGTCATGCACTTTGGGAAGTCTCATGAGGGTAGGAAATATACAATGAATGGGAGCTCCTTAGGGAGTGTTGAGGAATAAAGGCACCTTGGTGTACAAGTCTATAGATCCCTGAAGATGGCAGTACAGGCAGATAGGGTGAAAAAAGTATACAGAATGCTTGCCTTCAATAGTCGGGCATGAACTCATGCAGCAGGGTACAACTTTACAAAATATTGGTTAGGCCACAGATGGGGTATTGTGTGCAGTTCTGGTCACCACACTATCTGAAAGATGTTTCTGCGCTGGGAGAAGATGCAGGGCAGATTCACCAAGATGTTGCCTCGGATGAAAAGTTTCAGCAATGAAGAGAGATTGGAAAGGCTGAATTTATTTCCCTAGTAAGAAGTCTGACAGCACCAGGTTTAAGTCCAACCGATTTATTTGATAGTAAACTCACAAGCTTTCGAGGCTATCCTCTTCATCAGGTGAATGAGATGTTCTGGTCTCCGACAGCACATATAACAGCACGGACAGTTTCCAGATTACTGATTAGAATGTGAATCTTTACACCTAACCTGCTATTCAAATCTTAAAGTGGCTAACAATGTGAGTGGAAGGAGCCCTGAGCACAGGTTAGAGATGTGTATTGTCTCCAGATAGCACAGTAAGTGAGGTTTTTTTGCCAACCCAGGCAAGTCATGGGGATTACAGATAGTGTGACATGAAGCCAAGATCCTTGTTAAGACCGTCCCCATGTATGCAGAACTTGGCTATCAGTCTCTGCTCAGCGACTCTGCGCTGTTGTGTGTCGTGAAGGCCACCTTGGAGAATGCTTACCCTAGAGCAGAGGAAGCTCAGAGCAATCTGACAGAGGCATGCAAAATTATAACAAGCATAGATAGAGTAGATCATAAGAATCTTTTCCCCATGGCAGAGGTGTCTAAGACCAGAGGGCACAGGCTTAAACTGAGGCATAAATGGTTTAGAGAAGATCTGTTGAAATTTTTTTCACTCAAAGGGTGGTGGAAATATGGGGGTGGGGGGTGTGATTTTCCCATCCTGTTACACTGCTTTTGTAGTGCAGTGGGCCAGGAGTCTCCGGCAGAGACTCCCAACTGGGTGCGATGGCCTCCACAATTCTCCCAGCACCAGATTTCCAATGCTGTCAGGTCCACACCAGAATTCAGCACGATGCTGCATAAGTTATTGAAAGGTTCATTTTACTACTATTTAAATGTGATTAGTGAAATCTCCAGGTCCGCTAGCCTCTACTCCCGCCTTCCTCCCCTCCCCACCGCCCTGCCAGGAATAGCTCATTCCAGCAGGGATTACTATAATTCCTCATTTGCAGGGACCTAACCCCACTGGAGTAAAAAGGGAGCCAGCGAGGCCCCCCAGAGGGTCAGGGGCCAGATGGTTGCCTCTTGGGTGATGCCACCTTATAAGTGTCACCTTGCCCCCTGCCCCCTGATACTGCCTAGAAGCAAAATGCCAATGCCTAGAAGGCATCTTGGCACTGCCTACTAGGCATTGGGCAATGACAAGGGAATGGGACTTGATGGGCGGGTATGGCCTTTGGGGGTGATCAGGGGTCCTGCTGCCACTGGGCTGAGCGACAAAGGAAGAGAGGCTACCGGTCAGGGCTGGTCATTGGATAGGGTTGGTTGGCCTGCCCGAAAGTGGGAGGAGTGATGGTCTGGACTGCATGTTTGGCGTGCCCCCAATTGGGGTGTGAGGGTAGTCGCACAGCTGGCAATAGAGGGGTCGTGGGGCTGGCCAGCGATCAAGCTGATTAGCAACCGAGAGGCTGGCAGTGCAGGGCCACTGCACATGTACTGATTTTTGCTCTGACAGATCAGCACATGCGCAATGGCCCACTCAGCACTATGCTGCCACCTCTCCAGTGGGAGTAGGGCCTGCCCAATGATTTTTTTTTTTTGCATTATTCATGCATGTTCACTCTGCAGTGCACAGAGTGTCGGAGATTCATTTTGAAACTCCTGTTTAAAAAAAAAACAAGATTTACTCTAGATATTACTTGGATTCAACAGTTAGAATTTCTTCAGGAGAATTTCCTCCATGGATTGTACTGCCTAAGAGGGTGGTGAAAGCAGGTACTGTCACAATATTTAAGAGCCACTAATCCCGTGTCCTACACATTTTTGGACTCTAGGGGTCATTTACCGTGCTCAGTCTACCTAACCTGCATAACTTTGGCAGGAAATTGGGGCATCTGGAGGAAACACATACAGACATAGAGAGAAGAAACAGACACTCACCCAAGGCTGGAATTGAGCCTGGGTCCCTGGCACTGTGAGGCAGCAGTGCTAACCATTACCTCACCGTGCCGCCCTTGAAGTGGGGAAAAATGGAAAGTTGTCAAATCCAGTTCAATAATTAACTTCAACTTTACATCTTGCCTACGAAGTATCGCCAGGCATGAAAACTTCACTAATAGGCAAGGTGTTCCCAATCGATGAACCGTGTGTTGTCAAAGCCACAAAACCAATGCAATGAAACATTCTAAAGCAATGATTCAGAAACGCCATGCATGTGGATGAACTGACTTTCAGGACAGATGTACTGAGTTGGATTCGTGACTTGTTGATCACCAAATTAAATATTGTTGGCTGGTGATCCCTTACTGAAATGTCATAGTTTGCCAATTGGAAATGTTCATGAGTCTAAATGTAAAAGGGCTAGAATTTAGTGGAAACTATTTTTGGGTGCAGGCATCATGATTCACATGCAATCCATTCTCATTGCATGACAGAGGACACCAGATACATTTGCTGCTCCCAGCTCATTTCCTTTCCATTTGGGCTGGATGGATTTTGGATTCCATAACCACATCTCTGGGTTCATTATGGGCTGAACAAAGTGTGCTAACAACACTTAGTTCGGACAGTCTTGTGTTCTGGAGAGGGATGATGGCATAACATGTTCCTTTTTCTGTCACCTTTCAGTTGTTCACAAGATGGAGTAGCACAGTAGTTAATTCTGCTTCTTCACAACACCAGGGACCCAGGTTCAATTCTGACCTCGGGTCACTGTCTGTGCGGAGTTTGCACATTCTCCCCGTGTCTGCGTGGGTTTCCTCTGGGTGCTCCAGTTTCCTCCCACAGTCCAAAGATGTGTGTGTTAGGTCAATTGGCCATGCTAAATTGACTCTTGTGTCAGGGGATTAGCAGGGTAAATACGTGAGATTACAGGAATAGGGCTTGGGTGGGATTGTGGTCAGTGCAAACTCAATGGGCCAAATGAATTGCATCTGCACTGTAGGGATTCTATGATTCTATTCCATGTATATTTGGGAGGGAGTGTTTTAAACCCTTTGCTAGCCTCGAAGCAGCTTTCTGGTAAGTTGAAATTAGACAAAAAGGTAAACATTTATTGACACAACACCCAAAATGCAATTGCAACAAAACACTCCAGCACACAGAAGGAGAGATTAAGTTTAGCAAAAGCACTTGCACTTAGGTAATTAATGGAAGAACAAGAAAAAGTTCAAGTGTTTAAATTAGCCTTTTAAGTGGAATTGTTGCTGGCCTGGATAGGGTACTCGTTTGGGGTTTTTTTTTTGAAGGTGAATGAAATTTGGAAGTCTGAGAGTTCAGAGTTGTGGCCTTTAGAAAGTTTACTTGTTTGAAAGTTGGAACAAATTAGTTGCTCTCCCTCACTGATTGATTGTTAGACAGGATGTTTACTGAAGGATGGTCCCACTTGTGTCCTGTTTGTCTCCAGACTACTTGACCTTGATGTGCTTAGAATAGTAATGCGTTAGCTTTAATCATTTGACCACATGATCAATATTTCTGCTATTTACATGGATACTACAATGGGAAATGAATGGTTGCTGTTCGCTTCAGCTTGTGATAAACTGGTTTCTACCCAACTCTCTTTGATAGATTTCAAGTTCACAAACACCATAGGATCATAGAATCCCCAAAGTGCAGAAGGAGGCCATTTGGCCTATCAAGTCTGCACCAACTACAATCCCACCCAAGCCCTATTCTCATAACTCCATATATTTACACTGCTAGTCCCTTCATACGAGGGTCAATTTAGTATGGCTAATCAAACTAACCCATGCATCTTTGGATGTGGGAAGAAACTGGAGCACCTGGAGAAAACCACACAGACACGGCAAGAATGTGCATGTTCCACATGAACAGTGACCCAAGGTCAGAATTGAAGCTGGGTTCCTGGTGTTGTGAGGCAGCAGCGCTAATCACTATGCCACAATGCTGCCCCCTTGCTGGGGTGAGTATGTTGAATATGAGTTTCTGTAAATATCCAAACAATAGAATCTGTACATTCATAAGTGGTTTCATATCCAGACTGTCTACCTAAAGGAACTCAAGGACATTTACATTTTAATAACTTTCCAGAGATTTGAATTATTTTTCTATCTTTGCAGAAATTACAAAAGCCACCTGACCCGCTGCTCTCTACTTTGAGTCAAGATCAATTGTACATAAGGCATGTTGAGTTGCTCCATTTATTAAAATTAAAATTGTCTGTTAGCTTCACATGCTCATGGGCCTATGAGGGTCATGTCAATTCTTAAAGATAGCCTGATCCCCTCTTAAAGAAAAGCTGCAGTGAAATACTGCTGAATGCTATTACTGCAATGTAAACTGCAGCCCCCATTTCTTTTGCTGCCTTAGTGTTAACGGGTTTCCAAAACCTTTGCCCAAATTATAAGGATGCAGCAACATTTTCAGTCAAAATCTATGCGCTCACAGCAACATCTTTGAACACAGTCCAGAACACTTTCATAATAAATTCAAAATTACCTTGCCTGAAAATTGGACAAGCAGCCCATCATGTAGTACCTGTGCTGGGTCACTCTTGAGGTTGAGCACTCGTTTCTCAGTAAGTGACAAATAAATTCATTCAATGGCTCTTTTACAAGATAGAGGTTGACCCCCTTAAAAAGTAGTGCCAAAGCCCCCAAAGTGGAATACCTCACCTCATAATCTGTTAAAAGTGTGTGGGAAGGGGTGAACTATCCTTCAGTAATGTTTAGTGGTTAACTAACAGAAATACCTGACACTTTAAAGAAGCACTTAACAATCTATTTATTTAAGTAACAGGGAACTTTAACTAAACAAGTAACATCCTGAAGAAAATATGATACTCCTGGAATGCTGTTCAAATAAATAAAATGCTCATTCATCTGCGAAAAAAAAAATAGAATTTAGAGACTTTCAAAAAATATACAACTATGTTTTGTGTCTTTCAAAACCTTCTGGAATTCCTCTGTTGATTTCTGTATCTGTAAGTTCTTTTTGATTTGGTA
The DNA here is from genome assembly GCA_024679065.1 of Sphyrna mokarran. Classification (NCBI taxonomy): domain Eukaryota; kingdom Metazoa; phylum Chordata; class Chondrichthyes; order Carcharhiniformes; family Carcharhinidae; genus Sphyrna; species Sphyrna mokarran. The sequence continues at coordinate 7,959,195 of JAGIQG010000018.1, forward strand.
TCTTTTGCTGGTTAGATTGTGCTTTCTCTTAAGAGACATATAAAGCTGGCAGAGTGGAGAACTGTTCTCTCCCTCTCGAGACTTAAGAGGTGGCAGTTTCTAACGCCTGTTTTTCCTTCTTGCACTCTCTCTCATATCTGTGATGACCTACCATTTTTCCTACAATAGGATTGGTCTGATTTTTTCAACATCATCAAATTCAAATTTCATAGGATTTTGGTAGCTGAGTGCCTTCTTTAAATTCATTGAGCAAGATTCAAACATGCAAATGTTTGAAGCATGCTACCAAAGCAATCCTGTCGTCTGGCCTTGGATACAAATGTTTCAGCTTGGATTCAGTATCTGTTTTGCATTTTAAACCTTCCAGCACTGAAACCAAAACCAGCGTTTAAAGGGACCACGCAATATTTTTTTCCTCCAGCATTTTTACACTCTTTACATCCTTACAACAGCTCTGATGGTCCATCAGTTGGTATGGGTTGAGTAATGTCACAACTGCCTTTCACATACTTCTGGTGCATGCAGAGTGCTCTTCTCAGCATCATCATTACAAGGGCCACATTCCAAGCAGACCCTGGCACTGCATGCCCTAACCCAAGGGCATCTGGCCCTTATAGTACTAAATCTAGTGGTGTTATAGATCCAGATTTTGTCTGTAGATCAATAGATATTGTACTGTATGTGTACATTTCTGAATGTAAGATTCTAACACCATTTTAATTGCAACTGAACTCAAGAAAATGTGATTCAGACTTGAAGTTTGTACTACGATAAATTTCCAATTATTTTGCCAGCAGATTTTTGAATAAATGTCAAGATTGATGTTACTGTTTATCCTTGTGGCTTCCATTTGGAAAACGTAGCCTGGTAGAGTGATGGAATCAAATAGTAACTTTTAGAATGGAACTGGGTAAAATAATTGAAAGAGAAAAAGTATTGGAAGAGTCTGGAAATGCAAATAACTGAACTGCTTTTCGAACAATCCAGCATAGCTTTGGTAGATCTTCTGCACTATACCGATTCAACAATTCACTCCTAATTTCACAGTCAGAAATGGAAGAATTCATAGTGGGGAAGAAAGAAATTACCAAAATATTCCTGCTTCTAGTTTCTATGTTTCATTTGTTTCCTCTTCAGTTCCACATTTTGCGGTTTGCAATGCGTACATGATAATTTCCAAAATTGATCAGAATTGGAGCAGCATGGTAGCACAGTGGTTAGCACTGATGTCTCACAGCTCCAGGGACCTGGGTTTGATTCCTGGCTAGGATCACTGTCTGTATGGAGTTTGCACATTCTCTATGTGGGATTCTTCCAAGTACAGTTTCCTCCCACATGCCAAAGATGTGCTCTTAGGCTAATTGGGAAAACAAATTCTCCCTAAATTGTCTCAAATTTGGTTTTTAATCCATAGATCTATAAACATAGACAGGGATCACGGGTAGAGGTGGGAACATCAGGGTGGCGGCGTGGGCTCGTTAGGCCGAAGGGCCTGTTTCCCGTGCTGTTTTGTTCTTTGTACTCTGGTTTCCTACTCACATTCTGAAAGACATGCTGGTTAGGTGCATTGACCCCAACAGCTGTCGGACTGTGGCGACTAGCAGAATTTCACAGTAACTTCATTGCACTGTTAGTGTAAGCCTTACTTGTGACTAATAAATAAACTTTACTTGATTGGAAGCTGTCTCAAATAAGTGCAGGGACTGAGAAATATTAAAATAGCCTCAGAGGCTCTCATGCTTATCATATAACTAGCATGATAGGGACACAAGAAGGCAAGCAAGCCTTTTGTTTCCATTTCACGATTTAATTAGGTGGTTGATTTGTAACCTCCATCAAACCACCAATCTTTGGTCCACAATCCTCGATGCCCTTACCTCAAACAAAAATCCACTCTTTCTGAAAACTGCAATTGACTCAGCAGATTTTCAGGGCAGAGTTTGAGAGTACTATTACTCTTGATGTGAAAGCATGTCCTATTTCACTGAAATGACCTGGTTTCAATTTTAAGAGCAGATCTCCTTGTTTTGAGTTGCAGCACTTTGTTATTGCTCATTTCCTGAGGCATTTAAGAGTCAACCACTTTGCTGTAGATTTGGAATTATATGTCGGTCAGACCAGAGAGGGATGATAGATTTCCTTCTCTAAAGGACATTAGTGAGCCAGTTGGGTTTCTATAACAATGATCATTAGACTTTTAATTACAGATTTTTATTGAATTCAAATTTCAAATCTGCCACAGTGTGTTTTGAACCCTAGATCTCTGGATTACCAATACAGTAACAATACCACTACTCCACTATCTTCCCCAAAATCTTGAGGGAATCCAGGGGGTACATGCCTTTAAATCTCTGGGTGGAATTTTATGGCCCTGTCATGTCCATCAGACTCACCATGGTCAACTCTCCAGAATCGATTACATTCTTAGACACACATGTCCATCAAGTACCGGCACCTCAGCACTTCACTGTACCATTAGCTTCACTCTACCATAACCTCATGATGCTCCACTTCTCCAGCTTTCACCCTAACCATGTTAAAGAAGCCATCCCCTATGGACAAGACCTCCATATACAAATGATCTGCTCAGATGAGGATTGCAATAGACATCTACAGACACTAAAGTTGCCCTCATAAGAACAGGATATGGCGCTCAACTCATCAGTCAACTGTTCCAATGTGCCACAGCGAAAAACCGCACCAACCTTCTCAGAAGGCAAACATGGGATACAATGGACAGATTACCCTTCATCTTCCTGTACTTTCTCAGAACGGAGAAGCTACTACATCTTCTCCAAAACCTTCAACATGTCATCAATGAACATCTCACCAAGGCCATTCCCAGACCCCCACTTCTTGTCTTCAAATAACTGCACAACTTCAAACAGACCATTGGGCAGTTTACTGCAGACAATCTTCAGGACAAAGTGGCCACAATACCACACAACCCTACAACAGCAACCTCTGCATGACATTCAGGATTATTGACACAGATGCCATCATCTCATGTGAGAACACCTTCCACCAGTTACATGGTTACGTACTTTTGTGACTTGGCCAACATTGTCTGCCTGATACGCTACAGGAAAGGATGTCCCAAAGCATGGTACATTGGTGAGACCATGCAGATGCTATGACAACAAACACCGTTCGACAATCACTGGGCAGAGTGTTCGCTTCTTGTTGGGGAACACTTCAGCAATCACGGGCCTCTGATCTTCAGGTAAGTGTCCTCCAAAGCGGCCTTTGTGACACATGACAATGCAGAATTGCCAGCAAAAACTGATAGCCAAGTTCCACACACATGAGGATGGCCTCAACAGGGTCTTGGGTTCATATCACACTATCTGTAACCCCCACAACTTGCTTGGGCTTGTAAAATCTCACTAACTGTCCTGGCTGGAGACAATACACACCTCTTTAACCTGTGCTTAACCCTCTCTCCACTCACATTGTCTGTACCTATAAAAACTTGATTACCTGTAAAGACTCGCATTCCACCCATTACTTTATAAATTGAGTCTGTGTCTATGTATGGCCTGTTTGTGAACTCACCACTTGATTCACCCGAGAAAGGAACGACACATTGAAAGCTTGTGCTACCAAATAAACCTTTTGGACTTTAACCTGGTGTTTGTGAAACTTTTTACTGTGCTTACCCCAATCCAACACCGGCATCTTCACATCATGCCTATCATGTTGAGCAGGGCAGGGAAATGTGGCGAGCCACTTCAAAATCCACTGTCTTTGGGGAACCGGAAAAATCCGCCAGCGGATAGGACCATAACATGCACCTTCTGTCTCTTTTTCTTGTCCAACAAGCCTGTAACAGTTCACAGCTCACCAAAACAGTCCCTTCTCCAGCACCAGCAGACATACCTGTTGACCAAGCTTTGATCAGTTACCTGCTCAGATGTCATTGCACTCACACTGCAGACTAAAACCTCCACAGGGGATAAAAGAACCTACTCTCATTGGGTCAGGTTAAGTAAAAAATTCAGCCCCAAGTTTCTGCAAGCTCTCCTTATAACTTAGCCCTCAAAGCCTTTGCATTGTTTTGGTGAATCCATGTTCCACCCGTTCTGTGCGCATTTCATCTTTCATAGAATCCTACAGTGCCGAAAGAGGCCCTTCAGCCCATCAAGTCTGCAGCCAACACAACTCTATATCCCTATATAGGGATATAGAGACCACCATATCCCTACGTATTTTACCCACTAATCTATGCATCTCAGGATTGTAAGGGCAATTTTTAGCATAGCCAATCAACCTAACCTGCACATCTTTGGATTGTGGGTCTTTGCAAACACGAAGGGAATGTACAAACTCCACATAGACAGTGACCCAACCTGGGGATTGAACCCCAGGTCCCTGGAGCTGTGAAGCAGCAGTGCTAACCACTGTGCTACTATGCCATCCTAGGTTTACACACTGAAATTAAATGGAGTCATCCAAATAGGTTTGACTGAGCTTCTGTGCAACATAGGCATCATTTCACTATATTTGCATTCAAATCTGATCAGGCAGCATGATGGCACAGTAGTTAGCACTGCTGCCTCACTGCTTTTGGATCCCAGGTTCAATTCCAACTTCAGGTCATTGTCTGCATGGAGTCTGCATGTTTTCCCCATGTCTGTTTGGGTTTCCCCTCAATGCTCTGGTTTCCTCCCATGATCCATGGATGTACAGGTTAGGTTGATTGACCATGCTAAATTGATACCATTTCAAGGGGATTAGCAGGGTAAATGCAGAGGTTGTGGAAATGGGGCCTGGCTGGGATTGTGGTCAGTACAGACTTGATGGACCAAATAGCCTCCTTCTGCACTGTAGGGATTCCAAGATTTGTGATTATATATTTGTATTTGACCTTACAGGTAAACAGAAGGCTCACCATTTCAATGTAGGATACAAAACTAAGCTAGTTATTTTGACAGAACTTCCATAATATAGCTGTTTATGTAGAATTACAGATGTTTGGGACTATTATAAAGCAGCAATTGTTCCCTGGAGTCATATGACATCCACAAATCATTTAAGATTTCCTCTTGTGGTTTAATGATATTATCTGAATCCCTCAATTAAATAACAACTTTATTATTCAAACTCAACAAACCAGAATTCCCTGCAGAAATATTTGTTCAGTGCCAAGATACTCACAGTAATACTCATATTTCCAGACTTTTTATGGTCAGTAAATAACATGCATCCATGATAAATTTCTAAGTTTTTTTTTCATTAAACTATATTTTGATGCATGTATGTGGGACAGCAAAAATGTAATTGAGACAATTACTAGGTTTTGGAAACATGGAAATGTCACAAATAAGCTCATAAGGTGCTTGTTTCACCATTCAGTTAGATCAAATACTTCAATTCCATTTACCTGCTGTTGCTGTACATCACTTAATAACTTTACCCAACAACAACTTGTATTTATATTTATATTTGATTTAATTTATTATTGTCATGTGTACAGTTGAAAGTATTGTTTCTTGCATGCTGTACAAACTGTACTATTCATAGAGAAGGAAAGGAGAGAGTGCAGAAAGTAGTGTTACAGTCATAGCTGGTGTGTAGAGAAAAATCAACTTGGTGCAAGGTAGGTCCATTCAAAGTCTGATGGCAACAGGGAAGAAGCTGTTCTTCAGTCAGTTGGTACGTGACATCAGACTTTTGTATCTTTTTCCTGATGAAGATGGAAGAGAGTATATCTGGACTGCAAGAGGTCCTTGATTATGCTTAATTATATAGCACCTGTAACATAGTAAAGCTTTCAAGGTGTTTTGCAGCAGGTGTTACCAAACAAAATATGACACTGAATCACCTAAGGAGACATTTGAGCAGGCAACGAAAAGCTTCACAATAGATGTAGATTTTAAGCAGCATTTAAAGAAGTCTTAGAAACTCATAGAAATTCCAAATTTCCACTACCCAATGTGTGTGAAAAAATGCCCACTGTCGTTACTACTAAACAACTAGTTTAATTACGTTATGCTCCCTTTTCTATGATTTCTCCATCATTATCTATCCTATAGAATGTGAAAGAGTATGTCCGGGGTGCATGGGCCCTTGACTATGTTGGCTGCTCTTCTGAGGCAGCGGGAAATGTAGACAGAGTCAATGGATGGGAAATTGATTTGTGTGGTGGACTGGGCTCTGTTCATAACCCTTTGTAGTTTTGTGTGGTCTTGGTCAGAGCAGGAACTATACCAAGCTATGATACGTCTGAAAAGGATGCTTTCAATGGTGCATCTGTAGAAATTGGTGAAACTCACAGCAGACATGCCAAATTTGGTAATAAGATACTCCCTTACTGTTGGATAAATGCTGTTATTACTCAATATAAAATCAGGTATAGCATGTTAATATTGTGTTTTAATTCTATGCAGATTGTGAGGACTAACTGAACATTCATTTGAGTCCCCCGTAAAGAGGCATAGACTAAAACTATGGTTGTGGATCAGTGCTTGTATGTGTAATTCTCTGTGAAGATTGGTTCCGGTTCCAGTTCCATTCTGCATTAAGGCCTTCAGGGTATCACTGTGGCTCAGTGTTTAGCACTAATGCCTCAAAGTGCCAGGAACCTGGGTTCAATTCTGGCTTCAAGTCACTGTCTATGTGGAGTTTGCACATTTTCCCTATGTGTATATGGGTTTCCTCTAAGTGCTCTGGTTTTCTTCCACAGTCGAGAGATATGTGGGTTAGGTTGATTGGCCATGCTACATTGACCCTAGTGTCAGAAGATTAGCATGATAAATATTTGTGGTTGTTGGAATAAGGCCAGGATGGAATTGTAATTGGTACAGAATGGCTTCCTTGTGCACTGTAGAGATTCTATGACTTTATGATAAGTCATGATGTAGAGATGCTGGCATTCTCATACAAGAAGTCTCACAACACCAGGTTAGAATCCAACCAGTTTATTTGATAGTAATCTCACAAGCTTTCAGAAATGGTATTCCTTCATCAGGTGTGTGGGAAAAAAATAACTGCCTGCATGAATGAGACTTCAGAGTTTCAACTGTCCCTTTTCTGTGCTTTGGAAATTGCAGGAAAGTAAATCTTGTTAGTCAAAAGAGTTCTTATGTCTTGGATAATCAATCCTAAATTTTTGCAGTGAGATTAATTTGTTTTAACAGTAGAAATGAAGTCCGTTGGTATATTAATGTCAAGTTCATGTTTTGGTTTTCATGACAGGTGACTCAGTCTTTAACTTTTCACACTCCACTCCATTATAAATTACCCAGTAATTTGTGATCCACAATGTATGTTGTTGTCATTAAAAATTGCTGATCTATTTAAGGCTTGCTATTCAAGTCTTAGAGGCCAACAATGTGAGTGGAAAGAGCATTAAGTACAGGATAAAGTGATGTGTATTGTCTCCAAACAGTACAGTGAGGTTTTGCAAACCAGGCAAGTCATGGGGGTTACAGATAGTGTGACATGAACCCAAGATCCCTATTGAGACCGTTCTCATGTGTGCGGAACTTGGCTATCAGTTTCTGTTCAGACTCTGTGCTGTCGTGTGTCATGAAGACCGTCTTGGAGAATGCTTACCCAAAGGTCAGAGGCCAAATCCCGTGATCACTGAAGTGCTCAACAGGAAACGAACAGTCTTGCTTGGTGACTGTCAAGCGATGTTCATTCATCCGTTGTCATAGCATCTGCATGGTCTCCCCCATGTGTGCCATTCTTCGGGGCATCCTTTCCTGCAGCATATTAGGTAGACAACTTTGGCTGAGTTGCAAGAGTATGTACCGTGTACTGGTATTCTCACATGTGATGATGTCATCCGTGTCGATGATCTGGCATGTCTTGCAGAGATTGCTATGGCAGAGTTGTGTGGTATTCTCGTCACTGTTCTCCTGAAGACTGGGTAGTTTGCTGCGAACAATGGTCTGTTTGAGGTTGTGTGGTTGTCTGATGGCAAGAAGTAGGGATATGGGGATGGCCCTAACAAGATGTTCGTCTTCATCAAGATACGTTAAAGACTCCGGAGAAGATGTTGTAGCTTCTCCGCTTCGGAAGTACTGGACGACAAGGGGTAGTCTGTCCACCAATAAATTGGTTGGATTAAACCTGGTTGTGTCAGACTTCTTACTGGGTGAGCATTTCACAGGGCATTTAAGAGCCAACCATATCACTTTGGATCCAAAGTTACATGTAGGCCAGACAGGTAAGGAAGGCCAATTCCCTTTCCTAAAAGACATTAGTAAACCAGATGGGCTTTTATGGCAATGGTTTCACAGTCACAGTAAGCTTTTAATTTCAGTTATTTATGGAATCCACATTTCATTATCTCCCTCAGTGGGATTTGAACCTGGGTCCCCAGGTCTTACCCTTGGGGTTCTGGATTACTAATCCAAATCAATACCACTCCAGCACTGCCTTCTCTCATGTCTAGCTTGTAGCAAGCTTCCTGTAATGCTATTACATTACACACCTTGAGCTAAATCTTTGCCAAATATCAGGTATATCATTAATTCTCAGAGTACAATCTGAACTTGTGTAGTGAAGTTTGAAGTTCTCATAATCAGTGTCTTGTGAGTCAGAAACAACAAGCTGTCTATTGATTTAAAAATAACTCAAAGTGACATTGTTATAAAGCTGTAAGAGGTTATACGAATCTTTGCACACTTCTTAGGGTGCCATAGTGGTCAGAACTGTCATCTCACAGCGCCATAGACTCATGTCTGATTCCAGCCTATGGTAACTGTAGAGTTTGCATGTTTTCCCTGTGTCTGTGTAGGTTTCCTCTAGGTGCTCCTGTTTCCTCTAACATTCCAAAAATGTGCAGGATTTGATGTTTCTATGGTTCTTCATTAATTTTTGCAATCACTTGGACAATAGGTGAATCTGCTGGCTTCAGAAGAAGTCAGATTTGACTTAAAATGTTAACTCTCTCTCCAGATATTGTGAGGCCTACTGCTGTTTCCAGCACTTTCTGTTTGTATTTGAGATTTATATATCTCTTTGTTGTTTGCTTTTAGTTCTCATCTTTTTTACACATCTTTAGTGATGAACTATACCATTATTTCTAACCAAATACTTCACTTCACCACCATCCACCCTTATTGGTTTAAAATCTTTAGTATAGGTTGATTTCTTCTTCCAGATGGTATTCTTATCCCAGATTGGTTTAGTACAGCCTATCCCAGCTTCTTTCCATCCCAATGAAAGGTAACTTATCTTTCCTACCTCAGTCCTGCAGCCACATATTCACTTCCTTGCTATATTTGTTCTGATGGTATTTAACAAATGGCTTGGGTAATAATCCAATGATTGTAATACTCCAGACACTCCTTTTAATGCAGTTCCTAAAATGCTCTTGCTGGACCTCCCCACTGCATTTTCCTATCTCACTGGCTCTCCCAAAAATAAGTCAACTTATTAGAACTAATATTCTCCACAAAAAATTCAAAGTACCGAATTCGTGTAAAAGGAGTAAGTCCCGCTGTAGGATTTTCAAAATGAATCAAAAAAGAGTGCACTAGTGTGAATATAATTAGAAGCTGCAGGCAGGACCTATTCCGATCTGAGAGGCCAGCAACATAGCGCTGAGCAGGCCACTGCACGTACACTGATCTGTCACGGCGGATATCGGCACATGCAGATTAGCCTGCACTGCTGTCGGCCATGTGATCGCTGGTCAGCCCAACCACTGGTCAGCCCCATCATCCACCCCCCCCCATTGCTGCCTTTGCAGCACCCCCCTCCCCCCACCATCTAATCACTGGCCAGCCCCAGAGGTGTCCGAGTCTTGAACCTCCCCCCCCACCCACCACCACCAGCAGTCCTGACCTTCCCTCCAGTCCTGGCTTCCCCCAGCCCCAACACCCCCATTCAGGCCCACCCCTACCACCTTCCAGACCCAATTGCTGGCTTCCCTTCCTCTGTCACTAACAAGCAGAGTCCCCACCATTAATGGGGACAGGGTCCTGAAGCCCTTCCCCCATTAAGCCCCACTCCCATTAGGCCATGCCCCACTGGCTCTGTCCAATGCCCAGTGCACAATACCAAGATGGCCCTTGGGCATTGCCACTTTGATGTAGAGATGCCGGCATTAGACTGGGGTAAACACAGTAAGGAGTCTGACACGAGGTTTAAGTCCAACTGATTTATTTGATAGTAAGCTCACAAGATTCAAGGTTCTCCTCTCAGTCAGATGAATGAGGTGTTCTGGTCTGAGACCAGAACCTCATTCACCTGACGAAGAGGAGAACCTCGAAGTAATTACCACTTTGCCCCTTGCACAGTACTTGGGGACCAGGCCTATTCATTATTCCCTTAACCTCAGAGCTAATTCACCCCAAACAACATCTTATAGTGTTTAAAAACTAGTGAGTTCCCCCACCAGGCACTTACATCTTTCGAGTTGCTTCTGGCTTTGTGTGGAAAAATTCTACAAACACAGCTTGCTGGGAGTTCAAACAGCTTCTCTTGTTGTGAGCTGTGGTCTCAAAACAGCTAAAAGGCAGAGGTTAAAACTACTCATTTTCCAATTTGATCTTTCCTTATCTAATGTCTTCAGAACTCAATTTAATTACCTTTATTTCGTGAGTCCACCTTTTGGAATATAATTGCATATTCAAACTTCATCCCATTCTTTGAACCTTGAAACCAGGCGTCTTTGAGAAGTTTGTTCATGACTTCTGAAAGGGATATTTATTATTCCAAGCTTCTTCAGGGTTAAAGTTATATTGCCTGAGGATCTGTGTATGGGTCCACATGTGCTTACCCTGGCTTCAAGTGGAATTGAGGGATGGTGGTGAGATTTAAGCCAAGGGGGAGGTATTTGTTTTCTTTGATTCTCTGAGCTTCAGAAGCTCATGACATCATGGCAGATTGTGGAGGAAGAGGATCAATGATTGTCAGCATTGAATTGCCAGGATAGAGGTAATTGTGCCAGTGGAGAGTTTTTGATTTGATTTATTGTTGTCACATATAATGGGATACAATGAAAAGTATAGAGGAAAAGGAAAGGAGAGGTTGGAGAATGCAAAGTTACAGTCATAACTCGGGTGAAATCAGCATAATATATGTTAAGTCCAATAAAACATCTGATGACAGCAGGGAAGAAGCTGTTCTGCTTTCATAAGTGGCTTTGGGGCATAACATTTTGATGCTTCTGATAGCTCTGCTAGGGGATGCTCCACAGGTTTTTCTGGTTGTGTGAGGCTTCTTAACTCCTGACAGTACTGAAGAATACTGCTACTGCTAGTTCATCTGTTACCTTATTTATCTTTAAATAAGTGTTGAAATGCTCCATGTCCAGCTCACCATATCGTTGTTGAAAGGCTCCATTGATGCTGGTATTTGGCTGCTGGTCTAAGGATAATTCACCCTGTGTTTCCATGCCCAGAATGTGCAACATTTGTTGTTATTCCTATGCAGGTGCTTGGACTGCCTTTCATAATTATGTTTATGATGTTAGGTCTTTTGGCTGCATATGTGCGTGCACTTTTATGCGAGGATACTGTTTCTATGTATTCATCTCAGTTATTTCCTTGGGCATCATTAGTTAGCACAAGATGGGTATTTGATGTACTGGAGTCAGAGAGAGAAAAAATGAAGTAACATAGGTTATCACCCTCAGGTACTGGGAACCCAGAGTTCCCTCATTGGTTTGTACGATTGTTTCAGCAGCGTCATCGAACTTCAATTTTTACATCTCACCATTTTGAATTGTGATCCTGGGTATGTATGTGTGATTCCATAGCCAATTGGCATTGACTTTTTCACCCTCCCTCCCTTACTTGGCACCAGGTAGGCAACACACCATCTGCTCTGGATTGCTTCTGAACAACAGGAATCATTGATCGAGCAATAGGATAAACCAGCTTCCCTTCTCACCTCATGGATTCCTGTTTGGGTCTAGTTGTCATGGAGCAGTTCTGCTTCTTTAATCTTCAGACTTGGCTTGAGTGCAAGTGAGTGAAAGTTCTTTTGAAGCAGTTACCCCAAACACCATCAGCACACCTCCAATCCACCTCCCACCTCTTTCCCTTGTGGTGTGGGCAACTGGATTTTTCTGAATTAATTGATGGGATATGGCAGTCACTGGTCAGTATTTATTGCCCATTCCTAGTTGTCTGACAACAGTTAAGAGTCAATCACATTGCTGTGGCCTTGGAGTCACATATTGGCCAGACCAGATTAGGACGACAGATCTCCTTCTCTAAGGGACATTTGTGAACCAGATGGGTTTTTTTTCTGACAATTGACAATGGTTTCATAATCATTAGTAGATTGTTAATTCCAGATATTTTTCATTGAATTCAAATTCCATCATCTGCTGTGATGAGCTTCGAACCCAAGTCACCAGGACGTTACCTGAGTACCTGGATTAATAGTTTAACAATAATACCACTAGGCTGTTGCCTTCCTGAAGTCTTCATATTCAGATTCTTCATATCTTCAGTTCACTAGAACCAAATCCTGGGATCTGAACCGTTTTGAAACTTAAAGCTAGTTTCCCCTGCCTCTCCTCCTCACTCTGCGTATCTTGCCAGTTTTGATAATAACCGATGTCAGGTTGGGTGGCATTTGGGCCAGAGGGCAGTTCAAGGTTACCAGTTCTGGCTATGAATGAAATATGAGTCTGTTTTCAACATCCTTCCAGTAAAGTGGAGCAAAAGGTGATAAATTGAGATAATCATTGAGAGCTTTTCCTACTTCGACATATCGTCCTTGTTGTGTGCTGGCTATTTCAGCAAGTCTTTTACCAGGTGTCTAATGACAATTTAATTTGGCACAGAATTTACTGCAAATATTTTGCATGCAAGAGAAAGGTCTGGAAGGTCAAGGCTGTAGACATATCAATGGAGAAACTGAATATAATTTCAATACTGTACAGAATAATCAGCAGGCTTTGAATAAAAGACTACGCATGCAAATGTGAGGCCTAGATATCAGGGTAGCTGTTAAAATCCATTAACAGTTACAAAAGGTTGCTATTATTGTTTAAAAATGTGGTAAAAGCTCTTGGAATTATTTGGAAGGTTGCCTTTTGGAGCAGAAATGAACACGTAAAGGACCTATGATTTGATACAAAGTGCCTCACCTCTCCAGCCCTTCTTAACCCTTCTCCCTCAATGTTGAATAGGTCTTTGCCTCAATGCTAAGACCTTTCCAATGCCCTCCAATCACTATTGTTAATATACAGTTTCAATACATTTCTGATCCTGTGACAAAATTGTTTCAGCTCCATCTCATCAACATAATAGGGCAGATTCTCCACAATGCTTTACGACTGTGTTTTTTGGATTGTGCACTGTTTTTGTATCCACCAGTTAATTTTCATTGCAATATGGCCTGGAATCCTCTGAAGGCAATCACAATTCATTGATCGTGAGGCCTTGGGGGTGGAATCAGAATTTCTATTTCTGTCTCTGGTCAGAGGCCATGATATTGGGACAAGCGTGTATTATGTTTGAGTTCTGATATTGGGACCAATGAAAGACCACAAGGTCAGTGGTAGTAACCTAACTGGAACAGTTCATTAACACATCTATTCTCCCATACAAGATGGGCTAGGCAAGCTCAACCTTGGGTGGAGCCTGAATCCCAGGGCACCTGATCCATTTTCTTAAAGGGGCATTCTCCAACAGACATAATACGCTTCCCCTTTTACTTCAATTCCCCTCCCACATAACATATATACATTTTTAACACAATTCTACAAATGTACAGTTCAACTATATACAAAAACATGAATATCGATGCCCATTAAATGTCTACATAGGCTTAATCAGTCCATCTGGAGAACAATGGTTCCTGCACGACTGTCTCGTTACGCTCAGCTCCTCTTGGGTGTTCCTCCCAATATTTCCAGAAGCTCATGAGATTCCTCTCTTGCCTGGCTACTGTCATCAGTAGTTTCTGCTGACAGTCTCCTCTGAAGTCAGCACTCCCTCAGTCTCAGGAACACAAGACTCAGTTGGTTCTTCAAGCTCCTCTTGCAACAAATTCTGTATCAGGGAGGACTTTCTTGCTTAGGTGTGAAGAAGCCACCAGCTGATCTGTGTGTCTTTCCAAATCTGTTTTTCCTGGTTCTGAACAGTGTATGACACTAGCTCTGTCTGGGCCACCATTATTTGCAGAAACCCATTATTCTCACATGGTGTCCCTCGCCAACAACACGATTTCTCTCTTCCTGAACATCCTTACTTTTCCCTCTCTTCAGGCTATCTGCCCTTCTTCATTACCACTTCTTGCATCTCCTCTGGCTACATCAGAAGAGGTCCTCAATCTGCAGTCAAATGTCAGTGACACCAGGGATGGGGGGGTGTCATTGCATGAGCAGTGCTGCAATATGTGCTTTAAAATCAATTCACTCACCTGACAAAGGACTCCTCCCGTTGGGAAAAACTCAGTGCCTGTTTCAAGGTCTGGATAAATATCTCAGCCTGGCTATTTGTCACAGGGTGATATGAATCCAAAGTAATCTACAAATTTCTTTGTCACAAATTGTGACCCTTTGTTGCTCACTATTTGATCAGGGCTTCCAAAATGAACAAAAATGCATCAATTTGCTCTATAGTTACCTTAAAAGATGCCAATTTCATATCTGCTACTTCTGGCCATTTTGAGTGGACATTGATCACTACCAATTGTATGTTACTTTCCATCAGATCTGTGAAATTTACATGGATTCTGTACCATTCCCATGGGTGGAGGGGCGACAAAGGCAGTATTTTCCATACTACCACACAGGATTCACAGGCACTTGGCTTTTCCTCGATCAGAGAGTTAATATATAACCACCAAAAATAGCTCCTGGGAGTCTCTTTCATCCTTTCCACCCTCAGGTGCTCTTGATCTAGCACCTCCTTACATCACGTGGAAGGAATGACCACAAAAGACATTCATCCAATACGGACAATTCCCACTTTCTTGACAGACAGGGACTCAAATCAGGCTGATTCTTATGAATAATCTTCCTCATAAGACTAAATCCATTATTTGACCTAAAACTGCTCATTTTGAGCCTGGTTCACTGATACTTTATCATCTACATGAAAAATACATAATTTTCAAATGCTAATCAGCAACATCCGTTCCTCCAGGGAGATACAAGCTCAAAAGTTCAACAACATTATCTTGCTATTCAGACTGTCTATAACTGTGTCATTGAAGTATGCTGCCAAGAGTTGTGCCCATTGTCATAACAGTGCTGCTTCCATGGATAGTATTCCTGTGTATGGCTCAAAGTTGCTGATCAGAAGCGTGCGATTAGTTAACAGCACAGTGCTGACTGTATAAAAAATGGGAGACTTTTTTCCACTCCAAATATGATCCTTAACCCTCTCCTCTCAACCTAGGCTTATTTTCCTATTTTTGTCAAGGTCCTTGACAAGAAAGCGACGGGCCTTCCTTCTCCATTGGACAATATGTTTCACAATACAGCGCCAGCTCGATAAAGTGAGATATTACAGGCTAATTTCAATGGCAACTTTGGATTGAAGTCTACCAACAGTTATGGCCTTTGTAATGCATGTTATACTGCTCTGTAAGCATCTTCACAATCCTGGGTCCATCTCCATGCTTGGCCTTTACCCAGCAGCTGATGTAAAGGTTTCAGTATGGTGGCCAAATCTGGCACATTTGAGGTGGCTCATTCACTGGTTGAGATGGAGTTCAGCACCCCAAACTCAACAGACATCTAATTCAGCTGCTACCTTCAGCCTAATCATGCCTTCAGGCTCCTTGAATGACAGCCTGACTTAATTTGAATGTTTATCTCAAACCCCTTCATCTCCCCTAATGTCCCTTGGAATACATTCTGATATCTCTCTCAGACATCCTACAGCCTTGTCTTTGAATGTGCCACTCTGTTTACTATGCTCCAGTTTAATTTTAATTTCTGTAGCCAGAAGCAACCAAAGCAGGATAGTCACTTTGACCACAAACAATGGTAACTTTGCACAATATCCCTCAGTTGCACCTTTACCAGCAACTATCTCCTCAGTAATACCTCTTGCTCCACGTAAGTCCATAAGGTAATTTCTGAAGACTTCAACTTCAGTGTTTTCAACTTAGTCTTGTTTCCTGAGTCCAGGATCGGGGATACCATTGCCCCCCCCATATTCACTTCCATTTCCATTTTGAACATCTTCACTTTCACCTTTGGAATGATGCAGAATCTTTTGGGTGCTTCTCTGTTGCCTGCCGCACAGTCTGTTTTAACCCTTATACGGTGCACAAATAACTATGAGTAGAGTCTTGTTAGTACTACCAATATTTATTTAAACCCAGACAATCAATAATCACTCACCAGGCCAACAAAAAGTTACCTTACAAGAACATACCAGAATTCAAGTACAAGACCTTGACTTAACTTTGCATGACAGGCAAGTGATCAAGCAGATATTGGTCTTTATCTGTGTGTCGGTCTCCGTAGTCATCTGTGTAGTCTGGTCCTTTGGTCTAGTCTGGCATTCTGGCTCTGGTCTTTCTTTCTTCTTTCCTTCTCGGGTGTGACGACTCTCTTCTTACTAGCGATGTTCACCATTGTTGTAGCTTGTCTGGGGGGTCAGAGAGAAAGAGAGATTCCTGGTTTTGCAGCACGCTTTATACCCCAATTGGTTTCACACCCCTTTTTGGCCAATCAATTGATCAGGACTTGATCAAACTGATCGATAAAAAGCCAATCAGATGCAACCACACCGATCTCTGGGTGTGTTCCCAGTGGCCATGTCTGTCGCTGTTGAAAGAGCGTAGGTCACATATCTCCCTCCCAAATAAGGGTTCACGGTGTCCTTATGTCTGGTACACAACCCAGTGTGACCAGAAAGTCCCTTTCATCCTGGAGATGAAACAAGCCAGTGTGACTGTAAAGTCCCTTTCATTCCTGGAGATGAGCCATATCCTGTTTATTCAGTCGTCAGGATTGCAGCCTGTTTGTCTTTAAACTGCAGTCTGTCATTTTAGTTTCGTGCCCAATTGTCCCAGAATGCTTTACAAAACGCCATTTTAGATGGCCCGTTTGGCTACACCTCCAACCGATAGAATATTCAACCAAAATTCTGTCGCTTTGGGTTCTTCTGCCTCCTTGGCAGATCCATTCTCTCTGGTCCTTTTGTAGCTGGCTGCATGTATTTTATGCTTAGTTTCAGGTTCCTCTCTCCCCGAATGCCCTTTTGCTCTTTTAATTGCACTTCATGCTTACACCAGTGGCACTGAGCTTTGCAAGTCCAGCATGTGGATTCCTTATGGTCAGACTTGCCACAGCAACACCATTCTATGGTTAACACCACAATCTAAAGCTTTTCGGCTCCCAACACCCAACTATGTTGCTTCATTTGCAGCCAGTTCAAGAGTTGCTATATAAGTAGCTATCTCAAAAAGCCACTCTAAAATCTAGACTTTTTTTTATTAGCCGTTTCCATTGTATTAGTCATTGTGAAGCCCACACACCAAATAATCCCTCAAGGCATCCTTTAGGGGGTTGCCAAACACAGTGTTTCAGATCATCTCTTCAACACAGTCACAAATTGCCCAATGGATTCACCCACCAATTGCATTCTCTTATGAAATCGGAACTGTTCTGCGATCATTAGTGGTTTCAGGTCATAATGATTTCTTAGTGCTTCACACAGGTCTGCTAGGAACACTGCAGGTCTCTCTTGTTGTCTGAGGCTTCTTAACATCATCAACATTTTACTCCCTATAGTACTCAAGAACACTGCTACTGCTAATTCATCCTTGACCTTATTTGTCTTTAAATAAGAACTGAAACGTTCCACATATAGCATTCAGCTCTCCACATCTTAGTTGAAAGGCCCCATTGTCCAGAACTAGCTCGCCATTTCCATTGGCGGGAGTTTTCTTGCTTCACGTTCCACAGTCACTTTTCCCACGCTTTTGCAATTTTGTGTTCTTCTTGCTGCCACTCCTTTGCTGACTTCCTTACTCATCCTGCTCGTTGTCATCCGAGTCTTCTCAACACTGCTTCCCTTCCAATGGTCTTGGTGCTCCTGGTGGAGAGATCCCCCTCCTATCTCTGGCCCTATTGTAGTCCGAGTCCCCTCATGACCACTGTAATCAGCCTTGCCAGTGAGTATCTCTGTGGTGTCAAATGCAGTCCAAGTCCTCTCGCAACCGCTCCTCTCGATACCTAGACCTGTTTCCTCCAGTCTACTCCAGTAGCTCAGCAATTCCTACTGTTATTGAAGTCCAGAACCATGACATCAACCTTCTTTCCTCTCTCAAAATTCCCATTGCCAGTTATTATGTTTGAAGTCTGACATTGAAACTAATAATAAACTATGAAGTCATTGGTCGTAACCTAAGTGGAACAGTTTATTAACGTGTTTATATCCTAGCACAGTCAGTACAAGACTGGCTAGGCAACTTCCAACAAGGAGAATCGCGACAGACACCTCCAGACGCTGAAAGATGTCCGCGTACGAACAGGATATGGCGCTCGACTCATCGATTAATAGTTCCGACATGCCACAGTGAAAATCTGCAGTGACCTCCTCAGAAGACAAACACAGGACAGTAGACAGAGGACCCTTCATCATCCAGTACTTTGGAGCAGAGAAGCTATGACATCTTCTCTGGAGTCTTCAACATATCATTGACGAGACGAACATCTCGCCAGGGCCATCCCCACATCGCCACTTCTTGCCTTCAGACAACCGCACAACCTCAAACAGACCATTGTTCGCAGCAAACTACCCAGACTTCAGGAGAACAGTGACCACAATACCACAGTTCCCTGCCACAGCAACCTCTGCAAGACATCGACATGGACAACATCATCACGTGAAAATACCATCTACCAGGTACACAGTACATACTCTTGCAACTCGGCCAACGTTGCCTACCTAATACACAGCAGGAAAGGATGTCCACACAGACCCTATGACAATGGATGAATGAACATTGCTCGACAAAACTGTTTCCTTCCTGTTGGCGAATACTTCAGCGGTCACAGGCATTCGGCTTCTGACCTTCAGGTAAGCATTCTCCATGGCAGCCTTCACGACACACGGCAGCATAGAGCCAATGAGCAGAGACTGATAGCCAAGTTCCGCACACATGAGGACGGTCTCAACAGGCATCTTGGGTTCACGACACACTATCTGTAACCCCCATGACTTGCCTGGGTTTGCAAAACCTCACTTGCTGTAGTGTCTGAAGACAATGCACATCTCTTTAACCTGTGCTCAATGCTCCTTCCACTCACATTGTTGGCCTCTTTATGACTTGAATAGCAGGTCAGTTGTAAAGACTCGCATTCTAATCAGTAATCTGTAAACAGTCTGTGCTGTTATATGCTCTGTCTTGAGGCCAGAACCCTCCATTCAACTGATAAAGAGGCAAACCTCAAAAGTTTGTGAGTTTACTATGAAATAAATCGACTGGACTTAAAGCTGGTGTTGTCAGACTTCTTACTAGTCAACTTCCATCCAGGGTGCTGGGTCATCTGATCCGTTCTCTTAAAGGGGCATGCCTCAACATACATAACACGCTACCCTCCTTCCCCCATAGGAAAATCCATGTTGAAAGCTTCTGATCCCCACTTTTCCACTTTCAATTGAATTCCATTGAAGTCAGTTTGGAGCCTGCATCATCAGACACGAACACGTGGACGACCCCACTCGCCCCAAAATCAGAAACTCACACTCGAGGTCCACCCTGCCAGCTACAGTTCTCTTGGTGGGCAGGACGGGAAACTTACACCCTAAGTCACTTTTACGATCGACCAGTACACAGGTCTTGTTTGCAAAACACTCTCTTGCAGACACCAAAAACCCACAAACTATACCAGACATCAAGTGTGCATGCGCAAACTCACTAAAAGACATTGGGATCATATTTACAAAGACAAATGCTATTACAACACTCTGTAACCTCCCCCCCCGCCTTAAAATTTCAATCTCCCATCAGGATATAAATACAATGAAAATAATGTCTGAACCATATAACAATCTTTCAGGAGCCTTAAATTGCATTGCAAAGCACGCAATATCACTGGTGATTTGTCAACCAAGTCCTGTGTTAGTTGATCTGGTGTGGACACAGCCTGAAAATCTATGCCCGAATGTTCCGCATTATACATCCATAGCAGAGTCTTGTGCAACAGGAACCACACTTATTGCAAACATCCACAACAGCATTACCCTCTGTCATGTTATCTGAAACTGCTGCTGACTCTGAAAGTTTACTGAATCAGAGTCATATCGTAAAGAAATATGATTTTGGTATCTGCGAACAACTCTTCTGTCGTGCAGCTTTATTACCCAAGATACTGGATCACTTTTGGTTTAAGGTTAATCCCAATAACCATTTCTGGTTACTAAAATGTTCCTGATATAACTAGGATCATTCATGTTCAACTGTCTATCCTTCAAATTATAGTCATCTCTCTCCTGCTTCTCTCATTTTCTGCTCACTCTTTTCTGAGATCTGAATGAAATAGATCCAGACTTTATTCTTCTACCAAACAATAATTCAGCTGGAGGGAGCCTTGTTTTTTGACTGTGGCTTGGTACAATACTGGACCAAGAACCTTGACAGCCTGGTTCCCAAAGTATCACCTGCCATTCTCTTCAATCCCTCTTTCAAAGTTTGAACAGCTCATTCAGGTAACTATTTGAAGCTGGATGAAACAGCACAGTATGCACATGACGTTTATATTCTTAAGCATAAATTTTTGACAAAATTATTTGTAAACATGGTGCCATTATCCGAAATGAGGGGAGCTGGTAATCCACGAGTTGCAGAAACTTGACGGAGCTTCTCCATTGTAACAGGAGCTGAAATGTTATTCATACATGCTTCCAACCACTCAAATGTGCATCTAAGATGACAAAAAACATGTGATTCATGGAAAGTCCCACAAAGTCCACGTGACATCTGGACCACAGCCAATCAGGTTACTCCTAAGGATGAAGTAGTGCTGTCAGCACCATCTTTTGGTTTATCTAACACGCACAAGTTTTCACCCTATTCTCCTGATCTATATTAGGCCACCAAACATGTGGTCTGGCTAGATTTCTCATTTGAGAGGCACCTGGATGAGCCTCATGAATTTCATCCATGACTTAGAACGTAGAACACTACAGCAAAAACAGGCCCTTCAGCCCACGAGTTGCACCGATCACATCTATACCTACCAATCCACAGACCTATCTATAACCCCCTATCCCATTAGTTCCCATATACTCATTCAGAAGTTTTTTAAAAGACCCCAGCGAGTTCGCCTCTACCACCTCCGACGGCAGCCGATTCCATTCACTCACCACCCTCTGAGTGAAAAACTTACCCCTAACATCCCCTCTGTATTTGCTTCCCTGCACCTTAAATCTGTGTCCTCTTGTAATGACTATTTCAGCTTGGGGAAATAGCCTCTCAGAATCCATCCTATCTATTCCTCTCAACATTTTATAAACCTCTATCAGGTCGCCTCTCAACCTACGTCTCTCCAAGAAGAGTCCCAGCTCCCTCAACCTATCTTCATAAGGCATGCCTCTCAATCCAGGCAGCATCCTTGTAGATCTTCTCTGCATTCTTCCAATAGCTTCTACATCCTTCCTATAGTGAGGCGATCAGAACTGCGCACAGTACTCCAAGTGGGGTCTGACAAGGGCCAGAATGACTACACTCAATCCCCACAGTATGCGACCACCCTGCACACTTAACTCGTGTGTGCTTCATGTTAAGATCTTAATCCATACAACAGTAAGGCATCCTTGCATCAGAAAACTCTTGATTTGAGATAGAATAGGACTTCTGCCCATCTATTGCTTAATTTGCTTAGTATTCATTGGAGAATGTGCAAGACTTGAGTAAGAAAATTGTCTTGATGGGAAACAGAACATTGGTTGGCATATCCGGTAAAGTGAGACGACTCAACATATCTCTGTTCACACTGTTCTTCTTTGCCCTGTACACAATACTGTATTGATAAGCTGACAACGTAAGGGCCTAATGCTGTACTCTCGCTGAGGCCATGGGAGGAATA
The DNA here is from genome assembly GCA_024679065.1 of Sphyrna mokarran. NCBI lineage: Eukaryota > Metazoa > Chordata > Chondrichthyes > Carcharhiniformes > Carcharhinidae > Sphyrna > Sphyrna mokarran. Next base: position 7,981,171 of record JAGIQG010000018.1, read on the forward strand.
TGTTTTGACTCACTGAAAAGACTCATCAACAGCTTGTGGTCAGTACACATTGTGAACGAATGACCATCATTTTGTACTGATGGAATCTTTTTACACCTAAGACGATAGCTAGACCTTCTTTGTCTCACCGTTAATATCCCTTTTCAACCTTTCCATCAGCATCCGGGATGCAAAACCAATGGGTTTTTCTGGCCCGTCCTCCATTAAATGTGAGAGTAGCATCTCCATCCCATAGGATGAGGCATTACAAGACAGAATGAATTCCCTATCTTGATCAAATTAACTGAATACAACAGCACTTCCACAACTTTGAAAGCTTTCTTTTGTGCTTACTCCCACTTTGGTTTCTTTGGGAAGGAGTATATACAGAGGCGCCAACATAATTGAAAGATCTGGCAAAAATGTTCCACAATAGCATACCAGGTCCAAAAATGATCTGAGCTCTGAAACATTCCTTGGATCTGGAACTTCCATAATAACTCTAATCTTCGTTTCCACAAGAGATAAGCCTCATGCCAAGATTTTATAACTTAGATACTTTTCATGCCTGGAAAATGCACATGCTCCACTTCAGATGCAATCCCGTTTCTGAAAAACTTTCTAAGGCTTGATCCTGAGCTGAGGTGTTCATCCTCTATCTTCCTCATAATCAAGATGTCAACCAGGTAGACTGCTGCATAAGGAAGGCCTTGCAATAGGTTGTCTATCGTTCGTTGAAAAATCCCCAGACTGGAGAATATCCCAAAAACCAGACAACTGTACTTGAAAGGACCATAATATGTGTTAATTGTAACATACTGCTTACAGTCCTCCTCCAGCATGAACCATGGAATTCCTATAGTGCAGAAAGAGGGCATTTGGCCCATCGAGTCTGCATTGACTATCTGAAAAAGTATCCCACTCTGGCCTTCCCCTCTCTCCCATCAACATAACCCTGCAGATTTAACATGGCCAATCCACCCAACCTGCACATACTTTGATTGCAGGCAGAAACCGGAGAATCCACAACAAACCCATGCAGACACAAGGGGAACATACAAACTCCATACAGGCAATCAACCAAGGTCAGAATCAAACTTGGATTCCTGATGTTGAGGCAGCAATGCTAACCACTATACCACCATGTCATTGTTGATAGGCATGGCTCATGTCAAGTTCTGAGAACATCTTGCCTCCAACAATTGTTGAAAACAAATCACCTACTCTAGGTAACAGATAAGCAATTAATTTGGAAACATGATCAATGGTGAGCTTATAATGTCCACATACGTACACTGTACCATCATTTTTAAGGACAGGAACAACTGCCCAACTAGAAAACTGAATAGGCTCAATGATTCCAAGCCTTTGCAACTGTTCCAACTCCTTCTCCACTTTACTTTTCATGGCACAGGGCACTATTACAGGCTTGAAAAAGCGAGCAGTAGCCTGAGGATCCATGGATAACTTCACTGTAGTATCCAGTTCATCCCTGAAGACTTCAGGATACTTCGCAACAAGATCCTTGGTAACCCTCGAGTGCTTGATCTCACTTCACTTCAATAGAATTTTGCAGAGCCAGTTACATCCTAATAAACTAGGCCCCTTCCCTTTTACCAAAGGAGGCTTGCCCTTGTTTCTTGTCTGTTATACGTAATAGGCACTTCCAACACCTAAAGGAATGGTATGGACTCTTTGGTGTACATTCTAAGTTTAATCTCTTCTGGATTAAGGGCTGATGCTCGGATAGAGTCCCAAGTAGACTTGTAGGTTTCATCACCAATTATAGAGGCTCCTGTGTTCACCTCTATCTTAATTTCCTTACTATTGAGCACCACTACAAATAGGCTCCATTCATGCCTAATTCACATTAAACATGTTGTAAGCTTGCTTCTCTGCCTGCTCTAAGCTATCTAGGTGATGCGTAACTAATTGAGGCTTCTTTGAATTTAGATTTTCTTACTCAGCCTTTGCCTTGCTTTTCACACCACTGCATTGCACCAATGACACATACGTTCATGAATTTGCAATGATCCACATAATATTGCCCTCCACACCAAAACATTCCACAGCTTTCCCTTGCATTTCTTCATTTGATGCAGTGCCCTTGCCTGGGTGCCAATATTAGCCTTCTGAACAATTTAATATTACTGATAGACATTTCCATACCCTACAGAATTTCAACAGCCTTCTAAAAAGTCAGTGTGACTTCACCCAGCAGTCAATGTAGAATGTTGTTTTCATTAATGCCACAGATTAATCTATTGCTGAGCATATTTTCCAATAATGCTCCAAACTCTCAATGTTTCGAGAGCTAGTGTAATTCTACCACAAAGTTATCTAACGACTGACCTACCTTCTGAAAATGACTATGAAACTTGAATCTCTGAACAATTATCAAGGCTTCAGACTGTGGTAACTTTGCACAAGTGCAATTAAGTCTGCAGACGGAGTGTCTCTTGCCTTCTGAGGTGTGGCCAGATTTCTCATCAACTTTTAGATCTTTGCCCTGCATACTCAGCAGAATTGAGCGCTGCTTCGCCTCATCTGCTATTCATTTGCTAAAGTGTTGCAACCACTCCACTTATTTAGCCTAGTCTATCATTAAACTTGCTGATGTCCCTAAACATAGCCATGGTGCTGTTAACTTGATCTCCCATCGAATAAAACTCACAATCCTACTGATCCTAGCCCTCGACTGCTATTCATGATGCAAACTCGATATTCACTGTTCGTAACCTCCTGTTGCCACATTGTGCATGGAAAAATTTGAAAGACATGCTGGTTAGAGTGCATCGACCGTGCTAAATTCCCCCTCAGTGTACCCGAACAGGCACCGGAGTGTGGTGACGAGGGGATTTTCACAGTAACTTCATTGCGGTGTAAATGTAAGCCTCCTTGTGACACAAATAAATAAATTTTTAAACTTAAACAGAGTAAATCCGGTGCTAGGAAACAGGAGGATAAGCAGGGCCCACGATTTCACCCCCTGACTTCATCCTAATTCCAGATTTGGGTTTCCACAGTTGGGCGAAAGCCACGGATGGTCCCCGATGATGTTATCCCAGCTCATTGTCCCAGATTTTTCCAAGCGGCGTGGTCATCGATGTCCATAAATATGGAGTTGTTGCCGTGTATCCTCTGAACTGGGTTGCAGCTATAACCTACCTGTTAAACCAGACTGAGGAGCTGGCACTGACAAGCTGCTGCACGCAGCACCACGCCTGGCGCCAACCGCATCGCGCAAGCGCCTTCGTCTCCAGCTTGACGGCACTGCACAGTCGCCTGGGCGATTCGGAGCCAGCCCGACGGTACCGCGCAGACGTCTGGGCGATTTGCTCCTGGCCCGACGGCACCACGCAGGCGCTTGGGCCGGATGGCGCCCGGCCCGACGGCATTGCGCAGGCGCCTGGGAGGATCGCTCGCTCCTCGTCCGACGGCACTGCACTCGCGAGAAGAGAGGCAGGGGGCGCGGGGGTCCGCGATGTGGCAGCGTTGCCTGGTAACAGCAGCTCGAGCTAGAGAGCGGCAGCGGCGACGGTTAAGAGAGAGAGACTTTTGTGAGAGGGAACCGAGCCGGTGCTGAGAGACAGCCGACCATGGTAGGAAAGGAGGGGCGAAGGATGAGAGGGGAGAACCGGTGTGACTGAGAGACGGTCCCCGGGACGGGAATGAAGCCCGGGCGGGGATCCGCGTGTGCAGCGAGAGAGTGTGGCTGGCTGGCGGGCAGAGATGGTGAGGGAAAGGGTCCCTCCCTATTCCCCCTATGGCAGTCAGGTGAAGGGGAAAATTCCTGCCGGGATAAAGAGGACATTGTCAGAGTGACTCTCCCCCAGGGATGAACATGGTCTGAATATGACCCATGTTGTGTTTCCCTGCCGTGTGAAAGGCGCAGGGCAGCAGACGCTCTATCCCAACTGTACCTCCTACGTTCTGTGCCCATGCTCCAGACCAAAGCCCCTTCCTTGTTTCTTTGCCTGACGTTAAAATAGAGCTCTGGAAATACTCTGTAAGGACTGGCAGGCATCTGTGCGGAGAGGAAAAATGAGTTAATGTTTCCTGTCCAATGTGACTTCTACTCCAAACGTTAGCCCTGTTTTTTTTTTGTGTATCTCCACCGATGCTCGCCAAAAAGGAAAATAAAACAGTAGAACTTGGGGAAGGAAGTAATGCGTGCCTTAAACGCGAATAGAAAATGCTGGTAAATCTTAGGTCTCTCCGCCTCTGTGGAGAGAGAATAAAGCCAACGTTTTGAGTCCGTAATCCATAGTTGAAACGTTGACTGTATTCTCTCTCCACTGATGCGATCCGACCTGCTGAAATGATCCAGCATTTTTCTGTTTGTTTCAGGTTCTAGAATCCGCAGTAATTTGCCTTTATCTTTGCACACCTTTAAAACATTTCCTCACTTATTATTGTTTTTATTCCCCCTGCTGGGGTCTACTGAGTTTTTTTTCCCATCAGCAATTTTTTTCTTTTTTTTAACCTCCTCTTTCCACCACCCTCCTCCCGCAAGAGACCAGAATTGCATTTAGTACTCTAGGAGTGGTCTCGCTAATGCCCTGTACAATTGCAGCAGACTTTCCCACTTTTATACTCCATCCCCTTTGCAATGAAGGCCAACATTCCATTTGCTGTATCTGTATGTTTACTTATTTCAGTTCATGTACGAGGATACTCAGATCCCTCTGTATTGCAGTGTTTTGCAGTCTCTCTCCATTTAAATAATATCCTTTTCTATTCATACTGAATTGCTCCATCTCACATTTTCCCATGCTGTACTCATTCTGCCGTGTTTTTGCCCACTCTTGCCAATCTTTCTGTTGAGTACATCCACTGGGAATAAATCTTGCCAGCCTCCTCTCCGTTCCATTGATTCATAGCAGGGCTGACCTTGTGGGGTTTTTTTCTGGCCGATTAATATTGCTGCTGCTCTCTGCGTCTGCTTCCAGAATGTTTTTCATCCATGAACAAAAACTTCTCCAACCAAGGTGTCTGCCCTGCCTCAGCACAGAAACAGCCTTTATTAAAATCATGTAATTTTGTGTGACTGTCTTGTACTATCCTACCTCACTTAACTAACCTCTGCAGCCTTTGTCATGGTTGACTACACTCTTTCAGTACTTGTCCAGCTGAGTGAGATTATGTCACCTTGTTCCATTCTTATCTATCCAGACACAGCTGGAGTATTTCTTTCCTGTCCCACACCATTATCTCTAGAATCTCTCAAAGATTCTTGTCCCCTCCTATTTCTCACCTCTGTCCCTTTTCAACATATCTGAAAATGGATTCCAAGTACATTCTTAATTCACATCAAAAAACCTGTTTTTATTTCAGCTGTGCTCACTGATCTACATAGCCTCCCAGTACAGCAAAATTTCATTCTCCTGCTTCTATTCAAATCCCTCTTGGGAGTCTTTTTTTATCTCTCTGGCCTCCTGCAGAAATTCTACATTCCCCCAATTTCCCTTCCTTTACCACCTTCAATTGCCCAGACCCTGAGCTATAGAATCCTCTTGCCAGTGATGCAAGAGATTGAAAGGACATAAATTGAGGTGCTATTCTTCAGAACGGCAATGATTATTATCAGTGTTATTTAACCATATGAGCTTGGTAGTAAACTAATTCATCTGTAAACCTTATTTCTAGGAGTACAAAATTCAAACCATGGGAAATCATGTTAAACTTGTGTAGAGTCTTGGCCAAGTGCCACATGATTGTGGTTGGTGCAATGTAAAAAAGTACAAATATGACTTGCAAGGATAGATCAGGACTGAGATTGCAACTACTGGGAAAGATTGCACATTTTCTTCAAAAACAAATACTTAGAGAGGCTTCTGATAGGCATCTTGATATTTATGAGTGGATTGGACTGCAAACATGTGGAAACCATGTTTCTACTTCTGGGATAATCTAAAACTAGAGACCATGAATACAAAATAATCACTCCTAAACCCAAGAGAGTAAATTTCTTTATTCAGAGTGGTTAAACATGGAAAATGTCACTACCACAGGAAGTGGTTTGAGGCTGGTAGTTGAGATGCTTTCAAAGGAAATGAGCAGAGCCCCTGAGACAATTGAACAGAAGTATATGCTGAAAGGAGAAAACAAACTGTTGAAAAGCTGAGGAAAAACTAGGTTGAATGGGAGAAGACTTGTGTGGCATAGAAATATTCAGTACAGGCTAGTTGGACTGAATGACCTTTTATAGTCAATGGCTGGATTTTGGGTACTGATAACTGCTCACCATTAATATAAATGTTGCCACAGTCCCAGAGACTGCTCTCCCTTTTGAGAGCCGATTGGCAATTTAACCTGAAAACTACCGCACCTCAGGCAAGGGGCAGTGTTAAGAAGGCAGGACCTTCATGAATAATCACAGCTGGCATGGGAGTTGAACACTATTGACATTGGATGGCAAGTTTTTGATGTAAGCAATCAACTGAGCTCACTGACCCCTAACCATTGATGTAGTGTAAATCAGGCAGCAGTGTTGCAATCAGAGATACCCTGCTCCTCAAAGTGCATTATGACAGTCAATGGACATGGCATTGAAATCAATACAATAATAAGGCTACTTTCTCATTGATTCCTTATTATAAAGGGCAATTAACTTTAGGATTAAGGCATTCAGGAGTAAGTCTATTTGTAATATGATAATTACATACAAATCTCTGGCTCTGAAACTTTATAAGTGAAAATTCGTGTTCCTTAGACTTTTTGCTAATATTTAGTAAAAACATTATTTTAATGCTTTCTATTCATCCCAACTATCTTTTGCAGTTTTTTAGTTTCCTGTAAATGATATAAATCTAGTATACTTTATGCTTTCGACATTCCAGTTTAGAATCTGTGCATCTGTTTGCTTGAAGAGCCTTGCTGTTCCTTACCCTTCACCACATATGCTTCATAAATCAGCTACAGAGGCTGCTATGTTAGATCAATTGCTGGATTAAAGGTGGCCTCTGCTCATAGAAGCTTTGTGGGAAGCCGTCATTATAGTAAACAGCAAGCATTTTTGTTTTTGCTGTTGACCTCAAAACCCAGGTGTATGTAATTCTATATTAGGAAAGTGGCGATTTATAAAGAGAAAACATTAGCCCAAAATACTATTCATTAAAGAAACAGGCACAGATGTGTTACACTTGCTTTTAGTAGTTGTACAAAAATGATCATTTATCTATTTTCTATTTATACTACACATTTATTTTATAAGAATGAAATATTACTGGAGGTACTTTTGAATACAACATTTGAGTGATACTCAATTTTAAAATATCTGTAATGGTTGGAGATGTTCATATCTTTAAGACTATCTCCTTGCAGCTTTCACCCATCCTAAAACTACCTCTTATGAAGTTCCTTGGAATTGGTCCCATGGAAAAAGAATGTATACAATGGGTGCAGTCCAACAATTCAAACAGTAGAGCCATGGTATTAAAAGCAAGTTATATTCCATGTGGTATTATAGATTTATGATGGAATCATTTCTTTAATGGTTTCACATTACAAGCTCTTTTTATTACAGGGCATTTGCCAAAAACCAAACTTTCAGGTACTTGAATATTGAGCTTGAGTGTTCATATAAAGCTTTGGGAAATTTTCACTTTGAATAGTGAACAAGTTAACAGGTTAAAGTTTTATTTGTTGAAGATTATATTTTACCTTTAACCTCTGAACATATTTTTGCCTTTTACAGTTTATTGACTTGAAGATTACATCACACATTCCTCCAATGTAGGCTTTAAATATCTAGTTGTTAGGTAGAGGGATTAATCATCTATGCCTGGACAGCTGTGCACAGTTTTATTTTCCTTACTCAAGGAAGAATTATCTCCTCTTGGAGAGAGAGGGAGCAACAGACTAATTTGGCTCCTAGGATGAGAGGGCTTTGCTGTGAGGAGAGATTGAATAAAATGAGTCCAAATCCTCTAGTGTTTACAGTACAGAAAGAAAGTGTTTGGTCTGTTGTTTCTGTGTATATCTTTTAAACTCTAAAACTAATTCCATTCTCCTGCATCATGATCAGTGCTATGTTCACCTCAGTCTCTCTTAAACGAGGCATGTCAAACTCATTTATACTGCAGGTCTGATCTGAAATCACTTGGTACTTGCTTTGGTAATATTCAGAAAGCTATGTGGGCAAGGCTAAAGAACAAAGAGCAACACCTTCAGAGACTTGTGAACTTGCACCCCCAGGTCTCTCTGCATCTCTGTACTCCAGATAGTTTTACCTTTTATCCTATAACTCCCCTCTACGTTATTCCGGCCAAAATGCATCACCTCGCATTTATCCGGATTAAATTCCATTTGCCATCTATCTGCCCAATCTACCAGCCTATCTATGTCATGTTGTATTGCCAGGCACTGCTCCTCAGTACCCGCCAATCCAATCATCTTAGCGTCATCAGTAAATTTGCTGATCACACCACCTACCTGCTCTTCCAAGTCATTTATATACACCACAAATAGAAGGGGTCCTAGTATCGAGCCCTGTGGCACACCACTAGTGACAGACCTCCAGTTGGAAAAAGAGCCTTCCACTACTACCCGCTGTCTCCTCCTCCCAAGCTACTGCTGTATGGTCCTTGTTGTTTTTGGTAGTTCTTGCTGCCTGTGTGAAACCAGATTAATTGGATTAATTTAAATATACAAAAAAGGGACTGTTCTTCGGGAGGCATAACTTTATTTGTGTGGCATCAAAGTTCTGCAGACAGAAATTAAATGATAATCTACTTTGCTAGTAGCACATTGAAACAATGGTTTGTATGGCTGCCTCAGTGTCTGGGATCCAGGTTCAGTTCTGGTCTTGGGTGACTGTGTCTATGTGGACTTCACACTTTCTCTCTATGTCCGTATGGGTTTCCTGCAGGTGCTCCAGTTTCCTCCCTCAGTCCAAAGATGTGCATGTTAGGTGGATTGGCCATGGTAAAATTTCCCCTTAGTGTCCAAACATGCATAGGTAAGGAATTAGCTGTGGTAAATGTGAGGTTTCGGGGATAGAGTAGCAGGGGGAAGGAGTGGATCTTGCTAAGATGTTCTATTGGAGAGTCAGTGCAAGTTTGTGTCTAATGGCCACCTTTTGCAATGCAGGTATTCTATGGTTCTGTAGTGTTTGGGAGATAAATGTGGCACCTGGTGGCTGGAGGAATAGCTTTTCAGTGATGTGGTGTGAATGTCACTAGACGAGTAATCCAGAGGACCGTGCTAATGCTCTGGGGTAACATGCGTTCAAATCCCAGCATGAAAGTTGGAATTTTAAATTGGATTTAAAAAAAAAAGGTATTGAAAGCTAGTCTAATGGAAGAAACTTATCATTGTTGGAAAAAACCCGTCTACCTTACCAATCATAGAATCAGGGAAGGAAATCTGCTGTCCTTACCTGGTCTGGTCTACGTGACTCCAGATTCACAGCAACGTGGTGACTCCTGACTAACCTCTGAAGTGGTCTGGCAAATCGTGCAATTCAAGGACAATTTGAAATGGGCAATAAATGCTGGCCTTTTTTTTAAAGGCCATGATATTTTTATATCCATTTGAATAGGTAGATTGAGCCTTGGTTTAGCATCTTATCTGAAAGCATTTCTGGCAGTGCAATACAATGTCCAGCCTAGATTATCTAGCTATTAAATTGGGAACTAAATTAATGACTTTCAGCCCTGGAGTAAACTACTACATTGACCTAAAACTGAAACAAGGAGTGTTTAGTTAATGCTATGCGATCTTATCAAAAATGTACACATTCAAGCTGCTCAGTCTTGTAGCACATATCATACATTTGCCTTCTGTCAAAGTTGTATCATTAAGTAACTTATAATTTAGAAAATAACTAAAATCCTCCTTCCAATTGACTCTCGTTTAAAAGAAAGAGTAGTTAAAAGTTGCAGGCTTTTGTGTTTAGTTTGTTTTTCCTTTTCATTTAAGTGATGAGATTCCCTAATGTTGAAGTCTGCATAAACATAATCTCCACTGTAGACTTATTAGCTAATGCAGTCTAACTTTTTGGTATAGAGCAAAGCTGCCTTTTGAGTTTCTAGTCAATTTTTTTTTTCAGGAAACCTTTGTAAGTAGTGCACTAACTGACCTCACAGTTGGATCTGCTTATTTTACCCACCCTGTTACGCTGGTGCTTCAGTTAAATGTTAAAAGATGTGTGGGACGTATTTAATTGTACATGCTGGATATCTTGTATTGCAACATACATGTGTTATATGCAGCTGTTTTGTTAAGAGACAGCTCAACTCTTTTTATTGGCTCCTGCAATGTGGGTGACAGCAGATCTGCACTTAGTTTTGCCAAAATTGCTAAACCTCTTTAAAGTTATTAAGTTAAATCACCATAGTGTGGTATGAATGGAGTCACATGCAGGCTGGATAAGGTACGGGGTGGTTGATTTTATTCCTTAGTGAATATTGATGAACTATTTGCGTTTATGACAATTAAGTAATTTTCATGGTTAATCTGTTCATTTTTGCAAACTGCTTTTGCAGACTTGAGCTCGTGGTCTAAAGGTACTCTAACACCATAACTTCTGCTCTGAAGTATCTGCTCAGGTTTTTTTTTGCAGACTGTGGTTTTGTAAACCACTGGGATATTGCTTGAAAGTACTACTTTGAGAAAATGTTTCCCTAGAGTTATTTCTCCTATATTTGTTAGCTCATTACTCCTTTTAAGTCATTGGAATAAAAATGGGAAACTGTACATATAAGGAGGAGATAAAGCAATGAAATATCATTAATAGATGACAATGTGAGAGTTGAAACTGGATCATAACAATAAGAGATTTTGTAAGTTTTTTACTTATTGGCAACTCTACAAAGTAGACATTGCAATTGTCTTACTGGCATTTGCTTCTGTGTTCATCAAGGTATGGGATATTGGTGCAAGTGAATAGATTGCATTTCTTTTCCTCTTTGTCACCATTTTGTCAACATTGTTGTTGACTGCCCTCAAATTAAGGAAGCCATCAACTCATGGTCACAGGCTTCTGCATTGGGCCTTCACATGAACAGGCTGATTCTCCACCCATTGATCTTTTGGGCATATGGGGCTTCAGTGGGATCTGAAGTGCAGAATTTTCTCCTTTTTCTTCTCTGCCACTACTTGGCCTCATCATTAAGAGGTGTGACTCAAAGCATCATACAGCTTGGTGGGCAAATTATCCTCGGTTTGAATGATGACAAGCTTCTTCTGGTCACTAATGGCAGTGTTGTCATGCTTCATGAAGAGCTTCAGGTGTCGTTGAAACATTTTCTTTGTCCTCCGTAGAACATTGGCCATTTAGAGTTGAGAAAATAGGACCTGGCAGGGGAGTTGCTTTTCAGCTACCTGGACACTGGTTAATTCAATAAAGTTGATTTTGTACTGAAATACTTGTGGAATTAACTTCACATTTTCTATGTTGCACAAAGTTAGCACAGTACCAACTGAAGCTTCCTATAATTAGCTTAAATAATAATATTCACCATAGTTTTAAAATACTGTAACAGTATGAATCTGTTTGCATCTAAAACCAACTTTCCTCATGTCTTTACTGAGTGGAATTGCCAATTTGTTGAATTGTTTGCAATTTTGATGTGGCTTTAATCACTGGGAATTAGACTGAGACTAACCAAACCTAAAATGCATTTCAGTTTCTATCCTCATGGGTAGTAAGGAGGGGGAAAATCTCTGCAAAATGTAGTTCTTTTCCATAAAAATATATAGGATGGATTGTTATTTTTAAGACCTGTATCTATAATTTTCTTTAAATCTCTTCAAATACCTACCCGGCTGTCTTAAACTTACCAGTCCAATGTTGATACGTTCCATTTATTTATTGAGTGCAATTTTGTTCCACAAAATTTTAAAACTTATACATTGAAGCTGTACTATATTGACTTTATTGTTACATGAGCTTCTTTTTGACACCATAATCTGCACAAATTAATTATTCAAATTTAGGCAGAAGTGAAGAAGATTCCCTCTTGGATTGCATTAATACCCTGCCTCACCGCCCCTCCCCCCCACCACCACCACCAAAACCTGGCTTGTTCTGGGAAGAGAATTGAGATCTAAGAGGTGCCTTTTCAAAATAAGGCATCTCCCATTTTAATGTAGAGATGAAAAGGAATTTACGCCCTTGAGGGTGTTAATCTTTTCCCTCTGGGAAGTGTAGGCTAAATTATTAAATATATTCAAGACTGAGTTAAACAAATTTTTGATTAACAGGGGAGACAAGAGAATGGAGTTGCAATTACAACTAGATTAGTCACTATCTCAGTGACTAGTAGAGTTGACTCGATGGGCTGAATGGCCTTGTTGCCAGATTAAGCTGATTAGAGACCTGCAATGCAAATTGCCTCATCAGTTCTTATGTCCTTTCTTTCGTACTTTGGTCCAATTCAGAGTCTCAAGTTGAGACATTCCTGAACCAAGCTGACAAGACAGGGCTCTCACCTCATGTGTTGGGCTTGATCTACATGATCCAAGCTGATTGAAGTAGATATAGCTTCTCCTCCAAGGCTTGATTTCATTTACATCTTAGATAAAAGGCTGAGATGCCTCTTAAAAATTGCTTCAAATGAAGCTTAAATGTAATCTAATGACTTCAAGTGCGGCATGATAATACTACACTTCTTTGTTATCAGGGCTGGCAATCCAGCTGCCCCGAGAACAATACTATCACTCTTGGCAGTAAACCAAACAAAACTCGTGTCATTTGGGCTGAAGCTCATGGAAACAGTGGCCTGGTGCGTGCCAAGTTCAGCAGTGTGCGTCACTTCTTGGCCTTTTGGCTAAGATTTAGTATCGACATGCTGTATTTGGTTGAAGTCATTAGGTTACATTTCGGCTTCATTTGAAGCAATTTTTAAAAGCGGCATCTTGGACTTTTGGCTAAGATGCAAATGAGATCAAGCCTTGGAGGAGGAGCTATGTCTACTGCAATCAGCTTGGATCATGTAGGTCAAGCTCAAAACAGGTGGTGAGAGCCCAATCTTGTCAGCTTGGATTGGGAATATCTCAACTTGTTGGGGCTCTGAATTGGATTTGATTGCTTTTATTCCGATTTTTTTTCCAAAAAGAAACCTGCTCACTAAGGTTGTTGGACACAAGATTCATGTGATGCTTATCCATCAAAGATTTAAATCACAGGTGTACATAAATTGACAAATAATAAAATGGGAAAAAAAAGGTTGAGAACTTTTCACTAAGTTGAAACTGGACTTTGTATCATTGGTAAGATGTGCTCTCTTATTTGATAATATGCATTACTTCGTGAATTAAAAATAAGGACACTTCAGTGTGCCATCAATGAATTATGATCACACTGTGTACTTTCTCTAAGCTTGAGTTTAAAATGATTCTAAAAATGAAATGTTGCCATTTGGACTTTGCCAATTTGCAATTGTTATACAGTAACTTCTAGTGCTAGTGTGTAACATGCTCATTTTTCAGTGTAATTATTCAATGTGATCAAAGAAGGATTTTCTCTTGTCAAAGCCCCCCATTTTGTTTGCACTATTTGCTGAGATAACAAATGAGGCTAATTTTAAAATGCTTATGTGTGCCAAATCATTATAACCATTTCACTGGCTCATTTCTCTTCTTGCTGCTGTTTCTTTTTAAAATTGTTTGCTAGACAGCTGGAGTAAAAAGTATATTTGTCCAAAGGACAAGCACGTTCAAGAGAGAGGTTTTTTTTTCTCATGAATGACCATTATTCATTGCTCCCTTGTCATATCCTGTATTTATGATGTGGGAATGTTAGAATGCCATATGTGGCTGCCAACTAACCAATCCCTTACTTTATTTACATTTATTTTTACCTTTGGCCAAAAGTTGATGTAAACTAAAAAATATCCATCCCACTGATTAACATATATATTTCTCAACAATCCAGTTTGTAGTAATTTTCAACCCAAAAAGACAGATTCAAAATTTATCTTTTTTCCAGATTATGCACTTAAAACAAAGACGACACAAATTGTCCACTATCTGTACTGTCAAAATTGGAACTTGAGTTGGGGGATGTGCATTAGGATCCGCACATGAACTAAAATTGCTGGGGAAGTTTAAATTTCCAATAGGCAGATTCCACTGACCGAGACTGACAGCAAGAGCCCATTAAATTCACTGCCAGATAATTGGGCTAGGTACGTAGCTTACCCAGGAAATGTTGCAATAGTTAACACCTAGTCTCTCTTGGTGATTAGCCAGCATAATTGAATTGAGCCTCCTCCCACGACATCATCTCCAGACCCAACTGCATCTTGATGTTCTACCCCTCCCCAACTGTGTTACTTCCTCATTCGCTTACCTCCTAACTCACCTGTTGAAAGACTTGTGATCTTATTTTTAAAATAATTACCTGAATACAGCACCTAATGTTGTAAAAATATGTACTGCATCCATCGTCATCAGTCTTCCATGGCGATTGCTGCAAAGTCTCATCGATGCTGTTGTCCTGACTGAAAGTTGGGGCACTGAAATCTTTGCGGGTGTAGTATTGACGCTGACCAGAAGGTCCGGGCAGTTATTTTGAAAGCCTTGAAGCAAATTCTAATTGTCATGAGAATCCCTTGTCTTTTAAGAGATTTATAGTGTAGTATAAAGGATTAATGGTGATATGCTACACATGATGTTGATGTATTGCGGACACCAGTCAGTCATGGATTTGACGTTGAAGACTCAAATCCATGACACACTGGTGTCGGTATATCATCTTTATACTGCACGTAGAGCTATGGAAGTTTACAGCACTGCATGCTATTTGCCCCATTGTGTTTTTTGCTAGAATAATCTAATGTGAATCTGCTATTAATAATCATAGACTCCCCATAGCGCAGAAGGAGACATTTGGCCAATAAAGTCTGCATCATATCTAGGCCCTATTCTTTATCCACTATTTACCTTGCTAATCCCTATAACCTCCACACCAAAGGACAATTTAGCACGACCAGTCCTCCTAACCTGCTTTTAGACTGTGGGGAAATTGGAGCACTTGGAAACCCACGCAGACACAAGGAGAACATGCAAATTCCATGCAGACAGAGGCTGGAATCGAACTCGAGTCCCCGAAGCTGAGAGGCAGCAGTGCTAACCACTGTGTTACCGTGCTGCTCTATAATTTCCATCCTGAATAATGCCTTATTCTATAGATAAGATCTTGCAGCTCTGAAACTGTGCCAGTCAATCACGGTATTTAATTTCTGAGATTACAAAGTTGATTAGCATAGCACTTTTGAAGAAAAATGAAATGGATATTTTGAAAATAATTTGGGGGCAACAGTATCTGTGAGGTGATGTAAAGTCCAAATTTTTTTTTGCGTTGAGTGCATATTTCTTCCACCTAGCCAATCTGAATATGATTTAAAGTATTTGGCTCACTTGAGTGTGACACATCTGTTAATAAAACACCTACCATGTTTGGCAATGGAATGTGCCTATGCTCACTGACAACAGTCTGCCAATTCTATTGCTTCAGCTGAAGTCCAGTATAAACTGTTTAAGTAGGACCTTAGTACTTTTCTCAGACAAGTTCACATTAATGATTATCAAAAATGTATTCCTTACTTGATTTCTATGTAATTTTCAGTAATTTCAGTAAGTACTGATTTTACCTTTATTTCTGTGCTAGATATTTATTATTTATAAAATATCTAACTTGTGTCTCTCTTGATAAATACCAGTTTTTAAATAAGCTCAGCTAAATTACACTTGTTTGCCAACCTTATCAGCTATAGATCAAAAGTTTTTTCACTTTTGGTGATGAGTGCTTTTTACCAATTTGTGAGTAATAAGTCATAGGTTTTGCTGCATCATCAGTGTGGCAAAATGCAGTTATGTTAAACAGTTCAATATCTGAACAGCTAGCGTAGAGAATGTTTTCTGGCTCAGTGCCAACAGCTTGCCACATGTGGAACTTTGTCTTTTGGATCTCTTCGTACAACGGTCTTAACCTTTAATTAAGCTTTGCAACATCTACAATGGTTTCTTTCAGCTTTGGCTACGTTATTAAGCAAAGTTGGCCAATCAGATACTGAAGTACTACGTGGCATGCATTTTCTTTTTAAAAACTGTGTTTAGGCATTTTCTACTCAGTGCTACAGCTATAACAATAGTAGCTTGCAGTTTTGTGTCCCACAAGTAAACAATGAAAATTTTCTTTGGAATGTACAGGTAAAAGAATGTAGATACAAAGTGGGACATAACAGAGGTGGAGGGAGCCTTGTTGGAAACAAAGAATAATAATGTTTCTGTCTACAGAACATTTTAATTTAGAGATTGATGTAGCCAGGCAAAGGAATTTAGGAGAGGTGGGACTGGGGGTGTGGGGTGGTGTGGGTGGAATGCAAGTAACTAATTGAGGCCACTAAATGGCACTTAAGGTCTTTTGGCAGACTGATGTGAGGGGTGCAGTGCTCCAGACAGAACCTGAGGTCCTTTTCACCTACTTGATTTCGATTCCAGAATGGAGGCCTGACTGCTAAGAGCATTTTTTATTTACATTGGAAAATATTGACAAGCAGGCACCTCCATCTTCTGCGCGCTCTCGTACGCTTGAAAAGGCACGCAGATTCAGCAAATAGAGGCAGATTACAAAATGCTGCAGTACAGAGGGAACTGGGGATCTGAATATATGAATCTCAAGTCAGCAAGTCATTTAGAAATAGAATATAGGTCTTTATTTCAAGGTTGGTGGAGTAGAAATGTAAGGGCATATTGTTACCAATGCACAGGATGTTGAGACCACGTCTAGACTACTGTGTACAGTTTTGGTCTCCTTTTGGGATTGGAGGGATTTCAGAGAAGGGATTGGAGGCACTTCAGAGAAGGTTCGCTAGATTAATTCCTGAAAATGACAAAAGGTTGAACAGGTTGGATGAATATTCATTAGAGTTTAGAATCTAAATTTAAATCTAATTTAGAAGTGATCTAACTGAAGGAGCGGTATGCTGAGGGGGCTTTACAGGCCAAATGCTTAGAGAATGTTTCCTTTGGGAAATCTGGAATTAGAGGCTTTAGTTTCAGCGAAAGGAGATTCGGGTGAGGAAGAATTTCTTCTGAGGGTCATTTTCTAATCCAGGGAGCAGTGGAAACTGGGTCATTGATTATATTCAAGGCTAATTTAGACAGGATATTTATCTACTGGGGAGTGGAGAGTTAAAGGAAATAGACAGGAAAGAGGAACTGAGGCTACGGGAGCAGATCAGCCATAATATTGAAAGGTAAAGCAAGCTTAAAGGGTTGAAATAGAACACATTTTCCCCAACTTAAAATTCTGCCTCGAGAGTCATTGGAGTTTGACAAAGATGGGGGAATATTGGGGTGTGAGGAAAGAACTGGATAAAGTAATTTGTTATGATTTGCAGACAATTGAAGTAGCGAAGATATTGGATTTAGCTCAGTACTTTAATTGGAGTAGTTTTCTTATCTCACCTTGACCTGTGATCAGAGAAAAGCACAAAGGAAATGTGAAAGGAAAGACAAAACTAAAAAAAAGACAGATAACCTGAAAAGCACTGGATTTTCATCTGAGGGCTAAAAAGAGATTGTAACAAAAGTCTGTATGTACTAAAGTGGAGTTTCTGCAACATTTTTCAGAAAAAAATCAAACCATTTCAAGATAGATTTCAAACCATTTCTTAGCTAGACATTAATCAGAGTTTTTTATATTCTAAGTCTAATTGTCTCCTTCATTTTAATGGATAGTAAATTGCAAAATGAATGGGCATAAGCAAAAAATTCTACTTTTAAATTATTAAACTTGCAACTAGATGAAGTATTAGTCTAAGCATTGTTCTTGTGAATACAACATTCCTACTTGGAAAAACATCCATTAAAAACGTAGCGGGAAATTTGACTTAGACCAACTACCACTCCTGAGAGATTAAGTATTACAGTCAGGTGAGAAATTGATCTATTTATTACCAGTTCTTTATCTATTATTATACATTGTCCTTCATTACTCTCACCTCTTTTAAAATGATACTCTTTTTCCTCATCTATTCCTTCTGCCTGGACATTGCTCATCTTTAGTGATTTCTACCTCTCCAAACTCCTGTTGCCCTATAACAGCTGATTATTTACCTAGTTTACTTCCCTCAACCACATCTCTGATGTTACTGTCAGCACTCCACTCGCACACAGTGAAGTCCTTTGATTTGAGACCTCTGAGCTTTCCATCTCGACTCATCAGTACTGTATTTATTTTGTATCTCCCATTTATAATCACTTAATCAGTTGCCCTCTTAAAACGTAACTCTTCATTTTGCTGAACGCTTCAATTAAATGGTTTATCAGATTATGAAGGCTATTAAGAGTTGTCAACAGCATGGAATTAAATCACATGCATATCAAATAAAGTAAGGATAGTAGGTTGAATCCCTTCAAGTAATAAGCCTGCTGGATTTTCACAACAACTCCATCGTCACTTTTACTGGTTTTAGAACATAGAACATTACAGCGCAGAACAGGCCCTTCGGCCTTCGATGTTGCGCTGATCAATTAGGAAAAAGCAATGACCCTCTAACCTAAACCATTCCCTATTCGTCCATAAACTCATCTACTAACCTCTTAAACGTCACCAAACTTGGCGCATCTACAATTGACGCAGGCAGGGCATTCCATACCCTTACCACCCTCTGGATAAAGAACCTACCTCTGACATCCATCCAATAACCACCACCCCTTAATTTAAAGCTGTGTCCCCTCGTGCTAGCTTTCTCCATCCTAGGAAAAAGGCTATCACTGTCCACCCTATCTAAACCTCTAATCATCTTATATGTTTCGATAAGGTCCCCTCTTAGCCGCCTCCTTTCTAACGAAAACAACCTCAAATCCCTCAGCCTCTCTTCATAAGACCTGCCCTCCATACCAGGCAACATCCTGGTAAACCTCCTCTGTACCCTCTCCAATGCCTCCACATCTTTCTTATAATGTGGGGACCAGAACTGCACACAATACTCCAAGTGCGGCCGCACTAGAGTATTGTACAGTTGCAACATGACGTTGCGGCTCCGAAATTCAATCCCCCTACCAATAAAAGCTAAGACTCCATATGCCTTCTTAACAACCTTATCGATTTGATTGCCAATTTTCAGGGATCTATGCACATATACACCAAGATCCCTCTGTTCATCAACACTATTAAGACCCCTACCATTAGCCCTATACTCTACACATTTTTATTCCTGCCAAAGTGAATTACCTCACACTTTTCCGCATTAAACTCCATTTGCCACCTCTCGGCCCAGCTCTGCAACTTGTCCAAGTCTCTCTGCAAACTATAACACCCCTCTTCACTATCTACCACTCCACCGACTTTAGTGTCATCTGCAAATTTACTAATCCATCCTTCAATACCCTCATCCAGATCATTTATAAAAATTACAAACAGCAGGGGCCCCAAAACAGACCCCTGAGGTACACCACTTGTAACCGAACTCCACGATGAATATCTCCCATCAACCACCACCCTCTGTCTTTTATCTGCTAGCCAATTCCTAATCCAATTAGCTAAATCACCCTCTATCCCATACATCTGCATTTTCTGCAGAAGCCTTCCATGGGCCACCTTATCGAACGCCTTACTAAAGTCCATATATACCACATCAACTGCCTTACCCCCATCCACCTCTTTGGTCACTTTTTCAAAAAACTCAATAAGGTTAGTAAGGCACGACCTACCCTTCACAAAACCATGCTGACTATCCCCAATCAATTCATTTCTCTCTAAATAACTATAAATCCTATCCCTAATAATTCTCTCCAATACTTTGCCCACAACAGAAGTAAGACTCACTGGCCTATAATTCCCCGGAAAGTCCCTCTTCCCCTTCTTGAACAATGGGACCACATTCGCTATCCTCCAGTCTTCCGGCACTATACCCGTAACCAACGACGACCTGAAGATAGAGCCAGAGGCTCTGCAATTGCCTCTCTCGCCTCCCAGAGAACCCTAGGGTAAATCCCGTCCGGCCCAAGGGACTTATCTAACTTCAAACCCTCAAGAATATCTAGCACATCCTCCTTATCTACTTCAATACTTTCCAGTTTGCAACCGTGTATTCCAGTGTTCTCCACAACTACATTTACATCTCCCTGCGTGAATACCAAAGAGAAATATTTGTTCAGTGCCTCTCCAATCTCTTCAGGCTCCACACACAATTTCCCACAGTTATCTCTGACTGGCCCTAATCTTGCCCTAACCAATCTTCTATTCTTAACATAACTAAAGAAAGCTTTAGGATTCTCCTTAATCCTATCAGCCAAAGTCTTCTCGTGTCCTCTCTTAGCTCTCCTCAATTCACTCTTTAGCTCCCTCCTGGCTAATCTATAGCTATCCATTGCACTAACTGAGCCTTCAAGCCTCATCCTGACATAAGCCTCCTTTTTCCTTTTAACCAGCAAATTAACTTTTTTAGTACACCATGGTTCCCTTACTCGACCATTTCCTCCTTGCCTGACAGGGACATACTTATCAAGGACTCGCAGTAGCTGCTCCTTGAATAAGCTCCACACTTCAGATGTTCCCAGTCCCTGTAGTTTCCTAGTCCAACCTATGCACCCTAATTCCCTCTTTATGGCCTCATAATTACCATTCCCCCAGCTATAACTACTGCCCCCAGCTTCATGCCTATCCCTATTCATCACTAAGGTGAACGTAACCGAATTGTGGTCACTATCACCAAAATGTTCACCAACTTCCAAGCCTAACACCTGGTCTGGCTCATTGCCCAGCACCAAATCCAATGTAGCCTCACCTCTAGTTGGCCTATCTACATACTGAGTCAAAAAACCTTCCTGCACACCTTGTACAAAAACTGATCCCTTTAACGTGCTAGAGCTATAGCTATTCCAATCAATATTAGTAAAGTTAAAGTCCCCCATAATAATTACTCTATTACTTTCACTCCTGTCCAGGATCGACTTTGCAATCCTTTCTTCTACCTCTCTAGAGCTTTTAGGAGGTCTATAAAAGACTCCCAACAGGGTGACCTCTCCTCTCCTATTTCTAATCTCAGCCCATACTACCTCAACAGACAAGTCCTCATCAAACTTCCTTTCTGTCACTGTGATACAGATTTTGTTTCTTTATCTTCCAGATTGTTTGTTTTAAAAACAGAATTTAAATTCTCAAATTGCCAGTGAAGTTTGAATTTGATTTAAACTGTTTTCAGATTATTATTTCATACCTCTGGATTAAATAGCCACTATGCCATTGTAAGCAGCTAGCAGTACACAAAGTTTAAACTAGCTGTTTTGCTTCTTGCATATTGTTAATATTTGATAAAATCCTACAACTTTATTAGTTCTAATAGAGTAATATTTGAATAAACTTTTATCAACCAACAAAAGTTTAGAATTGATAATATCAAGTTTTCAGTATTTCTGACCTTCAATGATTCTACCTGAAACAAATCAAAAACACCATTTTTCACGTAATTATAAAATGGCTAAATAATGTCACTAACATGATTGCATTGAGCGAGTTACAAATGAATAATTCTAAAATCTTTCTCTGCTCCAGAGTCCACTGGCTCCGAGATGATTCGTTGCAGATGAGCATCTGGCAGAGGCCCGGTGACGGAGGCAGGGCCAGTATGTATTTACTCAAAATGAGTAAGTCTCGGATCTTCCAGATTGGTGGCATCATGACCTCTGTATTTATGATTCTACTGATAATATTTTATTGGGATGATGTTGGAACAGCCCATTTCTACTTGCACACAGCAATCACAAGAATTCAGGTCACACACCTTCCACCAATGATGGACCCGAACCATGATCAGCTAAATTCCAAAACATCAGTGGAAGAAAGAACGCCCAGTTCCGAAGCTGATATTATTCAGGATGATCTTGACTTAACATATGTGGAAAACTCAAAGGGATATCAAAAGGGAGGAAATGCTCATGACATGGAACAAACTTTCAATGCAATATCTGTACCAAGCCTTGAGGAGAATCTCCCAGGCTTTGACTTGGGAATCAATTATGTAAAAACTAAGACTGACTTTGAATGGGTACAGAATGAGAGGAAACAGAAAATTAGAGATGCTTGTGCAGACTCCAGTATCACATTCTCAGGGAAAAATAGGAATTTTGAAGATATTCCGAACAAGGAATTGGACCATTTAATTGTGGATGACCGGCATGGGATTATTTACTGTTATGTTCCAAAAGTAGCCTGCACTAACTGGAAGCGAGTCATGATTCTATTGAGCGGAAGTCTTTTAAATCAAGGCACTCCATACCATGATCCACTTGAAATCCCCAGGGATCTTGTGCATAATTCCACCAGCCATTTCACCTTCAACAAGTTCTGGAAGCGTTATGGCAAATTCTCAAAACACCTCATGAAGGTCAAACTAAAAAAGTACACCAAATTTCTCTTTGTACGTGATCCTTTTGTAAGACTAATTTCGGCATTCCGCAGTAAGTTTGGAATTAAAAATGAGGATTTTTATAGTCGCTTTGCCATCCCCATGCTTCAGTTGTATGCAAATTATTCTAACCCGCCATCATCTGTCAATGAGGCTTTCTCTGCAGGAATCAAGCCCACCTTTGTTAACTTTATTCAGTATTTGTTGGACCCAAGGACTGAGAAAGATATGCCTTTTAATGAACACTGGCGACAGATTTACCGGCTTTGCCACCCATGTCAAATAAATTATGACTTTATTGGAAAACTTGAAAGTTTAGATGAGGATGCTAATTATTTACTGAAGTTGCTGAATGTGGAAAAATTTGTTCAGTTTCCACCCAGTTTGCGAAACCGGACAGTTAGCAGCTGGGAAGAGGACTGGTTTTCAAAAATTCCAGTAGCTTGGAGGAAAAAGCTATATGAACTTTACCAACCTGACTTTGTTGTCTTTGGTTATCCCAAACCGACAAGTTTATTATTTGGCTGATCTCAAATGTGCACTAAAAGCCTTAAAGAAAATGGGTGCGCCTCATGTGCAACTCTGGTAGATTTCCATCTTGCCAGAAAAATGTTGGAAGTGTGAAAAATATCAAAATTTCAAAACATGTTGATCAGGTTACAGTATGTAAAATTCTTCTTCACATCCTAATAGTTTTATATTGGCCAGTAAAACAAAGCCAGGTTGCTTTGTCAATGGGTAAACTTGATAACCAGCTGGAAATCTAATGTGATAACTCAGTCT
The DNA here is from genome assembly GCA_024679065.1 of Sphyrna mokarran. Taxonomy (NCBI): domain Eukaryota; kingdom Metazoa; phylum Chordata; class Chondrichthyes; order Carcharhiniformes; family Carcharhinidae; genus Sphyrna; species Sphyrna mokarran. The sequence goes on from JAGIQG010000018.1 coordinate 8,004,300, forward strand.
CGTGAGTTTTATATTCCATTTATGCTAAAGTGGACTGTATTCAACGACCTATGGGATTTGTCAATGAGACGTTTCTTATTATGATGTAATTGGTATTTTGAGTGAATGTTGACCATTGATAGCAAGATGAAAAATGAGAAGCAATCTTACTTATGCTATTTGAAGTTAAAAGAAGAACTACATAGTACTGATTATTAGAATCCATATCAAGCTTAATGCTTGGGAAAAAGGGTTTGGCTTTTGAATGCCTGCTAACTGCTGTGATATTGATCTTTTTCTTTAGCTATAATTTCCTCCTTTTTAATATTTCCTGGCTTTAGAAGTCCAAATTTGGATTTATCTATTTGCTTAATGTACCTTGCTTCTCTTTGTACTCTTTTTTTAACTTTGAAGATATCCTGTATAACAGGTCTTGACCCATCACTGGGATTTCTCATTATTTAAAAAAAAATGTAGCCTAGCCTAATTACTGTGCACACCTTCTGATTTTCATAACTCAATTTGGTATGGCAATTTCCAAGTAATCCCTCATGGGGAAAATGATAAATTCTTACTTGAATTAAATACCCGCTGAGCAGTCTGCTAGAGTGCAATATTTGGTTAATTGCAAATGTAGCCCTATTATTACAGGCAAATTTTAACTTTGATTTCATTTTATTTCTACCAAACAAATAGGCAATTGGCATACAGGCAATGCCACTTGTAAAGATTAAGCTTGGAAAAGTGTCAAAGCAAAGTCATGTGCCTTGTCTTTCCCCATTGCAGGAAATATGTTTTGCACATAATCCAGGTTGTGCCAAATTTCAGTTAGTAAGTTGAGCTACTGACCCTAGTCAATTAAGCCACATGGAAATGTCACAATATTGACTATTGGTAAATATTATACAAATTATATATTTTATACATTTATGGGGTAAAGCAATAGATTGAGTTACAGAAGTGTCTTGTTTATAATTTTAGGAATGTTTGCACATTTCGTTGTCATATAGCTGAAGAGATATTAGTTGTAAAGGGAAGACTAAATGATTATTTTCTGTACCAAATAATCAGCTTTTTTTAAAAAAAAATCTTGAACAAGAATAATGTTTGCCTTTTTGGAAATCTGATATTTTAGATCTGTTTCTCATGATGAAATTATAACTGTTTTAATTTTAATGGGGACTGACTGGTTCTTTGGCACAGACTGGAGAAAACTGGAAATGTTCATCAGTAGGAAGCTTGTTGCTGTTCTTAAAGCATCTGCTGCCATTAAATCAGTAGAACTCTTCCAGAATGGACATATTAAAATTTCAGGCTGTCTGCAACACTCCTTATTTTACTGCTAAAAGGCAGGTTCTATAAGTAAAACTTTTCCCATGATTTCTAACTACATATACAACATGTTGGACAGTATTGCAGTAATATCTAATTTTTTCAAATTAAACAAAATGTCTTGTATACAGTGAAATGTAGTCACAGTTGTTTTGTAGGGAAAAAAGCACACTACAGGTCTCTCAACTAGCAACAAGTGAATGAATGATCAATTAATCTGCTTACTTGTACTGACAAATCCCTACCTCAAAAGACATTCCCTTGACAATGTAACATTCCCTCAGTATAGATTGTATATTAATGTCCTAATTTGGGGTACGCGATCATCACTTTGAGTTAAAACAGAAAGTGAAAACTGAATCAAACTTAACGCACTGGAGACCTAGATGGCTTTTCACCACATAGCCTTGTCCTGAAAGATAGGAATTTCATTGTCAGACTGTTGAATAAAGCTAGTAACCTAATATATCTGGGTTTGAAAGAATTACAATTGAGTACAGCCAGATAAATTTCGCACAAAACAATCCATTTGAATTGGTTTTCAAGAATTTATAGACAAGTTCCAGAGTGCATTTTCCTTATAGCCTGATGATTTACAAGACTTTTAAGTGAGACAGATTTTTCTTAATTTTTTGAAGTGACATTTGTACACTGAGGTGACACGCTCTACCTATTCCATCTGAATGTAATATTTTTTAAAAATTACACTGAAGAAAATCTGGTTTCTAAATTTAAACATTGAGTGCTGCAGTGCCTTTAGATAAAAAGAAGCTTTTACAAAATCCTGTTCGTAAATTTGTACTCTGACGCTAATCAGCAAAATAAAACCAGTACTCTGACTGGAATTCACAATTAAATTATCCATTGATTTGCTTTTAAAAAAAACAGTAATTTCAATTTGTTGAACTATTGGGACAAGCTTAAATATTTCATAGAAAACCATATTTACCCAGAGATTGCACATTTTGCATCTGCCTACATCCCAGAGAAGCAAGAAACTTTAGGATGTAATTGATTCATGGTGTCAAAGCGTCATACTGAAAATCTTTTTCTGTCAAATGGCCTCCTATAGAAAAACAAACATCTCCACATTTTCTTTCTTACCTACCAGACTGCAGAACCATTTTACGAATACAGCACAAGTTAATTAAAGGCCTTTGTAAATTAACAATATATTGGTCGGACACTTGAATATTCAGATTTTCTGACCCTGCTCCTACTACAGTCTGCTGCCAAATTCCAGTTGGGCCATGTAAGGATATCTATATTAATGGGTATTTCTGACTAAATATATAAAATATGAGGATATCTAAAAATTACTGTCTTTTGGGGGAAAAAGTGAAATACTTTGTACAGAAATTAACCCCATTCCTCCTTTCCTTTATAACCATTATTTCAACTGTTCAATATTTTTCTCAATGTATTCCTTAAATTGAAAACATCCACTCATTGATCATTGATTCTATTAACTGACAATGGTGATAGTGATTATGTGAGAGAATCTCCTCCGAATGCATTTTGCCTCAAACAAGCAATTAAGGAGGGCTCCAAACCTACAATTAAATATGCTATAAATGTCGAAGACAGATGGGCACATGTGCCTTATTTTCTGGGGTGGGGAGGTGAGTGCAGCAAACCTTTTTTTTTTGCCATTTGCTCTCTTCCTGCCTCTTCAACTTACCTTTACCTTCAGTCTTTTCCAAAAACAACTTGAAAGGATTAACAAATAAAGGGACAGTGACTATATGGATCCAGTGTTAGCAAAGGACAGAAATGGAGTAGTGGAGCAGTTATTTATTAGACTGCATTTATACACTGTTCTTTCTAATGGATATTAATGATCCCCAATGTATTCACTTGGTAGTACAGAGAATTGCTGAAAGAAGTAACATGTTGGTTGAAACTTTTTGTCTTGCTCACATCAGGACAGATACAATGCTAAATTTCAGTTTATACTTGGTGAGAAAAAGGTGCTGGTTGGTTGGCAAGTGGACTGTGATTGTTTGTCATAGAGAATGCTTTGCTGGTACATTATTTCCCAAGTTTTTGTTTAGGTTCAAAAATGGCAAGTTGATCCTAGCTGAGGCATTGTCACAAGGAGTACACAAGGAAACGGTCCTCCTTGCTTTTGCTTTTAATTTTAATTGGAAAAGGCATTGTCCAGCTATTGCAATGCCTTTTCCAATTAACCAGAAGCAAATTAAGGATTTTTTGGTAATGCAACAAGTTATGATTTTGAATAAACTCAAAGGTGGTGAGGGCAGATTCATTCGTAATTGTTGAAAAGGAATTGGTTAAGTACTTGAATAGGGAACATTTTCAGTGCTATTGCAGGGAATAGGACTTTCAAAGAACAATCACTGGCACAATGAGCCGAAAGGCTCCTTAGATTTCACTATCTATGCAAGTTTCAGATCTTTTCTTTCAGGAAACAATTACAAGTTTGTTTTCATTCTAAGATCATGTATGTCGTCTTGTGTGATCTTTTCTCAGGCTTTCTGCCTATTTGAATCACTTCCACAAATTTTAATTTTTGGGTTGGTGTGTAATTTGAGTCTACTTATTTTTCTAGATTGCAATAGAATATTAAAGATTTTTAAAACCCTATTTTCAACAGTTTTAATTATCCAGAGGATTATGATAAAATGCATATAGCCCAATGTGGTCTAAAACATAGGTCAGTTTGTCTACTGCACAATATCTCACCACCATGAAAAGGAAGTGTAAGAAACCTGGCAGACAGTTTTAGATGATGTCTATAAAAGCAAAATCCTGCTGTTGCTGGAATCTGAAACAAAAACAGAAAATGCTGGAAAATCTGAGCAGGTCTGATAGCATCTGTGGAAAGGGAATCGAGCCAATGTTTCAAGTCTGGATCACCCTTTGTCAGAGCTCTGATGAAGGGTCATCCAGATTTGAAACATTGGTTCTATTCTCCCTCCACAGATGCTGTCAGACCTGCTCAGATTTTCCAGCATTTTCTGTTCACTTTGTAGTTTGAAACAATGTCGTCTTCTGCATATTAATCAGTGATCAAACTTGCTTATAATTAGGGGTGTCCCTTTTTATGACAACTGAGCAAAGTTATTGTTGGCTTTGTGTTCTGGTAAACACAAGGAACGCTTTATCAAAGGTTTGGTAAATTGAATGTTTTCAGGAAAATGTCCAGATAATTGGTATTTAATATAAGTATGATTTTGTGACATGTTAATGCCATTCCATGCAACCATATAAAAGTAAAGGAGTTCAGTGTTGAGTTGCACATATGGTCTTACATTTCACATGATTAAGTATTGATTCTAATTGATATGTGCACATTAGGTAAATATTTTGTAATTGGTTCTGAGGCCCAATGTTTCTTCACTATTAATGAATGAAGTGTTTGAGAATTTGTGTACTTTGGGCGTGAGCAGGCACATCCTTGCTGCCTGCTTAGCGTACCTGCTTTGCATGCACTGTAGTGCTATTTTCATCAGTGTTCCTGCTCGAGAACATCTAAAGAAGGGGACGTGTTTTCTGCAAATTGAGCTCTTCAGAAATGCATTTAAACTTGTTCATGAAGTTATTGTGGTACTTCCCTTCATTGTTCTCAACATATGTACCAGACGCTGTTTATTAATTTCCAGTCTCCAAAGTAACGTAGTCACGTTGAAGTGCGTGTCTGCAAATGGACTGAACGAAATAGCTGAAGTGGAACTTTGAAACAAAAAAAAAATGTTTAGCCTGTAGCTGCTTAAACTGGTATTTATAACTTTTTTTTATAGGTCGAATAGAGTAGATGAGGGATTGACAATTATGTCTTTCGGCTTTTACTCAAGATGCCAGAACTGCTGAAACCTTTGTTTCAAGGGTTTTCCATTTATAAATAAAGAAAGTGAAGAAAGTGCTTTTCTTGAATATATAGGAAAAGTTTTTTGGTGGTGGGGGGGGGGGGGGGGGAAGCTTGTTTCTTTTGTAGTAAATTGTGCAATAAAACTCCATGTTTAATTAAATAAAAACAACTTTTGTGTTGGCTGAAGTTAGCTGCATCCTGCGAGATGGCGGGTATGGTGAAACTACAACAAATCTAATTGGACATTTAGAGTTTCTGTTACAAGTTGCACTGTTTTAAATCAGATAATTTGACATGAACATTATTCATAAAAGATCCTTGTTCTTTCACTAAAAAACAATTCTATTGGCTGTCTATTTCTATTAAGAACATATAGTTAACACAACAAACTCTTGGGATATTGTGCATGCATCCATCCAACCCCACATGGACAGAGCTATACCAAAGTCCTGTACTGATTATTACAAATTACTAAAAGTACAGAACAATGTGCAAAAGTTTTTTTCAACTTGTGCTTGAAACCCTATCATTTCTTTTAGGTAACTGAAATGTGGAGAACATTTCAAAGTTTGGAAAGAAAAATAAAAATTCTATCATATTTATGAATACAAGAATATCCCTTTTGTGTCTATAGAAAGATTCTTGTAACAGGTTACAGCTATTTTTCAAATTTAAAAGTGGAAAATTAATTAAATTGATGTAAGGTATAAAATATAAATGCAAGAAACAATTTGCATCTATATTTATGGGTAGCACGGCGGCACAATGGTTAGCACTGCTATCTCTCACCACCCAGGATCCAGTTCAATTCTGGCCTTGGGTCATTGTCTGTGCAGACTTTGCACATCTTCCCTGTGTCTGTGTGAGTTTCCTATGGGTGCTCCAGTTTCCTCCCTCAGTCCAAAGACATAAATTGACCCTTGGTATCAGGGGGGACTAGCTAGGGTAAATGCATGGGATTACAGGGATAGGGCCTGAGCGGTTTTATTGGTGCAGACTCAAGTGGGCTGAATGGCCGCCTTCTGCACTGTAGGGATTCTATGATAATGGCACCTTTTTCACATTTAAACTTGTAGATGTCCCAAAACGCTTATCAAAGACATTTGAACGCCAATCAGTCTTGTAATTAACATGGTTGCCAAATTATATACAGCAAGCTCTCACCAAACATCAAAGAGAAAAGAACCCAGAATAATTAAGTTTGTCGTATTGGTCAAGTGGATAAATGTAGGCCAGGATACCAGGAAAAAGTTCTGAGAACTTGCCAATTCTTTGAATGTTATTTGTTTGCATCCATTTCAGAGTGCAAACAGGGCTTTGGTAAACATCCCAACTGTTGAAAGAGGTTTTATGTGACACCATATGAGTTAGATGGTATTTGACTACCTTATTAAAAACAATAGATTCTAGGTAAAAACCTTCAGTTGCAGAGTGTATTTTGAGTGGCACTATGCAAGAGATTCTTCTAAAATAGAAGAATGTGATCAAAACAATTCTGATACCTGTAATAACCATTTCTAATACAACAGCTGTACTTAAGTCTTTAATGTCAAACATCACGAAGTTCTCAATGGGCAAAATGCAAGTGTTGGTAGGAAAAATGCCTTAAGTTCAAAATGTTGAGATCTTTAAAGTTCCTTTAGTCTTTCAAAGATAATTAGCAAGGGGATGGAGTTTTGGAGACTAGGGTTGATATCCCCAAAAGTTCTGTCACCAATGTTGGGATGAAAAAAGGAATGTGTAGAGGAAGCTTTGTTTGTGATATAGTTAGAGGAGGTTGCAGAGCTAAGATAGCCAAGACCATGGAGAGATTGTAAGCAGTAATGAGTCCTCCTATCACGGTAGCAAAGGGGGCCATTCTGCCAGTCTTTTTTTGCACTTTGTTAGTGTAATTGATCTGGTACTAGTTGCTAGTTTCCACATACTCATCCCTCTCCCACATATATAACATATAGATTCCTTATGCTTTATTGACCCATCTTGCAACCTACCCTACCACCTTCAATGATTTGTGCACATGTCCAATCCTGCTCTTGCACCTTCTTTAGAATTGTGCCCATTTTATTTTCAAAGGATCCCTACGGTGCAGAGGAGCCATTTGGCCCCTCAAAGCTGCACTGACAACAATCCCACCCAGGCCCTAGTCCCCTACCTGACTTATTTTATTGAGATACTAGTCACCACAGTTGGCTAGACAGCTAATATGAGAATGCAATAATGTGGAATCAATCCCCATTCCTGTGAGGCAGGCTAGTGGGAGCCACTTCCTTTAGTCTGTTGTTTCAGGTAAATAATCAAGGATCTGCCCACATTAGGGGAATATGAGGCTAATGTCACTGTACTAGTGATCCAAAGGCCCAGCTTCATGCTCTGGGGGAATGGATTGAAATTCCATCATGGCAGTTGGAGTAGTAATCTAAAATATAAAGCTAGTTTCAGTAATGGGAACCATGACATTATTCTTGTAAAACACCATTTGGTTCACTAATGTCCTTTGCAGAAGGAAATCTGCCACCCTTGGCTGACATGTGACTCCAGATCTACAAGAATAAGGTTGACTCTCAAATTGCCCAGCAAGCTACTCTGTTCTGAGGCAGATTGGAATGGCAACAAATGCTGGCCTTGCCAGCAACATATACATGCCATGAAATATTAAAAAATGCATCAAGCAAAGCAGGATACTTGATAGTGATCCCTGCATACTATAAAAGTTCCTTCAGTCTGAGTAATGCCATTCACCATTATTCTGTTCCTTGTCACAGCCAATTCTGTATCTATACTGCTGCTGTCCCTTCCATTCCCTGATTGCTAATTTTGCTTACATGTCTGTGTGTGATTTTATCAGGACATTGTACTATCAACAGCATTGCCCCCTGTCTATTCTCCATGATCTTAATCAAAAACTTCAAGCAAGTTAGTTGAATACATTTTTGCCCTGAATCAATACATGTTCGTTTTCCTTAAATCGTCATTTTGTCCAAATAATTTTCTTAATTTCCCTGCAACAAGAGGTTAAACTTATTGGCCTACAAAGGTATACAGCTTAGCTTTATACCTTTTAAACAAGGATATAACATTGGCAATTCTTCAGTCTTCTGATACCACCCCTGTATCTAAGGAGAATTGAAAGATTAATGATGAATGCTTCTGTAATTTCCACTCTTTGCTTACTATCTATGGATGCTCTTTATCCAATACTAGCGACTTATCAATTTTAAATGCAGCCATCCAACCTTAATACTTCCTTTAACAATTTAAACCAAGTATCTTAACTGATCCTCTTTCTCACTGATTTGAGTAACATCTTCCTTGGTTAAAAAAGATGCAAAATACCTCAGCCACACACATACCCCCTTAATGCTTAATTCCCCTGTTAGCTTTCTCAAGGTTCCACTACTTTCACCACCCTTTTTATATACATAGGAAAGACTTTTGGATTCCCTTCTCTGTTAGGTGCCAGTCTCTACTTCCTTTGCTGCTTGTTGTCAATTTTTTTCATTGCTGTCTCAGCCTTCTATGTTCAGGCTGATTCTCAGGTTGCATTATCCATGCGATATTCATTGATCATTGCATCTTTTTCTGTTTCATCTTACTCTCTGCCTCTTTTTCCAGTGAGCTCTGGATTTGTTTGCCCACCTTACTTGCTTCATTGGAATGCAAGTCCCTCCTCTTCAAAGCTGGTCCATTGTTCAGTCAATAAGAGTCTGGCAACACCATTTTTAAATCCAACCAATTTATTTGATAGTAAATCTGCAAGCTTTTGACTTTCATCTTCGTCAGGCAAATGCATTTTGCCTGACGAAGACGAAAGTCGAAAGCTTGCAGATTTGGGCATTTGCCTGACGAAGACAAAAGTCAAAAGCTTGCAGATTTACTATCAAATAAATCGGTTGGATTTAAAATTGGTGTTGCCAGACTCTTACTGAGTTTACTCCAGTCCAACACCAGCATCTCTACACCATTGTTCAGTCACAGTTTTGCTTCTTGAGTTCAATTTATCTATTCTCACTCCATTGAATCTGCCTTTCCCTAATCTATTCTTACACTGGGTAGCTCGTCCTTTTTAACACTCAACCTAAACTTCATAATGCAATAATTACTATACTCTAAACATTACCCTACTGATACTTGATTCACTTGACCCATCCCAGTCCCATCAACTATATTCAGCAATGCCTCCTTTCTTGTTGAAATAGAGGCATACTACTTTTTAAAAGTGTCCTGAATACATTCTCTAAATTATGTCCCCTATCTGCCCTTTTGCACTATTATTATCCCTGCCTATATTGGGATAATTAAAGTCCTCCGTTACAACTACGATGGCACCGTGGCTATCAATGTTCCCTCACAGCACCAGCGACCTGGGTTCAATTCTGGCCTTGGGTCACTGTGCAATTTGCACACTCTCCCTGTGTCTGTGGGTGCTCGGTTCCCTCCCACAGTCCAAAAACGTGCGGGTTAGCTTGATTGGCCGTGCTAAACTTACCCTAGTGTTAAGGGGTTAGCAGAATAAATATGAGGGGTTATGGGAATAGGACCTGGGTGGTATTGTGATCAGTGCAAACTCAGTGGGCCAAATGGCTGCCTCCTGTACAGTAGGGATTCTATGATCATTATTCTACTCCATAATTCCTGAACTGCTCTAATTTCCTTGCAAATTGTTCCTTTATATCTTTCCCATTAATCATTGCTGGATATACTAATTTTTTAAATTTGGTTTAGTATCAGAAGAAAAGAGAGTAGGAGAGAGAAAATGGAGGAGGCCAGTGAAGAAGAGGCTGATGGAAATAGGCCATGAATCAGTTGATAGCTCTGACACCTTTTGAAAGTTGTGGGTTCAAGTCTCACCCATAGGTTTGAACACACAAATCGAAACTCCTCATACAGTCCAGGAAGTACTGAAGTGTTGGAGGTGCCATCTCTCAGATGAGTTGTTAAACTGAGAACCTGTCTGAACCCAGAGGTAGAAAAAACCTATTTTGAAAAAAATAATTATTCTTTGTCAATATTTATACCTCAATTAACATCACAGAAACTGATTATCTAACTATTATTAGATGGTTGTTTGAATTTGCAGTGCGCAATTTGGTTTCCCATTTTTCTGCATTAGAATAGTGATTAGACTAATATGAAGTATTTCAAGAGATCCTGAGGTCATGAAAGACACCAAATAGATGCAAGTTTTTTTTACATGTAGGTATGATTATTGATACTTACATACAGCTCTTTGCTGTAGTTTTTAAAAATCTGTTTTTTCTGTTTGGAGACCATAGTGAGCCACAATTGTGGGAGCATGTTATGAGCAACATGCAAATTACGCTTCTCAACTGATGAGAGAGAAAAGTATTTAAGCAAATGATAATTAACAGTTGCACTAAAAGTCAATGACACGAGAACCTGCTGAGGAGTTGATAACCTGTAAATATGACTTGATTCTGCCTTAAGACCTGTTTATTTGCATATTTTAACTTGTCCCTGAATCCAAGTGTGAATGTTCTGTCTGCCTCTCTACTACGGCTACATTCACGGCGAGGTGTCCCTGGAGATGGAGCGTGCAGTATCCATTGGGCGCAGTTGCCACCTTCTGTGCCTGTTGGGCACAGCAGGGGCTGGGGTGCATTATTGACCCTAATAATCACATTTTAATTTGACGTTTAAGTTTCCTTTTGTACTTTGATTTTGTCCGGACTGTCTCCTTCCCTTTTGGGGAGCTGCCCCTTTTACTTTGTTCTGATTTAACTTGAGTTTTATTTAGTTTGACCTTAAGAGGTCAAGTGCAAATGTTAGAAAAGGGTAGTAGCCCCATTTCTTTCTAAACCTGACTTTGTCAAAGCAGTGCATCAGATACGTAGGGACGTGCTGTTAGAGGGGTTGTACCCCAGAATTATTTTGCCTAATTTCATTTACAGCCATGTGCTCCATATTGCTACCACTGCAGTCTGTATTCTAAATAGAATTCAAGTTTTATGCAGGTCTGTTAGGTCATTGCATTCTTTTAACCTGCATGCTGGTTCAAAATAGACTCATGGCATTCATATACTTGTTCTTTATCTGTTTTATTATTTATATGTAAATTAATATTTAACCGCCTAATATGTTTATTTCACAAATCAAAGAAGCAAAAAAGCCTCTGTTAACAGAATGAGACTGAATGATCATAAAATGGCTGACTTATTTTCTTATCACATCTATGTTTCTCATGAGATCTGTGAATTTTATGCCAGCATTATCATTAATAAAATAGTTACACTTTCACACTCCAGACCAGACATTCTTGTTTCTTTTTTTTTTCATGAGGAATCTCTAAATGATGAAAATGCTGCTATGACATGACTAAATTCTAATTCAAAGTTTAAAACCAGGAATGTACTGTAGTCACATGCACCCCTAACCTAAGCCCCATGTGCCATCCCAGAAAACCAACATTTCAGAGAAGGGCCAGTTACCTTGATTTCAAGTTAATCTTTTGTGATCATGTCAGTTCTAGCTAAGATTTTTAAAAATTAAAAATTCTAAAGTAATTGATTAGACAGTTGGATGGCTATAATGGTATCAAGTAGCTCACATTACTGTTGCATACTATGTGGTATGATCAAATATTAATTAGTACTTTGGTCAACCTAAGGATGGCACAGTGGTTAACACTGCTGCCTTAGAGCACCAGAGACGTAGGTTCAATCCCAGCCTTGGGTGACTGTGGAGTTTGCACGTTCTTCCCCCATCTCTGTTTGAGTTTCCTCTGGGTGCTCTGGTTTCTTCCCATGTGCAGGTTTGGTTGATTGACCATGCTAAATTGCCCCTTGGTGTCAGCGACATTAGCAGGATAAATACATTAGGATACTAGGATCACGTCTGGATGGGATTATTGCCTGTGCAAGTTCAATGGGTTAAATAGCTGTCCTCTGCACTATAAAGATACTTTGATTATCTGAAATTGCTGATGTCTGAAATTTGCCAGGAATGTGGTTTTGTTAGCAATAGAATGGCAGCTCTGAACTTTGCAAGAAGTAGCAACATGTGCATCATTAAAATAAGAACTACCATTTTGATATCTTTTAGATTCTGCTGTCTACTTTTCTTGCCTAATAAAAACCTAGTGGTATAATTGTCACCTTATGCACAGAAATCTGGGGAGTGGTGTGTCCAGGTTCAGGAACCTCAATGAATGCATCATCAACCATCTTGCGTTGTCCAACTCTCCAGTGTAATAATGTACTGACAAATCATACCAATAAAAATGAATCTGGTTTATTAATAAATAATTAGAAGAAGCAAAGTAAACAACAAAGCTAAATAACAATTGTTTCATTTTACTTACAGAAACAATATCAAAATTTTGTTCTAACTTAATCCTATGGTTGCCAATTCTGTTAGATATATTATTGGACAAAGATATCATCACAGGACCTCTCACTGTCCTACCCAATCAAAGGGCCTTTTATCACAATTGCTATATCCTGTAACAAAAGTAACAATATTACCATAAAGTAACAAATGTTTTTTAATGCTCTTGCAATTTTTTCACTAACAGCAAAGGCCAAGAGATTAATCTTTCATTCCCAGTGGTAACCCTAAAATCCCTCTGTCACAAAGCTCATCTGTGAATTTAATGTTTTAATAACAATTCTACCAATGGCAGCTCTCTCAACTGTCCAGTGAGTGGAGATCAACTTGAGCGATTTAACGGCATGTATGCTATTCCAATGCATTGAAGGTAAAATTGAGATGAGGAAATGTCAATGTTTATTTCACTATTGAATATGGATATCTTTCACAGGAGGTCCACAAGTAGAAGGCTGCTTCTGCAGAAGCTGATTTCTATCCACTGCTCATAAGCCTGAAACGTTTACACTGTCTCTCTCCATTTCCTGTTTTTATTTTAGACTTTAAATAACTGCAATGTTGTCATTTTGTATTGCTGATATTTGGCTTCCTCATTTCAAATGACATTATTAAAAACAAGGGGTGGAATTTTCCCAGCCCACCAGCTGCGGAAATCATAGAGAGTGCGGATGGACCACGCAAAGGTACGCTGACCTTGGGCAGAAATATCTAGCCTTGGAGTGAGCACAGCTGGAAAATCCCACCCCAGGACTTTATGGGGGAGAGGGAGTCATGTGATGTGCGTGGGAATGGCAGCATTTTTGCCTACTGTGGTGCTACTCACCTTTTACTCCTTTTATCCCGATGTACGGCCCATAATAAATTGATCCTGATGTATATGTAATCTGAGCAATGTTTGTGAAATATCCTGGTTAACCTTTTGAGTGTGGGGAGCCAGATTAATCCTTGTTAGTGTGATGTGGTCAGAGCTGACTTAAATGGGGCCCGGTTTGCCATGGCAGCATCACTGGTGAGCAGGCCAATGCCCAAGTTGTGCTGTTGGTGTCAAGATGAAGACAACTCTTATGAGAATGTGGAAGATGTATTCTGCTCCCTGGCATTAGCAGTGCTCACCAGCATGAACTGAGATACTGTACAAAGAATGAACAGTGCAGAAATGATGGTCGAGGGAGAGGTTTCCTCCGTGAAGGGCCACCTTTCGATCCTTGGAAATCTTACTTCATGGTTTGTGGAACATCTACTTGCATCAAGGGGACGTGGTCTCTTTTTTTTGGTCTCCAGTTCTGAGGAAAGATGTTCTTGCTCTTGAGGGAATGTAGCAAAGATTTACCAGGCTGTTTCCAGGGATGGCAGGACTGATGTATAAGATTGACTACATTAGGACTGTTTTCATTGGAATTTGGATGATGAAGGGGCACCTCCATACAGGCTTTAAAATTCTAACAGGACTAAAGAGGGTATATGCAGGGAGGATGTTCCTGATGGTGGGGGAGTCCAGAACCAGGGGTCACAGTCTGAGGATTCAAGGTAGACCATTTAGGATGGAGGTAAGGAGGTATTTCTTTACCAGTGTGTGACAAGTCTGTGACATGCATTACCTTAAGAAGTAGTTGATGCCAAAACATTGAATGTATCTAAGAGATGGCTAGATATAGCACTTGGGCCAATGGGATCAAAGGTTATGGGGACAAAGCATGATTAGACTACTGAGTTGGTTGATCATACATGCTGTGATGAATGGTGGAGCAGGTGCAAAGAGCCAAATGCTCTTATCTTTTATATTTCTATGGCCAGATGAGGGCTGTCCATGAAGTAGTTGCTCAGAGGAGGAGCTGTAGTGAAATTCCTGACTGATTTTTTCAGAACTGCCTACAGTCACAGTTTGAGGGCTGGGTGACCTGAGTCTTGATGTTCCTTGTTAGTCTGCTTATTGCTTTGGCCTTTCCTGTCTCCACAGCTGGATTGTGACTCTGCAGTTCATCATTGATCCTAGACTTTGTTCCCTTGTGATTTGCTCCTGAAAGAATTTAGCACGTCAGGGACCGATCGGACTGTGGGAGGAAAATGGAGTACCCGGAGGAAACCCACGCAGAAGTGGGGAGAGCATGCAGACTCTGCACATACAGTGATCCAAACTGGGAATCGAACTTGGATCCCTGGTGCCAATGAGGCAGCATTGCTAACTACTATGCAACCAGGTAACTTTGTATTGTTCTACGCTGATCATCATATATAAATGTGAAATGATTGTACTGTGCTGAATCCTGACAATTTGTTGCCTATTGTACTGAATATAGAGTTGAAAGTTCTCAAAAATATTTTAAAAAGTTGAGATCTTAAATTTTTAAAGCACTTTTAGTGTAGCAAAATGCCTCGGTGTGTCACCTCTGTGACTGTTATTCCATCCACGCCCTGGGACACTAGAATTTATTCAACTTTTCATATGTCCCCACCCAACTCAATCTGCTTTAACAATTCAAACTTTCTCAGAAACTTGTGTATGACTTTTGACTTCTCTCTTTTTCTCTCGCCCTGTGACTCATTCTGTTGCAACATTATCAGTTTCAGCAATCAACCGTATCCTATCTGCACTCGATCAAATTAACAGCTCAACATTTTTCATTTTTGCGTGGATGTGATCCCCTCCCTGTCCACCCACCCACTTCTCTCAATCGCTGTTCCTATTCATAAGCTGTTTATCCATACTGTGCCAGTGATATTCCATCATTGAAGAAGGGGGAGAAACAGGCCTCTTAGATTAACATCTGTTGTAGGAAAGTTACCAACATCTGTCATTTGGGGGGTGGGGGGGCGGGCTTGTGTGATTAAGCTCTTGGGGAAGCATCAACTGATCAGAAAGAACCAGTATGGATTTGTAAAGACTAAGTCTTTAAGAATCTAGTTCAATTTTGTAAGATAACAGATATGGTAAATAAAGGATTGTCTTTGGGTGTTATATGGGCAGCCAAAGTGCATTTAATAATGCTCCAAACAAAAGTCTTTTGGGAAAAATGAGACCACTTGGAGCTAGAGGCAACCTATTGATATAGTAGCAATTAATTAAGGGGCAAACCTTCGACAGCACCTTTCATACCATTTACTGCTACCAGGTGAAGGGTAAAGACAGTAGAAGCATTGAAATGCCACCAACTTCCCCTCCAAAGAGACTATCCTGATTTGGAAATATTTGATTCATTATTATCACATGCATTGGGATTCAGTGAGAAGTATTGTCTCTTGTGCGCTATACAGACAAAGTATACTCTTCATAGAGTCCATGGGGAGAAGGAAAGGAGCAGATGCAGAATATAGTGTTACAATCATAGCTGGATTAGAGCAGGATCAACTTAATACAAGATAGATCCATTCAAAAGTCTAATGGCAGCAAGGAAGAAGCTCTTCTTGATTAGGTTGGTACATGACCTCAGACTTTGTGTCTTTTTCCTAATGAAAGAAAGTGGAACTGAGTATGTCCAGGGTGCATGGGCTCCTTGATTATGCTGGCTGCTTTGCCAAGGCAGCAGGAAGTATAGACAGAGTCAATGAATGGGAGGCTGGATTGCGCGATGGACTGGGCTATGTTCACTGCCCTTTGTAGTTTCTTGCAGTCTTGGTCAGAGCAGGAGCTACACCAAGCTCTGATACATCGAGAGAGGATGCTTTCTATGGTGCATCAATATAACAAGTGTGATTGTTACTTGTCATTTAACAACTCAAGCTAGGTCTTGTTGCTTGTGCAAGCATATGTCTTTGTTATCTGAAGATAAATAGTACTGAACACATGGCAGTCACCAGCACGCGTCAAGATTTTGACGATATGGTGGAGGAAAGGCCGTTAATACAGCAGCCTGAAGATGGCTGGGTCTAATCTACTGCCATGACGTCCTCAGGCTGGGATGATTAGCCTATTATTAAGAGTTACAAAATCATGGTGGACAGATGGAGGTCAGATTAAAAAAAAAATTCCCCTATGCACAAATCTGATTGATTGCTGTTGCAGGCTCACAGGATGAACAGATTATAATGTTCGTAAGTGTAACATCCTTTCCATACAGCTGTTGCCTGAATGATTCCAGCAGGTTCTACGCGTTAAGCCATTTATTTGTAAACAGAACAGAACTTGTGATGCTCAAGGGTGATTCTCAGAATTCCACAGCAAAAGGTTGACTGCAACAAGTAATGTTTATCCTGTTGGGAAAACTGTCTCCCAGTAGATGATCTTTATTGAAACCATGTCAAATATATTCACAAGCAGCAAAATGCAGCACAGTATACTTTCCCAATGTTCCTTGAACAGTTCAGATGTAAGATGTTACTGATTTTTAATATCAAGATTGGTCATTGTAATTAATGAAGTTCAATATAGTGCATTTGTTATTATTGGTATCATGCCAATGTAATAACTTATTTGGAGTAGTTCTTCACAGTTGGCTGATGTCAGGGGACATAATCTGCTTTATTTCATCTTTGACATTTCTTAAAATTTGGCTTACTAAAGTTCTTTTTAAAAAAAGTAACTTGTAGAAAAGCAGACCGGCAATTGCCCTCATGAAACTGGGAGGAATCATTCACTTCCTAAATAAGCAGTGATTTGGAACTCTATTTTTTTTATTCATAAGACATTGCTGATTAGGCCAGCATTTATTGCCCATTCCTAATTGCCACTTGAGAAGATGGTGGTGAGTTGCTGTGGTATTAGGGGCTAGGAAATTGTAGTGTTTTGACCCTGAAGCGAGCAGTTTATTTACATTAATAAACCATGCTTGAGTAGATATATTTTTAAAAATACATATATACCAGTGGAATTTCCAAACTTTGTTAATGTTGCATCCTGACAAGATGCTCTCAATGGGGGAGAGTGGGAATGCTATGCGTAATTCCTACTAATCACTGCCACAGCAGCTCAAACCCTGAGGAATTCTCAGAATCAATCATTGCACGTATAAGACATTTCTTTATGGTTAATCCCCATTCCAGCCCCATAACTTCAGCAGAAATGTGGCAAGACGCAATTCTAATTGATTTATATTGACATTTTAGAACATAGAACACTACAGCGCAGAACAGGTCCTTCGGCCTTCAATGTTGCGCCGACCATTATAAAAAGCAATGACCCTCCAAACTAAACCATTCCCTTCTCTTCCATAAACTTATACACTAACCTCTTAAACGCCACCAAACTTGGCACATCTACAACTGCTGCAGGCAGGGCATTCCACTCCCTAACCACCCTCTGGGTAAAGAACCTACCTCTGATATCCGTCCTATAACTATCACCCCTTAATTTAAAGCTGTGTCCCCTCGTGCTAGCTTTCTCCATCCTAGGAAAAAGGCTATCACTGTCCACCCTATCTAAACCTCCAATCATCTTATATGCTTCGATAAGGTCCCCTCTTAGCCGCCTCCTTTCTAACGAAAACAACCTCAAATCCCTCAGCCTCTCTTCATAAGACCTGCCCTCCATACCAGGCAACATCCTGGTAAACCTCCTCTGTACCCTCTCCAATGCCTCCACATCTTTCTTATAATGTGGGGACCAGAACTGCACACAATACTCCAAGTGCGGCCGCACTAGAGTTTTGTACAGTTGCAACATGACGTTGCGGCTCCGAAATTCAATCCCCCTACCAATAAAAGCTAAGACTCCATATGCCTTCTTAACAACCTTATCGACTTGACTGCCTACTTTCAGGAATCTATGCACAAATACACCAAGATCCCTCTGTTCATCAACACTATTAAGAATCCTACCATTAGCCCTATACTCTACACATTTATTATTCCTGCCAAAGTGCATTACCTCACACTTTTCCACATTAAACTCCATTTGCCACCTCTCGGCCCAGCTCTGCAACTTGTCCAAGTCTCTCTGCAAACTATAACACCCCTCTTCACTATCTACCACTCCACCGACTTTAGTGTCATCTGCAAATTTACTAATCCATCCTTCAATACCCTCATCCAGATCATTTATAAAAATTACAAACAGCAGGGGCCCCAAAACAGACCCCTGAGGTACACCACTTGTAACCGAACTCCACGATGAATATCTCCCATCAACCACCACCCTCTGTCTTCTATCTGCTAGCCAATTCCTAATCCAATTAGCTAAATCACCCTCAATCCCATACATCTGCATTTTCTGCAGAAGCCTTCCATGGGCCACCTTATCGAACGCCTTACTAAAGTCCATATATACCACATCAACTGCCTTACCCCCATCCACCTCTTTGGTCACTTTTTCAAAAAACTCAATAAGGTTAGTAAGGCACGACCTACCCTTCACAAAACCATGCTGACTATCCCCAATCAATTCATTTCTCTCTAAATAACTATAAATCCTATCCCTAATAATTCTCTCCAATACTTTGCCCACAACAGAAGTAAGACTCACTGGCCTATAATTCCCTGGAAGGTCTCTCTTCCCCTTCTTGAACAATGGGACCACATTCGCTATCCTCCAGTCTTCCGGAACCATACCCGTAACCAACGACGACCTGAAGATCAGAGCCAGAGGTTCTGCAATCGCCTCTCTTGCCTCCCAGAGAATCCTAGGGTAAATCCCGTCCGGCCCAGGGGACTTATCTAACTTCAAACCCTCAAGAATATCTAGCACATCCTCCCTATCTACTTCAATACTTTCCAGTTTGCAACCCTGTATCCCAGTGTTCTCCACAACTACATTTACATCTCCCTGCGTGAATACCGAAGAGAAATATTTGTTCAGTGCCTCTCCAATCTCTTCAGGCTCCACGCACAACTTCCCACTGCTGTCTATGACTGGCCCTAATCTTGCCCTAACCAATCTTCTATTCTTAACATATCTAAAGAAAGCTTTAGGATTCTCCTTAATCCTATCAGCCAAAGTCTTCTCATGTCCCCTCTTAGCTCTTCTCAACTCACTCTTTAGCCCCCTCCTGGCTAATCTATAGCTATCCATTGCACTAACCGAGGCTTCAAGCCTCATCCTGACATAAGCCTCCTTTTTCCTTTTAACCAGCGAATCAATTTTTTTCGTACACCAAGGTTCCCTTACTCGACCATTTCCTCCTTGCCTGACAGGGACATACTTATCAAGGACTCGCAGCAGCTGCTCCTTGAATAAGCTCCACATTTCAGATTTTGGGATGGGAAGTCTGCAATTCCAGCAGCAATTTCTAAGACCGAGGGTGGTGGCACAGTAGTTAGTACTGCAGTCTCACAATATCAAGAACCTGGGGTCAGTTGTGACTTCGGGTGAATATGTGGAGTTTACACGTTCTTCCCATGTTTGCGTGGATTTTCTCCAGGTGCTCCGGTTTCCTCCACTGTCCAAAGATGTGCTGGTAATATTCATCAGTCGTGCTAAATTGCCACTTAGTGTCAGGGAGACCAGCAGGGTAAATATGTGATTATGGGGAAATGGCCTGGGTGGGATTGTGGTTGGTGCAGGCTTGATGGGCTGAATGGCCTCTTTCTGCACTGTAGGGATTCTATAATTCTGAGTGGCAGTGCCCCAGCAGGCAGATATGGTTGTAGGGGTGCAAGTTAAGAGTTCAAACTCTGGAGGATTGTGAGTGCGGACTCAATAAAGTATTTTTCTCCGAGGATTGCCAAATAGAGTTGGAGATTGAGTCATTAATGCCGGGAAATTCCCTAACGATTGTGGGGGGGGTTAGAAAACCAAGTTTGGGATTTTCCAAAAATATCTGTGCTGGGATGGTCCAATTCCTGCCTCAATCCCCCTGCAGCGGGTACAACAGGGTGGAAATTCCTGACTTCAGTGCAATCCCTGGATGATCTTGCATCATTATGGTTTGACATCGAGGGCAAATGCATTGCAGCGGTGAAACTGTTTTGCAAAGTCTCCTGAGCTCTATTCTCTGGTCAATTGTAAATCCATGTAGTGTTCAATGTTTGGAAACAAAATTGTCTTCTGAACACTTCCATTTTTAACTTTTGAGAGAGCCCCTCCACTGAACTTGTTTTCACACACAAGAGTTCTTAACTAACTGTATAGGTAATGTTCTAGCCAGACAGAAGTTTGCAATGAAAAAGACTTGTAGCCACCTGGAACCCAAGCTGTATCAACTGAATTCACAATGCTATTGTCAGAATAACTGGGAGCATTGGCATGACTTGCATGCAATCTCAATCTCAGTTTTCATCTGTGGAGGTCAATTCACATCAGACAAACCCGAGTATGTCCTCACTTGATGCCTACGTGTGCAGATACATTCTTCGTTCAGGACTTAATAGATGGAAGTTAAAATTCCCACAGTGCAGGAGGAGGCCATTCAGCCCATTGAGTCTACACCAATCACAATCCCACCCAGGTCCTATCCCCATAACACCATGTATGTATCCTTCTAATCTCCTTGATACTAAGGGGCAAGTTAGCATATCCATTCCGTCTAACCCTTATATCTTTGGGCTGTGGGATGAAACTGGAGCACACGGAGGAGACCCACACAGACATGGGGAGAATATGTAGATTCCACACAAACAGTGACCCAAGGCCGGAATTGAACCCGTGTCCCTGGCGCTGTGAGGCAGCAGTACTAACCACTGTGCCACCTGAAGTTAGGAATTAAAACGTCTTATTTTCCTCCTTCTTTAACCAAGGGGTCTAGAAACTAAACCCTTACAATTGCTGAAGCTAGAAATCAAAGCAGCAATTTCCTAATCTGTACAGGTTGGTATCATGTCCAAATTCTATCTTTCGCCTTCAATGGGAATGGAGTACTTTTTCCTCTCTGTAGGAAGTGGGCCTCAGTCATCAGTTTTGTGAAGGGTAAGACAAGGGACAACATAACTCCACAATCTCAGCCACAGATTCAGAGATTTCTTCATGGAGGAGACTAAGGCACAATTAACTATCAGATGGTTCACAATAGAAGCTCCTATTAAGCTGCTTGCAGAAGGAACATGTTGTAGTGGTTTGTTCTATATGTCTCATCAGGAGGCTCAGAAGTTTGTAAGGTTAGACAGTAGTGTTTATTAGTGACGCATTACTATTTTATATAGGTATAACATATAGATCAGGCTGAACTAACTCCATGCTTATGTCTCTGAAAACTCCTACTCTGGCCCAGGTCCAATTTCAAGTGGCTTTTTACATCACACTAAATTTGGGATGTGAGAACAGTACCACCTAAACACGCGAACACTTGCAACAAATCCTATATTAATACATGCCACGTCAAAGACCAAAATACCACATCTCTCAATCTTTACCCAACATATTTAAAGAAATATTTTTATTTATATCCTTCCCCTTTTTCCGCACACCTCCCCCACCCCTCCCATGTCACCATTACCAAATTGATTTTAGAGTCATGTCTATAACCAGAAGTGACATTCCTCCAAAGCCATGGAATGGCGTGTCTGCCACTCTTAGCCAGCGGCTCTTCAGTTGCTGCTCTTATCCAAGAGGACTATCACACTGTCTCCTATGTCGATTTGGTCAGGGATGAGATTTGGGCCTCCGTATTGGGGAAGGATTGCGGAGGGATGGCCAGTGTGCTTCATGGAATTGAAGGATAGTAGTATTTCATGGAAGGGCCAGGGTGTATGGAAAACCATGATTGGGAGAGTGGTAGATGATTAGTTGCAAGAAGCCCCCTTAGTCAGGGTGTGGCTTAGGGTAGCACTGTGTGCAGATTGGCCAAGGCATTTAAAATAGCTACTCAGAAAATGGGAGTAGTTTCCTTCTAACTTTTTCTGAGTAACTACGTGTGCAAACCTGGCATAACCATCCAAAGTTAGTGATTTGAATCACTTGGTCGGTTGCTTCCCAGCGTAACGTTATTGTCCAGGGGATGTTAGCATCTCTGGACAGCAATGGCACAAACCTTTACCTAGATTCCCTAGTATATCTTTTGAGTATCCCCCAAAATCTGAAACTGGGGAGCCATGAAGTTCTGGGTGGTGAGAGGAAAGGAAAGAGGATAACAATTAACTGAGATGTGATCAATAGAAAAAAAAAGCCTTAAAAAGAAGTTAAAAGCTTAGTAACAGATCCATCAAGAGGAGTTTTTAAACCCAGAAGACAGGAAATTAATCACGTGTAAGGAAATGTTCAAAGACTAGAACAAATAATTGATTGTGGTGATTTAATTTGATCCAAAAGCTTGATCTTTTTCCCCCATCTCTCTGACTTAAAAAGAGGCAACTTGAAATGCAAGTGTCGAATTAATGAGGTCTTAGCGGATCAGTGAGCTCCAAGTGCTTCACTTTGAATTAATAACAAGATTAAGTGAGAGTATGAATGGGTGTCAGACTCTATTAGAGCACCATTGTGTGCTGCTACAGAGATATTCATTCATGATCCACATACTGAGTTATTGATTTACACTACATTGCTGTGGGGAAGTGTCATTATTTTCCCACAGTGAAGGAGGGGGAATCAAATGTTCACCCCGAGGTCTCTGACCTATTTAATTGGAGCATTGCCAGGCGCCTGAGAGGCTGACTGTCGTTCTATGTGACTGGGGGTGATTTATGTTACAGAAAAGCTCAAACGGATGACAAAGCTAGTGGGTCTTTTTGCATCTTTGACCCTAGAATTATTTTCTTACCCTTGATCTTCAGCTCACACTGATAGCAGTTCAGAGGTCAGATCGTCAGCTCGACCCCAGACTTTTGTTTGTGAAAATTTTTACTTAGCTATAGAGATTGGCCTGAAAATAACCTGTACTTTGATGTTTCACACTCTTCTGCATGGAAGTGACAGAATTCCACTCATCTCTGTGATTTGACTAAAAGTGAACATTCATCAGAGGAGGGATGGTGCCTCTCCATGGCAGCTGCTTCTATCTTTGGCTGGGGGAGCTGTGGACAGACCATAAAAACCTATAATGCAGAAGAAGGCCATTCAGCCCATCAAGTCTGCATCAACTTTCCCATAACCCTCAGACTCTTTCCCATAACCCCATACATTTACCGTAGCTAATTACCTGTGACACTAAGGGGCAACTTAGTATGGTCAATCCACCTAACCCGCACATTTTTGGTTAGATAACATCCCTTTTGCAAGAAGGAACAGTGGTATTTAATTACAGCTTTCCAAAGTCCACCAAAATAGTAAGTTACCTCCACATTGTCTCTACATGAAAAATTTGGCCTGTCCCCGCAGGTACTTCACTGTCACTGGGTCAAAACCTGGAACTCCTCCTCTAATAGCACTATAGGTATATCTGTACCACATGCTTTATAGCAGTTCAAGAAGGCAGCTCACTGCCCTCTATTTGAGGGCAATTAAGGATGGATAAGAAATCCTGAGCCAGCCAACGATTATACATTCCACGAATAAAAAGGAAGAAAAGGTAGATGCAAAAAAACCCCACAATGCTATTCATGGAAAAGCAGGGCAGTCCATCCATTTGCCCTCGTCAGTATTTATACCTCAACCAACAACATAAAAGTATCTGATTATTACCTCTGGCCGCATTGTCCTAAGTCAGCAAGGTCTGCA
This sequence comes from Sphyrna mokarran, assembly GCA_024679065.1. Lineage (NCBI taxonomy): Eukaryota > Metazoa > Chordata > Chondrichthyes > Carcharhiniformes > Carcharhinidae > Sphyrna > Sphyrna mokarran. Next base: position 8,028,242 of record JAGIQG010000018.1, read on the forward strand.
CTTCAGCATTAATTAATTAATTAGCTTTAATGTGCTTTTGGATGTTTCAAGTTTGAAAAAGATGGGATATAAGTTCATAAGGTACAGGAGCAGAATCAGGTCTTTCGGCCCATCGAGTCTGCTCCACCATTCAATCATGGCTGATAAGCTCCTCATCCCCATTTGCCTGCCTTCTCCCCATAACCCTTCAACACATTACCAATTAAAAATCTGTCTAACTCCTCCTTAAATTTACTCACTGTCCCAGCACCCACTGCACACCCTTTGGGAGAAGCACCTTGGCTCTGTTTTAAATTTGTTACTCCCTTATCCTATGACCTCTCATCCTATATGATAGTGAGCCTTTGTTTTCTCTTGAATGAGAGAGTGATGCCCTCCTTCCTCCAAACTCTGAAGTAGCGCAGTGGTTAGCATTGCTGCTTCACAATGCCCCGGTTTGATTCCTGGCTTGGGTTACTCTCTGTATGGAGTTTGCACATTCTCCCCATGTCTGTGTGGGTTTCCTCCAGGTGCTCCAGTTTCCCCCCTCATTCTGAAAGGTGTGCAGATTAGGTGCATTGACTTGAACAGTGCCAACTGTGGCGATTAGGGGAAATTTCACAATGACTTCATTGCAGTGTATGCCTTACTTGTGACACTAATAAATAAACTTTAACTTAAACTTTAAAATGATAATAGCACACAGAAAATAACAAGAAGATCCAATTGAAATGTTTTAATTCCATTAGGGAATTGTCTGATAATGAGATTCCAGTACGGATAAGAGCAGTGGACAGCTGTTGGAATTGGTCAATGGGACCTCCAGCCACAAAATCTTACGTTGTGTGACTCGCATTTCAATGCAACAATTTATTACAAATGTTTGTGAATGTAGCCCAGCCCATCCCCAAACCAGCCTCCCATCCATTGACTCCGTCTACACTTTCCGCTGCCTCGGAAAAGTAGCCACGTAATCAAGGACCTCGGACATAATTTTTTCTAACATATTCCATCAGAAAAAAGATGCAAGAGGGAAATTTTCGTGCCCACCATGGGAAATGGGGGGGGGGGGGGGGGCAGACCACGCAAAGGTCCATTGACCTCAGGTGGGATTTCCCAATTATGGGGCGAGCAAGGACGGAAAATCCCATCCACAAAAGCCTGAGGTCACACACCAACTGACTTAAAAACAGCTCCTTCCCTGTTGCCACCAGACTTTTGAATGGACCTATCACATTATTAAGCTGATCTTTCTCTACACCCTAGCTGTGATTGCACACTGTCCTTTCCTTCTCCCCTATGTTTTCTATGAATGGTATGCTTTGTCTGTATAGCATTGCAAGAAATGACACTTATCCGAATACATGTGACAATAATAAATAAATAAAATCAAATAAAGAATTACAGCGTCAGATTTTTCAGATTAAATTTAATTCATTAGCAGCATTGATCTACGTAGAAGTGTTAAAGATCGCGACCAGAATTGTAATGGCTTGTCTCTTAGCCAAGAGTACAAGTCACTTGTCAAAATGAGTCAGCCAAAAGGAAGTGACCTTTAATGCTGAGCAATGCTTCTGAAAATGCAAGCAAGCACATAAAGGTAAAAGGCAGAGAAATGAGAGGAAATAGTATTGTTTAGCCTGCCTTCTAATTCTTGATGGATTTCCTTAACGCAAAGGAAGAGATGGTCATCCCCTCCTGCCACCCCTTTGTGTTTGTAATCCTTTTCCAAATACTTGCCCTGTCCTTATCCTGCTGGTACATCACTCAAGTGGTCTTTCTGTGGACGCAAGTCTGAGCAATGATCACTGGTAAAACACTGAACATTTGCATGTGATTCTGTTGTCACTGGCTGTTCACATACATTTCCAGCAAATGTCTCTGGAGAATGATTGATTGAGAGTAAGACTGATTTTCACAGAATCATAGAATCCCTACAATGCAGAAGGAGGCCGTTCAGTCCATGGAGTCTGCACCGATCCCCAACAGAGGATTTTACCAAGGCCCTATTCCTGTAACCTTGCGTATTTACCCCACGAATCCCCCTGGCCCACCCATCTTTGGATACCAATGGAAAATGTGGCATGGCCATTCCACCTAACCTGCACACCCTTGGAGGAAACTGGAGCACCAGGACAGAAACCAGCAGACACAGGAAAAGAAAAGCTCAAATTAAAGTGTGGTTTCCAAAATATATATTTTTTAAAATATCAGTTGCCTATTTTACAAGAAAGCCCTAAACAAGTGTAAACATCTTGTGTTTAAGAAATAAGCAAACTCCACACACAAAAGGCTAGAATTGAACCAGTATCTCTGGCACAGTGAGGCAGCAGTGCTAATCACTGTGCCACCATGCCACCCATTTTCACCTCTATCCTTCATTTTCCCAGCCCAGGAGTACTAACTAATTCAGTAACAAACCCAGGAACCTGCCAATTCTGTGTCAAATGGATAGTGTACGAATCTACTGAAGTATAAAGTTCCATTATGCATGTATCTCTGTGTGAGTTTGTGTGTGTGTGTGTGTGCATGGTGTGTCAAATGCATTGACTTGGGGACAGGCATTTCATTGAAAATATAAATGTGCTGCTAATGGATCTCACTGTAATTCCTATCACTCCTGTTCCTGCTAGTGGGAAGTATGCCTATTATAAAATTTAATGATATGTGTATCACACTTTAACTGATACAGCTTGCCTGACTATCCTGCATGGGTGCTATATTTTATGGTTGAAATAGTTTCAATTATTTATTTCAATTTCTTATTAACATCTTATTAGTTATTTTGTTATACATTTCTCCCTTCCACTGCCTACCAGCCATGTACAGTTAATTTTCACTTTTTTAAATAGTATTTATGTGTCAGCTGATTCATGCTCAACCCGCCCTGCTCCCCCATCACTTACGTTTTTTTAAAATTGTTATCTACAAAAGTTTATTTTTTCACCCTCTTGTTATCTTTTTGCTCCAGGACTGGAATCTCCATTAACAGTCGCTTCAGAATTTATCTCTGCTGCCCTTACGATCTTGAAGCTTCAATGATGATGTTCAGAACCATCCTGCTGCAGAAAGAGTGAGTAATTTTGAACAAGAATCAAGAGAGTGCAAATATTAGAAGTGCCCATAAAGGGCTCAAATGTCATGACTCACATTCGACCCCAAGGCCATGTTCTACTGAGTCTTGGATAATAGAATCCCTACATAATGTAGGAGGAGGCCATTTGGCCCATCGGATGGGATTTTCCAGCCACGCTCGCCCTGAAGCTGGAAAATACCACTCCAGGTCAATGGCCTGCTCCAATTCCCGTTTTGGGAATGGGAAAACTTGCCCCACTGAGTCTGGTTCAGGCTTGATCTGCTTTGCATGACGAGTTCTTAAATACAGTTGTTTAGAACTTTTTTTAAAAATAGGCAACTGATTTTTAAAAATATGTTTTGGAAGCCATATTTTAACTTGAGTTTTTCTCTCTCACGCTCACTCAACCTTTTCCCTTCTATCTCCCCTATTTTTTTTTAGAGCAACACAGCACGGGAAACAGGCCCTTCGGCCCAACGAGCCCGCGCCGCCGTCATAACTATGTAGTAGCAATTCCATTATCCTATTATAAATTTAGGTTATTCCTAATATGGAAGACTCTCACTATAGGGACAATTTGTTTCCCAATCAGCCTAAGAGCGAATTTTTGGGTTGTGGGAGGAAACCGGAGTGCCCGGAGAAAACCCACGCAACCACGGGGAGAACGCGCAAACTCCCGCAGACACCGGCCCAATTCCAAGTGTCTGCACAGCCACATCGATAGTCTCTGAGCTGTCATGGTGCCCTTCAGATGGTCCACATAAAGCACTCATTTACGACATGAAATACCAGGCAACCCATGAATCAACATCCAAGAGCTGTCCTCGCACCACCTGCCGAATGCATGCTCATTATTGGTCAAGTAGACTTTTTCACCACCCTCTGAGTGAAAAACTTTCCCCTAGCATCCCCTCTGTACTTGCTTCCCTGCACCTTAAATCTGTGCCCTCTCGTCGTGACCATTTCAGCCCTGGCTTCGATATGAAGCAAGTGTAGGCCACTTGGTCCCGTGAGCCTGTTCTGCCATTCCAGAAGATCCTGGCTGATCTGATTGTAATCACCCACCTACTGCCAATAGCCTTTGTGAGTCTATCTATCTCTGCCTTCAAAATATTCATAGAATCATAAAATCCTTACAGTACAGAGGGAGACCATTTGGCTCATCGAGTCGGCACTGACTCTCCAACAGAACACCTTACCCAGGCCATATCCCATAACTCTATGTATTTATCCCAATAATGCCACTTGAGGCACAAAGGGGTAATTTAGCATGGCCAATCCATCCGCCCTGCACGTCTTAGGACTGTGGGAGGAAACTGGAAAACCCAGAAGAAATTCACACAGACACAGGGAGAACATACAAACTCCACACAGAGACTGTGACCCAATTGAACTTGGGTCCTTGGCACTGAGGTAGCAGGTGCTATCTGCTGTGCCATGTAATATCCTCACTCAAAGATTGTTTCCACTGTCTTTTGAGAGAGGAGGTTCCAAAGACCCACTACCCTCTGAGAGAAAAGAATTCCCTTCATCTCTGTCTTAAATAAGCAACCCTTTATTCTTAAACAGTGACCCTTAGTTCTAGATCCTCCAGTAAGAAGTAACATTCTCACCCTGTCAAGTCTTGTGAGGATCTTAATAGGTTCCATCCTGTGCTGCCTATAAACTGTGTACCATTGTATGTTAATGCCCTCCGATGGCTGGGATCTTGTTGCTTGCAATCATTTTGTATGGTCTACAACTCGATTCTGTGGTTTCGCTAAAGCTTGACATTTTCACTATGTCACCTCACTGCGATTCAGTTTATGCAGTGAACAGTCAGGTGTTTCCCAGCTGGAAGAGTTCCATTTCTGTATGAAGCTTCGGTCGATCGGTCATGCCGAAACTGAGGAGTGAGGCAGAGAGTTCTGACTTATGGGCAACTTGCCCAGAAATCAAATCTCTGATCTTCTGATCCAAGTTAAACTACTCGTGAAAACAGTTTATTTCATCGGTGTTGCTGCCACATTTTGGCCTCTTATCCCAAATGTTTCAATTTGTGTTTTGCAGTAATGTTCAGTTTCCACAGTTTACATTACCTTATCTAAATCTGAGCCTCATAAACACAGTGAATGGGAGTAGCATTATTAACAGTCTCCCTGTTCCTGGAACAATGCACTCGCCAGTCACGGTCATCATTCTTGAGAATAGCAGCACCAAGGTTGATCTACCATCATGAATGGCACAGTGATTAACATTCCTATCTCAGGGTTCAGGGACCCGGGTTCGATTCTGGCTTCAGGTGACCATCTGTGTGGAGTCTGCATGTTCTCCCTGTGCGTGCATGGGTTTCTTCTGGGTGCTCTGGTTTCCTCCCACACTCCAAAGATGTGTGACTTAGACACTACCTTGAAAGTAAATGTTCAAAATCTTCAGAGCTCTTTTCAGGTGCTGAAATCTCAATGAATACAACATCGGTGTCGCATTTTTTTCTCTTGGAGTCCTATCTTGCCACATAGAAAGAAGGTGTGCGTTGATATATTGGACACTTCAAAGCACTTCACAGACAATGAAGTGCTTTTTGAAGTATAGTTGTGAGGTACATACTGTTACAAGGTAGGAAATGCAACAGGCAATTTGCTCTCAACAAACTCCCACAAACAGTAATATGATAATAGATAAATAATCGGTTTTTGTGATGTTGATAAGAGGATAATTACAGGGCATGATACTGGAAATAACTCCCCTGGCATTCATAGTTTGGCAGTGTACAGCTTGAGTACAGCTGAAAAAGAGGCTTTTTTGTCAAAACTTCTTGTTTTGCACTCATCAGGCCTGCAAAGAGTGTGTGTGTGTGTGGGGGGGGGATGGGGTGGTTGGTGGGGTGGTATGCAGGGCGCAGTGCTGATGAGGGGTCTTGCTCCAGGGAGGAAGTCTCTTATTGATTATGGGGTACCCTTGTGAGTTTGGGGGGGGGGGGGGGGTTCTCCATGTGTGTGGAGGATGCTCCTGTGTTTTCTATCGGAGACCCGCCCTGACCTTTGGATTCTTGATGTTGCCAGATTTTTTTTACAGCCCCCCCAGCCTGTGGTCCACGTCCCCATCTGTTGTTGCACAACATGACTAGCAAATTTGGACGTGTCGCTGGCAAGCTGGTTTTCTCACCCTCTGCTAGCACATCGTGCGGGAAATGGACAATTCTGCCTGACATTTCAAGTTCATATGACTTCTCCAGAACTGGAAAGGGATAGAATTGTATAGTCGGAGAGGATGGTGAGGCAGAATAGGAGATCAGGGATGGTCTGGAGCTAAGGAGAGATTGACAATTGTGTCAAGGACATGAGATAAAAGGAGATAGAGAGACTCTTCCTGCTTAGAAAGGATAGCAGAACTAGAGGGCACAGCCTCAAGATAAGGAGGGGGGCAGTTTGGAATGGAGTTGAGGAGGAACTTCTTCACTCAAAGGGTGGTGAATCTCTGAAATTCTCTGCCCATTGAAATACCTCGTTAAGTCACAGGTAGATAGATTTCTGATGGACAAGGGAATTAAGGGTTATGAGGAGCAGGCGGGAAAGTGGAACTGATTCACTTCAGATCACCCGTGATCTTGTTGAATGGCGGAGCAGGCTCGAAGGGCTAGATGGCCTACTGCTCCTATTTCTTAGGTTCTTATGGGTGTTAATAGTGCAGTTAAGGCCTGAAGAAAGTGCTAATAGTGATGTAATGGTAAGACAACAGAATGTGTTAATTGAAGAGCTATCTTGCTTCTCTTGGAATCCATAGGTATCTCTAGACACAACATTCAGACTAAAATAATTATGTTTAGGATTCCATTTAAAGTTGCACGAGATACACCTACCTAAACTTCACGTGCAGAGAGGTATAAAAGCAAGTGTACGGTCTGAAGGAAGTTTGGACTGTTTCCACCACAAGTGGCCACTCAAATTTGAATCAACATCAAGTTTTTTACAATTCGAAAGCAGACAGGAAAGACGCTGCTTGAACAGCGTCAGTGAAAACAAATTACAAATGGCATTCAATTTGTTCGCAAACACTGTACCTGCCAATGGGATCTGGTGCCATGAGGACATTGACTTTTCATTGTTTGGAATAATCTCAGTGAACCAGATGTTTCAGCTGGAAGCCAGAAAGTGAAAGGTAAAAACAAACATTGCTGGAAAATCTTAGCTCAGATTCAGCCACGTTACAGACAAGCGAGCTCAGTAACAAATAATTGAAAACAGCAAGTGAAAAAATCCTCACTTCAATAAACTTCGAATTAATCACACACAAGACCAGAATAGTTTATAGCCAGGCATGTAATTGCTTTTGTAATTGCTTCTCGACTTTTTTAAAAAAAAGGCTAAGGACTCAACTTTTGGCAAAACTGAGTTGATTAAAAAAGTAAATTGAAATGTGGAGCTCCCCCCCTTCCCCCCCTCACCAGACCACACACCTGATAAAGTTTAATTGGCCTGAGCAACACTAGCCACAGTCAGCGAGCAAGTTCCAGATGCTCACTGCTTTCTGAGCGGAGAGGTTTTCTGGCAATGGTTGGGGAGACACTGGGTCAGAGAATGTGTCAGGTTCACTGAGCTCCACTTTCTCTGGGCTCTCTTCTCACCCAGCTGAACTTTAACCCTTTCTGCTCGCCACTTCTGATGCCCTTCCAAGCAGTCAGTTTCCAGAGGTCATGGCACACCTGTGACTGGCTCCCAGCTGTGCGCGTTGATGTTCCACATTGAACGCTACAGCACAAACAGGCCCTTCGGCCCACAAGTTGCACCGATCATATCCCTACCTACCAGGCCTATCTATAACCCTCAATCCCATGTACTCACCCAGAAGTCTCTTGAAAGACCCCAACGAGTTTGCCACCTCCACCACCACCAACAGCAGTCAATTCCACTCACTCACCACCCTCTCAGTGAAAAACTTACCCCTGACATCTTATAGAACATTGAACATTACAGCGCAGAACAGGCCCTTTGGCCTTCGATGTTGCGCCGACCAATTAGGAAAAAGCAATGACCCTCCAAACTAAACCATTCCCTTTTCATCCATAAACTTATCTACTAACCTCTTAAACGCCAACAAATTTGGCGCATCTACAACTGCCGTAGGCAGGGCATTCCATACCCTAACCACCCTCTGGGTAAGGAACCTACCTCTGATATCCATCCTATAACTACCACCCCTTAATTTAAAGCTATGTCCCCTCGTGCTAGCTTTCTCCATCCTAGGAAAAAGGCTATCACTGTCCACCCTATCTAAACCTCTAATCATCTTATATGTTTCAATAAGGTCTCCTCTTAGCCGCCTTCTTTCTAACGAAAACAACCTCAAATCCCTCAGCCTCTCTTCATAAGACCTGCCCTCCATACCAAGCAACATCCTGGTAAACCTCCTCTGTACCCTCTCCAATGCCTCCACATCTTTCTTATAATGTGGCGACCAGAACTGCACACAATACTCCCAAGTGCGGCCGCACTAGAGTTTTGTACAGTTGCAACATGACGTTGCGGCTCCGAAATTCAATCCCCCTACCAATAAAAGCTAAGATTCCATATGCCTTCTTAACAACCTTCTCGACTTGACTGCCTACTTTCAGGGATCTATGCACATACACACCAAGATCCCTCTGTTCATCAACACTACTAAGAATCCTACCATTAGCCCTATACTCTACAAATTTATTATTCCTGCCATAGTGCATTACCTCACACTTTTCCACATTAAACTCCATTTGCCACCTCTCGGCCCAGCTCTGCAACTTGTCCAAGTCCCTCTGCAAACTATAACACCCCTCTTCACTATCTACCACTCCACCGACTTTAGTGTCATCCGCAAATTTACTAATCCATCCTTCAATACCCTCATCCAGATCATTTATAAAAATTACAAACAGCAGGGGCCCCAAAACAGATCCCTGAGGTACACCATTTGTACCTCCTCCCTTTGTACCACATCTCCTCTGTACCTACTTCGCAGTACCTTAAACCTATGTCCTCTCGTAGCAATACATTCATATCTCACTTATAGATGTCTTTACAGAGGAGGTATGGATAATCAACAGTCAATTGACCTAATTTGATTTGATTTATTATTGTCATATGTATTGGGATACAGTGAAAAGTATTTTATCTTGCACGCTATACAGACAAAGCATACCGTTTGTAGAGTACGTAGGGGAGAAGAAAAGGACGTAGAATGTAGTATTACAGTCATAGCTAGGGTGCAGAGAAAGATCCATGCAGGACCTCCCAACCATGCATTGGGGCCAACACCCCATCATCATCACCACCACACCATGCATCATGGTCAAGCTCCCACCTCTCCAACCACACATAAGGGAAACCCCCCCCCCTCCACCCCCACTCAATGGGGGTAGCACTGCCAGGGTTCCCGTGAGCCAGTGCCTGGATACATTTCCCTCGCCACTCGGGGCTCTGCATATCTGGGTGCACCCAGTGTGGTCATCGCAACTGTTTCTTTTCTCTCTGAATGCCAGTGGTGATTTGCACTGGAGTGATGTCCTGCCGCAAGGGTGGGACGCTAGGGTGAGGGTGGAGCTTTAAGCCCAATAATGAGATTTAAATTTCTTATAAAATATGCTAGTATGGCCCACGTCCTTCCTGGGTGTGAAACCTCATCATATTGTCAGAAGGCACCTGGGAAGATTGCGTTCAGAAATCCTGCTGGCACAAATCTCATTTTGACCTCTCGCTATATACAGACCACAGGCCACAAACCCATAAGATGTAGGAGCAAAAGTAGGCCATTCGGCCCATCTAGTCTGCTCCCTATTCAATGGCTCACCTGATGAAGGAGCAGTGCTTCAAAAGATCATGCTACCAAATAAATCTGTTGGACTTTAACCTGGTGTCGTGAGACTTTTTACTGAACCCGATTCAACGAGATCATGACTGATCTGATAGTATCCTCGACTCCACTTTCTCATCTTATCCCCATAACCCTTCATTCCCTTACGAATTAAAAATTCTCCCTCGGTGTGGCCGGACAGTGATGACTAGAGGATTTTCACATTAAATTCATTGCAGTGTTAACATAAACCTTCTTGTGACACTTAGAAATAAACTAAACTAAAAATGAAAAAAAATCTGAGCCTTGGAGGTACTCAGTGACCCAGCCTCTGTAAATAAGACCAAGGTAAGATTTAATCGCCATTCACTCCTGGGGCTATTGCAGCTTCTAAACCGTGACCATTAACTGAGCAGATTCTACCGGACCTTTCCAGCATTTACGATTTTTGTTTCAGATTTCCAGCATCAGCAGCAATTGCATTGCAAAGGACAACACGGCACAGGAAACAGGCCCTTCAGCCCTACAAGTCCACTCGTTTTAACACTCGATGAATGCCTCACAGCCACTGACCCAAGCCGGAAATCTGACCCGGGCCCTGTAACTGCACAGCAAACAGTGATAGTCACTGAGTTGTCGTGTTGCCCATCAATTGGTCCAGTTTAGGCTGGAGTCTGTGGAATGTGACATGTACCCACAACCTTCTGACTCAGAGACTCAACACCATGGCTGGAATTCTGCAGCCATTCATGCTGGTGGAATTTTCCAGTCCCGACCGCGGTCTTCCCACCGGTGTGTGGTTTGACCCGATGGGAATTCCCATTGTCATGAGGGGACTGGAGAATCCCGCCACTTGCAAACAACATGCCACCTCCCACTGGTAGGAATCACGCAGCTGGGAGGTCGGACAATCTCACCCTATTAATCCCTAGCTCCTATCACATTCCTCGGAGAGGCGCTCTCTCTCTTTCTTTCCCTCTATTTTCTGCCAAAGAATTGGCAGAAAGCTATCAGAACTTCTGCAGAATTTTGAGAAAGGTTTAGTTTCTTGCATGTGCAATGGTATATATATTTTTTTAAGCGTTATTTTTAACACTGCACCTGCCCTATAAGAATGCCTCTATTAATCCATGTTGCCTCCTTCATTATTTTCAAATACAATTCCTTTAAATCATTATTATATATTCCAGTTCAATGAACAGTGACAAGAGAAAGGAAACAATTTCTTACTGCTTTCCTGAAACGTTTCCAAAATATTTACCACTTGGGTTGGTTTGCCTCTTGGCTGTTTAGCTGCAAGTTCTCAACCATAACGTCCAAATCATAAATTATACAAAAACACATTACAAACAACACTATACTTGTAGTAAGCTTATACGCAATTGAAACCAAAATTGGGTGAGATATGTTTAATAACACATCAAATCACGCATTTCACACTATTGTTTCAAGTTAAATTATCCCCCAAAACATAGATATCAATAAATCCAGGATCATACTATGCAGGAAACTAAATGTTTCTCAAAATCCTGCAGAGGTTCTGACAGCTTTCTGCCAATTCTTTGACAGAAAATAAAAGACTGCTTCATTGTCAGGAATGGTGCTCTTTGGATTCTTGTTTCAGATGAATGCTAAAAACCTGCCACGATTATTTAGTATTTAACAAACCGTATATCTGAAGAATGCATCTTTGATCTTTCTTTAAACATCGCCACCACAAAAACACATTCACTGAGTATTGGTCATTAGCTGATATGAATCAAAAGCCCACCAGCGCCTCTACTTTCTCAGGAGGCTAATGAAATTTAGTATGTCCGCTATGCCTCTCACCAACTTTTACAGATGCACCAATAGAAAGCATTCTTTCTGGTTGTATCACAGCTTGGTGTGGCTCCTGCTCCTCCCAAGACCGCAAGGAACTACGAAGGGTTGAGAATGTTGCCCAGTCCATCACACAAACTAGCCTCCAATCCATCGATTCTGTCTACACATCCCGCTGCCTCGGAAAAGCAGCCAGCGTAATCAAGGACCCCATGTACACCGCATGTACTGTCTTCTATCTTTTATTATTGGGGAAAAAGATATGAAAATCTGGGGTCATGTACTATCAGACTCAAGAACAGCTTCTTCCCTGCTGCTGTCAGACTTTTGAATGGACTTACCTCGCATTAAGTTGATCTTTCTCTATACCCTAGCTATAACTGTAACACTACATTCTGCACTCTCTCATTTCCTTCTCTATGAATGGTATGCTTTGTCTGTATAGCGCACAAGAAACAATACTTTTCACATATACTAATATATGTGACAATAATAAGTCAAATCAAATCAGAAGGCTCTGGGTTCAAGTCCCACTCCAACACTTGAGCACAACATTTACGTTAGAAAGCAGTGGGGTACTGAGAGAGAGCTGCACTGATGGAGATGCTACCTTTCAGACGCAACGTTAAACCGAGACCTCGCCTGCCATCTTGACTTGACGTAAAAGGTCCCCTGGTGTGATTTTGAAGGACAATATTTCTCCCCCGGTCGACATCACAATTGTCATTATCTGGTGATGATCATATCGCTATTTGTGGGAGCTTGCTGTGTGTTAATTGGCTGTCGTGTTTCCCACATCTCACTTCAAAAGCACTTCATTTTATAAAGGCCTTTGACGTTCGCAGCAGTCATTTTGTTTATCTATTAGTGTCACAAGTCAGCTAACATTAACAATGCAATGAAGCTACTGTGAAAATCCCCGAGTTGCCACACTCTGGCACCTGTTCGAGGGAGAATTTAGCACCTAACCAGCACATCTTTCAGACAGTGGGAGGAAACCCATGCAGACATGGGGGGGAGGTGCAGACTCTGCAGACAATGACCCAAGCTGGGAATCGAACTTGCGCCCCTGGCGCTATGAGGCAGCAATGCTAACCACTGTGCCACCATGCACAGCTTGCACAGTCCTCACCTCTGCATCCTGATATAATCACCTTCCAGAGGAGTCAATCTACAAATTCACCCTTGTGTTTTTTAACCTGGGGCTCGCGTTGCTTGTCATTACACAAAATTTGAAAGTTGATATTGGCATGGATAGAACATAGAACAATACAGCACAAACAGGCCCTTCGGCCCACGAGTTGCGCCGATCACATCTACCAATCCACAGACCTATCTATAACCCTCTATCCTATTCGTTTCCATATACTCATCCAGAAGTCTTTTAAAAGACCCCAGTGAGTTTGCCTCAACAACCTCCGACGGCAGTCGGTTCCATTCACTCACCACCCTCTGAGTAAAAAATCTACACCTGACATCTCCTTTGTATTGGCTTCCCTGCACCTTAAATCTGTGTCGTCTCGTAGTGACCATTTCAGCTCGGGGAAATAGTCTCTGAGAGTCCACCCTATCTATTCCTCTCAACATTTTATAAACCTCTATCAGGTCGCCTGTCAACCTACGTCTCTCCAGTGAGAAGAGTCCCAGCTCCCTCAACCTATCTTCATAAGGCCTGCCTCCCAATCCAGGCAGCATCCTTGTAAATCTCCTCTGAACTATCTCAATAGCCTCTACATCCTTCCTATAATGAGGCGACCAGAACTGCGCACAATACTCCAAGTGGAGTCTGACAAGAGTCTTATAGAGCTGCATCATTACCTCCTGACTCCTAAACTCTATTCCTCGATTAATGAAGGCCAGTACACCGTACGTCTTCTTGACCACTTCCTCCACCTGCGAGGCCGATTTAAGAATCCTATGGACCCGGACCCCGAGATCCTTCTGCTCTACAACACAGCTAAGACTCCTACCCCTTATATTGTACTCCTTCATCCCATTATTCCTGCCAAAATGGAACACTACACATTTATCTGCGTTGAAGTCCATCTGCCACTTCTCCGCCCAGTCTTGCATCCTGTCTATGTCCTGCTGCAACTTTTGGCATCCCTCCAGACCATCCACAACACCACCGACCTTTGTATCGTCAGCGAACTTACTAACCCATCCCTCCACTTCCTCATCCAGATCATTTATGAAAATGACAAAAGTCCTTTCTTAGGATAGAAGAATCAACTACAAGAGGATGCAGTTCAAGGTGAGAGGGGGAAAATCTTTTGCACAGAGAGATGGTGGGTGCCTGAAACATACTGCCAGTGAAGGTGGTGGAAGCAGGCACGTTAGCAACATTCACAGCATATCTTGATAGCACATGAACAGGAGGTGAACAGAAGGATAGTGGATGGGCAATAAGTAGCAGGTCTAAATAAGAAATAGGAGTGGGCACAGGTTTGGTGGACGGAAAGGCCTATTTCTCTGCTGTATTGTTCTTTGTTATTATGCAGTATGGGTTAAAACCAGTACAAGGCCTCATATTTATATTGTATGATATACAGCCTGAAGGGTTTTACAATCCTTCCAGCCCCTCACTGCATTAATCGCAGGAGAATCCTATCTGTGGTCTTTTCCCCATTTTGGCCATCCCCGGGGTTCATTGCCTTGGAACGTGACAATCTCTAACATCCAGGTGAATACAAGATCTGGGCAGGAAAGCCAATGAGTTTCAGGCAGACCAAAGAACATTTATCACCAAGTTGATGACCGGTCCCATGTAAGTTAAGCACGTTTGGGTGCTCTGGTTTCCTCCTAGAGCCCAAAGATATGCAGGTTAGGTGGATTGTCCATTCTAAAATTGCCCTTTGATGTCAGGGGGATTAGCTAGAGTATGCAGAAGATTTAGTAAAATCACAAATGTTTAAAAGTCAAATACAAAAATTGAAAATGAGCTCCTGAATATAACTTAAGGGTTAAAACTCTAAATTGATCTTTTGGGTTATTTTGAGTCAAACAGTGAACAAGGATAAAGCATAAAGAAAATTACAGCACAGGAACAGGCCCTTTGGCCCTCCAGGCCTGCACTTTCCATGCTGCCTGTCTGAAGTAATGGGGTTTTGGGGATAGGACCTGGGTGGGATTTTGATTGGTGCAGACTCGACAGGCTGAATGGTCTCCTTCTGCGTTGTAGGGATTCTATGTATGGTACGATTTAACCTCACAATGTCATGTTGAAAAAAAACCCAAAACAGCCTTGATGGATCCAACGTGGTCTTTTCGCTAAGGTGCATGTTTTACCACCATCTGGTGGCAGCAAATGGAAACGCAGCATTGTGACCAACCACTGATAGAAATCTACAAGATTACGAGAGGCATGGACAGAATGGATGGTCAGAAACCTTTTCTCAGGGTGCAAGAGTCAATTACTGGGGGCAGAAGTTTAAGGATGCAAGGGGCAAGATTTAAAGGAGATGTCCGAAGCAGATTTTTTTACCCAGAGGGTGGGAGGGTACCTGGAACTCGCTGTCAGGAGAGATAGTGGATGCGGATACGATAGTGACTTCCAAGGGACGTCTGGACAAATATTTGAATAGAGTGGGAATAGAGGGATGTGTCCCAGGAAGGGTAGGGGGTTTTACTTCAGATAGACAGCATGGAAAGTGCAGACTGGAGGGCGAAGGGCCTGTTCCTGAGCTGTCATTTTCTTTATGCTTTATCCTTGTTCACTGTTTGACTCAAAATAACCCAAAAGATCAATTCAGATATCACAAAGTTCTAAACCTTAAATTATATCCAGGAACTCATTTTTAATAGGCCTTTTGTATTTGACTTTTAAACATTTGTAATTTTGCAGTCAACTAAATCTTCTGCATTCCACTACACATTTGTAACTTTTGTATGTGCCATCCACAGGTTACGCTACAGAAACCTGCTATATCCCCTTTTGTAACAACTCCCGTACATACAATCACCACTGTCTAAGGCAGTGATGGGAAGCCTCGGCTAGTGAGTGGGCCCATGAGTGGCCCTCCTCTATCTCAGTGGGGCGCCAAGGTTGAAAGCAGACTTATTCACTAACCATGCTAGGGCGGCACTGTGGCGCAGTGGTTAGCCCTGCTGCCTCACAACGCCAGGGACCCCGGTTCAATTCTGGTCTTGAATCAGTGCCAGTGTGGAGTTTGCACGTTCTCCCTGTGTCTGCGTGGATTTCCTTCCGTGTGTTCTGGTTTCCTTCTGAAGAAGTGTGGATTAGGCCATGCTAAGTTGACTTTAGCGTCAGGGGGATTAGCAGGTTAAAAATGTGGGGTTACGGGAAGAGGGCCTGGGTGGCGATTCTGGTCGTTGCAGACTTCTGCAGAGTAGGCATTCTATTATCCCAGGAATAAGATTAAATACATTTAATACATGTTGTGTATTACATACAAGTTATAGAAAATTCTTAATTATTTATAGAAATGTTATCAACTTCAAATTGTGAAAACAAGGGAATATTTAGAACTTAGACAAAACACATGGCTCTCACAGTCAATGTTGAGAGCCATCACCATGTGCCTCACTTGCCTTTTCTTTCGATGTGAATCACTTCAATCGTGCCAGTGGGAAAAGAAAATGACATGGATGGAAGCCAGTGGAATATGGCAACTCTGGCATGAGCAATGGCCAACAAAATGTCTCGCAGGCCTCATGGTCACATGTGGCCCCTGGGCTGCGGGTTGCCTACATCTGCAAACAAGGCAGCAGGTGCATGGGAATGTCTTGAGGTGAAAAGGGACAGCGCTGATTGGTTGATAAGTGGACTCTGATTGGTAGACATGTTTCAATTGAGAATGCAGGACAGAACGATTATCTGCCAACTGCCAATTCAAACCAGGGAGATTGACTGATTGGTCAAGGCATTGCCATGGGGAATGAGCCAGGCTGTTCCTCATGCTTATTTTATTTGGAAAAGATGCAATGTATGGACATGTTTCTTCTGTCTTCAAAGGACAAGGCACTGTGTGTGAATATATATATATATATATATATAGTCTATAGCACATGTAATTGAGCTGCACTGCGAGTTCCACAGAGAAACTTTGATGATACTGTGCTTTTAAGAAATGTATTTCAATCATATTGTTGTGAAGGGTCTGTTTGATGAACTTGGAGGCATTTTCTCTGGATTTAGCAACATTGTATTGTTGCTGCAGCAACATAATTGATCTTAATTGATGCAGTGTTTGTTTTGATCTGAATTAATGCAGGGTTCTGTTGTTTTGTGTTTTCCCCTGGGATATTGCAGAGTGGGGCTTGATTAAGTTAATGGCAGATGAGATCATGTGACAGGATACAACTATGCTTTCACAGATTTTTTTTTCAACACACAAAAGGTAAGAGAGTCAAAAATAGCCATTGGACCACTGGAAAATGAGACTGGAGAAGTAATAATAGGAAACAAAGTAATGGCAGAGGAACTGAATAGTTACTTTGCACCAGTCTTCATGGTGGAAGATACCAGTAGGATGCCAGAGCTCCAGGAGAGTGAGGAGGCATCGGTGAGTGTAGTGACCGTCACTCAAGAGAAGGTCTCATGGAAAGTGAAAGGTCTGAAGGTGTATAAATCACCTGGATGGAATGGACTACACTCCAGGGTTCTAAAAGAATAGCTGAGGAAATTATGGAGGCGTTGATGGTGATTTTCAGAATCACTAGAGGCAGAGGACTGGAAAATAGCTAATGTAACACAACTGGGAGAAAGGCAAGATTTGTCATTGGCAAGATTTTAGAATCCATTATTAAACATGAGATCACAGAGTGCTTGAAAGTACATGAAAAAGTAAGACTGAGTCAGCACGACTTTGTCAAGGGGAGATCTTGCCTGACAAATCTGTTAGTCCTTTGAGGAGGTTAACAATGAAGTTAGATAAAGGAGGACGTGATTTATTTAGATTTCCAGAAGTCCTTTGACAAGGTGTTACATAGAAGACTATTAAATAAGTGCCCATGGTGTTACTGGTATGATCCTGGCATGGATAGAGGATTGGCTGAGTGGCAGAAGGCAGAGAGTGGGAATAAAGGGCTCTTCTCAGGCTGGCAGTCAGTGACAAGTGATGTGCCTCAGGGGTCTGTGCTGGGACCACATATTTTCACAATATATATTAACGCTTTGGCAGAAGAAACTGAAGAACTGTTGCTAAGTTTGCAGATGATGCCAAGATATGTAGAGGGACAGATAGTATTAAGGAAGCAGGGAGGGCTGTAGAAGGAGGGAGTGGGCAAAAAAATGACAGGTGGAATGCAATGTGGAAAAGCGTGAGGTTATGCACTTTGGAAGGAGGAATGGAGACATAGCCTATTTTCTAAATGGGAAAATGCTTAGGAAATCAGAAACACAAAGAGACTTGGGAGTCATTGTTCAAGATTCTCTTAAGGTTAACATGCAGGTTCAGTTAGTAGTTAGGAAGGCAAACACAATCTTAGCATTCATGTACAAGATCAAGAGCAGGGATAAAGCGCTGAGGCTGTATAAGGCTCTGGTCAGACTCCATTTGGAGTATTGTGAGCAGTTTTGGGCCCCATATCCAGGAAAGGACGTACTGACCTTGGAAGTGTCAAGTTTTTTTTTTAGAGGTTCACAAGAATGATCCCTGGAATGAAGAGCTTGTTATACGAGGAGTGGTTGAGGACTCTGGGTCTATACTCATTGGAATTTAGAAGGATAAGGGGAGGATCTTGAAAGTTACAGAATATTGTGAGGCCTGGAGAGAGTGGACATGGAGAAGATGTTTCCACTAGTTGGAAAAGCTAGAACCAGAGGGCACAACCTCAAACTAAAGGGATGATCCTTTAAAACAGAGATGAGGAGGAATTTCTTCAGCCCCAGAGTGGTGAATCTGTGGAACTCTTTGCCCCAGAGGGCTGTGGAGGCCAGATCATTGAGTGTCCTTAAGACAGAGATAGATAGATTCTTGATTAATAAGGGGATTTAGGGTTATGGAGAAAGGCAGGAGAATGGAGATGTGAAAAATATTAGCTATGATTGAATGGCAGAGCAGACTCAATGAGCCAAGTAGCCTAATTCTGCTGCTATATCCTATGGTCTTATGACCTGTAAATCAAAGCAGTCTTCTTTTTTGGATCTTTAGAGAGAGTTCGCTTTCTCTGTATCTTTAGCTGTCTCTTAAGTGGAGACTGAAATATGCTAAGAAATAATCCTTTTTTCTCTGAGATCCTGTTGTCTAGAAGAGGAGCTTTCTCTGGAAGTAACTGCATGACAATTATTTGTGTGGTATCTGTATGGATCACTATCCAGAAGTATAAAAAGGCTGGAAATCTTTGGTTCTTTGCTAATTGGTTCTAAAGAAGGAATTCATGGGTTGACTGCTAAATTGGAACAACAGAGATAGCTACCTGTTAAGAATTATATTTTGTCATAAGTATTTTAATTGGTAAAAGCTAGGATTTTTTTTGTTATATTCTCATAATATTCTTAAAGTTTGTTTTAATAAAAGCTTCCTAATGCATTACTTGAATCATACCTGGAATGAAACAAATGCTCACCCTAAAGCTAAAATCAAATGTAAAATTTAGGGTCTAGGCTAACTTTCTAAAATACTTTTGAGCATCTTAGAGCAGAGTTTAAGGGTGGCATAATGGATAGCGCTACTGTTTCACAGTGCCAAGGACCTGGGTTCAATTCTGGCCTAGGGTGACTGTATGTGTGTGGAGTTTGCATGTTCTCCCTGTGTCTGCATGGGTTTCCTCCAGATGCTCTGGTTTTCTCCCAAACTCGAAGGATATGTCAGCTAGATCGGTCATGCTCAATTGCCTTTAGTGTCAGGGAAATTAGCAAGGGTTATGGGGATAGGGCCTGGGTGGGATTGTTGTCAGTGTAGGCTCAGTGAGTTGAATGGTTACATTCTGCCCTGTAGAGATTCTGTGCTCTATCCCTTAACAAAACTTAAATTGGTTTTCAGTGTAATTCTTAGCACAATCAGGATTGTTTAGTAAATGTTGTTCAATCTCTTGACATGTTTGATAAATTGTGGTTCCCTTTACTGTTGGCTTATCTTGTGCAGCTGTCCTGACAAGTTCAAGACAATAAGCTTTTCTAGCCTGTCTCTGTTTTTAACAACCTCTCATCTTCCTTAAATAGCAGACTAACCTGTACGATTTTCCAATGGTTCCCCAATTGAAAGAACATTAGAAGATTGTATTTAGGGCACCTGAAATGTTCTCACCCACTTCCTTTATTGGAAACCCTCTTACCCTGGGGATTTGTCACTTTTAAGAGGACTTCAGAGACCCTATGTAATAACCTCGCCCAATCAAAGTCAACTTGCAATCTACACAGCATCCTTTTTCTTAGGTAGTATAAATTGTTGCGACTACCTGAAATTTGGCATTCTTGCATTTGTCCTGATGAATGCAGGGAGAAAACTTCAACAACGTAAAATTTAGGAGATATGGATGTTACTGGCTGGGCCAGCATTTATTATGCACCCCTAATTGCCCTTGAATTGAGTGTTGCTGGGCTATTTCAGAGGGCATTTAAGAGTCAACCACTTTGTTGTGGGTCTGAAGTCACATGTAGGCCAGATCAGCTCGGAACAGCAGATTTCCCTCCCTAAAGGATATTAGTGAACCAATCAACAGTGGTTTCAAAGTCATCAGTTGATTCTTAATTATTAGTGAATTCGAATTTCACCATCTGCCATAGTGGGATTCAAACCCAGGTCCCGAGAACATTAGCTGAGTTCCTGGATTACCAGCCCAGTGACAATACCACTGCGCCACCTTTTCAGCAATATTCAAGTTCTGTCAAGTACAGGGTGGTATGATGACACAGTGGTTAGCACGGCTGCCTCACAGCATCGAGGACTTGGGTTCGATTCCTGTTTTGGCTACGTCTGTGTGGAGTTTGCATGTTTCTCCCCGTGTCTGCTCGGGTTTCCTTTGGGTGCTTCTGTTTTCTCCCAAAGATGTGCTCGTTAGATGTATTGGCCATGGTAAATTCTCCCTCAGTTTACACGAACAGACACTGGAGTGTGACAACTACTGGATTTTCACAATAACGTCTTTGCAGTGTTAATGTAAGCCTATTTGTGACACTAAAAAATAATTTTTTTTTCAAAAAAGAGTGATGTAGCCAGAACACTGAATTCATTTGTCTATTTTATCACCATATGACTGTTACAGGTTTGTAAACTGCTGTGACACATTGGGAGTGAGCAAGGTATAGGTGAGAGGGTTAGTACAGGACTCTTCAAATCAGCACATGCATCTCTACAATGGATATTGGAAGCACAGCTGAGTATTCTGGTGTTTGAATATTTTCCCTTTTTTGGACACCAAAGCAGCATTTTTGTACTGTGCCCAAAAATAATAAGAGCTGAGAATTTTCCATTTCATGCTGAATGTGTTACAGACACAGACACACTGCTCCTATCTTTATTCTGCTGTATTTTATAGCATTGGCCAGTCTAGCTGGGAAAATCAGCTGCTGTAACTTGGATGGAAACTTCACTCACAGAGAGTTTCCTTCACGTGATCTTCAAATGTGGAGCTAATAGATTTCCTGACTCATGTTTTCCTCTGGTATCTCGGACACCAGGGCTAGAGCTTCCCAACCATTTCCACTGGTGGGATCTTTCAGTCCCACCAGCAGGACCTTCCAGTCCCGGCAGTAGGATCTTCCATTCCTGCTGATGGCATCTCCAATTCCTGCTGGTGGAATCTTCCAGTCCTGCCAGCGGGGTCCTCCAGTCTGCTTGCGGGATCTTCCAAACCTGCTGGTGGGATCTTCCATTTCTGCCAATTGGATCTCCCAGTCCCGTCGATGCTATGCCCCTGCCATGGGTTTCGTGGCAGGAAGGGGTACAATCAATGGGAAACCTCATTGACAGCAGCCAAAGATCCCATCCCTGGTGAGTGGTGGGTCGCTTCCCACCACTGAGAAACACACTCTGAGATGTGCGCTAAACTGGTCTTTTAAACCATAGAATGGACCGCTAATAAAAACCAGGAAGTAAGGATACTAGTCCAAACTGTTTCTTTTTCTGTTAGGCTTCTGATTCACACAATAGTAGAATCCCTGCAGAGCAGAGGGAGGCCATTCAGCCCATTGAGAACAAAGAACAAAGAACAAAACAGCACGGGAAACAGGCTCTTCGGCCCAATGAGTCTGGAGAAAACCCACGCAAGCACGGGGAGAATGCGCAAACTCCCACAGACACAGGCCCAAATCCATGTATCTGCACAGCACAGCGATAGTCACTGAGCTGTTGTGTTGCCCATCAAATGGTCCAGGTCAAGCGTACACTAACGACGTGAAGCAGTAGGATACTCTCGGATAAGATCCAAGAGCAGCCCTCTCACGACCCATCACGTGTATGCCCCTCGTTAGACAACAAGGTGGACCAAAGCACCTAGAACATAGAACATTACAGCACAGAACAGGCCCTTCGGCCTTCGATGTTGTGCCGACCAAAATAAAAAGCAATGCCCCTCCAAACTAAACCATTCCCTTCTCTTCCATATACTTATCAATTAACCTCTTAAACGCCACCAAACTTGGCGCATCTACAACAGATGCAGGCAGGGCATTCCACTCCCTAATCACTCTTTGAGTAAAGAACCTACCTCTGATATCCGTCCTATAACTCATACCCTTAATTTAAAGCTGTGTCCCCTCGTGCTAGCTTTCTCCATCCTAGGAAAAAGGCTATCACTGTCCACCCTATCTAAACTCTAATCATCTTATATGTTTCAATAAGGTCTCCTCTTAGCCGCCTTCTTTCTAACGAAAACAACCTCAAATCCCTCAGCCTCTCTTCATAAGACCTGCCCTCCATACCAGGCAACATCCTGGTAACCTCCTCTGTACCCTCTCCAATGCCTCCACATCTTTCTTATAATGTGGGGACCAGAACTGCACACAATACTCCAAGTGCGGCCGCACTAGAGGCCGCACCTGTAGGATAAAAACAAGTACATCAATATCATCATCTATTTACACAATTCCCAGGGACTCCCAAGGCTCATGATCCCTATTTTAAATCAGTTTTCTATACCCTCCATTCCCATTCTGTTCATGTGCCCATCTAAGTATTTCTTAAATAACTCCAGAGTACCTGCCTCCACCACTTTACTTGGCAGTGAGTCTGCATCAATTACAATCTCACCCAGGCCCTATCCCCGTAACCCAACATATTTACCCTACTAATCCCCATGATACCAGCGGGCAGTTAAACATGGCCCATTCTACCTAAACCAGCACATCTTTCAAACTGTGGGAGGAAGCCAGAGCACCCAGAGGAGACCCATGCAGACACAGGGAGAATGTGTACACTCCACACAAGCAGTCACCGGTTACCTGAGGCGGGAATCGAATGTGGGTCCATGGTGCTGTGAAGCAGCAGTGCTAACCACTGTGTAACCACAGTTGACTGACTGGCTGTGTCTGGGCTGATGGTTGCTGGGTAAAGTACCATGATGCAGTTGGTTGAGCGAGTGACAGCGCTGGTTCCAGGAGCAAATTCCGCCAGAGGAACTGAGATCATTGCCTCTAGTGGCATGTCTTGCAGAGCGCATTGAGAGTGCGAACCACAGAGGGACTCGTAGGCTGTGCGCGCAGCGATAATGTTCCAGAGGAAATAGTGGCTGAGTATCGTGATGAAGTTTGAAGATGCTCCCAAAAGCAGACACTGCCCATGATGAGCATTCCTTGACTTGCACCTAGCTGAGGTCACGACCTCACCTCCGTAACCACCACCCCCCCCCCCCCCCCCCCCCCCCCCGCCCAACCTCATTCCCTACTCCGGCCCTCCATAGCATGACATAGTTTGCTGTGCTGCCCCTCCTCTGAGGCCGGGTGCAAGCCTTCTCCTCCTCTGGGGTGGGGGGAAGACAATGTTGAGAGCATGGAGATGGTCACCGTCCCACACCTAGGGGAAGACGTCTGGTGATCTTGGTGGTGGGTCGGCGCCTACGTCAATGGGTGTTGACTCTTCCTTCACGGGAGCCGCCCTCAGCCTGGCCAGGGTTGCTGCTCAGGAATACGAGCACCCCATTGACATGCGGGACTGAGGCTAAGGGGGCAATAAACGCAAGCAGAAAACCCGGGATGGAGACCTGCGCAGCGGTCATGTGTTATTTTCACTTTGTTCCGGCAGCTCATGCAGCCAAACCGCTGCCGAGTGCAGTCCCTCCAGACCCCATCAGCAAGGCCCAGAGCGGGGGCAGGTGCAGCCCCCAAAACTCCCCCTGCATTCTGCCCAGTCACATGCCGTGGAGAAGCTTCTCCACAGTCATCTTGCAGCAGCCAGAACAGCAGCAGTTGCGGGTTATAAACCCAGCTTGGTTGTCATAAAGAATGGGCGCCGCGGGCTGCCTTCGACAGTGGGAGAGATCATCATACCTCATCGGCCAGCTACTGCCGCTTCGAACCGGCGGCACAGTGGTTAGCGCTGCTGCCTCACAGTGCCAGGTACCCGGGTTCGATTCCTGGCTTGGGTTCTGTCTGTGCGGATTTTGAATGTTCTCCCCATGTCTGCATGGGTTTCCTCCGGGTGCCATGATTTCCTAACGTGCTGGTTAGGTGTACCGGCCTTGCACAATTTTCTCTCAGTGTACTTGAACAGGCGCCAGAATGTGGCAACTAGGGGATTTTCATTACTAGGGGTTCCAGATGCTTCAGTTTCCTCCCACAGTCCAAAGATGTGCAGGCTAGGTGCCTTGGCCATGGTAAATTGTCCCTTAATGTCCCAGGATGCACAGGTTAGAGGAATTAGCAGGGTAAATATGTGTGATTATGGGGATAGGGTCTGGATGAGATTGCTGTTGGTACAGACTCGATGGCCTCCTTTGCAGTGTAGTTTTCGATGATTCATCACAGTACGTTAGTGTGCTTACATTAGGCTTACGTTCACACATCATTGCAGTGTTCATGTAAGCCTACTTGTGAAAATAATAAATTTAAAATAATAAAACTGGCCAGGTCCCAGCCAGTGAAGGGAAAAGAAGCAAAGAGAAAAGATGCAGCTGCTAGCAAGAGATGACACAACACTGCAAAGAGAGAGCCAGATGCTGCCAAACCAATCAGAAACACATTGGCATGCAACCACTGCCCCGTCCTGACAGGGAAGGAAGAAGATATTCCATAATGTTGGGATGTGGAATTGCAACGACCCATTAAAGTTTTGCTGAAGATTCACAGTAGCCCGTCTTTACTGGCAGAGTGGTTGAGGAAGAAAAGGCTTGAGTGTTTTGTCTAAATCCTTAAATGTCCAAAGGAAATGGTATGAAAGAAAGCGAAGTGAGGTGGTCTGAACAGTAGAGGGTGCCAATTGGTAAGGGTTCCAATAACTTATCCACAAAAGATCATTAATCCTTGTCCAAGGCTATTTTAAAAAGCAGAGCAATTAAAATTGCATATGTTATGTTACTTAGTTGTCAAAAATTCTCCAAAAGTGCATGCACCATCCTGAATTTTAACCTGCCCCACTGAGCAGGCTGCAAAGACATTTGTCCATGTGAATGTCTAATTTAAATAATAGCAACTCATTATGAACCCCCCCCCCCCCCCGCAATTTCATTGGTGGCCTGAATTGCTCTGGATTGGGTCCCCATTAACTAGATGAGGCCCAAACAGGAAAACCTTTTGTTTTAACTTTCCAGAAAGATCCAGAAGGAGCAGGAGTGACCCCACAGACACTGGAGCAAAGTTGAGGTATCCTATGTGAAAAGTTCACTAAAATTCTGATGGTTTTGCATTGTGTAAACCTAGCAGCTCCATCTCGTAGAATGAATAAAGCAGCCATCAATATTAGACTGTACAAGACAGAAAAAGGACAGCTGCATTCTGAGAGGACAAACTTATTGCTGTGGAGGTAGGCCTTTCTGGTGAAAATTAAATTCAAGAAAGTTGAGCTGAGTGGAATGATTTTCAAAGGGCACGGGAAATTTCAACCTTTTTGTTTTGTTCTGATTTATTATTGTCACATGTATCGGTGCACAGTGAAAAGTATTGTTTCTTGAGTGCGATGCAGACAAAGCATACCGTTCATAGAGAAGGAGAGGAGAGAGTACAAAATGTAGAGTTACAGTCATTGCTAGGGTGCAGAGAAAGATCAACTTAATGCGAGATAGATGTGTTCAAAAGTCTGATGGCAGCTGTTCTTGATTCTGGTGTTACATGTCCTCAGATCTTTGATTATTGTCTGGTACTTGTATGGTCTGAAAGTTGCTTACTGTATCTTTTCATCATGTCTGTGTGGGTTTCCTCCAGATGCTCTGGTTTCCTCCCACAGTCTAAAAGACGTGCTGGTTAGGTGCATTGGCCATGCTAAGTTCTCTCACGTAAGTCTAGGAGTGTGGCAGCTAGGGGATTTTCCCAGTAACTTCATTGCTGTGGTAATGTAAGCCTACTTGTGATACTAATAAGGCTGAATGGCTTCTTTCTGCACTGTAGGGTTTCCGTGATTCCCTTATTTATAAAGCCAAGGATCCCAAATATTTTTTAACCACTCTCTCAACCTGCTCTGCCATCTGTCAGCACTTGGGACACAAAGAGCACGTTTTTGGTTTTACACACAGTTGAAGTCCCTGATGAAAGGTGCCTGTACCACCCAAATTAATGGGTTCACGTGAAGGGTGACAACAGTGAGAAAGATTCCTCTTTGCGTTACTTACTCAGCTGAGAATGGTAAACAGAGTCACATGTGACACAAATAAAGACCACCTCATAACCACCATCAGAATATGCCTGCCAAGAGAAGATGGTCCCGTCACCTATATGGCCCTGTTTCTCTTAAATTGAGCCATATGGCTCACTTTCCCTTCTGATCCCTCAGCTGTGGGAAATCCCAAGCTGTTTCAGACTTAAACTCCTTCATTGAAAGCCCCAGTGTGACCTTAGAATGACAGCTGAGAAAATCTGGCAATCTTTAAGATGTGCTCCCAGTTAGACACAAATTTTACTTTGGATTAGTCTCTTGTCGGCTCTCTTTGCTTTACATTTCTACTGCTTGTAGCTTCATTTGAAAGTTTCCCTCAAAACTATTTGATCATTGGGGGATTTCCACTGCGAACGGCATCCCCTCGCCCATGGTGTACCTCCCTTCACAATATATTCATTGGCGGACCAGTTGACCGGAGATGCCAGGTTTATAAAGCAACTTCACAGGAAAGACTGACTCATTTAGATATCTGGTGGACATTTAGTCTGAGAAGCTCAGTCATCAATATACCCATGCAATTAGCAACCAAAAAGCCTCTTTGCTTTCTGGAGAAGCTGCAAGAGGTTCTAGAACTTTCCCTCACTCCAGAAGGTTCAGGACTGCAGAATTCTCTCTGACATTGTCACAAAAGATGGCTTTGGTCTCTACCACTGTCATCTGGTAGATTCTTTGGGAACGGTTTCCATTATCTTCATAGCTTTGTAATGCTCTCCAAACACTTGCCTTTCAGAGGTAGGAGGCTTGAGATCTCCAATTAATCCCATTCTGGACTCTGCAGCCACGCCCCCCCCACCCCATTTCACTATTCGTGGCCAAAATATTAACTACCCAGACATTAGGCACTAGAATTATTCCCATTTCTTTATTTAAGATGCTCTTTAAAACGTACCTCCTGATGAGCATTTTGCCTTAGTTCTGGAGAGGTGGAACTATAGAAAATAGAATCAGGAGGAGGCCATTCAGCCCTTCATCCTGCTCAACCATTCATTATGATAATAGCTGAACAGTCTAATACTGCCATCCTCCCATAAACTTTGATCCCTTTGCCCCAAGAGCTATGTCTAACCGTTTCTTGGAAACAGACAATGTTTTGGCCTTAACTACTTCCTGTGATGGAGTCTTAGCTTTTATTGGTAGGGGGATTGAATTTAGGAGCCGCAGCATCATGTTGCAGCTGTACAAAACTCTAGTGCGGCCGCACTTGGAGTATTGTGTGCAGTTCTGGTCGCCACATTATAAGGAAGATGTGGAGGCATTGGAGAGGGTACAGAGGAGGTTTACCAGGATGTTGCCTGGTATGGAGGGCAGGTCCTATGAAGAGAGGTTGAAGGATTTGAGGTTGTTTTCGTTAGAAAGGAGGCGGCTAAGGGGGATCTTATTGAAGCATATAAGATGATTAGAGGTTTAGATAGGGTGGACAGTGATAGCCTTTTTCCTAGGATGGAGAAAACTAGCACGAGGGGACACAGCTTTAAATTAAGGGGTATGAGTTATAGGACGGATATCAGAGGTGGTTCTTTACTCAAAGAGTGATTAGGGAGTGGAATGCCCTGCCTGCAGCTGTTGTAGATGCGCCAAGTTTGGTGGCGTTTAAGAGGTTAGTTGGTAAGTATATGGATGAGAAGGGAATGGTTTAGTTAGGAGGGGCATTGCTTTTTATTTTGGTCGGCACAACATCGAAGGCCGAAGGGCCTGTTCTGTGCTGTATTGTTCTATGTTCTATGTTCTATGTGATAGCAAATTCCACAAGCTGACCACTCTCTGGATGAAGAAATTTCTCCTCGTCTCTGTCCTGAATTGTCTATCCTGTATCCTCAGACTGTGACCCGTGGGCATCCACACCATCGGGTCCATCCTTCTTGCGTCTACCCTATCTAGTTCTGATTCAAAAACGTTAACTCTGTTTCTCCCTCTGCTGCGGAGATTACCCAGTATTTTCTGTTTTAATTTCTGATTTGCAGCCTCTGCAGTATTTGGCTTTGATTCCAGTATCTCCTTATATGGTTTGGGATTGCATTATGTTTGATAACATCCCCGTGATGCTCCTTGGGACTTCTTTCATTCATTGCTGGGATGTGATCATCGCTGGTTAGATCAGGTCATTATGAAGTCTGCATGGACGTGGATAGTAGATGGCAATGGACAGATTTCCTTTCTCATGTTTGACCTGGAGCTATGGAGTCTCTTGAGCCTCCCACAGTCATTCTGCCCTGACTATATGTCACTGTTTTATCATCACTGGTGGCTATACCCAGGGATGGTGTTGGAGGGATGTTGACTGACTCTGTGAGTCAGACTGTGTCATGCTGTTTCTTGGCCTAGAGAGGATTGAGAATTTATTCCATAAATAGAAATAAGATTCAAGCATCATTTTGACCCAATCACTCCCATATTTTTCCCATTAAATAGCATTTCACTGGATAACCTTCATCGGAATTTTATCCAAGTATAATATTTTCCTCCAAATTTTCTCATTTCACTGCCAGTAATATCTAACATTCAATTCTTTCCTGTCCTCGTTAACCAGAAGCATCTAATTATAACATGGGGAACAGATGTCTCTCTGCAGTCATTGCAAGAAAAATATCCCGTAGCCTATCACACGTAGGATGATCCTGAAAATCTGTACTACAAAATACAGAACCTTCAATAATGCTCAATGAAAAAGAATTCCATTGATTCAATTGCAACTGTTTTCTAAACGTGGATTCAAGCAGTCATTTTGGTTCTTGGTTATATCTCGAATATTTCATATGTAGAGACTCTGGAGAGAGTGCAGAGGAGGTTTACCAAGATGCTGCCTGGTACGGAAGGTCTGGGTTATGAGGAGAGGTTAGGCAAATTGGGACTGATTTCCTTAGACGGACGTAGACTTAGAGGAGATCTAATAGAGGTGTACAAGATTATGAGGGGCATAGATAGAGTAAACAGGGTTAAGCTTTTTCCTAGGATGGACTCGAATAGCACGAGGGGTCACGGGCTTAGGGTGAGGGGGGTAAGGTATAATTTGGATGCTAGAGGAAGTTTTTTCACACAGAGGGTGGTGGGGGTATGGAATGCGCTGCCAAGTAAAGTGGTGGAGGCAGGTACTCTGGAGTTATTTAAGACATACTTAGATGGGCACATGAACAGAATGGGAATGGAGGGGTATAGAAAACTGATTTAAAATAGGGATCATGAGCCTTGGGATCCCTGGGAAGTGTGTAAATAGATGATGATATTGATGTACTTGTTTTTATCCTACAGGTGCTTTGGTCCACCTTGTTGTCTAACGAAGGGCATACACGCGATGGGTCGTGAGAGGGCTGCTCTTGGATTTTTTTTCGAGAGCATCCTAGTGCTTCACGTCGTTAGTGTATGCTTGACCTGAACCATTTGATGGGCAACACGATAGCTCGGTGACTATCGCTGTGCTGTGCAGATGCGTGGATTTGGGCCTGTGTCTGTGGGAGTTTGCACATTCTTCCCCGTGCTTGCGTGGGTTTTCTCCAGGCGCTCCGGTTTTCTACCACATCCCAAAGATGTGCTCTTAGGCTAATTGGCAAAACAAATACACCCTAAATTGTCTCAAATTTGGTTTTTAATCCATAGATCTATAAACATGGACAGGGATTGCGGGTAGAGGTGGGAACATCGGAGTGGCAGCGCGGGCTCATTGGGCTGAAGGGCCTGTTTCCCGTGCTGTTTGTTCTTTGTTCATTCTGACTGGTGCTCTTTACTGTAGAAGACTGTGGAGGCCGGGTTATTGAGCCTCTTTAAGGCAGAGGTAGATATGTTACAATTGTAGGATTCTTAATAGTGTTGATGAACAGAGGGATCTTGGTGTATATGTGCATAGATCCCTGAAAGTAGGCAGTCAAGTCGAGAAGGTTGTTAAGAAGGCATATGGAGTCTTGGCTTTTATTGGTAGGGGTATTGAATTTCGGAGCCGCAACGTCATGTTGCAACTGTACAAAACTCTAGTGCGGCCGCACTTGGAGTATTGTGTGCAGTTCTGGTCCCCGCATTATAAGAAAGATGTGGAGGCATTGGATAGGGTACAGAGGAGGTTTACCAGGATGTTGCCTGGTATGGAGGGCAGGTCCTATGAAGAGAGGTTGAAGGATTTGAGGTTGTTTTCGTTAGAAAGGAGGCGGCTAAGAGGGGATCTTATTGAAGCATATAAGATGATTAGAGGTTTAGATAGGGTGGCAGTGATAGCCTTTTTCCTAGGATGGAGAAAGCTAGCACGAGGGGACACAGCTTTAAATTAAGGGGTGATAGTTATAGGACGGATATCAGAGGTAGGTTCTTTACCCAAAAGGTGGTTCGGGAGTGGAATGCCCTGCCTGCAGCAGTTGTAGATGCACCAAGTTTGGTGGTGTTTAAGAGGTTAGTTGATAAGTATATGGAAGAGAAGGGAATGGTTTAGTTTGGAGGGGCATTGTTTTTTATATTGGTCGGCGCAACATCAAAGGCCGAAGGGCCTGTTCTGTGCTGTTATGTTCTATGATTAATAACGGAGTCAGGGGTAATGAAGAAAAGATAGGAGAATGGGGATGAGAAAAATATCACGCATAATTGAACAGCAGAGCAGATTCGATGGGCCGAGTGACCTAATTCTGCTCCTACGTCTTAAGGCCTCATGGTCTTATGTTGTGTGTTTGGAGTGCGTCATTATTGTAATGTAGGAAATGTACTCATTGAAGTGTGTTGTTGTTATACTTCAGAAAATGTGGACTTACTGAAGCACGTCATTTTTGTAATGTTGGAAATATGCTTATTAAAGTGTGTCTCTGTTGTAGTGTTGGTAATCTTGTACTTATTGAAATATCTTTGTAATGTATGAAATGCTAGACCTATTGAAGTAATGTGGAAAATGTTGTAATTACTACAATGAAGATCTATAATAATGAGGAATGTTGTATTTAGTAAAGTTTGTATTTATTAAGTGGGTGATTGTTGCAATGTAAGGAATGTTGTACTGATTGAAATAAGTTGCTGTATTTCAGGGAATGCTGAACTTACTGAAGCATGTCATTTTGGAATGTAAAAATATGCTTACTGAAGATTGTCACTGGTGTAATGTAGGGAATATTGTAATTATTCAACTGTCAATACTGTAATGCAGAAAACTTTGAAGTGTGTCACTGTTGTGGTAGGGGTAATGTAATTATTAAAGGGCATCTTTGTAATGTCAAGATTGTTGTACTTATTGAAGAATGTCATTATTGTAATGGAGGAAATGCTGTGTTTTGTAATGTCAGAAATGCTGTAATTGTTAATGTAATGTAGGGAAAGTTATAGTTTTTAAAGGATGTCGGTGTTGTAATTCAGGAGCTGTTGTAATTATTTAAGTGTGTCTTTGTTGTCATGATCAAGGACCCTGGACGTTCTTCCACTTTCTGCTGTTGGGGGAAAAAAATACAAAATTCTGAGGTCATGCACCACTCAAGAACAGCTTCTTCCCTGCTGCTGTCAGATTTTTGAATGGACCTACTTTGCATTAAGTTGATCTTTCTCTACATCCTAAGTATGACTGTAACACTACATTCTGCACTGTCTCTTCTTTCCTTTTCTATGAATGGTATGCTTTGTCTGTTTAGTGCACAAGAAACAATACTTTTCATTGTATAGATAGGATGGACTCTCAGAGACTATTTCCCCGAGATGAAATGGTCACTACGAGAG
Organism: Sphyrna mokarran; assembly: GCA_024679065.1. NCBI lineage: Eukaryota > Metazoa > Chordata > Chondrichthyes > Carcharhiniformes > Carcharhinidae > Sphyrna > Sphyrna mokarran. Next base: position 8,060,297 of record JAGIQG010000018.1, read on the forward strand.
GACACAGATTTAAGGTGCAGGGAAGCAAATACAGAGAAGATGTCAGGGGTAAGTTTTTCACTCAGAGGGTGGTGAGTGAATGGAATCGACTGCCGTCGGAGGTTGTTGAGGCAAACTCACTGGGGTCTTTTAAAAGACTTCTGGATGAGTATATGGAAACGAATAGGATAGGGGGTTATAGATAGGTCTGTGGATTGGTAGATGTGATCGGTGCAACTTGTGGGCCGAAGGGCCTGTTTGTGCTGTATTGTTCTATATCACGTTTGGGATAGAACAATGATAAATCAAATCCAATCAAAATGTGGGAAATGTTTTGCTTATTGAAGTGTTTCACTGTTGTAATGAGGGAAATATTATAATTATTAAAGAGTATCATTGTTGTAATGTAGAGATTGCTGTACTTAATGAAACAACAGTTTTAACATTAGGAATGTTCTACTTATTGAAATATATCAAGTTGTAGTGAGAAAAATGTAGTCATTATTAGGGTATCTCATTTTTGTAATGCCAGAATTGTTGTGCTTACTGAAGCATGCTGTTGTAATGTAAAAAAGCAGTATTTATTGGAATGTGCTGTTGTAAAATATGGAATGCTGTAATTATGGAATTGTGACATTCTTGTAGGTAAAATTGTTCTTGCTGAAGTGTGTCACTGTTGTAATGAGGAGATGTTGTCTTTACTGAAGTGTAGAACTCTTTAATAATGGGTATGTTGTACTTATTAAAATGTGTCTCACATGTAAGGAATGTACTAAACAAAATGCCTCCCCTTTTGTAGTGGAGGGAATATTGCACATATAGAAGGGTCATGAATGAAGCCCAGCCTGAAACGCAAACCAGCCTCCCATCCATTGATTCTGGCTGTTCTGTCTTGGCATAGCAGCTAGCATAATCAAGGACCCCATGCATGCTGTACATACTCTCTTCCATCTTCTTCCATTAGGAACAGATACAAAAGTTTGAAGTCACGTATTAACTGACTCAAAAACAGCTTCTTCCCTGCAGCTGTCAGACTTTTGGCTCTATTTTGCATTAAGTTGATCTTTCTCCCTAGCTATGACTGTAACACTACATTCTGCACGCTCTCCTTTCCTTGTCTGTGAACGATTTGCTTTGTCTGAATAGAGCGCAAGAAACAATACATTTCACTGCATGCTAGTACATGTGACAATAATAAATCAAATCAAGAATTTAACTGATGTAATTAACAAATATTGTACTTAACGAAGAATGTTATATTATAGGACATGATGTAGTTACTGAAATATCTCGCTGTTGTTAAGTCAGGAATATTGTACTTGTGTCATTGCCAAAATGTAGGGACCTATTTAATTATTGAAGTGTACCATTCCTGAAATGTCAGGATGTTGTACTCATTGAAATGTGTCACTGCTGAAATGGCAGAAAAGTCACACTTACTAAAGTGAATTAATGATGTAATGTAAGAAGTGTTGAACATTTTGAAGTGTCTCACCGTTCTAATGTAGGGAATGTTGTACTCTAGAGGTGCCCCACTGTTGTAACGTCAGTCATGTTCCACATATAGAAGTGTGTCACTTTGGAGTATAGGGAATGTTGTATTGAAGTCTCACTGTTGTCATGTAGGAAACGTTACAATTTTTGAAGCATGTCATTGTTACTTATGTACAGATTGTTCTACTTATTGATGTGTGCCCTCCAAGCTTGCACTGACCATGCTGCCCAACTGAACTAAAACCTTGCGGGGACCACATCCCCCTATTCTCATCTTATTTCACGTATTTATAGAACTGTATCATTCCTGTAAAGTGGGAAATGTTTACTTATTGAAGCATCACTCTTGTAATGTAGATAGAGTATTTAATGAAGTGTGTGTGTGATGTACAAAATATTCTGCTTAATAAAGTGTGTTTTTGTAGGATAGGAAATTTTGTGTTTATTGAGGAGTGATTGTGGCAATGCAGGGAATGTTGTACTTATTTGAAGTTTTTATTTGAATTTTGAACCTATTTGAATTTTTGTAATGGAGGGAATATTTTACTGAAGCATGTCGCTGTAGAAATGTTGAAGTGTACCATTGTTGTAATGTATAAAATGCAGCAGCCAGCTTGTGCTCTGCAAACTCCCACAGCGATGTGCTAACAACCAGATTTTTCTGTTTCTTTCTTCTGTCCCATTTGTGTCACGCTGATTGTTGGATAAATGTTGGCTGGGACATTGGGGATAACTCATCTGCTCTTCTTCTGTGAATGTCTTTTATAGGATAGCTCACTGCCACCCAAGCTTTAGCGTCTCATTTGACAAATGACACCTCCTGACAGGGCAGCGCTCCCTCACTTCTGCCCTCGAGTGTCAGCTTTGATTTTCTGTGCTCAAACTTCCTGGAGTGGAGTTGTCATTCCTTTTGTTTAGTTTGCACGACGGGGACTAATAGTCAGTCTAATTACTCCGTGGGGCTGATGTGCTTTGGCAGAATTTGAGAGAGGTTTTCAAGAGTTGATTGACATGGGACTGGATGGTTAGAATGTACCCTTTCATCTCTGCGACTTGGATCTGGTTCCAGCTCTAACAAACGTGATTGAAGTCCCGATGTGAACAAAAATATAGCATTGCTCGTCACTTCGCAGCTCCCAGTGGATGTTGAACCCACAGCAGAAATTAGCCGAGATGAAACATCAGTTTGATAATTTCACTCAGTGATTGTTTATAATGATGGTCATGACATTTCTCCCATGGCACGGTTTCAAAGGGGAGAAAGAGAATTTGTGACCAATATTTATCCTTCAACCGGCACCTAAAAATCCCCAAGTTATCTGGTCGTCATCACATTGCTGTTTCTGGGATCTTGCTGAGTACAAATTGGCCAAATGTATTTCTTACAGTGCCACACTTCAACAGAAGACTTTCACTGGCTGTAAATACTTTAGGATATCCTGTGGTCCAGAAATGTATGATAGAAATGCAAGACCTTCTTTTCTTTCAGCCACTTATTCCAGCACCTAGGAATGGTTGCTGATCAATGCCATTGTCTCCAATACTGTCAATCCTGGTGTGATGTTATTGTTATCTGGTGCACTGATACCTCAGAGTCTGATCTCTAATTCTGAGACACTTCCTCTGATATTCCCATGGACCAGGACTCCTCCACCGAACATCAAACCATTCTTCCCATGCCAGTCACTGATCCCATTGCCTCTGGTGATCTTCCTTTCGCAGCCTCCAACCTCATAGCTTTCCACCCTCGCACATCCCACTTCTATCTCCTTTCCAAAATCCACAAGCTGATGTGCAAAACCCATAATATCAGCCTGTTCCTGCCCCACAGAACTCATTTCTTCCTATCATGACTCTATCCTCTCCCCTTGTCTGGTCTCTTCCCACTGACATCTGTGATTCCTCTGTTTCACATCACATCAACAATTTCCATTTGCATGGCCTAAACTGCCTCCTCTTCCCCATGGATGTCTAATCCCTCTACACCTCCATTCTCACCAGGAGGGTTCAGGGCTCTCTGCTTCTTCCTTGAGCAGAGGCCTGAACAATCATCATCCACCACTACCCTTCTCTGCCTGAACTTGTTTTGTTGCTAAGTAATATCGCCTTTAACTTGTCTCACTTCCAGCAAATAAAAGGATTGGCTATAGGTACCCGCATAGGACCAGGTTTCCAATTTCCATCCCTCTCTCACCTTCGCATGGTTCCTCTCCAACAACATTCCCTTTCCTTTCTGTGATCTCTGTTTTCATTTCCAGTGATTAGACTGAGCACCAAAACTCATTCTAAACTCAAAACTCCAACACCTTCCTCCTCACACCCTGCTCCCTCTGAAGGATGCCATCCCATTCTGTGTCTCCACTTCTGTTTCATCTGTTTTGATGTCACCTTTTTGAAAATGATGTTTCTGATCGAAGAATCTCTATGGTGCCGAAGGAAGCCATTCAGCCCATCGAGTCAGCATTGGCAAGAGACCCACCCAAGCCCTATCCCTGAAACCCCACATATTTACTCTTCTAATCCCTCTAACAAGAATATCCCAGGACGCTAAGGGGCAATTTGCACGGCCAATGCACCTAACCACATCTTTGGAGTTTGGGAAGAAACCGGAACACCTAGAGGAAATCCGTGCAATGTATATCTTTTATCTTAAGTGAGATTTCCCCCTCAGTGTGATTGACTGGATAATCAACCTTGTCTGATCCATCTCCCGCACATTTTCTCTCATCCCTTCCTCTCCCTCCCACAACTATGATCGAGTCCCCCTTGCCCTCACTTTCCATTGTAGCAGCCCCTACATTCAAAGGATCATCCTCTGCACCTCAAAACCCATCTTCCCTTCTACCCGTTAACATTCCGCAGTGACTGCTCCCTCTGTGACACCCTAGTCAACTCTTTCCTCATGCCCAACTCAACATCTCCTTTCTGTGTACCTTCCAATGCAATCGCTGGTGTAACACCAGCCCCTTTACCTCCACCCTCCCCATTGTTCAGATCCCGAAAGATACCTTTCACGTGAAGCAGCCTTTCGCTTGTACCTCCTTCGATTTGGTGCATTATTTCCAATGCTCCCAATATGGTCTCCTCTATACTGGGGAGACTAAATGCAGGCTGGGAGACCGTTTTGCAGAACCCTTCCACTCATCCGCATGCATGAACCCAGCCTTCTTGTTGCTGCCATTTTAACTTTGCTCTCATGTCCACATGTCTGTTCTTGGTCTGTTGCAAAGCCAGAGGCAAGCTGGAGGAGCAACATCTCATCTTCTGATTGGGCACGTTGCAATCCTCAAGACTTAACATTGAATTTGGCAGCTTTAGATGTAATCTTTCTTCTCCGTCTTAAACCATTTAAAAAAATATATCCAATACATGTATTTTTCATTCATGGAACATGGACACGTTGGCTGGTCAACATTTATTGCCTATCCCTAGTTGCCTGAAGGCAATTGAGAATCATTGCTGTGGCTCTGGAGTCACACACAGGTCAGATCAAGTAAGGACAGCAGATTTCCTTCCCTAAAGGGACGTTAGTGAACCAGATGGCTATTTCCAATAATTGACAATGGTTTCATGGTCATCAGTAGATTCTTAATCACAAATATGTTTTATTGAATTCAAATGCCACCATCTGCCATGGGGGGATTCGAATCTGGGTCCCCAGAACGTTAGCTAAGTCTATGGATTAATAGTCTAGTGATAATACCACTGAGCCATTGCCTCTATGCAAACACCCCTCCCCCTACTCCACACCAGACATGCTCGACTCAAGACTGGAAAATTTTACCCAGGTAAATGGTGATCCCATTGTCTGCCCCTTACCCACTCCAGTTCTCATGGTGGGGGGAATTGTAGAATTCCAGCACATCTATCTTCTGTTCTTAAAGTTGCTACTTTTTGTTGCATTTTCTACAGCTCCAACACATTCTCCCTCCTTCCTGAGTGTAAGGACTCAATCAAAACATTAACTCTGTTTCTCTCCCGGTAGATGCTGCCTGACCTGCTGAGTCCGTCCTTGTTTCAGGTATCCATATCCGCAACATTTTGCTTATTCATTTTGTATTTCTAAAATATTTTTCATGCCCTGCAGACATCCTGGAGTGCTTTACAGCCAATGAAACACTTTTGTTAAAGTGTGGTCAGATTTGTGGTGTAAGAAACGTATTCGGCCAATTTGCACACAGCAAGATCCCAGGAACAGGAATGTGATGATGACCAGATAGTTCAGGTTTTTTAACTTGCTGGTTGAGTGATTAAGTATTGGCCAGGTATTTCCCCTTCTTCTCTTCAAAATTATGCCATGGGACCTTGTGGAAATTAAGTTGTAATCCCGGCTGAAGCCAAATACTTAATTCACTTTCTTCTGCAAGATCAAAGATGCTCACTTCAAATAAAGCACCATGGGTTTGTGAAATTATAGTTAAAAACAGTTGAAAACTGCAGATGCTGGTGTGGAAGAGAAAGTTACAACAACAACAAGGCAAATCTGTCAGCAAGAATGGAAAAAAAATCTTGTCAACAAGGCTTTCAGTGAGGCCAGCGATTGCGTATTCAGGACAAATGACTAATCTAAACCTTGTGTCAGTTTCATAAACACTGTTTCCAACTTTGGCCACAGGATGGAAATAAGACCCTTTCATTAACAAAATTCCAAAGGGCAAGATATGGTGAATGTAACAAGGTGCTACATTGCTTATATGAATGGGAGGACACCTTTCAATGAATTACGTGAATGTGTGTTCTCTTTGCTGGCAAGTAATTAAAGCTTGGAAGTTTGAGTACTCTCAGTGCCCAGTGTTGCTTATATCCAGGTTGACTATGGTGCCCAGTGTTGTTTGTACCCAGATATTCGACACACTTTCCATCACCTGAGAGGGTGTGACCTCAAACCAATAATTGGAGGCTAGATTTTCACTAACTGATCCTTACTTATTGAGGAGCATGTGGAATGAATTGGTCCAAAAGCCATCAGATTCCATCCCATTTTGATATAAATGCCATGAAATGGGCAGCATGGTGGCACAGTCATTACCACTACTGTTTAACAGTGCCAGGGACTCGGGTTCAGTTTCAGGCTCAGGTGACTGACATCTGTGTAGAGTCTCCCTGTATCTAATCTTATGCAACAACCAATGCGTGGTAGTTGGTGCATAAGGTTAAATGTCATGGAATCTAGGGTGAGATAGCTAAATGGATGCAAAATTGGCTTAATGACAGAAACCAGAGAGTGATTGTAGAAGATTATTTTTCAAATTGGGAACCTGTCAGAGATCAGTGCTGAGTCCACTGTTCTTCATCATTTACATTAATGATTTGGATGAGAATACAGGAGGCATGGTCAATAAGTTTACAGATGATGCCAAGATTGGTGGCAGAGTGGACAGTGAAGAAGGTTATCTCAGATTGCAACAGAATCTTGATCAATTGGGCCAGTAGGCTGATGAATGGCAGATGGAGTTTTAATTTGGATAAATGCAAGGTGATGCATTTTGGTAGATTTGACCCATGGCAGGACTTGCTCAGTTAATAGTTGGACATTGGGGAGAGTTACAGAACAACAAGATCTTGGGATACATGTTCATAGCTCTTTGAGAGTGGAGTCGCAGGTGGACAGAGTCGTGAAGAAGACATTCAGCATATTTAGTTTCATTGATCAGAACGTTGAATACAGGAGTTGGGACATCTTGTTGAAGTTGTACAAGACATTGGTAAGCCACACTTGGAATGCTGTATACAGTTCTGGTTACCCTATTATAGAAAGGATATTATTAAAGTAGAAAGAGTACAGAAAAAATTTGAGGATGCTACAGGGACTTGATGACTTGAGTTTTAAGGTGAGGCTAGATTGGGAATTTTTTTCCACTGGAGTGTAGAAGGCTGAGGGATGATCTTATAGAGATCTTATTAAATAATGAGGGGCATAGATCAATATCTTTTCCCAAATGTAGGGGAGTCTAAAACTAGAGGGCGTAAGTTTTAGGTCAGAGGGGAGGAATACAAAACAGTCCAGAGGGGCAATTTTGTCACTGAGGGTGTAAGTGTCTGATTCGAGATGCCAGAAGTAATAGTAGAAGCAGGTACAATTTTTGTCTTTTTAAAAGTGTTTAGATAATTAAATGGGTAAGATAAATATAGAGGGATATGGGCCAGATGTGGGCAATTGGGACTAGTTTAGGTTTTTTAGAAGTGTGCATGGTCAAATTGGGCCGCAGGGCCTGTTTCTATGCTGTAAATCTCTATGATTCTATCTGTGTGGCCTTCCTTCAGGTGCTCCAGTTTCCCCCCACAGCCCAAAGATATTGCAGGTCAAGTGGAATAGACCATGTTAAAATGACTCTTAATGCCCAAAGTTAGGGGGATTAGCCAAGGTAAAAACGTGTAGGAATATAGGGATAGGGCCTCATTTTGTCAGAGTTGGCATAAACCTGATGGGCTGAATGGCCTCTTTCTACACTGTAGGGATTCTGTGAACCCGACTTCTTGCGGATCCTGACATCGGGGAAGATCTTCAATAAAAGGCTGAATATTACCATCCAAATGAGACAGTAAGGGATATTGAGCAGCGTGAGAAGATGTGTAGGTACAAAGATGTGTAGCTTAGGGGGATCAGTGGGGTAAATGCATGGGGTTACAGGAAGCGGGTAGGCCTGGGTAAGATGCTCTATCGGAAAGTCTGTGCAATGGGCCGAATGACCTCCTTTTGCACTGTAAAGATCTTATGGAAGCCATGAAAATGGCACTGAGCTAGATGTCCAGCTGCGGCCTAGTCAAATGGAGGAGCGGGGATCAAATGGCCTCCTCCTGATTTTCTATTCCCTGTGATCCTATGTCCATTCTCACGTGGCCATTCTCTCAGCCACTTTTTGCGCTGAAGCTGCCAGCCTTTGTGAGCAGGCAGAACCTCTTCAGGAACTTGGTATATGTGGGCTGCAGATTAATTTCCATTCCCCCCCCCCCCCCCCCCGGCACACTCCCACAGGACTGCAGCAGAACTGATGGAAGGTTCTGATCCCATCTAGTTAAAGGTCGGACAAGCTCGCGGGACTTGCATTGTGACCTCGTGGTTCTGCTGTTTGTTGGCTGGAATTTTCCAGTCCCATTCGCCCCGCTACCACTGCCAGTGAGAATGGAGAATTTGACGCTCAGCCCAAGCTCCACTCGCTGCAGCGGGACTGGAGAGTCCCAGCTCTTTCCAGTTGAGTGGGAGAATTCGGGCTTTTGACTCTCAAGAATGGAATTGCTGCTTTTCATACCAAGACCACTAGATGGTGGTATTGTGAAGAGTAACCACAGCTTCCTGCCACATGGCACTCTGTAAAAATTACACTGTCGTTTAAAATGCTACTGGGACCACCCACCACTTTCCATTCTGGACTGTGCCCAGCAAAATCACTGCGCTTGTGACTCGGTTTAATCTAGTGGAGCTTTGTGTACAACACTGGTCTAACGTTATATCAGGATGAGCATATGACTTGTGATTACAATTTCCAAAATATGAGACAATAAAAAGTAAGGTTTAAAATTCATTTTAGCGTCACAAGTAAGCTTACATTAACACTGCAATATGAAAATCCCCTAGTCGCCACACTCCAGCGCCTGTTTGGCCATGCTAAATTCTCCCTCCGTGTACCCAATGTACCTAACCGCACATCTTCGGACTGTGGGAGAAAACCGGAGCAGCCGGACGAAACCCACACAGACGTGGGGAGAACGTGTGCAAACTCCACACAGACAGTGACCCAAATTGGGAATCGAACCTGGCTTTCTAGCACTGTGAGGCAGGAGTGCTAACCACTCTGTGCTACTTCCAAGTCAGGATGAGGAGTGACTTGGGGTAGGGGGTAACTCTCCTGGAGATGGTGTTTCCAGATATCTGCTGTTCTTGTCCTGCCAGATAGTAGAGGTCATGGGTTTCGAAGGTGTAAAGAAGACTTGACGAATTGATGCTGTGCATCTTGTATATTATTTCCATTGGGATGTTTGTTACTCAGCATCATGGTTAAAGAAGATTTGTGGTCTTTGGAGGTCAACAGCAGGTCTTTGGATGTCAACAGCAAGTCTTTGAGAATTATTTGTAACTATAGACATATACATTAGCAAAAGGCACAGGTCTTTACAAATCTCTGCTCAACACTACGCTGACCCTAAGTTCTAACTTCACAATGTGAGTGGTACTATACTCAGTCCCACATTAACTCTGTGCATGCCAGACCCTTATAATACAGCACCATTATTGTCAGTATACATCAGTGGGAGAGGGAATTAGGTTTAAAGTGGTGGTTGGGTGATGACCAAGTGACTTGAATGTCTCAATTGAACCTGACTCCACCACACTTCCAGGCAGTGCATTTCACACCCCAACAACTTGCTACGTGAAAATATTTATCTCTCACTTCACATTTTCTTCTTTTGAAAATCACCTTAATCTGTGTCCTCTAGTTCTTGATCCTTATGAGTGGGAACAGTTTCTTATCGACTTTGTCCAGCCCCCTCGTGATTTTGAATATCTCAATCAAATCTCCTTTTTAAGCCTCCTTCCCTCCAAGGGAGAGAGTCCCAAACTCTCCAATCTATCCTCATGACTGAAGTGTCTCATCCCTGCAACCATTCTGCACTCTCTCGTTTATATCCTCCTTATGGTGTGGCACCCAGAACTGTACACAATATTTCACTAATCCACACAATACTCAGCTACTCCACACTCCGCTACTGAGCATTGGCGGTGGGAGTGGATGGGGTGCCAATCAAGCAGGCTGCTTTGTCCTGGATGGTGTCAAGCTTTTTGAGCACCGTTGGAGCTGTACCCATCCAGAGAAATGGGGAGTATTCCATCACACTCCTGATTTGTGATAAGAACAAAGGAAGTTTAACTAGTTTCTTGTGCAAGTTCAGTATAACTCTCTTGCTCTTCTACTCTGTGCCCTATTAATAAAAGCCCAGGATAGTGTATACTCTATTAATGCTCTCTGTCCACCTATCCTGCCACCTTCAATGATCTATGTAGCAGCTCCCACTTCTCCTGCAATCTGTGAAGAATTTTATCCCTTAATGTCTTTCCATGTTCTTCCCACCAAAATACATCACTTCATGTTTCTCCAGATTGACCTTTTTTCACCATCTATCTGCCTACTTCACCAACCATATGTCCATTTGAAGTTCTACACTGTTCTCCTCACAGTTTACACATACTTCCAAATTTTATACATCTGCAAACCTGTTCCCTGCACACCAAGATCTGGATCATTCAATTATATCAGAAAAATACTAAAAAACTCTCAATACGGACCCTTGGGGAACACCACAAACCTTCCTCCAATCTGAAACATATCCATTAACCATTACTCTCTGCTTCCTATCATTCAGCCAATTTTATAACCATAGAAATATACAGTATACAAGAGGGCCAATCCACCCATCTTATCAATGCTGTCCCAAAGACATCCACTATGCTTTCACACCCACGTTCCTGTTCCTGCACCTGGCCCATTGCCCCTGCAGCTTACAGCACTTAAGGTGCAGATCCTATTTAAGAGTTTAGGGTCTCTATCTCCACTACCAACTCTGGTAACAAATTCCTGACATCCACCACCCTCTGTGTATAAAAACAAATCTTCCACATGTCCCTTCTAATCCTTCTGCCACTTAACTTGAATCAATAACCAGTGGTCTTTGAACTCCGTGCCAAGGGATAACAGATTCTTCCTGTCTACTCTCTCCCTACCCCTCAATTTTGTACACCTGCATCATGTCATCCCTCAGCCCTCTCTGTTCCAAGGAAAGCAACACCCAGCTCTCCAATCCCCCCTTGTAGGTACAATTTTCTAGCCTGGCAACATTCTTGTAAAATTCCTCTGCACTCTCTCCTGAGCAAATACATTCTTCCTGTAATGTGGTGATCAGAACTGCACACAATACTCCAGTTGTGACCTCACTAGTATCTTATAAATTTGTATCTCTGCCAATGCCTTCTCTACAACCTTATGTACCTGTACGCCTACCTTTTAGGGACACGTTCACTTGCATTCATCTACCCCTGTCAGCACATTGCTTTTTTTTATCTATTCCCTTTTACTGTTTGACCTCCCCAGATGCATTATCTCTCACTTATCAGATTTGAACTCCATCTGCCACTTCCCTGCCCACATCACCAACCTATCTTGTATCATTTTAGAGTTTACAGATATCCTCTACACAGCCAATTTTTGTGTCATCTGCAAATTTCCCAAGGATGCTCCCCATGTTCAAGTCTGATTTATTAATGTATAAAACAAACAGCAGGGATCCCACCACCGAGCCAAAATTGGTTAGTTTTAAACCTGGTGTTGTCAGACTCCTTACTGTGTTTACCCCAATCCAACGCCGGCATCTCTACATCATGAACATCACTTGAAACAGCCTTTGTTTCACAAGAGCAACCATTTGATTGTTCATAGAATCATAAAATACATACAGTGCAGAAGGAGGCCATTTAGCCCATCGAGTCTGCACCGACTCTCCAGCACAGCACACTACCCAGACCCTGCTGCTGTGACTCCACACATTTATCCAGTTAATCTCTCTAACCTACACGTTCTGGGACAGCAAGGGGCAATTTAGCATGGCCAATGAACCTAACCTGCACATCCTTGGAGTATGGGAGGAAACCCATGCAGACACAGGGAAAATGTACAAACTCCACAGTCACCCAAGGTTGGAATTGAACCCAGGTCCCTGGTATTATGACATTAGCACTGCTAACCACTGTGCCACCCATTTTGTTTCCTGTTACAAATCCAACTTTGAATAACTTTGCCACATTACCCTGTATCCCATGGGCTTTTACTCTTTTTGTATCCACGTTGCTATAGTTCCTTTTATTCTTTGAGAAATTATTCTACATGATAGATGTCCTATTTTAAAAATCAGCATCTATGAAAGAACTCTTGAGTGCAGCTGTCCCTCTGAGTTGCTGTGGTATTCAGTTTGATATCCCCATGATTAATTATTTTGTGTCATTATGTTGATACGCTTATTGAACTTTGCACTGTCTGTCTCCAGGGTGCCAAACAGAAAAGTTATTTCATTGACAATGTACTTTTTTTATTTATTTGTGGGACATGGGCATCACTTGCTGTCTTGATGTGGAGATGCTGGCGTTGGTCTGGGGTAAACACGGTAAGTCTCACAACATCAGGTTAAAGTCCAACAGGTTTATTTGGTAGTAAATGCCACAAGCTTTTGGAATGCTGTTCCTTCGTCAGGTGAGTGGAGAGTTCTGATAAAGGAAGAGTGTTCCGAAAGCTTGTGGCGCTTACTATCAAATAAACCTGTTGGACTTTAACCTGGTGTTGTGAGACTTCTTAGTGTATCACCGGCTGGCCAGCATTTATTACCCATCCCTAGTTGCCTTTGAGAAGGTGGTGGCAATCTTGATTCGCTGCAGTCCATTTGATCCATGATGCCCTTAGGGAGAGAATTCCAGGATTTTTATCCAGTGACTGCAAAGGAATGGAAATATTTTTCCAAGCCAGGATGGTGAGTGGCTTGGAAGGGAACTTGCAGGTGGTGATGTTCCCATGTATCTGCTGCCCTTGTCCCTCTAGATGGAAGTGGTTGTGGGTTTAGAAAATACTCTAAGGATCTTTGGTGAATTACTGCAGTGCATCTCATAGATAGTAACAGCAGTGTGTACTGAGTGTCGGTGGTGGAAGGAGTGGATGTTTGTGGATGTGATACCAATCGAGCAGGTTGCTTTGTCCTGGATGGTGTCAAGCTTCTTGAGTGCTGTTGGAGCTGTACCTATCCAGAGAAATGGGGAGTATTCCATCACACTTCGGCTTTGAGATAAGAACGAAGGAAGTACTTCCATGTACCCTCCCCAAAATGTAGGACCGGAGGGAAGAAACTGGTTTCCCTGCATTAAATTGATCATTATCTGGCCGTATGACCAGGTGAGCTTTGAGAATTCTTACTGTTTATCCCAGTCCAGCATCTCCACATCATACTCAAAATACAGCAGCCTGCTGGAGATATGCTTTAGTTGTTCTCAGTATGTCTAACAAATAATCTAGACAACAGTCACAATCCACTCTCTCTGCGGAACAGTCTGCAGCACAGAGCCTCATCCCATCACCACTGTGACATTCTGCCATTACATTCTGTCACAGAATCATCCAATCCCTACAATGCAGAAGGAGGCCATTCAGCCCATTGAGCACGCACTGACAACAATCACAGCGAGGCCCTATCCCCGTAACCCACATTTAACCTGCTAATCTCTCTGACACTAAGATCAATTTAGCATGGCCAAGCAGCCTTTGCATTGTGGGAGGAAACCGGAGTACCCAGGGCAAACACACATAGATGAAGGCATTGGCATGAGTCATAGAATCCCTACACTGCAGAAGAAGCCCATCAAGTGTGCACCCACCACAATCCTATCTAGGTCCTATTCCCATAACCACACATATTTACCCTGCTAACTTCCCTGACACTAAGGGGCAATTTAGTACCCTTGGCAAATTAGTATGGCCAATGCACCTAACTTGCACATCTTTGGACTGCGGTAGGAAACCCACGCAGACATGGGGCGAAAGTGCAAATTCCGCACAGACAGTGGCCTGAGGCCGGAATTGAACACGGGTCCCTGACGCAGCAGTGCTAACCACCGTGTCCTTTGCTTTAATGCTGCCTTGATCTTAACGTGCGCGGAGCCAAGCTTTTCAGAGATTTCTTCCCCTGCTGAGGCCAAGATGTTCCGTGCCAGCTCACTGACAGCATGCTCCTCCTGTGCTAATATCCGTGACCTCAGCGTGACTCCTCATGGGGCCTGGGTGGAACGCTTCCTTTGAACATTTTGAGTGACCAGAGGAGTCAGGGTGTGATGGAGTGTCTGAGTGCAAGCCCTTCCTGAAGAGGCTTCCAAACAGTCACGGACGTCAGTGCTGAATTCTTCCACCCATGTCCTGCTTACTTACACTCGGATAATTCGCTTTCAGGCAAATCTGATGGCAAAGAATTCAACACAAGGAGGGGGAGAAAAGAACCATTCATCCCCTTTTTCTTTTCCTTCATCGCCGTGGTTACCGCTTCAGCTCAATAGAACCAGAATCCGTTAAGTTATTTTATTCAGCATTGAAACGTAAATCTCCAAATAAAAACAAGACTCCTGGGTTCAATATGGACTGCTTTGTATCAAGAAAAAAGTAAATTTCAGTGTGCAGGGCCTGAATTTATTACCTCCCAGTAACACAGGCACCAGAATTTTCTTTTTTAACCACGTTACAGGGCATTTCAACAAGAAACTGAATGGATATTATTTACGCTCAAAGTTGCCAGCATGAATGCTGCTTTGCCTCGCTGCCATTGAGCGCATTAACAAGACACTGATTGTTTAACTTTTACTGGGTCTGTCTTAACATTTCCGCAACTGTGCTGGAAAAAGAGGTTGCCTACTAATGGCATCTTCCAGCTCCATGCCAGAAGATGGCTTTTAAAAAAAAAACTACACTCTTCTTCATCCAAATCTTCTAATCGAGTTCCTGAGAAGCCCCCAGTGCATCAATCCGCAAATGATCTCGGGTGCTCCATCTTTTACACTCAATTCAAACTCCCTGCTCATGATTCTATCAGATGAATGCATTCATTGGGAGGTGGCTGTAGCTGCTTGAGGTAGAGAAGGCCAAACAGGTCAGGGAAAAATCCAAGTTCGACTCCTGGCTTGGTATAATGTTTAATCTCTCGTTGGTACAGTGGTTAGTATTCCTGCCTGTCAGGCAGTAAGTGACTGGGGTTCCAATCCCAGAGGGAAATCTTAAATTTATTTATCTATTGGTGTTACAAGTAGGCTTACATTAACACTGCAATGAAGTTACTGTGAAAATCCCCTAGTTGCCACACTCCAGCTGCTGTTCGGGTGCACTGAGGGAGAATTTAGCATGGCTGATGCACCCAACCAGCATGTCTTTCTGGACTCTGGGAGGAAACCAGAGCACCTGGAGGAAGCCCATGCTGACTCTAGGAGAATGTGCAAACTGCACACACAGTAACCCAAGCTGGGAATCGAACCCTGGGTCTCCGGTGCTGTTAGGCAGCAGTGCTAACCACTGTGCCACCGTACCATTTAGAAGCTGTGTTAAGATGATGAAAAAACAGGAGGATAACCAGTTGGTTGGCAGTTCTGCTTTCCATCCAGAGCTCTGAAGCAACAGTATCTGTACTTTCAGAGACTCCATCAGTAAACACAAAATGGATTTATTAATAAGAATTGTTGAGCATTCACATGGTCGTAACTAGCTCCCACCAAGTCTCCAATCTAAGAAGGCTCTACCTCTAGGGTGATTCCCCACTCTGAGTCCCAATTGATTACCCAAGCTAGCTGATCCTTTTCTGCTGTGTTCCCTTAAAAGGGACAATCACCACGTTATCCCAACTGCAGAAACCAGCTAACACTCTGGAACTCCTCAATGTGGCCTGGAATGATTGAATACGAATAGCATACTCACACAACAGAAGTCCCCAAGGCAACTTCATATTGGAACACTAAAGATTATACAGTTTGCTCTCCATTCAATCTACAACCTTCAAGTATCCAAGCTCAATTGCACCTAAGAAGACCTTGCTGCTTGCAATGATGGTTTTTGATTTTTGAATTTTTTCAAAATAGACCCTGTGCTATGAAACCTTTGGGGTGTCACAGTGGTTAGCACTGCTGCCTCTCAGTGCCAGGCACCTGAGTTCGATTCCTGGCTTGGATCGCAGTCTGTGCAGAATTTGCATATCCTCCCTATTCTGAGTCCTCCTGGGTGCTCCGGTTTCCTTCCACACTCCAAAGATGTGCAGGTTAGTGGATTGACCATGCTAAATTGCCCCTTTAGTGTAGGGAGGACTAACAGGAGTAACATGGGGTTATGGATATAGGGCCTGGCTATGATTATAACACTACATTCTGCATTCTCTCCTTTCTTTCTCTATGAACGGTATGCTTTGTCTGTATAATGCACAAGAAACAATACTTTAGACTGTATACTAATACATATGACAATAATAAGTCAAATCAAAACCAAAAAACTGAGTTCCACACTGATTTTAAATGTGTTTTGTGACAAAGAAAAGGCAATAGTTCATCCAGCTTTGATTTGACCTGATTTGCAAGGGGATTGTGAAAAGGTAGATATCTCCTAAAGATCCAGTGGTATAATTCTATGAACCCTCCAACAACAAGTGCATTCTACACAAGGAAGTATCTTTTTGAATCGTAGAATAGAATCGCTGCAGTGCATTCAGCCCATTGAGCCTGCACTGACAACATATTTAACCTGCTACTCCTGCTGACACTAAGCAGCAACTTAACATGGCCAATCCACCAAACCTGCACGTTTTTGGAGTGTGGGACGAAACTGAAGCACCCGGGCGGGAAACCTATGTAACATGGGAAGAATGTGCAAACTCCATACAGACAGTGACCCGAGGCCAAAATTGAACCTGAGTCCCTACCGCTGTGATGTAGCAGTGCTAACAACTGTGTCACCATGCCACTGGACGGACTATTGACGGGGTCCGTTCCCCTGACCAAAAACACATTTAAATCACTGCGGACTTCAGTTTTTTTTTGATTTGTTTGAATTTATTATCGTTAAATGTATTAGTATACAGTGAAAAGTACTGTTTCTTGTGTGCTATGCAAAGTGTACTATGTATAGAGAAGGAAAGAAGAGAGTGCAGGATATAATGTTACAGTCATAGCTAGAGTGTAGAGAAAGATCAATTTAATATAAGCTAGGTTCATTCAAATGTCTGGCAGGAGGGAAGAAGCTGTTCTTGACTTGATTGGTACATGACCTCAGACTTTTGTATTTTTTTCCCCAATGGAAGAAAGTAGAAAAAAGTATGTCTGGGGTGCTTGGGGTCCTTGATTATTCTGGCTGCTTTTCCCTACATCATGCTTTTCCGAGGCAGTGGGAAGTGCAGAGCGAATCAATGGGTGGGAGGCTGGTTTACGTGACAGACTGGGCTTCATTCAGGACTCTTTGTACTTTCTTGTGGCCTCAGTCAGGGCAGGCAGTTGCCAATCCACATTTAGTTGTCTTCGAAGCTGCTAAAATTAAAAATGTACAGGGTGTGTCCTGGGGACCTGCAGATACTTAACTTTTTGGGGAATTGAGTAAAGAGATAATAAGGCAGAAAAGTATTGCAAAGATTGCTTCAGCAGTTGGACTCCTTCCCTATCAGTTTTGGGCATTTTATACTTTTGTGCGAGAGGGACACGTGAAGTCAAGAGAATTGTTCTTGTCTGTTGATTCAACAAAAAGTGGATTTATTGAAGTTAAATGTTCATGATTTCCTTCTTTGCACCGGGCTAGGTATATCACCTGCTTCTTTGAGCTTGCATAAGCTTCTTATAGATGGGGTATTAACTGATGAACAGGTGAACATATTAGTTTGATTTTAATCCAAGTACAAACAGTGCAGTGATATCAGTTACCATGAACAGATGCTCCCTACCTACTTGTGGTCATTTCTAGACCTAATAATAGGAACGTGCAAAGGCCAGCCGTAAATAAACAGTAGTTTTAGTCTAGTGCACGCTTAAATGAGTTCAAACTATTCTTGAACAAATAAAGGATTTCCCTCAGGGAAGAGTGAAACAAGAAGGTTATCTTCCCATCTCTGTTCTGTAGGATATCCGCTTCTTTGATCTTCCATAAACATTTTGCATGGGAGAAAAAAAATAAAGTTTAAATCATTAAAGTCAGTCCTTACTCAAATCTCAAGAAGTGACAATATCAACAGTTATTGCCATGGGATGCAGTGAAGGAAGACCCATTTGTTAGATGAATGATTTTCTCTTCCTTTCTGAAGATGTTGATTTGCTGCTGAGCTTGATAAGGCCCAAGGACTTACAACGTCTCGCCCAAGGGTTATCTTCCCCTTGCAGTCGAGTCTACATTAACTTAACCCTGAACACTTTCTCTGCATTCTTACATGGGATGTGGAGATGGTTGGCTGGGCCAGCATTTCTTGCCTATCCTAATTGCCTTTAAACAGGCTTGCTAGGCCATTTCAAGAGGCAGTTAACAGTCAACCACATTAAGTTTCGGTTTATTTATTAGTGTCACGTGTAGGCTTGCATTAACACTGCAGTAAAATTACTGTGAAAAAGGTGCCACACTCCTGAGGGAGAATTTAGCATGGTCAATGAGTCACATGTAGGTCAGACCAAGTAAGGAGAGCAGATTTTCTTCCCTAAAGAATATTAATTGAACCAGATGGGTTTTAATGGCAATTGACAATAGTTTCATGGTCAGTAGACTTTTAATTCTAGATTTTTTTTAATTGAATTCGCATTTCCCATCTGCCATGGTGGGATTTGAACCTAGGTCCCCAGTACATTAGAGTCCTAGAGGTTTGCAGCATGAAAACAGGCCCTTCGGCCCAACTTGTTCATGCCATCCTTTTTTTTTTCAGACCCTTAAACTAACCCTGATTGCCCGCATTTGGCCCATGTTAAGCTGGTTCTCTGGATTACTAGCCCACTGACAATGCCACTGTCTTTTGATCAACATCCAAGCACACACTTCCAAGAGAGAGAGTTCAGCTTTTGTAAGATATTTATTTTTCTCCTTTGTCTTTCTAAATGCCTTATTGCTTAAAACAGTTGAAGCAATCCCTTTTGGGAGGGGTGTAAAACCCAGACAGGTAATGAGTCCTTGGCTGTTTTCTTTCCCCTTCCTTGTCTGTCAGTGAACAGTGTGGACAAGCTCCAAAACTTCCCATACAGAGACTTGTGGGATTGTGCCCCCATCCTGTTGCTCAGCACAGAATGGGTGAATAACACATACCATCGACTCAAAGCAAAATACCGCATTTACTGAAAATCTGAAAGAATAAAAACAGAAAACACTGGATAACCTCAGCAGATCTGGAAGCATCTGGCAGAACTGTAGCAGGGTCATACAAAATTGAAATGCTTCTTTTGCCACAGATGCTGTTAAACCTGATTGAGTTTATCCAGCATTTTCTGTTGTTGTACCATATTATCTGTTGTTTAACATTCAACCAATTTGTCCTTCTGTCTTCCACTTGGAGCATAAGGTGGCAATGCCAATGTTGGACTGGGGTGGGCACAATAAGAATTCTCACAACACCAGGTTAAAGTCTAACAGGTTTATTTGGAATCATGAGCTTTCTGAATGCTGCCCCTTCGTCAGGTAAGTGAAAGATGAGATAAAGGAGCAGTGCTCCGAAACATTGTGATTTCAAATAAATCTGTCGGACTTTAGCCTGGTGTTGTGAGACTTTTTATTTAGAACAAAGGCCATTCAGCTCATCAAGCCTGTTCCACCGTTCAATGAGATCATGGCTGATCTGTTACCTAACTTCTTCTACCTGTTTTTGGCCCATATTAAATCCCTGCAGTTACAGAAGGAAGGCCATCGACCCAAGAAGCCTTCATCAACAACAATCTCACCCTATCCTCATAACCCCACGTATTTACACTGTTAATCCCCCCAACACTGAGGGGCAATTTATCATAGCCCATCTACCTAACCTGCAAATCTTTCGGACTGTGGGAGGAAACCTGGGCACACGAAGGAAACCCACACAGGCACGGGGAGAATGCACACAGTCACCTGAAGCTGAAATCGAATCCAGCTCCCTGACAATTAACAAAAATATATCTACCTCAGATAAAGATACCGACTGATCTAGCATCAACTGCCATTTGTGGAAGAGAGTTCCAAACATCTACCACAATTTGTGTGTAGAAGTGTTTCCAAACATCTCTCCTGAATGGTCGGGACCTCATTTTTAGACTATGCCTCCTAGTTGTAGAATCTCCTACCGGTCGGAACACTTTATCTTTTGCTGTTAATATCTTGAAGACTTCGATCAAGTCACCCCTTAACTTTCTAAATGGTAGAGAACTTAAAGGTTTAATTTGTGTAATCTCTCTCTCTCTCTCCTCTTATCAAGATATTGAGTGGTACTTGTAAACTTTCCCAGAGCAAGGTTTATTTTTGGAGAGAGCATTTCAATTATATGCAGCTGCAGGGTGAATATTTTGACGAGTAACCTAAAATGATCATTTGTGAGAGTTTACCATCAGATGGAAAGATGGCATTGAAGCCATTGATGGCAATAAAGTTTATTTATTGGTGTCACAAGTAGCTTACATTTACACCGCAGTGAAAGTCTCCTAGTCACCACACTCCGGTGCCTGTTTGGGTACACTGAACCAATACGTCTAACCAGCACGTCTTTCAGACTATTGAAGGAAACCCACACACACACTGGGAGAACATGCAGGCTCCGCACAGACAGCCAAGGTGGGAACCAAACCCAGGTCCCTGGCACTGAGGCAGCAGTGTTGACCACTGTGCCACCTCACTATATACTACAGCACATTCAAAAGAGAGCTTACAGGGTCCCACGACATACTGCTGACAGGCAGTCTCTGATTTACCCACCCCCGCCATCATAATCCAGGGTGCCATTTTTAAAGGTTTCTCCAGCCCACCGCATATAAACCGGTTACCCAGGTGCACTCCCCTGGCGCATCCCCTTCTCCCCCAGCACTATCCTGGCATCAAGCTGGCACTACCTAGTGTTAAATTAATGTCAGGGCACTAACCAGGCGTGACCCCCTTTCCTCACTGAGGTCCCCAGGAGGTCTGTTCACGAGGTGCACGCCTCTGGAGACCAGTCAAGCTTCCCTCTCCTATGTCATCATGCCATTGTGGGTGGATTTTTTTTGATTCTGGTGTATCAGCCTGATGACAATATGTTCATTGATTATAATAAAGGTTCATGGTATTCAACGCCAAGAAACGTGGCCCTTCACTGACAGAGAAGGGGACAATTGTGTCACGCTCTGATCTAAAACAAAACTTTGCTCATCTCGTGGTATTTTCCATCCTTGATGCTGAACCTACCCAACCACGAATAGGAAGCGCAAATCCCGGCCGTAGAGTGAAACAGCAGAGAAAGAGCCCGTTTTGGCTTGAATAGAGTTGGAGATGTTTACAGCATTGAAACAGGCCCTTCGGCCCAACTTGTCCATGCCACCCTTTTTTAAAAAATCCCTAAGCTAATCCCAATTGCCAGCATTTGGCCCATATCTGTCTATACCCATTTACCCATGTAACTATCTAAATGCTTTTTAAAAAATAAAATTGTACCCATCTCGGCTGCTATCTCGGCAGCTTGTTCCAGATGCTTACCACCTCTGTGTGGGAGAAAAAATTGCCCCTCTGGACACTTTTGTATCTCTCCCCTCACACCTTAAACCTATGCTCTCTAGTTTTAAACACCACTACCTTTGGGAAAAGGTACTGACTATCTACCTTGTCTGTGCTCTTTATAGACCTCTATAAGGTCACCCCTCAGCCTCCTACGCTCCGGAGAAAAAAGTCTATTCAGCCTCTCCTTATAACTCAATCCATCAAGTATCCCTAGTAAATCTTTTCTGCACTCTTTCCAGTTTAATATTTTTATAATAGGATGACTAGAATTGCACACAGTATTCCATGTGTGCCTTACCAATGTCTTGTACAACTTCAACAAGACATCCCAACTCCTGTTCTGACCAATGAAACCAAGCGTGCCCAATGCCTTCTTCACCACTCTGTCCACCTGTGACTCCACTTTCAAGGAGCTATGAACAGATACCCCCTAGATCTTTGTTCTGTAGCCCTCCCCAACCATTACCTAATCTTAGGTAAATCTAACTAATCAGTCCTACTTTTCTCATAACTGCAGAATTATTTTCCCCTTCAATGGTTTATTCACTTTTACCCTGAGTGTTATGGTATTATTGAATCTCCTTCCACCACTCTTTCAGATAATGAATTCCACATCACAACCCCTTACTAATTTGTCAGGGAAAACAAAAACGTTCCTTTAGCCAATTTGTTTATTGGACTGAAATTAATGGATGTGTCCTGGGAGACAAATTAAACTTCAATTTTTAAAACTAGTACACGGGAATGACTACAGTATAACATGTCTAAATGAGTGTAGCTAAAAACTAGTACAGGGATGATTTTACAGTTCAGAGGGATGTTCATAGTGCTGTAGAGGTGTTTAATATTGAATATTTAATACATATAATAAGAGCAGTTTGATCTCAGAATGCAGTTTTACTGTAGGATCCCTGCAGTGCAGAAATCCAGTCTGCATCAATTCTCTGAAAAAACATCCCAGCCAGGCCCAAACTCCACCTTATCCCTGTAATCTCACACCACAGCTAATTCACATTAACCTGGTTTGATGTATTATTGTCACAAATGTCACTATACAGTGAAAAGTATTGTTTCTTCGCGCTATGCAAATAAAGCATAGACAAGGAAAGGAGAGACTTCAGAGTATAGTGTTAGTCATAGCTAGGGTGTAGAGAAAGATCAACTTAGTGAGGTAGGTCCATTCACAAGTCTGATGGCAGCAGGGAAGAAGCTGTTCTTGAGTGGTACTTTTGTATCTTTTCCAGACAGAAGAAGGTGGGAGGGAGAATGTTTGGGTTGCAGCAGAATCTTTGATTATGCTGGCTGCTTTTCCGAGGCAGCGGGAAGTGTAGACAGAGTCAATGGATAGGAGGCTGGTTTGCGTGATGGACTGGGCTTCGTTCATGGTCCTTTGTAGTTTCTTGCAATCTTGATCAGAGCAGGAACCATACCAAGTTGTGATACAATCAGAAATGATGCTTCCTATGGTGCATCTGTAAAAGTTGGTGAGAGTTGTATCTGACATGCCAAATGCCAAACCTACACATTCTTGGGGCACCATGTGACAATTTAGCATGGCCAATGCACTCAAACAGCATGTATTTTGGACTGTGGGAGGAAAACCACGCAGATAGGGGGAGAACATGCAAATTCCACAAACACAGTGACCCAACTCGGGAATCGAACCCAGGTCCCTGGCACTGTGAGGCAGCAGTACTAACCACTGTGCTAAATAGTGTTGGGCTGAGTTAGCATTTGTGCGGGAGACCACCCAGGAAAGCTTCTCGATTTGTTTAAAGAAAAAAACCAAAGCTCAACCATACAATGGGAACTAAACGGTGAGCCAAGTCCACTGGGCAAATACTACCTTCGGTTGAGAAGGATGTAACCTTCAATTGACTCAGTCAACTCTTGCTTCTGGCTAGACCACAGAGAACAAAGCAGAGGCTAATTTAACTCTACCTCTCGAGCACCCGAGCAAATAAGAGGTCACAGAACAGTGGCAAGGAGAATATGTTTGCAGATTTTGAGCAATACATTGGATAATAGAGTTACTTAGAGAAATATCATTTTTAAAAATCGCTGCATTTGAGTGAAGTGCAAGTGGAAAATAGAACTTCAAAAAAAAACTGTAAGAGGAGCATGCTATAAATAATGTATTGTCAGGAATTCACTATTGCTGCCAGTGCTGTCTCAGCAACAGACTCCCTTAAGACCAGTATGGAATGCAGTGAGTGTGGTTGGATTGGCTGTCAGACACATTCACACAAAGCAGACCGGCCGAACCTATCTTCTCCTCCCCAGCAACTCCCAGATTGAGCAGGAGTTTTGAACACTGATATGGGGTGAAATACTGCACTATTGTGGGACAGTAGGAGGAGCTCTAATGTAATTCTCTGTAATTTGCCAGCTTAAAGTACGGTATTCTCAAAAGAGCTTTGTTGAAGCCTATTGTGCCTCAATTCAATACAAATTCTAGCATGAAAACCTTTCAAATTTTAAGCCCTCCTGGTCAGGAAAGAGTGTAGGATGTCTCTACATCTGATGCTATCTACATTGCTACAATTGCATTCACTATCTTTGCTGTCAGGTTTAGCAAGACTATTTTACAATCTATCAACACGGTCGCATAGGCCATCCACCTCTCCTCAGACCAGCAAAGATCAGTCACTTCCAATGATCCACTCCAGCTAAGGAATGTGGTGGATGGGCGAGGGTGTCTTGTGACACAGTGGGCAATCACTGCCTCTGAGCCAGAAGTTCTGGGTTCGTACCCCACTCTGGGGGGCCAGTTCTCCAGGAGATCCTGTGGGGGCCGGGGGGGGGTGGTGGTGTTAGGTGATGTGTGGGGTTCCTACAAGCATTTGTTAGTCTCTCCCACTGCTGGATTTCCAGCATGGCCTGTCCCAATGGGTGCAGGGCCTATTCCCACCTGCTGGTTTCAGCCTCCCAGCTGGGAAGAGGCTCTACCTCCTGAAATCTAATGTGATTCAGAGACCGGTGGCCTCTGCAGTGCACAGAATGTGGGAGGTTCTGGTATGAACCCCCATTGGTTTTTTTTTTCAATGTGAATTATTCCAGTTTTCTTGCAAATTCAACACTTCAAATATTTTTGGGAGAATTCCACTCTAGCACATTGTGGCCAAAGTAGGTGCATTCATAAGATGGATATCATCAACCTGTAACTCCTCCCTTCTAACAGGCGCTAAGAGCAGGAGTGTATCCTGGTCAGCCCAAACCTGAAGTCAACAGCAAACGGTGGCACAATGTTAGCACAGTGCCAGGGACCCGGGTTCAATTCCAGCCTTCGGTGACCGAATGTGGGGAGTATGTACATTCTCCCTGTGAACATGTGGGTTTCCACTGGATGCTCCTGTTTCCTCCCACCCTCCAAAAATGTGGAGATTAAGTGCTAAATTGCCCACTAGTGTCTCAATATATATAGGTTAGGATGATTAGCGGAGTAAATGCACACGGTTATGGGGATAAGAGGCGGCACAGATTTGCTGGGCTGAATAGCCTCCTTCTGCACTGCCGGGATTCTATGATTCAAACCACTATTAGCAGTGCCAAATATAACATTAATCCATGGCTGCTACTGCCCTCTTAGGACAGAATAACTGGAAGAGAGATGAAGGGGCTCGAATGGCATATCAGTTATACTCAGCAAGGATGTCGCTACAAATGCTGTTTTTCAGGTGCCATGAAAGCTAGAGCACCCAGCACCAGGGACCAGGTTCCATTCCAAACCTGGGCTCCGTTCTGGTCTCGGATGACTGTGGAGTTTGCATGTTCTCCCCGTGTCTACATGGGTTTCTTCCCGATGTTTTGGTACCCTCTTTCAGTCCAAGAATGTGCGGTTGGGTGGATTGGCAATGCTAAATTGCCCCTTAATGTCCAAAGATGTGTCGATTAGGGGGGAATTAGTGAGATAAATGTTTGATTACATGGACAGGACAGGGAGGGTGGGCCTGACAGCCGGTGCACACACTATGGGCTGAATGGCCTCCTTCTGCACTGAAAGAATGATATTTTTACTGAAGGTGTACATGGTGGTGATGTTACTGTAGCTCTGACATTATAGTGAAAGCTTTAGCTGCTGCAGAGACTGTCCCCAGGAACACAGCAAATGAGTTGATACGGTTTCATTTTTTTTCCAAGCAATGAAGTCCTTTATTAGAAAGGAAAGGATGGGTCCTCATCAGCTTTCACTGTAATCATTCAGGTGCCATCCCTGAGTATCAGCAATTATATTTACAGTGCTTTACAGTCATTTGTTTCCAGATACTGGAATATAAATAAGCAATTAAATCTAAGTGTTCAAACATTGCGTTTTTACAGATCAGAAAGCTTTCTGAATATTAAGCAACCATTTCAAATATACAGCAACGTGAAAGAACAGTAAATACTGTCCAGATAATTATATACAATACAAATAACCCAGTATGGGTCACTGTCTCAGAGCATAACATGACTGATATCTGCTGCTCTAAGTGCTACACACACAATGGGATCATTCTTAACCCTTTCATTCCCTCCCTTTAATCTGAAATCGAGGAGCAAGGATTTACAGCTCTGAGGGGGCACGAACGAAAGGGTTAGAAAGAAATGATGCAATTTTATGTTAAAAGATGTCGTCAAGAAAATATTAAATGTGCTCAATGGAAATCAGGTTTGATCTCTGCACTGAGTAAACTTCTCTCTCTGTGTGAAGACTGGGTCTGTACTCATTGGAATTTAGAAGGCTGAGGGGGGATCTTTTATAGAGACATAAAATAATGAAGGTGCTGGATAGGGTAGAGGTAGAGAGATTCTTCCCACTTAGAAAGGAAACCAAAACTAGAGGCAGCAGCCTCAAAATAAGAGGGTGTGTAGTTTAGATCAGGGTTGAGGAGGAACTCCTTTACTCAAAGAGTAATGAATCTCTGGAATTCTCTGCCCATTGAAATGGTGGAGGCTACCTCGTTGAATATACTGAAGTCACAGGTAGATAGATTTTCTGATCGATAAGGGAATTAAGGGTTATGGAGAGAAAGCAGGAAAGTGGAACTGATCCACTTCAGATCAGCCATGATCTTATTGAATAACGGGATAGGCTAGAGGGGCTGGATGGCCTCCTGCTTCTTATGAGAAGGAGGCAGACTACAATCTTAACGGCCTCAGTAAGATGGGGAAGCTCTAATTTCTGCTTCTCCAGCCTGGAATCAAGTATCAGTATAAAAATACATGGGCATAAGTAAGTGGCACAGGATTAGCACTGTTGCCTCAGTGCCAGGGACACATGTTCGATTCCAGACTCGGCTCACTGTCTGCGTGGAGTTTGCATGTTCTCCCCATGGGTTTCCTCCTGGTGCTCCAGTTTCCTCCCACACTCCAAAGATGTGCGGGTTGGGGGTTAATTGGCCATACTAAGTTGCCCCTTTTAGTGTCGGGGAATTAGCGGGGTAAAGACATGGGGCTACGGGGATAGGGCCTGGGTGGGATTGTTGCTGGTGTAGGCTTGATGGGCCGAATGGCCACCTCCTGCACTGTAGGGATTCAGTGATACCATGAGAACATCTCTGATGCACCCCCAGAATAAATATTTTATCATTTTAGACACCAGCCTCAGGTTATCTGTCTGATTGGAGTGGGTGGGTTAAAAACAGAGCATAGCTTAAGTTTTTAAGAAGTGCCAATGATTCCTTTTCAAAAACCAGAAAAAAAGCCTCTTCAACTAGGTTCGGTTATTTGACACAGAATACAGAAAGATTTGCAAATAAATGGCCTTATGACTTTTTATAAAAAAAATTACAGTGTGTAACACCGTTTTGAAGTCATTTTGCAATGGAGTGATATTTCGTAATACCAAACATTACGATTAATAGAATTAATCAAACAGCATTTTCAGTCAGTCTTCCATTAACTGTTAGTGCAGCACATTTTCCAAATTAATTCCGAAAGAGTTTCACGAGTAGCCAACTCTTTTACACGCCATTAATTCATAGGATTCTAACAGCAAGGGAAGAAAAGTGCTTTCATGTAGAGACAGACCTCGGGAATAATCAGAGGCTGCGTCTAAGAGTCTCCTACAGCCAGCCTTGAACACAAGCTTTACCAGTGACACTGTACGCTGAACACAGATGGTAAACTGAGGAATCCTTTCAGGAAATCTCAAATTATCTTTTAATCCCACCTCGGGCGGTTTTGAGACAAAATCCAGATTTGACGAGAAATTGGAAATTATTCAACATTCTTCGGTCATGTTCAGTCCCATGTTTTAGCATCCACTGAAATGGAATCTTTGAAATATTGCCTAGAAAAAAATACGGCTCCAACTCAAAAAGCCAGACATTAGGAGCACGTTCTGCTTGCCCTGCTAGGAAGGCTGCTCTAAGTGTCACCGTGAAAAGCAGCGAGTGCTTAAGGTCGGCTCTGGGAAGAGTCGTTTACATTCCTAAAGATTAGCCGATACATCGGCAACACTTGCAATTTCACACTCGGAAAATTAATTACACAACATACGTCCGCACGCACTCTCACAATCGCGCAACCTCCGTGGTGTCTGTTAGCTTCCTGTTCTGTACCAAACAGGACAGACAGAGAGACACTAAAGACGATTGATAAATTTGGGCCGCACAGCAGCCCTAACATCTGGCAGTGTGCATTAACACTGCTACAACAACAACAAAAAGCTTCACAGCTAAATATACAGTGGGTCTCCACAGCCCCTTCAGATTACCGGGGTTACATGGGACGAGGTTAGTAAATAGCGTTACGAGGACACCATGGGGTATCAGGATACAGGAGACAATGGATTGAGCGAAACCTAGAGAAAACAAGAAAACAATCGATTAGTTTAATGCTGCATGGTTCAAATAGTCCTCTTAAAGCTAAAGTTTATTAGTCACAAGTTGAGGCTTACATTTACTGTAAATTTACATTTACTATGGTGAGTGACTGGAATCACCTGTGGTTGGAGGCAGATACGCTAGGGTCTTTTTAAGAGACTTTTGGATGAGTACATGGGGACTCAGAGGGTTATAGATAAGCCTACTAAGTTAGAGGTATGATCTGTGCAACTTGTGGGCCAAAGGGCCTGTTTGTGCTGCAGTTTTTCTATGATTTATGTTCTATTCCTATGTTCTACATTAACACTACAATGAAGTTACTGTGAAATTCCCCTCATCGCCACACTCTTGCTTGGCGCCTGCTTGGGCACATTGAGGGAGAATTTAGCAGAGCCAATTGCATCTAACCAGCACGTCTTTGGACTGTGGGAGGAAACCACACAGATGTGGGGAGAATGTGCAGACTCCAGACAGAACCAAGCCAGCAACTGAACCCAGGTCCCTGGCGTAGTGAGGCAGCAGTGCTAAACACTGTGCCAGCTCTTGTAACTTACAGTTAAAATGACTTGCAATCAAAATTGTTTCCACTTCAAGTTAGTGACTGATTTTGAGTGGAAAGATCTGAATATAATGCAGAGCTTTGTGTGGTGTAAGCTTTACAGTTTAAACTTATTTCATTTATCACCTTGTCCTGCTGAACAAATCTATCACTACCTCTGGACAATGAACTGCAGACAGAATTACTACCACGCCAGACTTATCAAACTTGATTGCTTGTTCAGTAAAACAAGCCAAGGTTCTTATCACAGCGCAGGTATTTGGGTTCTTTCCAGGTACACATTTGTTCGGAATAGGTAGGGTGACACCTGGCAGGCTGGGTTCTTCCCAGACTTCTGACACAGAAGTGATTTGAGTTGCAAATGATCCCAACTCTAATAACATCCCAGATTAAAGTTCTTTTTAAGTTCACTTATTAGTGTCACAAATTGGCTTATGTTAACACTGCAATGAAGTTATTGTGAAAATCGCCACACTTCTGAGGGAGAATTTAGCAGGGCCAATCCATCCAACTGTACGGATTATGGGAGGGAACCGGAGTACCTGGAGGAAACCCATACAGACGTGGGGAGAATGTGCAGACAGTGCTGGGAATTGAACCTGGGTCCCTGGTGCTGTGAGGCAGCAGTGCTGACCACTGTGCCGCCTTTGATTGTGTTCAACTCATTAAGTGCAGCCACTTTAATGGATTAGTGTTCCACTGTCAAACGCTTGGTTTATTGAAGGCACTTAATCTGCTCCCTCACCCCCCACTTCTGCCCCATCCACCTTCCAGCTGGTGTCTATGGAAATAGTTTTACTAAGGGCACTGCCCACAAATCCTGATTGTTTCCGCTAGAAAATCATGTGTCCTCTGCACTATCATGCTTCTAGCTTGCAACTTTTCCAAAAAGAGCTTTGACTCACCAGCAACCTCCACCCCACCCGTTCCGACATTGACCAATATCGGCAAAGCACAAAACGTAAGTAAAGAAACTGCCTTAAGTATACAACAGAATCCAGATAGCTTTTTATACAATACAAGGTGCTTGCTTAATGCAATTGGTATTTTTCTCCTTCAGTGGTTTTCCAGCAAGTTAACTACAAAGAGGAAACCACCTTTTCTAAGAATTAGTTTCTGCACACTTTATAACAAGCAGAAATGAGTTTTTCAGTAGCGATTGGAATGGGATTAGAAGTTTTATTGGTGACAAGGGTTGTGTGACTTTGGAACACTCTGCCTCAAAAGGAAGGGCCATTGAATATTATTAAGGCAGAGGTAGACGAGGGCTGGAATTCTCCAGCCGTTCATGCCGGTGGGATTCTCCAGTCCCACCGGAAGCCAGTGGGTTTTCCCTCTGGCTTGGGGTGATATCAATGGGAATTCCCACTGGCAGAGACGGGGCCAGAGAATCCCGCCACGAGCAAACAACACGCCACCTCTCGCCGGCGGGAAACACACAAGGGTGGGGAATCTCACCCAAGGTTTATTAGCTGGAGATCGGTCACTAGTGGTGTGCCGCAGGGCTCGGTACTGGGACCTCTTGTATTTGTAATATATATAAATGACTGGGAATAGGGAGTAAGTGGAGTGATCAGCAAGTTTGCAGACGATACAAAGATGGCTGGACTTGCGGATAGTGAGGAGCATTGTCAGGCAGTGCAGCAGGACATAGATAGGCTGGTAGCTTGGGCAGACAGATGGCAGATGGAACTCAATCCTGATAAATGTGAGGTGATGCATTTCGGGAGAAAGAATGTAGGGGGGAGGTATATGATAAAGGGTAGACCTATTAAGAGTATAGAAACGCAGAGGGACCTGGGGTGCAGGTGAACAAGTCTCTGAAGGTGGCAGAGCAAGTGGAGAAAGTTGTGAAGAAAGCATACAGTATGCTAGCCTTTATAGGAAGGGGTATAGAGTACAAGAGCTGGCCTTTAATGTTGCAGTTGTATAAAACGTTGGTTAGACCTCAGTATTCCAAATGAGTCCAGTTCTGATCACCTTACTACTGGAAGGATGTGGAGACTCTGGAGAGAGTGCAGAGGAGAGGTTAGGCAAATTGGGACTGTTTTCCTTAGAAAGACGTAGACTTAGAGGAGATCTAAACAGAGGTGTACAAGATTGAGGAGCATAGATAAACAGGATTAAGCTTTTTCCTAGGATGGACTCGAATAGCATGAGTGGTCATGGCCTTAGGGTGAGGGGGGGGGGGGGTAAAGTATAATTTGTATGCTAGAGGGAGTTTTTTCACACAGAGGGTGGTGGAGGTATGGGATGCACTGCCAAGTAAAGTGGTGGAGGCAGGTACTCTGGAGTTATTTAAGAAATACTTAGATGGGCACATGAACAGAATGGGAATGGAGGGATGTAGAAAACTGATTTTAAAATAGGGATCATGAGCCTTGGGAGTCCCTGGGAAGTGTGTAAATTGTCGATGATATTGATGTATTTGTTTTATCCTACAAGTGCTTTGGTCCACCTTGTTGTCTAGCAAGGGGCATACACGCGATGGGTCGTGAGAGGGCTGCTCTTGGATTTTTCGAGTGTCCTACTGCTTCATGTCGTTAGTGTGTGCTTGATCTGGATCATGTGATGGGCAACACGACAGCTCAGTGACTATTGCTGTGCTGTGCAGATGCATGGATTTGGGCCTGTGTCTGTGAGAGTTTGCGCATTCTTGCGTGAGTTTCCTCCCACAGATGTGCTCTTAGACTGGCAGAACAAATTCCCCCGAAATTGTCTCATTTGGTTCTAATCCATATACCTATAAACATAGACAGGGATCACGGGTAGAGGTGGGAGCATCGGGGTGGCGGCACGGACTTGTTGGGCCGAAGAGCCTGTTTCCTGTGCTGTTTTGTTCTTTGTTCTTGTTCGGCATGGGCGATAGACAGGAATGTGGAATTTGAAACATAAGCATATCATAGAAACAAGAAGCAGGAGTAGGCCATTTGGCCCTTTGAGTCTGCTCCACCATTTTTATTTTGATAATCAAATTCCCTCCTTTATCAAATATTCCTTGGCCCCTTTAGCTCCAACAGAGCCGCGGTCAGCCGTGATCTTAAGGCAGCGCAGGTTCAAGGAGCTGAATGGTCTACTTTCACACCTAATTCTACGTTTGGAGCACTTCAGTAACAAAGCACGTACTTTATAGAATCATAAACTCATAGAACCCTACCATGCAGAAAGAGTCCCTTTGTCCCATCATGTCTGCACCAAACACAATCCCACCCAGGCCTACCCCATATCCCACATTTTACCCACTAATCCCTCTAATTTATGCATTCCAGGACACTAAGGGGCAATTTCTCAGCATAGCCAATCAATCTAACCCGCACATCTGTGGGAGGAAACCGGAAGAAACCCACGCAGGCACGAGGAGAATGTGCAAACTCCACACAGACAGTGACCCAAGCTGGGAATCGAACCCGGGTCCCTGGAGCTGTGAAGCAGCAGTGCTACCGTGCCGCCCGTATTAACTGGGCTGTTGGATTCGTGCATGCAATGGAATCTCACACTTACCGAGATGGATCCTCCTCGATGGAGAAACCTCCCTTAAGGTTAATCGCATTCCTTTTATTTTCAAATGTGCCGTAGCTCAACGTCACCTGAAATACACAGCAGTTCGATTCTTAACAGCGTGACATTTATTCCTCAGGAACGGACGTGATCTATTACTGAAATACTGTGGGACTGGATGCCATCTCCACTGCTTACCTGGTTGGGAATGTCCGCTCTCATGACTTGCTGCAGGTTCTCCAAGTGCGAGTGGAACAGGTTACTCCGGATCAGTCTCACTCCCAGAATGGCCTCGATGATGTAGCCAATGGTACAGTCGTCGGGAAGGCGAATTTTCTCCGCAGTGTTCATGAAGTGACCTCCGCTGTGGAGAAATGGAGGAAGCAGAAATTGGTGCTTGGTTTAAGGCAGCTCACCTCAGCTGGGGAGGTTCGTAACAAAATATTCAAATAACCAACAAATCCTCATCAATTAAGATTAGCTATGCAGATTTATATAGACAATCTTATTTTTTAATTCATTGGATGTGGGTGTCGCTGGCTGGGCCAGCCTTTAGCACCTAATTACTCTACAAACGAGCCCATTTCAAAGGGCAATTAAGAGTCATAAAATCCCTACAGTGCAGGAGGAGGCCACTTGGCCCATCGAGCCAGTACTGATGATAATCCCACCCTATCTCTGTAATTCCATGTATTTATCCTGCTAATCTTCCTGACGTTGGGGTTAACTAACATCAACCTAAGGAGCATATGTTTTGGACTGTCGGAGGAAACCCAAGATGTGGGGAAGAACGTGCAAACTCCACAAAGACAATCAACCAAGCCAGGAATCAAACCCAGGTCCCTGTCACTGTGAGGCTAACACTATGCCATCCTACTGCCTCACTGGAGTTTTGAGGGAACCCACGTAGAAATGGGGAGAATTGCAAATTCCACACAGTCGCCCAAGGATGGAATTGAACAGGCATCCCTGACTCAGTGAGGCAACAGTGCTAACCCACTCTTTTAACTGCTCTCTGAAACGGCTCCACTAACTGCTGTGGATCTGTAGGCCAGACCAGTTAAGGATGGCAGATTTCCTTTCCTCAAAGACATTAATGAACCAGATGGGGTTTTTCCTACAAAAGACTTTTAATGCCAGGTTTTTAGACCATGGTGGAACTTGGATCCAGCTTCCCAAAGCATTACCCTGGGGTCTATGGATTACTAATCCAGTAATAGTTTCAACTGTATCGGGCAAAGGGATGTGGTGGCAAAGTGGCATTAAATATTTAATTTGAACACTTAAAATATATGCAAGCAGTCTTGCGTAAAGCTTTAAATCGATTTCTCACTGGGCTGGTTGGGAAAGGAATTAATGTGTGAGTCACTTGTTTGACTAAATGTGGGAAAATTGGTTTATTATTCAAAAAGATCCCAATCAGAAACAGCTATTGCAGACAACGTGCAAATGCTCAAGGCATGTGTGCCCATACCTTGCCCAGGGACTCATCTTCAACGCCAGTCCTCGGCTGATACAGAATCCAGCCCCACCAGTCGCAAACCAGAAATGTACTGGGCGCTGTGAGAGAAGAACATCGT
This sequence comes from Sphyrna mokarran, assembly GCA_024679065.1. Lineage (NCBI taxonomy): Eukaryota > Metazoa > Chordata > Chondrichthyes > Carcharhiniformes > Carcharhinidae > Sphyrna > Sphyrna mokarran. The sequence continues at coordinate 8,094,435 of JAGIQG010000018.1, forward strand.
TAAATAATATACCATCCTCTTTCAACATCCTCACTGTCCTATCAACTCCAAGAAACGCTGACACTGGCACAAAGATCTAGCAAAATAACCAAGTTAGTTTATCCAATTTCCCAGGGAGGGGGTGACCCAGCATGCCAAACCCCTTCCCCAACGATTTATTCTCTGCCTTAACCATGGTTTAGTTGGTGGCACCGTCAGCTCAGAGTTAGAAGGTCTTAGATTGTTCCTCCAGTGACTGGACTCCAGAAACCTAGGCTAGTATTCCCTCTCTGTGCAGTACTGAGAGAGTGCTGCACTGTCAGAGGTGTCTACTTTTGGATGAGGTTCCATTTACTCCGTCAGGTGGGGGCAAAAAGTTTCCATGACACTGTTTCAAAGAGGAAAAGGGGAGTTTGCCTGAGCAGACTGGCCTCTATCAATACCTGGCCAATGTCACACTGTGGGATCTTGCAGTGCATAAACAGGCTGCCATATTTTATACAACAGGGGTCACACTTCAGAAAGAGCTTTGTTGGCTGTTCAAAAAAGTCTGAGATTCTGGAAAGTAATGCAAGTCTTTCTTTTAAACAGCTAAATGTTAACTCTTGTTCTGCCCATTAAAGACCTTGGTAAATTATATTAAACAACTATCTGTGCCAAGATAAGAGCCATCTATGCCAATCTCCACTAAAGATCGATTCACTCCATCACTTCTTGCGTCAGTGTCTCCACACCTACCATTTTATTATCGCTGATCCTTTCTGTAGCTTCGATGGGTCGGTCCAGACTTGGTTTCCCAATGTAAATGTCCTGGGTGTGTGGGTACTGTGCCAACAGCTTCACCAGGGTGCGGGTATTCACATAATTATCATCATCAACATGACAAAACCACCTGTAAAGACAGAACGGTAACATCAGTTCCAGAGATCCCAACATTAACTTGACAAATGATCTCCATGCTCCTCTCTTCACTCCATCTGCCTCGCTCTTGCACGTGCTCTCTCCCTTATTTTTATCCTCTTTCAACCCCTCACGAACTCCTCCTTAATCTCATTCTCCATCTCTCTCACCTCAATCATCGATTCCCTCCGGAGTCCAAAAACGGAGTCCATTCGGCCCATTGAGTTTGCACTGACCACAATCCCACCCAGGCCCCATATATGTAACCTTGCATATTTATCCCACTAATCCCGTGATACTAAGGGGCAACTTAGAACGGCCAATCAACCTAACCCGCACATCTTTGGAACGTGAGAAGAAACCGGAGCAACCAGAGGAAACCCACGCAGACACGAGGAGAATGTGTAAATGCCACACAGACAGTAACCCGCGGCTGGCATTGAACACGAGTCCCTCCCTGAGACTGCGAAGGTGAGAGTGAAGAAAGGGTAAGATGGTGGCATAGTGGTTAGCATTGCTGCTTCACAGCATCAGCAATCCGGGCTCGATTCTCAGCTGGAGTCTTTGTCTGTGTGGAGTTTGCACATCCTCCCCATTTCTGTGTGGATTTCCTCTGGGTGCTCCAATTTCCTCTCTCAGTCCAAAAAACGGTGCTGGTTAGGTGCATTGGCCATGCTAAATTCTCCCTCAGTGTACCTGAACAGCCGACTAGGGGATTTTCACAGTAACTTCATTGCAGTGTGAATGTAAGCCTACTTGTGACACTAATAAGTAAGCTTTTAAACTTTAAATTATAAATAAATAAGCTTAAGAATGGGATCCATCCTGGCTGTGATACCTTCACAGTTGAACATCCTGAACTCTTTCACACACACAAAGGCTTATACAAAAAGTATGGGCACGTAGGCTAGTAGTATCCATAGGAATGAATGCATCCATAGCAAATCGTTACTCTGAGTAGAGGCGGCTGGGGTAGGGTTTGGGGGTGGGGGAAATCGGGGAAGAAGGAAGGGAGACCAACCTCAACATTGAAAATAAAACATTTACGTGAAGCGTATTCCCACCAGGTTACAGCAGCACTCTAACCAAAATATCAAGTAGCTTTGGGAATGTTGCAGTTTTATGATAGCTTAGCTGAGAGCTTGACTAGGTTCAGATTTCATTCCATTCTACACCTCTGCTTTGCTGCATTTCCTTCCTTCCTTCCCCTTCAACCCCCTTTTCTCTAAGGTGCTGACTTTAGCTGCTCTTTGGGTCACTTTGGCTCCCTATTGCTTTGCCCCTTGGCTATTCTTCATATAACCCCAGGAATGCAGAGATATATTCTAGGCTGAGGATCTCTCCCCACCCCTCCCCATAGCATTGTCTAAACCTGTTCTCACTCAAAAATTCCTTCAATATAATGGAGTCAGTGCACAATAGGGAGTAGCCAGAATCCTGGTTGAGATTATTTTCTCTCTCTCCTTAGGCCTCATCTTGTACCATAGGGATTCTATCAGGTCTGCACTGATTCTCTGCCGGAGCATCTTACCCAGGCCCTAGCCCCACAATTCCATATATTTGCCCCAATAATCCCCCTAACCTACACATCTTTGGACATTAGGGAACAATTTAGCATAGCCAATCCACCCAATCTGCATATCTTTGGAGAAAACCGGAGCACCCAGAGGAAACCCAGGCAGACACTGAGAATGTGCAAACTTCACACAGACAGTGACCCGAGCTGGGAACTGAACTCGGGTCTCTGTGAGACAGCTGTGCTAACCACTATGTCACCCTCAGGGCAGGGATGCTGAAGCTGAATTCTAGCTCTTTTTCTCTAAATTCATATCACTTTTGAAAGGATTGCAGGAAGTGTAGAAAAGATCGACAAGAATGGTTCCAGGCATGAGGAACTTCAGTTATGGAGATAGATTGGAGAAGTTAGAGCTGTTTTCCTTAGGGAAAACAAGAACGAGGAGTAGACCATCTGGTCCCTCAAGCCTGCTCCGCCATTCAATAAAATCATGGCTGATCTTTTCATGGACTCAGCTCCACTTACCCATCCACTCACCGTAACCGTTAATTCCTTTCCTGTTCAAAAATGTATCTATCCTTGCCTTAGAAACAGTCAATAAACTTAATGGAGGCATTCAAAACCTTGGAGGGTCTAGACAAATTCTGGAAACCTGTTACCAATTTCTCAGAAGGATAAAGAAATTCATCATTTCCACAACAACTTTCACAGATGCATCGTAGAAAGCATTTGTTTCCATTTGTATCAACGCTTGGTGTGGCTCCTGCCTTGACCAAGACCACGAAACTACAAAAGGCTGTGAGCTTAGCCCAGTCCATCAAACAAGCCAGCCTCCCACCACTATTCCATTTATACTTCCTGCTACCTCGGGAAAGCAGCCAGCATAATCAAGACCCCACGCTAACCCGGACATACTCGCTTCCCCCTTCTTCCGTTGGGAAAAAGATACAAAAGTCTAAAAACGCTGCCCGACCTATGCTAAAACATTTTCTTTCCTGCTGCCATCAAACTTTTGAAGTGTCCTATCACATATTAAGCTAATCTTTCCCTTCACCCTACCCATAGCTGCAACACTATCCTTTCCCTATCCCCCTATGTTTTTTTTGTACGGTATGTTTTGCCTATATAGTGTGCGAGAAACAATACTTTTCACTGTATCCCAATACATGCACAGTTACAGGGATTCAATTGACTTGAGTCACCGTTGGTGTGGATGAATAACTGTACATTCTCCCCACGTCTGCGTGGGTTTCCCCCCGAGTGCTCCGGTTTCCCCATACAGTCTGAAAGATGTGCTGGTTAGGTGCATTAGCCATGCTAAATTTTTCCTCAGTGTAACCGAAATCCAAGAGGATTTTCATAGTAACTTCATTGCAGTGTTAATGTCAGCTTATAGTGACACTAAACTTAAACTTGAATGGGACAATAAATCAAAGCAGTATAGCATGTGATGCAATTCTCTATAACACCACTGCCATTGCTCTCGTGCGTTGCTGCTTTTCCCCCTCTGTTACTTACTTTTTTCCTGATTCAATAAACTTGTCATATTCCACCGCCATCTTGCAGGACAGAGCTTGTCGACTGTGAGCAGCTGAGCAGTTAGTGTTGACCATGTGGCCTGCTAGTAGGGAAAAGGAAATTCACGTTACCAATGACACACAATCCCTACCAGAGGCCATTTGGCCCATCGAGCCTGCATTGAACACAATCCCACCTGACCCTATCCCCATAACCCCAAATATTTATCCTGCCAGTCCCTCTGACACTAAGGGGTAATTTAACATGGCCAACCCACACGCTGCTTTTGTAAGCTAAGGCACAATTTAGCTGGACTGATGCACCTAATTTCTCTGGACTGTGGGAGAAAATCGGAGCACTCGGAGAAAACTCACAGGGAGAATGTGCAAATTGCACACAGACAGTGACCTCGAACCCGAGTCCCTGGTGCTGAGAGGCAGCAGTGCTAACCACTGTGCCAGCGTGCCATCCTTAATGCTTTACACAGGGGACGCTGGGCAAAGGCGGTGGACACAAACACATGACAGTGGCGTGCGTCATGCTCGTTGAACGACAAGTTCAGGAATCCTGGAGTCAACACTATTCCCGCTCAGATGAATGGGAATCCGGCTTTCCAACTCGTGCTGGAAAAGGAAGTGAGATTTGCCTCACCACAGAGCAGAGCCAAAACTCCAGTTAACAAACAAAGTTTCTTTCTATCCTCTTCCCTCCCCCTTTCTTTCACCAGGCCTGTGCAAACTGACCCACGGGTGAAGCAGCTCAGAAGCATTTAAGTTGCAGCGTTTGGTAACAACACAATCAAATTTGCAGACAGCTGCAGTTTTGCAGCAAGCGGCGGCAGGGGAGGTGGGGGGTGAGTCAGGGCTCGGAACTTAAATGTTCCTGCTCAGTCTGGAGTCAGAGCAGCCACAATCCCCATGGCAACCAGCCTTTTTTTTTCCCTTCCTTCTTCTCCCTCTCAATCAATTTTATTCAAGGGCATCCCAAGCGACAGGTGGTAGATAGTGGGAAAGTTTGAGTTGAATAGGGCCCCGAGTTATGAGACGCTGAAACTATCCATCATAATCATCACTTTGGGACTTCAAAAATTCCGGTTCACAGAATCCCTGCCATTCAGCCCATCCAGCTTTCACTCACAACAATCCCACCCAGGTCCTATCCCCAAAACCTCTCATACTTACCCTGCCAAGCCCCCTGACACTAAGGCACAATTTAGCATGGCCAATCCACCTAATGCACATTTTTATACACTAAGGCACAATTTATCACGCTCAATCAACCTACCCTGCACATCTTTAGGCACTAAGGCACAACTTAGCATAGCCAATCCACCAAATCCGCAAATTTTTGTACACTAAGGCACAATTTAGCATAACCAATCCACCTAACCTACAGATCTTTGGACACTCAGGGGCTATTTAGGATGGCCAATCCACCAAACCCGCAAATCTTTTTTTCACTAAGGCACAATTTAGCAACGCCAATCTGTCTAACCCGCACGTCTTTGGACTGTGGGAGGAAACCGGAGCACCTGGAGGAAACCCACCCAGACATGGGGAGAACGTGCAAGCTCTGCACAGTCACCTAAGTCAGAATGGAAACCAGGCCCTAGCGCTGTGAAGCAGCTGTACTCACCACTGTGCCATTACGCCACCCACGGTGCTCAGACATTGGCCTGAAGGCACCCCATCTTTACTCAAATTAACTCCCCTCACGGAGGGGGGAGGGGGTCTCTGTTGTAACAAGTCCACATTTTTAATCAAACAGCAATCACACCAGAAACCAAACCGCTTCATCTTGACCACACTTTTATTTTACTTCTGGAACTAATTAGTCAATACATTTACCACAATTGAATAATCACTCACAACCAGAATGGTGGGCTTGTTTATGGGATAAAATCAATCCCCTTCAACTCACTAATGCTTTGCAGCCTCACTCAGCAGATTACTCTTGACAGCAGAAGGATACCCTTGTTCCTTTTTTTTTGTGCTAATTGATCTCAGTGAACAGACGGCCTCGGAAATGCTGGGGAATTTCATCATTAGTGGTTATGAGATGAGAGTCCCTTTCCAGATAGAGGGGCAGGTGTACAGCAAGGACCCCCGTGCGACCCCAGAAAAAGAGTTCTCATGGCTCACCTGTCTTTTTCTTTAGCTCCTCGTCCTCTCCATCAGTGAAAATATACGTCTGGAAAACAAAATGAGGGAACGTGAACTTCAAACCAGTCCACTAAGAGCCAGGCTGCTATTTCTAAGGATCTTTGATGTTACGATGGCGTAGTATTACCAAAAGAGATGCAGAAATAGAAAATTTGTGGACGTGACTATGGACAGACTTTATTCCTTAGTGGGGTAGCTTGATCTTGGGTTCAGACGTAGCTCGGCACAACATTGAGGGTCGAAGGGCCTGTACTATTCTATGTTCTACAAAGTGATTCCATACAACACAAAAAGTAGCCGTCATTATTTTACAATTGCGTAGAAATTGATGGGTTGTTCGTTTTGGGGTTCTTATTGTTGAGAATAACTTGTGTAAAGTGATTCAAATTCTTGTTATCTGATCCTTCCCCCCCCCCAACCCCCCAAACAAAACATCCCCCAAGGACAAGCATCTGCCCAAATCCACCTGCTTAGTTTATCCTCTCCCCCCCCCCCCCCCCTTTTGTCAGCCTTGATTTTCATTCCCAGCATCACCAGAGCTTGCAGTGACTCGGAATAATGCTAAATTTATTCCAAACAGAGCTTAAACAAGTCAAACAAGTTCAAAATGTGAAGGGGGGGGGGGGTGGATGGTGGGTCACAGCGGTGAGGGGAAGGGAGGGGGAATGGGGGGAGAAGAAATGGGAAGCAATGAGAAGCAAACCTCCCCACATAAAGATCTGTTGTGTCGCTCTCTGTGTTTAGCCGCTGCCTCTCCATAGCAACCTCCCCAGAGCTCCACAGCATCCCAGCTCTACAAGTAACCGAGGACAAAGGGGAGAGGTGACCCCTGGGATCCCTTAACATAAGGACCATTGTAACATAGACTGTCACCAAGAAGCATAACCATTCACCAATAGCCAGTGCCTCAAAGTGCCAGCGTGTTAACCATCAAGTGACTGCAAGGAGCAAACCAGCATTGAAGAATTATTTTTCTCTTCGAATGTAACTCGGCTTTGTTCATTCGAGAACATTTAAAAGGCACGACACTCCGCGGGACGAGTGTGACTCCAGCATCACGACAACCCTTCTTTCAACGTCCCTTGGCTTTTTGTTCCCCACGACCGCTTTCCTTTATTTAGGAAGCGAGACAGTGGGGCAGGATAACACCTCAGGCACTGTGGAGCGGACTTTACACCAGCTCTACCATGACCGACACAGTGCTTAGCGCTTCGCAGAACCAGGGTCCTGGGTTCGATTCCCGGCTCGGGTCACTGTCTGCGTGAAACCTGCATCATCTCCCCGTGTCTGTGTGGGTTTCCTCTGGGTGCTCCACTTTCCTCCCCTGCTCCAAAGATATGTGAATTTGTTGGGCTGGCCATGTTAAGTTGCCCCTTAGCGACTAGCAAGGTAAATACATGGGGGTGAAGAGGTTAGGGCTTGGGTAGAATTGTGGTCAGTACAGATTCGATGGGCCAAATAGCCTCCTTCTGCACTGTCAGGATTCCATAAACACCTCTTGGCACTGCTGTCAGTCTTTGACTCGTTTTGTCTTCAGGCCAGACCTTTTTACACAGACAACAGCCGACATGTTTCTACACTAACAAGGCTGCAGTGAGTCACTTAGGGCCGGTTGCAATGGGAGCAAGGACTAACCTCTGTGTCTGTGTGTCTTGGAGCTGGCGCCAAAGTGCATTCGCGCCACTTACCTGCCTGTTTGAACAGCTAACTGCAGGCAGCTGGTGAGCAGTTCAGAGAGGCTGTCATTGTGTTTGCATGCAGGGTGGAGTGGTGTGCGGGAGGAGGGTGTGTGTGTGTGTGTAGAGGAGTCGGCAAGTTAAGACAGCTGAGGACTCAACTCCCAGCAGAAGAAAACAAATATTTAAGGGGGGGGGGGGGGGGGGGGACGAAAGGAGGCACGCACTGCACAACCATCTGTCGACTTCAGATACCAGAACAATGCAGAGGGATAGAGAGAGAGAGAAAGGAACTGACAAAAGGGGAGGGGGTTGGTTTGCAAAAGGGAAACAGAACAACTTCTGCTCCAGTGCCACACAAGTCCCTGTGTATTCAAGGCATCCCGCTCCCCAACCCGCATTAAACTCTCCTCACAATGGCAAGGATTCCGAGCTTGAATTAAGTCGTCAGTAAGGGAAAGTAAAAACATGTTTTAACTGATTAGCATACAGCTGAGCGATTTAAACAAAGGTGCAGGGGAGGGAGCGAGGGGAGGGGACCGAGCTCGCTCTTTTAAGTTAAAGGGACGCCTTCTGGCCACCTGTAAGTTTCATTACCAGCTTTCATGTGCGACAACACATTCTGCTGTCGTCTGTAACTTGGCAAGATTCACTGCGCTTCATTTCATGGGAGGGCTGGTGGAATTTGGGACAAAGCGTTGTCCAAATTTTTTTTTAAAAGCAGCTTACGCACATTAATGAGCCACTGAAGTGCACCTTTGGGGTTGATGTAGATCCTTCTCTTGCGAGTCATACAACACTTTACAGGACAGGAGGAGGCCAATCAGCCCATCAAGCCTACATCAACAATCTCCCCCCTCCATCCCCATAATCCTGCTAGTCCCCCTGACACTAAGGGGCAAGTTTAGCAATGGCCAATCAACCTCACCCATGCATCTCTGGACTGTGGGAGGAAACCCACACAGACACAGGGAGAATGTGCGGACTCCACCCAGTCACCCAAGCCAGAATTAAACCCTGGCGCTGAGGCAGCAGTGCTAATCACTATGCACCTAAACAGAGCACACACAGGTTTGTTGCCAACTTTACCCCCACCCCCGAAGGCTTTTACGGGAAAGCTTTCATATTCCACCAGACATCACAGAAAATAGGAGCGGTAAGCCATTCAGCCCATTGCACCTGCCTACCATTCAATGGGATCATGGTTTATCTTAAACGCCAACATCCAACTCTCTTCCCATATCTCACGATGCTTTTAGTGTCTAAAATTATCTCTCTTTTAAACCCTCTTATCAGAATGATTCATCAGGTGCTGGTCCTGCACAAATATTCTTAATTGTTGGACAGCAATGATAATTATTTTTGATACAAAGCCATGGTGTATCGGTGTTTAGAACGCAGCAGCCTGCCTGTTTGTGTTTGATCAAAATTTAGCAATTTTTCTGCCAAATTTCACCTTTGAGCTCCCCTCCCCCACAACGTGGTAACTTGCTTAACGGGTGCCAACAGTTCCCATCAATTTACCATTCCTCTTGCGCAAGCCAAAATGGGTGGAAAGTTGGCAAGCTGTTTGACCATGAAGGGCATCGTCACTATACCCACAGCCACCCCTCCCTGCAGCCCAACTGACTTGGTGCACATTTAACCCCGTAGAAACCCCGCGTCGGGAAAGATATTGAAGCGATGGGGGCTGTCAGAGGGCTCAGGTCAACCCACTGGGACTGGGCAAGCAATCCGAAAGGCAGGGATTGCTTCTGGAATCTTGTCAGCCACCTGAAATGATGCCAAACACGGGGTTGCCGATTTTGCAGAGCTGCCCAGTGGCATTGCGTGGTACTGAGTTGTACTGATCATGAAAAATCTTGGTTTGATGGCAAGTCTATCCAGCTGTGAATGATACAGGGTGAGTTGGGGGGAGAAAAGGGATTGATGCATTGCAACCAATTGACCTCACTATTCCTGTACTCGGGAAGAGGGAGGTAAAGGCTATGGTCTTCTGATTGCTATCCAGCAATTCCTGCTGCAGGGTGTAGGTTACATAGAATCCTTTAGTGCAGAAGGAGGCCATTCAGCCCATCGAGTTTGTACCAACCACAATCCCACCCCAGGCCCTATCCCCAAAACCCCATGCCTTTACCCTCACTAGTGCACATGACACGAAGAGACAATTTAGCACGGCCCATCCACCTAACCTGCTTATCTGTGGACTGTGGGAGGAAAGTGGAGCATCCGGAGGAAGCCCACTTAGATACAGGGAGAATGTGCAGACCCGCACAGTGACCCGAGCTGGGAATTGAACCCAGGTCCCTGGCGCTGTGAGGCAGCAGTGCTATCCACTGTGCCACAATGCCATTCTTTGAGCGCAGGACCAAACGAGGGTTATGATTAAACCTACGAAACAGTGGAATAGCCAGCCGACAGACACGAGAAGAATCGCCAATGTTGGTTCGTTATAAGATAGCTCCAAACGTCCAGGAGACCACGTCTCTGTCTCCCACTACCATCCGTACTAGTTCTTGCAAACATCAATTAGTTTGGTTAGATTGTCACAGGATTTATCACATTACAAGCCCAGAGGTATGGAGTGGACAGGATTTGGGTTGAATCATAGAAACCATACAGTACAGAGAGAGGCCATTTGGCCCATCGAGTCTGCACCGACCACAACCCCACCCAGGCCCTACCACCATATCCGTATATATTTTGCCCACTAATCCTCTAACCTATGCATCTATGGTCAATTTTAGCGTGGCCAAACAACCTAACCCATACATCTTTGGACTGTGGGAGGAAACCCATGCAGACACAGGGAGAATGTGCAAACTCCACATAGACTGACAGTGACACAGGTCCCAGGAGCTAGTGAAGCAGCAGTGCTAAGCACTGCGCTACCATGCCACCCACTTTACATTTTTTACTTAACATTTTTAAAAATTTGAGAAAACAAACGTGTCTTTATTTTCGTGCATTCGAGCAAAATTGACCCTTCTGCATCTTTCACCACCAAAAACAGTCTTGCTCGCAGGGAAACCTATTATAAAAAAAATTGAAAGGCAATCGCATCCGGTTCCCAATGAGGAAAGCGACGCTCTAAGCTCTTTTATTAAGATTTCATCCATATGTTCAGAGCTGTGTCAATAGCCGTCACTTCTCGCCCTCCTCCTCACACACAACGTGCTAAAGAAGGAATGCAGCTGGATTTGCTGCCAACCTCTCATATGCAGGAGAGTGTTTGCACTGAAAGCAGCAACTGGCCAGGCCACCACCTAAGAGGGATGCCAGATAGGAAACGCAAGGCCGGAAGGGCTTGTAGCGCCAGTCCCTTTCGGAGCCGCTTGCTGAACCCTGCATTTATCCTAATGCTCCTGCCCTTCTTCCTGCTGAACCTTCACCAGCACTGCTGCGAGCGTGCCAGGGACAGAACAGCTCATTTCCGTTTCTCCAGGCTTCCATTTTTCACCCTGCCCTCAGGCATTCGGGACAGTTTGATACCAGTGGATTCAGTCCGTCCCCTCCTGAAGTACCCATTGCAAGGGAATGGTTAACTCTCAAAATGATCTTTAAGACATTGATAAGGCTTCACTTGGAATACCGCGTACAGTTCTATTTTATTTCATTATTCATTCGTGGGACTTGGGCATCACCAGCTATCCAGCCCATCCCTAATGGCATGGTAACACAGTGGTTAGCACTGTTGCTTCACAGCTCCAGGGTCCTGGGTTCAACTCCTGGCTCGCGTTACAATCTGTGTGAAGTTTGCACATTCTCCTCATGTCTGCATGGGTTTCATCCGGGTGCTCCAGTTTTCTCCCACAGTCCAAAGATGTGCGGGTTAGGTTGATTGGCCATGCTAAGAAATTGCCCCTTAGTATCCAGGGATATGTAGGTTAGACGGATTAGCGGGTATAATATGTGGGAGTAGGGCCTGGGTGGGATTGTGTTCAGTGCAGACTCGATGGGCCGAAGGGCCTCTTTCTGCACTGTAGGGTTCTATGATTCTAATTGCCCGAGGACAGTTGAGAGATAATCATGTTGCTGTAGCTCTAGAGTCACACATTGGCCAGGCCAGGTAAGGAGGGCAGATTTCCTTCCCTAAAGGATACTAGTGAATCATGTGATCTTTCTTGACAATCGACAACAGTTTCATGGTCATTAATAGATTCTTAATTCCAGATTTTTTCAATTGAATTCAAATTCCCACCCTCTGCCATGGCAGTATTATAGAAAGGATATTATTAAACTAGAAAGAGTGCAGAAAAGATTTACTAGGATGCTACTGGGACTTGATGGTTTGAGTTATAAGGAGAGGCTGAATAGATTGGGACCTTTTTCCTTGAAGTGTAGGAGGCTTAGGGATGATCTTATAAAGGTCTATAAAATAATGAGGGGCACAGATCAGCTAGATAGTCAATATCTTTTCCCAAAGGTAGGAGAGTCTAAAACTAGAGGGTATAGGTTTAAGGTGAGAGGGGAGAGATACAAAAGTGTCCAGAGGGGAAATTTTTTCACACAGAGGCTGGTGAGTGGCTGGAACAAGCTGCCAGAGGTAGTGGTAGATGTGGGTACAATTTTGTCTTTTAAAAAGCATTTAGAGATTTATATGGATATGATGGGTGTAGAGGGATATGGGCCAAATGCGAACAATTGGGACTAGCTTAGAGGTTTAAAAAAGAGGAAGCATGGACAAGTGGGGCTGAAGGGCCTGTTTCCACGCTGTAACCGGCTATAACTCCTCCAGCCACAATGAACTCAACCATAGATTATCTGCGGGACATTGTATTCTGCTCCCACATGTCCAAACTACAGGAGATCAAATGACGCAGTGGGTTAGCATTTCAACCTCTGAGCCAGAAGGTAAGGATTCAAATCCCACCCCAGGATTTGACAGTCAAGGAAGATGTGTTCATAACGTGGCCAAACAGACCGAGTGTCAACCTGTGTATCCTTCCAATGGTTGGTGCTAAGAGGGGGAGAGGCTCCTGGTCGGCCACACTTGACATGGAATGGCACCCCTCAACCTATAAACCCCCCTGGAGGACAGCCTTGTGACCTGTTCTGGGAATTACTAGCTATGGAAAGAGACAAAAATCTGCCTTAGTGCATCACTAAGTGCAGGAAGAGAATTGGAGTGTTCGGACTTTATGCATTAACTTTGTGTTTTGTACATCTGGGCATTTAGAATAGGAATCAGCTGGGGGACTGAGCCTTCATTCCCAGGTGTTAAGCAATTTTGCCAGCAATAAAAGCAATACCAGTGTCAAGGGAATTAATGAATCCACATATGGTTTAAACTATGTGGTTTACACACCTCATGAACTGTTATTATACTGAATATTCTTTGTTTCGGGCAGTGATATAAATAAATTCTCTCACATTAATAGATTGCTTTTGGTTCACTCATGTCCTTTGGGAAGGAAATTTGCCGTCCTTACTACATGTGATCCAGACCTACAACAATGGGTAGCACAGTGGCAAGTACTACTGTCTCACAGCGGCAGGGCCCCGGGTTCAATTCCTGCCTCGAGTCACTGTCTGTGTGGAGTTTGCACATTCTCCCCGTGTCTGCATGGGTTTCCTCCAAGCGTTCCAGTTTCCATCCACACTCCAAAAATGTGCAGGTTAGGTTGATTGTTCATGCTAAATTGCCCCATAGTATCTAAAGGTGTAAAAGTTAAGTGAATTGGCCATTCTAAATTGCCTGAGTGTCCCAAGATGTGTAGGTTAGATGATTAGCCATGGCAAATGCATGGGGATACAGGGATAAGGCAGGGGGTGTCTGGATAAAATGTTCTTTCAGAGAAAGAATTCTTACTGAGATTTACCAGATTCTTACTGAGTTTACCCCAGTCCAACGCTGGCATCTCTACATCATTCTTTCAGAGAGCCAGTGCAGACAATGATGGATTGAATGGCCTCCATTTCCACCGAGGGGATTCTATTCACTCCTGCAGACTACAAAAATGTCCAACAGGCAACCTTTCCTTGGGATTAGCACACTTGCAGAAACCCCCCAGCTCCTTCTGAAGAATGGGACCTTTTATCTTGAACAAATCTATTTACAAGATACCTTGCTCTGAACCAAACATTCATTGTTTTGTGGTCCTATTGTTGTCCTGTACTCTATTCTTCTCTTCCAACTGGGAATTACTCATTGTTTTCTCTCAGCATTCATTCCAACCAACACAGGAAACCTCGCTGGAGGAACCAGGGACAATGAAGCCAGCCAGGGCCGAGAGAAAGACAGGAAGTCATTTTCTGTGGATAAGCTCAATAGCACAAGGCCGTGAAGGGAACATAGGAAGCACGGTAAAAGTTCTACTCAAAATTTTAGTTTAAATCAACACATCACTGACAAGAAGGCTTCATTAATATTTGAAGCTGTGTTTAGATCTTTTTTTTGACTGGGCCAATTTGTACATCATCCCTTTAATTCTTACTTAGTGTGTCAGATTGTATATCAAGAGCAGAATGCCAATGGCAGTCAAGTCCAGCAGACAACGTATAATTCCAATATTAAAATAACCATCTGAAAATCTGATAGAATGCTCCCACACTCTTGCCAATGTTAGCAGTAGCCTCGTGGTCAGAACCAGGTACGGTCACAGTCTGAATACAGTTGAGATCACAGACCCCGACAGTGCAAAAGAAGCCATTCAGCCCATTCAGTCTTTACCGACTCTTTTTCATAGAGTATCTTATCCAGGTATCTTTTCCTACCCTATCCCTGTAACCACATTTCCCATGGTCAATTCACCTAACCTACACACCTATGGACACAAAGATACAGAGGTTTGAGATCATGTACTAACTGACTCAAGAACAGCTTCTTCCATGTTGTCTTTTGAACAGGCCTACCTTTTATTAAGTTGACATTTCTCTATATCCGAGCTATAACCGTAACACTACATTCTGCACTCTCTCCTATGAACGGGATGCTTTCCGTTCATAGCACTCTATGAATGGCATGCTTTGCCTGTACACTGCAAGAAACAACACTTTTCATTGTATACCAATACCTATGACAACAATAAATCAAATCAAAAAAAAGTAAAGGGCAATTTAGCATGACCAATTCATCTAACCCACGCATCTTTTAGACTATGGAAGGAAACGGGAGCACCCAGAAGAAACCTAAGCAGATGTGGGGAGAACATGCAAACTCCACCTAGAGAGTCACCTGAGGTTGGAACTGAACCCAGATCTCTGGCACTGAGGCAGCACTGCTAACCACTGTGCTGCCCGTGGTGTGTGAAAATTGTTCGCCACTGCTTCACATTGGCAATGCCACCCTATCATGGTGATAAAGTACCACGCCTGCGAATACAACAGTCGTCCAATATTACTAATATCTATCTTATCACAGGCCAAAGAATTGCACATATAAAATAATCAGATGGGCTTTATTTTCCTATAGAATAAAATCTGTTGCGACTCATGAAAAAAAAAGTGACATCTTTAAGCATGGACAAAGGCCACTTCTTTCAGTTTCCCCCTCCCATCTTAAAACAAAATTGCTGAACTGTGTGGCCTTTGGGGGTTGAGGATACCTTTTTAACAGGTTTCCTCAAGAATTTGAAGCATCTGTTCTTAAAGATGATGTGAAATCACTGGCTGCCTTCAGTCTGTGCCGTTCCCAACTTGCTCACACTTCCAAGGTGCCTCGGGGGCGGGGAGCGTGCCTGCTGAAAGCTGAGATGATCCCAACCTAGTGCAGCACACGCTGAGCCAGGAGCCGATTGCAAAGCCGGGCTCCTCCCAGCCCCTGACAGGTGAATTGATAGCTGGAGAAGGGAGGTTCCAGATGCTGCTGCACTCTCTCAAACCCCAGTCAGTTAATGTTGCCACACTGCTGCGCGCATTCCCGGTCACACGGGGGTACGCCGTCAAGAGGCTCCCCTCCTCACCTCGCTCAAAGAAAGGGAAGTTGCCAGCATTAACCGGTCGCAACTGGCTTGATCTGGCCTGAGGGGGTACCTTGGATGCCGAGCCACCTAGTTCAGTGTTTATACTGTACACAGTAAACAGAACAGAGTGGTCCAATGACTATTGAGAAAGGCATCAGGGCAGGAATGCAAATAGCAACACAAAGCTGCAGGTTCAAATTTAAACAAACCCATATTTAGTACAACGTCAGAGCAGTTTAGAAATAACTACCTTTCCAAATAAAAATCTTTTATCTGCAGCCGTGGCAAACGTTCAGCATCAGCAAACTGATATTGCAATGCCCATCGACCTAAATTCTTCCCACCTAACCACATTCCCAGAATACTGCACCCTTCCCAATTCTACTCCCCTGCATTCCCACAATGGGCCATTCTGCCTTTAGCCAGCGAGACTGTAAAAGCTCTCGAATCCCTCCCTAAATCTTCATCTTTCTCACTCCTCTGCTCCAGGAGAGTCACTGAGTATCTTTAAGGATGAGATAAACAGATTTTTAATTAGCAACAGTTTGAAGGGTTACAGGGAACGGGTAGGTAGGGTGAGGCTCAGACGAGATTGTATTGGATGGTGAAGCAGGGTCGAGGGGCTAAATTGCCTACTCGTGTTCCTTGTTCATATGTTGTTATACTCCGAGTTCTGAACACAAGAACTAGGAGCAGAAGTCAGCAAATTAGTCCCTGGACCCTGCTTCACTATTCAATATGATCACAGCTCATCTCAGCTCATTTACACCTTCCTAGCCACTCTCCATAACGCTTCAACTCATTGCTAATTAAAAATGTGTCGATCTCCTCCTCAAATTTACTCAATGTCCCGCCAAACTCTGGGGTAGTGAATTCCACAGATTCACAACCCTTTGAGAGATGTAATTTTCAATCTCTATTTTAAACCTGCCATCTCTTATCCTAAAACTATGACCTCTCATTCTAATTGCCCCACCAGAGCTGTGATCTTCTCCACTTCTACTTGTCAATCTCCTTTACTTTCCTATATACCATTTTCAACAAGAGGGAATATTGCCATCTCCCCTTGGTATTCAGCATTACCACAGCTGAATTTCTCACTATCAATACCCTGGAGGTTACCATTGACCAGAAACCGAACTGGACTAGCCAGATAAATACTGTGGCTGAGAAAGCAGGTTAGAGGCTGGGAGTTCTGCAGCAAGAAATTCCCCTCCTGACTCTCAAAAGCTTATCCACCATCTACAAGGCACAAGTCAGGAAGTGTGATGGAATACTCTCTCCTTGCCTGGATGAGTGCAGCTCCAACAACACTCAAGAAGTTTGACACCTTCCATGACAAAGTAGCCCCTCTTGATCAACATTCATTCCCTCCACCACCTTTATATAATGGGAGGAGCGTGTAACGTCTATAAGGTACACTGCAGCCATTTACCAAAGTTCCTTCGATGTCATCTTGCAAACCCAGGGTACAGGCGGTAGACACTTTGGAACACCATCATCCAAAAGTTTCCCTCCTAACCACACGCCAATCTGACCTGGAAATATATCGCCATTCCTTCACTGGGGCTGGGTCAAAAATCCTCTCTAACAGCACTCTGGGTGTACCTACACCTCAGCGATTGCAGCAGTTCAAGAAGGTAGCTCACCACGTCCTTTGCAAGGACAATTAGGGAAGGGCAAATAAGTGCTGGCTTGGCCAGCGATGCTCACATCCCGCAAAAGGATAAAGAAAAAGGTGCACAAATTGGTAAAATACCAGTTGAGAAAGTGAATCACTTCCACATTACACGCTTCGCAACAGGGCCTCCTGGACTCCTACCCCTCATTTTCATTGCCCCTCCCTTTACCTTCCCAAATCTTTGTCCCCTGCCATCCCCACCAGCTGTTTTGAGCCCAGCAATTTAAAAGCCTTGTCTGTTAGTTTAACTAAAATTATCCACTGCAGTTAGTGCATTCAATGCAGACACAGCCAGCTCCTTCTGCGATTAAAACCCACCATTGAGTCTGCTTGCTGAGGGGGAAGAGGGAGGGCTCAGCAAAAGGCCACAGATCCCACCCCTCCTGAGAGACATACAGACCAGACCACTTCTGGGTGTGTGTGTGGGGGGGGGGGGGGGAGCAGGAATTTATTTCGCGTGATGGATAGGGCAAAGGAACAAATGACAGATGCTTCATGCAAGACTCAAGAGAGGCGTCTCCTCTTCCAAGAGAGTCTCCCATCCCAAAAATAATACAGTCAGTGCACATGTTCACGGCTGGGTTTTGTAAACACAGCTCATCTATTTCAATTAGGCATCTAGCTGGTCAGCAGAAAAATAATAATCAGATGTTTTTTTTTATCGCTGCGTTTGATTAAAACAAAAAGGGAAGAAATTGGATTGCACTTTTTTTTAAATGCAAAAAATGTGGCTAAAAATAACTTGGACCAATGCCTAGTGACTTCCTTTCTGAACCCAATACCACTATATTTAAAAATCAAGGAAAAAAGTCTGAATAGTAGTCAAAAGAAACAATACAGCAGTCACTCAGCTGCGGACAGTGCACAGACAACACACGTGGGACTAAGACAGGTGACAGCTGCAAGAACTTTCCAAACAACCCCAAAGGTTAACATCGCACTGGAGGCGCATTCTCAACATGCATGTTACTCCCTATTCTCTGCGTTTACATTACAAATGGATCTGGGGGACACTGCGGGCAATACTGAAAGACTGTGCAGCAGTCTTGGGATTTAAAGGCTCCTTCGTATGTCTGTCCAGGACAACTATCCTCCCATGCAGAGTTAGCAACAGGAGTAAGCCTCTCAAGCCTTCCCGACTCTGATTTCACTCTGCAGTTACCTCCTGCTTCATCTGCATCTCAATGGTTAGCACTGCTGCCTCACAGCGCCAGGAACCTGGGTTGGATTCCCAACTTGGGTCACGGTCTGTGTGGAGTTTGCACATTCTCCCCATGTCCGCAGGAGTTTCCTCCGGGTGCCTCTGTTTCCTCCCATTGTCCAAAAGATGAGCGGGTTAGGTGCATTAGCCAGGCTAAATTCTCCCTCAGTGTACCCAAACAGGTACCAGAGTGTGGCAACAAGGGGATTTTCACAGTAACTTCATTGCAGTATTAATATAGGCCTATTTGTGACACTAATAAATAAACTTACAACTTAAACTACGTACCCATTTCTGTTCCACGTCCCTTATCACCTTTACTTATCAATCTTAGCTTTCAGATTTTCAATTGACTTTGTCTCAGCTAGCTTTTAGCGGGGGTGAGACACATTGCTTCCTGGCAAGTGTTTATGGAATGGTTTACTATAATGTAAAGCGTATGCCTCATTCATCGGAGGAGTTAGTATACACACACACACACACACACACACGTGTGCACACACTCAATCTACCCTATCAAATGCTTCAATTACTTCTAAATAACTTCATTAGATCACTATTTAATCTCGGCGCTCAGGGAAGTACAAAGTCTAATCTGAGAGAATGCTCTTCCGAATTTAATGCTGTGCTGTCTCCCCATCAGAGATCGGCATTTTCTTCCCATGCAGCAGCCAGAATTTGCCTTTTTTGACTTTCGAAGCTCATCTCCGTTTGACAAGCAGTTTACTCAGTGATAAAATATTGACCAAATTAATGGAGTGTTTCCTGACTGTGTTTATAGGCCAGGCTCACACTTGATGGGACTGTCATATGTTCATATACACTATTAACGCCACTGTACATCACAACGGTTGGCGTTATGGTCTCACCATATAATTACAAAATATTTGATCCCCGTGGCATTTACAGGAAAAAGATACAAAAGTCTGAGGTCACGTACCAACTGACTCAAGAACAGCTTTTTCCCTGCTGGCATCGTGGACCCCTTTTATATAAATTGATCTTTCTCTGCACCCTAACTAAGACTGTTACACTAAGACTATTCTGCACCCTCTCTATGTATGGTATGGTATGCTTTATCTGTATAGTGCACAAGAAGCAATACCTTTGACTGCATCCAAATACATGTGACAATAATAAATCAAATCAAAATCAATGATCTCTTTCTACACTGTAAGGTTTCTATGCTTCTATGGTTAAACAGGTACATCAAATAGCCATATGTATATTGTCGATACTCATTGTGAAGTATGTGTCATGTGGCTAAAAGGTTTTTTTTGCAGCTGTATTAACATAACCCAAATCTTCCACAACTGTAGACATTAAGTGCACACACACACACAAACACACACAGGCAATGTTGATCTGGCTGCGAGGAGGTAACCGTTTACTGTCACTCTCTCAGCATCAGTAAGCTGGGAAACTCCTTCCCATCGCCAGGCAACCTGACCTCCGCTTCTTTCCTTTCCAAATCCACGGCTTCGTCTCCCGCGTTCCCATGGAAAGCCCAGGACAAGAGGCCAGAGCGCCTTTCTCTACTTTCAGAAAAGAGCATTGTTAGTCCTCAAGGAGACAGCGTGAGAGCTGTACTTCGATCACTCAGCCTGGGGATGCTGGCTTGAACCGCTCACAAAAAGCCCAAAGCATCACACCCAGGGTTTTTTTTAAAAAAAACACACACACACACTCTCTCTATCACAAGTATTAAAATAAAATCCTTTAAAAGGTGACTGTCTTGTCAGCCTCGTCTTAATGAAGATTCTGGGACAGAGTATAAACATCTAGGAACATTACAGAACGTGATCATCCTTCACATCATACAGAATTAACATTTCCAGTGTCACCTCACTGCTTACTGCAACTGGAACAAACTGGGGCTATTACCAGGTGAGAGATACGGCCCAAATGCTTATTCAATTTAAATGAGCTTCTTTTGATGGATTAGCCTAAATGCAATCTTCTAATCTGATTACTATACAGGTTTCAAGTAGTTCCATTCAATTACACTTGCTCTCAGTGATATCAACAGTGATATCCATATAACACAGCTTTCCACCAGATTTAAATGTACAGCTGTTTAGATACACAAAACGCGACTTATGAAATGTTAAATGTGTAACTAACTACAATTAAAAGGTCCTATCAGAAGCCAGGTACAAAATATTGACCCGAGTTCAACATGGGGTGGCACAGAGGTTAGCACTGCTGCCTCACACCTCCAGAGGCAGGGGTTCAATTCCAGTCTTGGGTTACTGTCTGTGCGGAGTTTGCACATTCTCCCCGTGTCTGTGTGGGTTTCCTCCCACAGTCCGAAAGACATGCTGGTGCATTGGCCACGCTAAATTCGCCCTCTGCGGGGATTTTCACAGCAACTTCATTGCAGTGTTAACGTAAGCCAACTTGTGACACTATTAAATAAACTTTTAAAAAAAACTTATGGTTTTCAATTTGGTGGTTTCGAAATGCTAAATCTGCTTCTGTGGTGCACACAGCCTGTAATCAATGGGCTGAAGGGCCTCTTCCGCACTGTGAGATTCTATATTACCACCCTCCAGTCTAGGTAAGTATCCTCACACCATTGACATCCTCCCTTTGGGAGCCTTGTCACCTTTCAAGAATTGTGTTCAAAATGTTCCTCTCCATTCCCCCCCACCACCCCCCGCCCCACACACACACATACATACACCCCACCAGGCTCGAAGGGAACAATTGTCCCATCGCTTCTTCCCACGGCACGGAAGCTGTTCAAATTCTACCGCCTTTTTCATTTGTTGGAACTGGCTGACTCAATGCACGACAGTCAGATCCCAGAATCTGTTTTACATCTGACAAGTGCGCTCAAGTTAAAAAGTGAGCACCATCACTAATCACATTATATGGGCCAATTCTCCAAATTCCCAGGAGACTGGGAGGAGGAGTGGTGAAACAGAAGGTGGGTGGGTGTGGGTGTGGGTGTGGGTGTGTGAGACGGGAGGGGGGGTGTGGTGGCGGAGAGGGAGAGATGGGGGGGCGGAGATGGAGACACACACACACAGAGGGAGAGAGAGAGACACACACACACAGAGGGAGAGAGAGAGAGACACACACACACACAGAGGGAGAGAGAGAGAGACACACACACACACAGAGGGAGAGAGAGAGAGACACACACACACACAGAGGGAGAGAGAGAGAGACACACACACACAGAGGGAGAGAAGAGAACACACACCACACAGAGGGAGAGAGAGAGACACACCACACACACAGAGGGAGAGAGAGACACACACACACACAGAGGGAGAGAGAGACACACACACACAGAGGGAGAGAGAGACACACACAGAGAGAGACACACAGAGGGAGGGAGAGAGAGAGAGACAGACAGACACACACACAGAGGGAGAGAGAGAGACACACACAGAGGAAGAGGGGGAGAGAGAGAGAGAGAGAAGAGAGAGAGACAGACAGACAGAGGGAAAGAGGAGAGACACACACACAGAGGGGGAGAGAGAGGACACACACACACACACAGAGGGGGAGAGAGAGAGACACACACACAGAGGGGGAGAGAGAGAGAGACACACACACAGAGGGGGAGAGAGGAGACACACACACACAGAGGGGAGAGAGAGAGACCACACACACAGAGGGGGAGAGAGAGAGACACACACACAGAGGGGGAGAGAGAGAGACACACACACAGAGGGGGAGAGAGAGAGACACACACACACAGAGGGGGAGAGAGAGAGACACACCACACACAGCAGGGGGAGAGAGAGAGACACACAAACAGAGGAGAAGAGAGAGAGAGGGCAGAAGAGAGGAGGGGAGAGAGAGAAGACACTCAGAGAGAGAGAGGGGAGGGCGAAGACAAACACACAGAGGAGAGAGAGAGAGAACGAGGGGAGGGAGAGAGAGCGAGGACAACACAACACAGCCGAGGGAGAGCGAGAGAGAGGAGAGAGAGAGAGGCGAGAGGAGGGAGAGAGAGAGAGGGAGAGAGAGACAAACACACACACACAGAGAGGGAGAGAGAGAGAGAGACACACACACACAGAGGGAGAGAGAAGAGAGAGACACACAACACACACAGAGGGAGAGAGAGAGAGACACACCACACACAGAGGGAGAGAGAGAGAAGACACACACACAACACACACACACACACAGAAGGGAGAGAGAGACACACACACAGAGGGAGAGAGAGATGAGAGACACACACACAGAGGGAGAGAGAGAGAGGACACACACACACCAGAGGAGAGAGAGAGAGAGAGACACACACACAGAGGGAGAGAGAGAAGAGAGGAACGAACAACACACAGAGAGAGAGAGAGAGAGAGACACACAGAGAGAGAGAGACACACAAAGAGAGAGAGAGAAGAGACACACAGAGAGAGAGAGACACACACAGAGAGAGAGAGAGAGAGAGCACAGAGAGAGAGAGAGAGAGACACACCACACACAAACAGAGAGAGAGAGAGAGACACACACACAGAGGGAGAGAGAGGAGCACACACACAGAGGGAGAGAGAGAGACACACACACAGAGAGGGCAGATAGAGAGAGACACACACACACAGAGGGAGAGAGAGAGACAGAGAGGGAGAGAGAGAGAAGACACAACACACAGAGGGGAGAGAGAGAGAGACACCACAGAGAGAGAGAGAGACACGGGGTGGGGGGGCAGAGAGTGGAGAAATACACACACAAACAGAGGGGGGAAGAGGAAGGGGGGTTGGGGTGGGGGGGAAGAAGGAAGGGGGGGGGAAAGAGGAAGGGGGGTGGAAGAGGAAAGGGGGGTGGAAGAGGAAGGGGTGGAAGAGGAAGGGGGGTGGAAGAGGAAGGGGGGGGAAAGAGGAAGGGGGGGTGGAAAGAGGAAGGGGGGTGGAAGAGAAGGGGGGTGTGAAGAGGAAGGGGGGGAAGAGGAAGGGGGGGGGAAAGAAAAGAGGAAAGGAGGGGGGAAGAGGAAGGGGGGGGAAGAGGAAGGGGGGGGAAGAGGAAGGGGGGGGAAGAGGAAGGGGGGGGGAAGAGGAGGAAGGGGGGGGGGAGCGGAAGGGGGGGCGGAAAAGAGGAAGGGGGGGGGAAGAGGCAAGGGGGGGGAAGAGGAAGGGGGGGGGGAAGAGGAAGGGGGGGGGAAGGAGAAGGGGAGGGGGAAGAGGAAGGGGGGGGGAAGAGAAAGGGGGGGGGGAAGGAGGGAAGGGGGGGGGGAAGAGGAAGGGGGGGGGAAAGAGAAGGGGGGGGGGGAAGAGGAAAAGGGGGGGAAGAGGAGGGGGGGGGGAAAGAGGAAGGGGGGGGAAGAGGAAGGGGGGGGGAAGAGGAAGGGGGGGGGAAGAGGAAGGGGGGGGGGAAGGAGGAAGGGGGGGGGGGAAGAGGAAGGGGGGGGGAAGAGGAAGGGTGGGGGGAAGAGTAAGGGGGGGGGAAGGAGGAAGGGGGGGGGGAAGAGGAAGGGGGGGGAAGAGGAAGGGGGGGGGAAGACACGAAGGGGGGGGGGAAGGAGGAAGGTGGGGGGAAGAGGAAAGGGGGGGGGGAAAGAGGAAGGGGGGGGGAAGAAGGAAGGGGCGGGGGAAGAGGAAGGGGGGGAAGAGGAAGGGGGGGGGAAGAGGAAGGCGGGGGGGAAGAGGGAAGGGGGGGGAAGAGGAAGGGGGGGGAAGAGGAAGGGGGGGGGAAGAGAAGGGGGGGGAAGAGGAAGGGGGGGGAAGAGGAAGGGGGGAAGAGGAAGGGGGGGGAAGAGGAAGGGGGGGGAAGGAGGAAGGGGGGGGAAGAGGAAGGGGGGGAAATAGCAGAGAAGGGGGGGGGTTTGAGAGACACAGTGGGCGGGGGCGGGAGAGAGAGACAGAGGGAGAGGGAGAGAGACTTTACAAGGCTGAAGTTTAGTGCCAGATAAATATTTTCACTGTCCTTTGCAGAAAGATCTGGTTCTCTGTGCTTAAAGATTATATTTACTTTTTAAAAAAATATTTAGGAAAGAACAAATTAAGAAAAGCATTTAACCAACAGCCATTTAGAAACATCACATGGACATTCCACGTCTACACATCAAGGGATTTTCTTCACTCTCCCACTCAAGTAAATCCTCAATCCTAGAAAGTTAAGAGCTCCTGACCCCTTTGCCTCACACATTCTTCCACTGTCTTCCCTATTGTTGTTTCTGTCACCGGTCTCTGGGAACTTAAACTCATGCCCTCTGCTCCCAACCTAATTCTGCATTCAGCTCAGGCGAGTTGTTTAAAGCCTCTGGTTTCTGTTAAACCCTCTAATTAATCAGGTTAGAGCTGACAGAGCGTGGAAGTCCTCGCTTCAGGACCCCCTCAGGACTGCAAAAACTGCGCTCTTTCCACTCTCCCCGAATCAGAAAGAACAAAAAGCAGTCAGCTGCCCCCCTCTCCGTATGCCTAAGATACATCATCATTTATTAACAGTACTCAAAATAAGTTCAGTAGAATACGCCAAACCAGTACAAGTTTAGCATGGATACATTATCAGTGAACCCATATTAATCCCTCTTGAAACAAAAGATCAGGAGTACTATGTTAATACAATAGCCAAAAAGTCAACAATAGTTTTACATTCAAAAATAGAAAATCTCAGCAGGACTCTCAGCATCTGTGGAGAAAGAATAGAGCCAATGTTTCCAGTCTGGATAATTCTTTGTCAGAAAGGTTTTGCTTTAATAGTTTAAGGTGACTGTGGTAATCTGTACTTCCAGTTCCAAAGATGCTGCTGCAAAAGTGTGTTCTGGACACAGCACGGTGAGAACACAGCTTGCTCACAATCACCTGGCTGCCAGTACACAGAAACAAGCAGAGGAATCGAGATACCAGGGCAAGTTGAAATGGAGACAGAAGGGAATTAACTGGAGAAGGGGTTAGCCCAGAAGCAGCAAAGTGGAGCTTCAGATACAGCACGTTGCAGCGGGAGACTGGCCTTTCGGTCTGCCAGATCGGGAGGGTACAGAATAGTCTCCACATCCTTCCTGGCTCCAGCCCGTGTGTTAGTTTAGGCAGATCAGCCTGGCAGAGGGGCAGTGCCCCACTACACCCTTCCAATTCTATCCAAAGTCAACTTCAATGTTCCAAACAGCAGCACAGCTGAACAGTCAGGAATCTGTGAACTTAACCAAAGCCCACTTCATCCCAAATCTGCTGAAGGCTGGACTGTGCCCACCATGTGCTACCCTGTATCCTCTCGCCCAACCTGCACGCCCTCCAAACCTCTTCATCCACCCTGCACACCCCCATCCCGCATCCCCTCCAAACCCCCTCACCCACTCTGAACCCCCTCACCCACCCTGCATCCCCTTACCCACCTGCACCCCTCCTGAACCCCCTCACCCACTCGAAACCCCCTCCGAACCTCCTTCCCACCCTGCACCCCCTTACCCAGCTGCATCCTCTCGCCCAACCTGCACCCCTCCGAACGCCCCTCACCCACCCTGCACCCCTTCTGAACCCCCTCATCTACCCTGCGTCCCCTCACCCACCCTACACCCCTCCGAACCCCCTTCCCACCCTGCACCCCCTTACCCAGCTGCATCCTCTCGCCCAACCTGCACCCTCCTCTGAACCCCCTCATCCACCCTGCGCCCCTCCTCTCACCCTGTGGCCCCTGACCCATCCTGTGCCCCCCTCCCAGACCCACCCTGCACCACCTCTGCCGCCCTACACCCCCCCCCCGTGCTTACCCTGAACCCCTTTGCCAATTCTGCACCCTCTTGCCCACCCTTTATGGATTCTGTGCCCCTCACCCATCCTCTTATACCCATCCTGCAGTCTCTGCCCACCCCCAACCCCCTCTCCCAATAGACCCCCCCCCCCCTCTCCCGCCCAGATCCCTGGAGGGTTGGGACAGTCCTGCAGCTTTGCCCCCCTCCCCCCAACCTCTGTTGCTGTAGTTTTGGATGTGGATCTGACTGACCTGTTCCCGGTTGCGGGAGATCCAAGTATCCAGCAGCAGCTCCAGCCTGGCCCGGTGGAATTTCTTGGTGGTTTTCACCGCGATGAACAAGTCCCCGGCGCCAATGTCGTCCCGGAAAGGCGGCGTAGTGGCGGCGGCGGCGCTGGCCGCCTGCGAGCGCTCCAGCCCCAGCCCGCGGCCGGAGCCTTTGCCCCGGCTCAGCTCGCTGAAATACCGCTTGAAGCTCCCGGCCGCCGGCTCCGGGCTGCCGGCGGCTCCCGGCAGCTGCAGCCTCTCGTCCGGCTCCCCGGGGTTCTCCCAGCTCTGCAGAGAGCGGCTCCGCAGCTCCAAGCCTCCCTGCACCAGCTCGTGTCCCTGCCCCTGATCCAGCAACAACACCAGGAGACAGGTTAACATAGCACCCAGCAGCGAGAGCAACACTTTTCTCACACACACTCTCAGCATTGCCCTGTGTGGGTGGGTGGGTGGGTGTGTGTCTCCCTGCTTGCTGAGATCCCAGTCTGTCTGTGTCTTGCTAAATTTCTGCACACCTCTGTGTGTGTGTGTGTGTGTGTGTGTTTCTGTCTCTCTCTCTCTCTGTCTGTGTACCTCTCTCTCACACACACTTTCCCTCTCTCTGCCTTTCCACAATCACTGCCGTCCTTACTCACTCCCGGCTCCTTTTATAACCTTCCCAGCTGCTCTCAGCCTCTTGAAAGCCCGCCCCTCTGCTCACTAACAGGCTGTTGTACCAGTGCAAAGGCGACAGGGTTGAATGCACATCAGCTCAACGAGAGTACGGGAAAGAGATGGTGAAATGTTGCGGATAATCTCTCCCTCAAATGCAAAACCAAAGGGGATAATTTCGTCTCATTAGGTGGCACTGTGGTTAGCACTGCTGTCTCACAGCGCCAGGGATCTGGGTTCAATTCTGGCTTGGGTCACTGTCTATTGTGGGAGCTGCACGTCCTCCCCGTGTCTACGTGGGTTTCCTCCAGAGTGCTCCAGATTCCTTCCACGGTCCAAAGATGTGCAGGTTAGGTTGATAAACCATGCTAATTTGATCCTTAGTGTCAGGGCGATCAGCAGGATAAATATGTGGGGTTACAAGGATTGGGCCAGGATGGGATTGTGGATGGTGCAGACTTGATGGGCTGAATGGCCTCGTTCTGCACTGTAGGGATTTTATGATTCCTTTTTAGTGTCACAAGGAAGCTTATCTTAACACTGCAGTGCAGTTACTCTGAAAATTCCCTAGTCGCCACACTCTGGTGCCTGTTTGGGTACACTGAGGGAGAATTTAGCATGGGAGGAAACCAGAGATCCCAAAGGAAACCCATACAGACATGTGGACGACATGCAGACTCCACACAGATAGTGACCCAAGCCAGAATCGAACTGGGTCCTTGGCGCTATGAGGCAGCAGTGCTAACCACTGGGCTATCTTAGTCATTGACTTCAGGAAAAGTAGTGAAGGACATGCCCTGTCTACTACATCAAATGGTGACAAATTGAAAATAGTTGAGAGCTTCAAGTTTCCAGGTATCAAGATCACCAACAACCACTCCTTGTCCCTCCATGCTGACACTACAGTTAAGAAAGCCCAGCAACGCATCTCCTTCCTCAGAAGGCTAAGATATTTCAGCATGTCCACCATAACTCTCGATTTTTTTTTTTTTACAGATACACCATAGAAAGCACCCTTTCTGGATGTATTACAGCTTGGCATGACTTCAACTCTGTTCAAAACTGCAAGAAACTATAAAAGGGTTGTGAGCCTAACCCATCACACAAACCAGCCTCCCATACTCTGTCTACACTTCCCACTGTCTCAGAAAAGCAGCCAGCATAATTAAGGACCCCACACACCCCAGATAGACTATTTCAGGGTGGAAGAGAGTATAAGAACACATACTAACTGATTCAAGAACAGCTTCTTCCCTGCTGCCATCAGACTTTTGATTGGACCTACCTTACGTTAAGCTGATCTTTTCTTTCACCCTGGCTATGACTGTAACACTATATTCCGCACCCTCTCCTTTCCTTTTCCTCTATGTATTCAATGAACGATATGCTTTGTCTATATAGTGTACAAGAAACAATACTTTTCACTGTATACAAATATCTATGACAATAATAAATCAAATCAAGGGAGTGTACTATATAAGGATACCTACAGTTATGGCAGTGGGTTTTCAGTGTGGGATTATATGTGACAGTGTGATTGTGAATTGTACAATGTGCGATTCTGTGACAGTGAGACTAACTTTTAGTACGTGCAGTGAATGTGCACACGTGTACGCCATAATTCGCACAGAAGAAATAGTGTATGTGTATGACAATGAGTGTGTCAGATGAAAGGGAATGCATGCAATGTTTCAGGAGTGACATTTGGAGACACTTCCACTCACATTAATGTTATGTGAAGTTTGGAACTCTCTTCCAAGAATGATAATTATAGAATCATAGAATCTACAGCACGGAGACAGGTCCTTCAGCCCAAACTGATCCGTGTCAACCAGGAAGCCCATCTAAGCTAACTCCCTTTATTTTCATTTCACTAATAGCCCACTAATCTTTCCTATCTGCATCTGCTGAAATGCCTTTTAAATGTTGTCCTTGTCTCAACCACTTCCTCTGACAGCTCATTTCATATACGTACCACCCTCTGTCTAAAAAGTTGTCTCTTAGGTTCCCATTTATTCTTGCCCCTCTTAACATAACCAACTCTGGGAAAAGATTGAGTGCATTCACTCTACTCATGCCTCTCATGGTCTTATATTCCTCTATAAGATCACCCCTCAGTCTCCTAGCATCCAAAGAAAAAAATCCTAACTTGTCCAATCTCTTCCTATAATTCAGTCCCTTGAGTCCTGGCAACATCATTGTAAATCTCTTTTGCATTCTCTCTAGTTTAATAACATCTCTCCTATAGAAAGGCAAGCAAAACTGAACACAATACTCCAGGTGCGGTTTCACCAATGTCCTGTACAACTGCAACACAACTTGCCAACTTCTATACTCAATGCCCTGACTGATGGAGGCCAGCATGCCAAAAGCCTTCCTTACTCCCTTTCTACATGTGACTCCACCAGGCACTTGAAATCCAAAGTCTCTCTGTTCCACAATCGTCCCCAAGGTCCAACCTAATCAATTGTTAATTTTAAATCTGAGCTTGATACTTATTTTCAACCCAAAGATACGTTGCGATATGGGTCAAAGGTGGAATGGAGTCACAAACAGTTATGACCGCATTGGGCAGATTCAAGGAGGTGAATGGTCCCCTCCTGTTCCTTGACTTTTAGATGATTACATTCCTAGAAGAGTCAGGGGCGGGGGGGGGGGGGGTGTTAATTTCCCTGCCTCCAAACCAGAAGCTCCGCATTTGAGTCTCACCCCAGGTTTTGATGGTCATGGAAGGTACATTGATAAAGTTACCAAACAATCAACCTATAAATCTGTCCAGTACATAACAAAAGCAGGTGGTAAGAGTGGGAGAGATTCCCGGTGCAATGGAATGAAAATGGGAGCCTCTAACCTCACTATCCATAATTCCAGACTGCAACATGAATGTAAAGGGGCAGCATGGAAGCACGGTGGTTAACACTGCTGCCTCACAGCGCCAGGGATCCGGGTTCGATTCCTGGCTTGGGTCACTTGGGTGGAATCTGCACATTCTCCCTATGTCTGTGTGGGTTTCTTCCGGGTGCTCCGGTTTCCTCCCACAATCCAAAGATACGTGGGTTAGGTGGATTGGCCATGGCAAATTGCCCTTGAGTATCAGGGGATTAGCAGGGTAAATATGTGGGGTTATGGGATAGAAGCTTGGTGGGATTGTGGCCGGGTGCAGTCTCGATGGGCAGAATGGCCTCTTCCTGCACTGTAGGGATTCTATGATTCTAAAAGTGCCTCTTGTGACTGCAACTCGAACTGATTAGCTCAGATGGCTGGTGTGGATCAGAATGGTGCCAACAGCACAGTGTTTAATCCCCATTCCTGCCTGGGGTGGACTGGAGACCTGCCTCCTTGCCCCACCCTTGGTGATGGCCACATGATGCTGTGGGCCAGACCCACCTCTGGATAGAGATCTCAAGACAATTACTATGTAATGGGGCATGAGTGAGAAAATAGATCTGGGCTGGAACTTTCCAGCCATTCATAACCTTCTGCCATTGCAAGTGAGAATTTGGCGCTCAACCAAATTTCCATTCACTGCAGGCGTGAACGGCTAGAAAATACTGCCCTGGGGTTACAGAGAGCAAGAGATGGTGGGAACGGGGAGGAAGTTAATGTGTCCCACCTCTACCAATCCTGATTTTAACTGCTCTTGCTGTGGTGTTGGCTTCCTGCTACCCACACAACTGCCATTCTCCATCCATTTGGCACCAGCTGGCAACTGGTGGGGCCAAGGAGTTAAAATCGCCTGGGCCTCACACTGCTAATGTCGGGCATGCTTGATGCTCACCTTTAGCCTGGCCAACCCAGTTAAAAACTTTCCCTTGTGTGTGTACAATAATAACAGCTGCATATGGCACAACAGAGGGAGAACATGAGAGATAGTCAGTGTGATAATGAAAGCCAACAGGATAAGAGAACATTGAATGTTTACTTGTGTGCATTGTGTGAGTGAGCTTCAGATGAGTATGTATAAGGGAGTATATTCAGAATATATGAGATTGAATGTATATGTAAGAGTGGAGAGTTAATATGCACAGTGTTAAGGATTGCCTGCACTATGAAAAGGGGAAAACATGAATTAGCTTGTTGGAATGAACATACAAATGTTTACGACAAGAGTGATTAAATACAACATGATTCCAATAAGCCAATGTAAGTTAATGCTGACCAGATCTTTGAATCTACAAGTACCTTTTGTAGTTGCAGGGAGAAAGTTTCATTCAGAAGAGAATGTGATCTTTGCCAGTATTGATCAGCGCTAATCAGTTCTGATTAGTTCTGGTTGAAAATAGACCTTGGAGTCTCCTTTTAATGCCAATAGGCTATTTTCCTTTTTTGTAATAAATATGACCTAAATTATATAATTAAACTTCAACAATTTTATAAATAGGTCAACAAGTCCTGGTTGCTAGCTATTTATGAAGAAGATTTCCCTCTGTGTACTCCGAGTGAATTCATAATCCCTTGCATTAAAAGCCAAAATGATACCTGCATGCTAACTTCTTGTGTATCTTGTGTATACATAAATCCCCCTGAACAAAAACACTTACAAATTCCACATCTTTTAAAGAACAAGCCACTTTTCTATTCTGATAAACAACATAAATGAACTCAATTCCCTACTCTCTAATTCATTGGCCATCGTATGGCTCACTCATTCTTTGCTTCTTCTCTGTGTTCTCCTCACATCTTATATTCCCATTAGGTTTCTATCATCAGCAAATCTGGATACATCACTCTGTCTCTTTCAACTAAGTCATTATTATAGATTGTAAATAGCTGGGGTCCTAGCACTGATTCTTGTAATACTCCACTAGAATCATAGAATCCCTACAGTGTAGTAGGAGGCTATTTGGCACATCAAGCCTACACTATCAACAATCCCACACAGGCTGATCATACTATAATTTTCTAAGTTCATTGTTAAGACTTTCTTAATAATGAATATCAGCGTGTTGTCAATGACTGATGTCCAGCTGATGGACATGTGGTTCCCTATTTTCTTTCTCCCTCCTTTCTTGAGTAGGGGGATCTCCATTGGCTGATTCTAGTCTGCTGGAACCAGTCTAGAATTTAAGGAATTTTGAAAACCATATTTGCACAGGCACATCTTTTAGAACACTAGGGTGTACGCTGGTGATTCATTGGATTTTTTGTCCCTCAGGTTTTTCAACTATTAATTATCTTCACGTTCTCACTTTCATTAGCCCCTAATTTATGCTCAATTTTTTGGCATGTAGTTAATGTTTTTTACAGTAAAGACAGTCAGAAAACATTAATCAATGTATTTGCCATTTTTTCATTCCCCACAATGATATCTCTTCATTGTCCTCTAAGGGGCCAATTTAGTTTAGCTACTCTCCCCCTTTTGGCATGATGTAAAAACAATTGCAATCTGTTTTTAAATTCCTGACTAGTTTACTCGCTAGTTTTCTGTTAGTATTAACTTTTTTTCTCATTTATAAAACATCCTCAGGCTTACAACTGTTCTTTGCAACATTATGAGTGTCTTAATCTAATACAACCACTTAACCTCCTCAAATAATGGATCTTTCTCATGAGTTTTTATTTTTCAAAGGAATATATTTTTGTTGAACATTTTAAAATACTCCTTTACATGTTTTTCACTGTTTAATTATGGTCATAACATTTAGTCTATTTACCAATCAGTCCGAGGCAACTCTCTCCTCATACCTATGTAATTGGGTCTGTTTAAATTTAGGATTCTTGTTTGGGACTCAAATATGTCACTTTTACACTTAGTATGGAATTAAATTGTATTCAATTTTTCCCAGTGGATATTTTCCTATAACATGACTAAATAGTCCTGCCCATTGCACAACACGAGGTGTAAAATAGTTTTATCCCAATTGATTCCGCAATGTATTGTGCCAAGGAACTGTCGTGAAAGCATTCTGCAAACTCATCTTCCAGGCCACCTTTGCCAATTTGATTGGTATAGTCTATACCAAGCCGAGTCTATATGGGCAGCAAGGTGGCACAGTGGTTAGCACTGCTGCCTCATAGCGCCAGGGACTGGGTTCAATTCCAGCTTCGGGTGACTGTCTGTTTGAAGTTTGCACATTCTCCCTGTGTCTGCGTGGGTTTGCTCTGGTTTCCTCTCACACTCCAATGATGTACGGGTTAGGTGGATTAGCCATGCTAAACTACCCATGTTTCACAAGACTTCATGCTGTGGAAGCTGGAGCATCCAGAGGAAATTCATGCAGACACGGAGAGTATGTGCAAACTCCGCATATACAGTGACCCAAGATTGTCGGGGAGACACAGTAAGAGGTCTCACAACACCAGGTTAAAGTCCAACAGTTCATCTGGTAGCAAACACCATGAGCTTTCAGGGCTCTTCCCCTTCATCAGGTGATATACCTGTTGGACTTTAACTTGGTGTTGTGAGACTTCTCACTGTGCTGAGGGACTAGCAGGGTAAAAACATGGGGTCTCAGGGAGAGGGTGGATTGTTGTCGATGCAGGCTCAATTGGTGGAATGGCCACTTTTGACACTGTAGAGATTTAATTATAATTACTAGATGCCTTTTGGTACTGCCTCCAATCATTTCTTGCTTAATGCTCCATCCAATATGTGATCACCACGAGGGGACCTATAAGTTAATCCCATCAACGTTTTCTATATGCCTAAAGTAGAAATGATTTTTTACAGTTTCGACCCCTATTAAGCCTGGGCATATAAATCAGAACTTCAAATATCTTTAAAAAAAAGTTTCAGAAATCATCTAATTCCGTATGAAAACTGTCTCTTGAAATGGCTCAGAAAGCTTAAAAGTCCCTAGTTTGTGTTGAATTAGACTATGACAGAAGCAGGAGTTCTATACGATGTTCAGAGACTATAACACTCTGTTTCAGCATTCCACTACTTGATCACTATCTCATGACCTCTGCCCAAACGTGTACATGTCTGGACACCAGCTGATTTAGGCTCTGATTCCTCAACTAAACGTCCTAATGGTTTACCAACTCCTGTGGAACCACTTTCACCACTGCCTTGAGTAGAGGAATAAAATTAATTGTAGGAAAAACATAAAAAGCATATCTTCCATTCCAATCTATTTCAATTATATTGAATCATCCACAGTTGTCAACACACTGGGAAAGAACCGCATTGTAAGGTTCTGAAACATGTTGATGTACAGCCACAAGGCTTGTCTTTAGTAATAAATCTCCCGCTCCGTACAAGGCATTCATTCCTTTCAAAAGGTTTACCAAAACCGTGAATGAGAAAACAAGCGTTAGAAACCAGGCTGGATGGAACACCCCCTCCCACTGCCCCCATCTTGTTTGCATGAGTGGACTTTTTATTTTTATTATTTTGTTTTTCAATTCCTCCCTCCCCAAGTCTTGAACACTGATCGATCCTTAGAACTAGTTGACAAGAGCTGTTGTTCGCTTGATGTGTGGATTACATCTTGTGCACATAAAGTCTATAGGATTTTGCGTCCTCCATAAATCTTTGCTGAGTCTTTGGTAATAAGAGCAAAGGGGAGGGAGTAAACAGCTTATACTAAGTCCCAGAACTGATCCAAACTTCTCCAGGGCAATCAACAGTTTCTAAATATTATCGACTAGTAAGACATGGATTCTTCATTCTAAGAAGCACAAACAATTTTAAAGTGTTCTTATTCACAGATGCTTAACTTTCTGTATGTGCAAAGAATTAAACCCTCACTCCACCATTTCTCAGTTTGTTCAACAAAATAGAGCGAGTTACAAAGAAACATCACAGTGAAGCAAAAGGAAAAAAAAGAAAGAAATTGCATTTGTATAGCATCGTATTTGACCTCAGGATGACCCAATGAACTCTACGGCTGGTGAAATTGAAGCTTTTGAAGTGTAATCAAAGATTTATTTATTAGTGTCACAAGTAGGCTTACATTAACGCTGCACTGAAATTACTGTGAAAAATCCCCTATTGCCACACTCAGTGCCTTTTTGGATACACTGAGAGAGAATTTAGCGTGGCCAAAACACATCTGTGGAAGCTGGAGCATCCAGAGTAAATCCACGCAGACACGGAGAGTATGTGCAAACTCCGCATATACAGTGACCCGACGCCAGGATTGAACCCAGGTACCTGGCACTGTGGGGCAGCAGAGCTATTGTGCCACCCCACTATTGTAATAGAGGAAACTATTGGCATCCTTTCGTCTGTGAGTTTTTTTTTAAATTGTTGGGACACGGGCACTGCTGGTTAGCCAGCATTTATTGCCCATCCCTAGTAGCTGAGAGCTTAGACAGAGTCAATCACATTCTTTAGGTCTGGATTTGCATATAGATTCCCTTCCCTAACGGGCATTAGTGAACCAGATGGGTTTTTCAGACAATCAACAATAATTTCAAAGTCATCAGTGGATTCTTAATTCCAGATATTTTTTATTGAATTCAAATTCCACCATGGCGGGATTTGAACCTGGGTTCCCGGAACATGAGTTGAATTTCTGGATTAATAGTCTAGCGATAATACCACTAGGCCATCGCCTTCCACATACGGCTGGCAATCCATTTAGGTGGCGTGCCTCTATTTACTGTTGGCGGTGCAGGCCGGTCCTTTAGAGGCAGTTTCTGCAACAAGCATCACATGTGAATCTGCCAAGTGACGCTGTTACTGTTTTGAACCTTTGTGCCCGTTGCCAAGCTGCTGTACCCACTGGCTATGATGGGGAAGCAAGCCAGCCCACAGAAGTTGTTGCCATTTCCTTCTTTCACCAGGTGCGCCAGTCAATGTTTGGGGGCCTTCATGACAAGCTTACAAGCTTGTCCTTGAAGTGAAGCTAATGGGTTGATATTATGCCACACACAAAAAGGTCTTTTCACGATATCAGAATCTATCAGTTGTAATCTATTTTTGACGAAAATTATTTTCACAAAATATGCTGTTTGCCCTTATTTCAGACAGCCTGCCAGCGCAGAGAATTTTTCCAGATATTAGCCGTGAGGAATGGATGATGATAGTGTCTGCAAATTGCAAGCATTTATTACTTAAGCCCAGACAAGTTCAATTCATTATATGAAAGGTAGGTGATTAAAGAGTTTTTCAATGGGACGCATGTCGTAACCTGCATGAACAATGACAATTATCCTCACAAGTGAGGTTGGCAGTAATCTACTCCTGACAAGATCTTAAGACAGCCACGATCAGCCCTGCACAGCATGACATTTGTAGAAATACTCTGGGGAGACATAATCAATAGAATGGATTTTGCTCTGGATTTGATCTTTTGCAAGGAGTTTTCTGTTTCAATTAAAAAGTCTACTTTTATTGTAAGTGGGTCATTGGCTAATGGCTCTTGTAGATCGGAATCTCGTGCATACTTGGGGTCGCTCTCTGAGTCAGAACATAACTCTTAAAATCTTTATTGGGCTATGGGCATTGCTATAAAAACCAACATTTTGTTGCCCATCCCTAACTGCCCTTGAACTGAGTGGTTTGCTGGCCCATTTCAGAGGGTAATTAAGTATCAATCACATTACTCTGGAATCAGATATAGGCCAGAGCAGGCAAGGACAGCAGATTTCCTTCCCTAAAGAACACTAGTCAACCGGATATGTTTTAACAACAACAATGGTTTCATGCTCGCCATTACTGAGACTGGTTTTATATTCCAGATTTAATGAATTTAAATTCCACCAGCTGCCATGATGGGATTTAAACCCATGTCCCCAGAGCATTAACCTAGATCTTTGGATTGCTAATGCAGTGATATTACCACAATCTTCCCCATATCCATTCTCATTCCACTGAGTACAAAATTTACGCTGACACTCCAGTGCTGTATGGAGGGAGTGCTGCATTGTTAGAGATGTCATTTGTCACAGAGATGTTAAAGTGATGTCCCATCAATCTTGTAAAATAAATGCAAAGGCATCCATGCGCAATATTGAAGAGGAACAGGGGAGTTTCCCCCCAATATCCTGGTCAAAAGTTGTCCCAAATTCAACAACTAAAAATAAATCCTCTGCTCTCATTGCTACTTTGGTGTTCATGGGGCTTTGGTGTTTACAAGATGGTTGCCATATTTTCCAAGATGCTTCATTGGCTGTAAAGTCCCACAGTTCAAAGATGTACAAGTTGGATGTATTGGCCATGCTAAATTGCCCCTTGATGTTCCTAGATGTACAAGTTGGATGTATTGGCCATGCTAAATTGCCCCTTGATGTCCCTAGATGTACAGGTTAGATGTATTGGCCGTGCTAAATGTATGGGATTACAGAGGAGGGGCAGGGGAGAGGGCTTGAGGTAAGACACGCTATCAAAGAGTCAGTGCCGACTCAATGGATGTCACAGTGGTTGGCACTGCGTGTCCCAGGTTCAATTCCGGCCTCAGGTCATCGTCTGTATAGAGCTTGCACGTTCCACAGAGGAAACTGTGTGGGTTTCCTCCGGATGCTTGGTTTCCTCCTACAGTCCAAAGATGTACAGATTACGTCGATTGGCCAAGCTAAATTAACCATAATGTCAGTGGGATTAGCAGTATAAATGAGGATTAAGCGAATAGCGCCAGGATAGGACTGAGGTTGGTACAGGTTTGATGGGCCAAATGTCCTCCTTCTATACTGTAGGGGTTCTAATCTACCAGGGCAGTACAGTGATATTATGGTTAGCACTGCTGCCTCACAGCATCAGGGTCTTGGGCTCAATTCCAGCTTCCGGTGACTGACTGGAACTTGCACGTTTCCTCTAAATCTCCATGGGTTTTCTCCAGCTGCTCCTGTTTCCTCCCACATGCAGGTTAGGTGGATTGGCCATACTAGATTGCCCCTTGGTGTCCCAAGATGTGAAGGTTAAGGGATATGACTATATTAAATGTATGGGGATAGGACAAGGGAGAAGATACTCTTGTTGTGCAAATACCGGCGTTGGACTGGGGTAAATACAATAAGAAGTCTCACAACACCAGGTTAAAGTCTGACAGGTTTATCTGGTAGCAAAAGCCACAAGCTTTCAGAGCGCTGCCCCTTCATCAGGTGAGTGAAGATTTCAGTTCACAAACAGGGCATATAAACACACAAACTCAATTTACAAAATAATGGCTGGAATGTGAGTCTTTACAGGTAATCAAGTCTTAAAAGGTACAGACAATGTGAGTGGAGAGAAGGTTAAGCACAGGTTAAAGAGATATGTATTGTCTCCAGCCAGAACAGTCAGAGAGATTTTGCAAGTCCAGGCAAGTAGCGGGGGTGGCAGATAGTGCGACATAAACCCAAGATCCCGATGAGGCTGTCCTCATGTGTGTTGAACTTGGCTATCAGTCTCTACTCAGTGACTGTGCGTTGTCATATGTCGTGAAGTTCCGACACGCCACAGCGAAAAATCGCACCAATCACTTCAGAAGACGGGACATGGCAGACAGAATACTCTTTATTGTCCAGTACTTCCTCAGAGCAGAGAAGCTACGACACCTTCTCCAGAGCCTTCAACATCATTGATGAAGACAAACATTTTGCCAAGGCCATCCCCACACCCCCACTTCTTGCCTTCAAACAACTGCACAACTCAAACACACCATTGTCCGCAGAAAAGCTACCCAGCCTTCAGGAGAACAGTGACCACGATAGCACACAACCCTGCCACAGCAATCTACGTAAGACGTGCCGGATCACTGACGGGGATAACACCATCTCACGTGAGAATATCATCCACCAGGTACACGGTACATAGTCTTGCAACTCGGCCAATGTTGTGTACCTGATGCGTTACAGAAAAGGATGTCCCCAAGGCTGGTACATTGAGGAGACCATTGCATGTGCTTTGACACCGGATGAATTCCTGTTGGGGAACACTTCAGCGGTCACAGGCATTCGGCCTCTGATCTTCGGTTAAACGTTCTCCAAGGTGGCCTTCACGACACACGACAGTGCAGAGTCGCTGAGCAGGGATTGACGGCTAAGTTAGGGATTCTATGATCTACTTTGGGAGGCTCTGAGAAAATTAGAGAGCAGCAAGTCTGCCTGTATTTTGTTCATTCTCCAACTGAGT
The DNA here is from genome assembly GCA_024679065.1 of Sphyrna mokarran. Lineage (NCBI taxonomy): Eukaryota > Metazoa > Chordata > Chondrichthyes > Carcharhiniformes > Carcharhinidae > Sphyrna > Sphyrna mokarran. The sequence continues at coordinate 8,133,538 of JAGIQG010000018.1, forward strand.
CATCAGATGAGACACAAAACTCTTCCAATTTGATTCAGGAAAAATTCTGCTTACCCAAACACAGTTGAAGAATGTCTGCTCTCTCTAACACTTGGCTACAATTGGACTTTGAAGGGATGATTCAAGTGAAGTGAATGCAGTGGAAAATTGGCGTGTCTGAGGAATGAGCTGTTATTGAGGATCCCCTATTGCCCTTATTTACATAAAGTTATCACCCTTTGATTAGCCCGCAGTCACTGCACTCGGTACTTTAACCTCTAAGCTTCCAGACATTGATTTGTGACATGCAAAGTCAATACTTGTCTAGTTATGATTAATTAGTGTTTTTTTAATTTTATTTAAACACACCAGATATTCACAGAATAACAGACGTCATTCGAGGTGTCAAATGCCGATAAGATCACTTGGTCGTGCTTTCCATGGGTTTAGTCATTTTTACTTCACGTTAAGCACAGACGTGAGAACATTTCCAATACAACGCACTCACCTTAGTCAAGATTCGTTAATGAACAAAAATAACATTATAGGCAATAAGTTGTCACTGATACATAAAACAGGAGAAACACAAAGATGTGCTGGTTAGGTGCATCGGTCATGTCTAAATTCTCTCTCAATGTAACCAAACAGTTGCCGGATTTTCAAAGCAACTTCATTACATTGTTAATGGAAGCCTATTTGTGACTAAACTTTAAACTTTCTTTCTATTCCGAGACGTCCCTAAATTGTCTCAAATTTGGTTTTTAATCCATAGATCTATAAACGTGGACAGGGATCATGGGTAGAGATGGGAGCACCGGGGTGGCGGCGCGGGCTTGTTGGGCCGAAGGGCCTGTTTCCCGTGCTGTTTTGTTCTTTGTTCTTTTGAGTGGAAGAAAGGTAAATGAGGCAGAGTGATGGTAGGAGTCTCGTACCTCTGCGCTCTCTATTAACCACACAGACAAAAGTACTTGACACTGTACTTTACTGCTTTTGGAATAATTAAATGGATGAGGTATTAAATGAATACTTTGCATAGTATTGACCAAAGAGAAGGTTTTAGTGGATCATGAGCCTGGGGAAAGATATATAGATAGTTTGAGTCACATTGAGATCAAAAAGGAGGTGGTTTTGGGATTCTTGAGAAACATGAAAGTAAACAAATCCCCAGAATACTGAAAGAAACAAGGGAGAAAATTGCTGGGGCCTTGAGAGAAATCTTTGTACTTTCACTGGCTAGAGGGGAGGCCCCAGAGGATTGGAGAATAGCCAATGTTGTTCCTTTTGTTTAAGAAAGATAGCAAGAATAATCCAGGTAGTTACAGGCCGGTGGGCCTTACATCAGTGGTAGGGAAATTTTTGGAGAGGATTCTTCGAGACAGGCTTTATTCCTATTTGGAAATAAGCGGATGTATTAGTAAGAGGCAATATGGTTTTGTGAAGGGGAAGTTGTGTCTCACAAACTTGATTGAGTTTTTTTAAGGAAGTGAGGAATATGATTGATTGGAGTAGGGCAGTGGATGTTGTCTATATAGACTTCAGTAAGGCCTTTGACAAGGTCCCTCATGACAGACTGGTGAAGAAATTGAAATCACATGGAATCAGAGGTGAGCTGGCAAGGTGGATACAAAACTGGCCCAGTCAAATAAGACAGAGGATAGCAGTGGAAAGGTGATTTCTGAATGGAGGGCTGTGATAAGTGGTGTTTCTCAGGAATCAGTACTGGGACCTTTGCTGTTTGTAATATATATAAATGATTTGGAAGAAAATGTAACTGAATTGATTAGTAAGTTTGTGAATGACAATAAGTTTGGTGGATTTGTGGATAGCGATGAGGGCCATCAGAGCATACAGCAGGATATAGATCAGTTAGAAACTTGGGCAGAGAGATGGCAGATAGAGTTTAAACCAGACAAATGTGAAGTAATGCATTTTGGAAAGTCTAATACGGATAGGAAGTATACAATAAATGGCAGAACCCTTAAGAGTATTGTTTGGCAAAGGGATCTGTGTACACAGGTCACTGAAAATGGCAATGTAGGTGGAGAAGGTAGTCAAGAAGACATATGGCGTGCTTGCCTTCATCGGCCAGGATACTGAGTTTAAAAATTGGCAAGTCATGTTGCAGCTTTATGGAACCTTAAGTAGGCCGCACTTGGAATATAGTGTTCAATTCTGGTCGCCACACTAGCAGAAGGATGTGGAGGCTATGGAGAGAGTACAGAAAAGATTTACCAGGATGTTGCCTGGTATGGAGGGCATTAGCCACGAGGACAGGTTGTTGGAAAAACTTGGTTTGTTCTTACTGGAGCGATGGAGGTTGAGGGGAGACCTGACAGAAGTCTACAAGATTATGAGAGGCAGAGTGGATAGTCCGAAACTTTTTCCCAAGGTGGAAGAGTCAATTAATAGGGGGCATAGATTTAAGATGTGGGGACCAAGGTTTAAAGGAGATGGATGAGACAGATTTTTTTTACACAGAGAGGAGTGGGTGCCTGGAACTCATTGCAGGAGGTGGTGGTGGAAGCAGATACGGTAGTGACTTTTAAGGGATGTCTTGACAAGTACATGAACGAGGTGGGAATAGAGGGATACGGTCCACGGAAGTGTACGGGTTTTTAGTTAAGTCGGGCAGCATGGTCGGTGCAGGCTTTAAGGACCTGTTCCTGTGCTGTAATTTTCTTTGTTCTAACACATTGAGGATCCTGTTAAAATATCATGCCATTGACTCATTTTTTTGCAGTATATCATGAAGTATTTAAAATAAATTGCAAATAACATCTTTGCAACAACACAAAGACAGTGAAGCTGAGAGATAGCTAAAAATAGAATGGGAACTCATGTAGTCTACAAGTTTGAATAACCTGGGAGAGAATGCATTGAAAGTTGTAACTTAATCCGAGTTCAGGCGCAGTTTATGTTGTCAATGCAACACTTCAATGATACGATAGCAGTGTCCCTCTCACACCTTTGCCGTCCTGCATTCATTTGAAAATACAATATAGGAAGTCTTAAGAGTTTGTTGTGGGGATCATATGATTGTGACTGATAGACAACTAGCATTGTTGAAGAGGAAGAATAATTTTATCAGGCCCCAGGGTGGGTTTTAACTCCGAGCAGGCAGCAGGAACGGCATTCATCCGATGAGGACTGAGCCATTTAAGGGGCCTGGTCTCCTTTCGTTCCTGCTCTGAGCAAAACGTCGACATTCACAACCTTATGTGGAAGACTTGGGAGGTTCAGGAGGTTGCTGGTGGCAGACGAGATGAGCTCTTGGCAAATTGCTGCCGATAGGGACTCAAACTAACTAACAGACGGGGTCAGATCCACATGCACGACTTTAATGCTTAAGTACAGTAGAATTAAGTATGGTACTTGGAGCTAAGGATTAACATGGGACCAGCTGGGTGACATAAACGGGCCAAAGTCTCTTCATCCGAGGCTCAGTTGGGAGCACTTTCACCTTTAAGTTGGAAGATTGTGGGTTTGGTTTTCATTTGACACTGGAATGCAGCATCAGACAGTACCCTGTGCAGTACTGAGGGAGCACTGCACTGTCCGAGATGCCACCTTTTGGACAAAATGATAAACAGTGGATATAAATGATCTCATTGCACCATTTCATCTCTAATACCCTGGTCAATATTTAATCATTCAACCAACATCACATAAACAGACTATTCAACCATTACCACATTTGGTGTTAGTGGTCAGTATAGTGGCGCAGTGGTTAGTGCTGCTGCCTTACGCTGCTTTTTATGTTGAATGACAACATCAATGCAACAGAAAAACCCACTTTTTACAGTAAACTCTTTAGTATTTGGCACGCATGGAGAGTAGATGGTGCCATATAATCAAAAATGATGGTTAACAGAGATTACATTTACTAATGAAATTGCAGTGCAATACTTGTAGCATGAATGTAATGCTCTAACCATGTTAGGGGTTGTGCATTTTAACAGAAAAAGAAAAGACTTGGTTTGCACATGTAGATTCAATCTAACACGCAACTGGTTTTAATGAAGAGCTGCTCTCTGCGTTGCATCAGAATACAAAACTGAAAGTAAAATGGCAGCATAAACATGCACCCTAATGAAATCACCATCAAATCATGTGATCAGCTCTTAAATCAACCTTCATCCTTCTGTAAATAAGGGAGGATCAATTTAGAACAGAGTTGAGGAGGAACTTCTTCTCTCAGAGGGTAGTAAATCTCTGGAATTCTCTGCCCATTGAAGCAGTGGAGCTACCTTGTTGAATATGTTTAAGTCACAAGTAGATAGATTTCTGATCAATAAGGGAATTAAAGGTTATGGGAAACGGGGGGGGGGGGGGGTAAGTGGAACTGAACCACTTTCAGATCAACCAATAACTTATTAAATGGCAGAGCAGGCTTAAGGGGCTACTCCTCCGATTTCTTATGTTCTTAAATACATAACAATGCAAGTACTCAAAGTTAAAAAAATTGCCGTTGCTTCTATGCTTTTAACAGTACATTAAAATGTAAATTGAGATATAAAATAATGCAGTATAGTAGTAAGGGTTCTGGATAACAACTTAATTATTTCCAGTTGGTGGAGCAGCAATTTGTATAACACCACAAATTCCAGCTAATCGAGAATTTCAATTGGTGAAATGCCAGATTACATAAAGGCCACAATTCCCATCTCGTCGATCCAATTTTTTTTTAGCACGGTGGGCCGGGATATTGTCACGTCGGCCGATTCGCTAAGTTACCACGACTGTTCATGCTTCCGCCTTCAGCGCCAAATTTCCCTACAATTTAAATGAGATTGGCAGATCTAGGATTGAATTCCCGAGCCTGCTAGCCTCTCCCACTTCGCTAGAATGTTTCAATCCAGCAGGGTTTTGAGTAACTCCCCACTTTTGGAGAACTAGTGGCCCCAACCTACCTTGGAACTGTCCATCGGGCAGTGCCAAGCAGGTGGGGCCTGTGTGCAGGGCTGAGGGGGGGGGTGGTCCTACTGCCACTCTGCCAGTGGAATTGATGGGGGCAGGAGGGAGGCCAGTGATTGAGGTTGGAAGGGTACGCACTGCGGGAGGCTAAGGAGAGGTTAGTACTGCGGGGGTCAGCTGAAGATATGGACAATCCAGGATGGGGGCTTGAAGCTGGCCTGGGAGTGGCCATGCTTGGGCTGTGGAGGTGGGGTTTGGGGGAGGGGGTAGGGGGCAGCATTGTGGAGGTTGCAGAACTGTCCAGCAAACAAGAGGCAGAGAGTTGGGGACCAGTGCGGATGTGCAGAGTCCCGCTGGTTTCAGTCTCTGGGATGGGAATAGGCCCTGTCCCTGTAAATCTAATGACATTCTTGTTGGTGGCCTCTGCAGTGCACAGAATGGGAGATTCAAGTGTGAATCCCACTGAAAAAAAAACATGAATTACTCCAGTTTGCCCACAAATACAACATTTGCAAGGGGTGGGCGGGAGGAATTTTCCCAAAAATAATTAGTGCAGCAGGATGGGAGAATTGACATCTTCAGTCTTCTCAGTGGGTTGACAAAAGTGCGACGATAACTTCTTTCGATATTAGCCAATAACCATCCGTGTTATGTAGCATTTATTGTACTAATTTGTCTTGAAACACTTCTTTCTGAAGCACCATAACTTTCAGATTGATGTAACTGCGCTAGCTATGCCCCAGAAACAATAATGAGTTAGGTGACCACTTAAATCGACCTCTTTAGCTGCTATCGCGTAATGAACAGAAAAGGAAAGAAGTCTCCACTTTGCGTACTAATTGAATGGAAAAGCTTTGCGATCAAAGTAGAGAGAGAGAGTAGTTTGGAGACTGAAAGTTTAAATCTTGCCTCACTGCTTTATTGTAAGATGAAAGGATTTGTTTTGCTACAATGCTTTGAAAGAATTTCACTTCTCCATTTAAAACAAGCGTCATTGAGGTAATTCCTTTCTTTATCTGACCACCACACAATGCCCTGTTCTGTAATTCCACTTACTATTGTCTTTTAAATACAAGCATCGATTTCCCCCCCACCATTAACTTTCACAAAACGCTGCAGTGAAATTGACCTAAATCTTCAATCGACACAAAACCCCCACAGTGAAATGCACTTTGTAAGATCTGCTCTACGAAAAGATCAATTTCTAAGTGACTGTTTCATTTTTTTTTGTTCTGATGTTGATTTGACCATTTGCTTATAATCCTTTGCGTTGCTTCATACTGTTCCCAGTACTGGAGTTGCACTTTCACAGCACGCTGGTGTTTGACATAGATAAAAGTACAGTTTCCAGGATTATGTTGCAATTTTTGAATATCAAAGGCTGGCAATAAAACACTCACTGGCTTCCCTGATAATTGTTTTCAACTCATCTTTATGTGCTGCATAATTGAGGGGCCTACGCTAGTGGAAAGCAAATCAGGTCGGGTTTACACAGTCTCACTTGTCATCTGATAATGAGTAAGCTGGGAGGATTTCCATTCTTGCTATTCTGTGAAGAGGTTTTACTACTGTACCTCCCATATTAGATGTTCATCCCCAGGGAAAACTCTGCGTCTCCCTTTGTAAAGTACCTCTGTGGGAATTCTGCAACACCGTATCTCTGAACAATGTAGGTTTAAGCCTCAATCCATCACACGCATTCATTGCACAACAATTGAAGTAAATGTCCCAGGACTACTGTAACACGTCTGAATCAAGAGAGAGAATGCGGCTGGGTTACAGCTTCTGGAGTTTATTCACAACTTAGCCTTTTTGTGCAGGAATGTTCCCGGTGTTCTGTTCGACATGACCTGTTATGTTACTCACTACGGTACTATTTTTTTTAACAATGAATAGATAAGACCATACAAAGGGCCGAGACTTAGAGGCTCGAATTGTTTGATCATTTAATACGATATTGCTGATGTGTCATACCCTTTATCTAGTGGACAATAGAAAGTTTAAGTTTTTATCTATTTTCCTTCCTCCCTTTTCCTCAGGAAGCCTCTTGTCCCACACGTTGCTGGGAGGCCAGACAGATTATGAGCTAAAATAATTCCCTGTGTTCTAACCCAAAAAGGGAATGATGTATTTATAAACTAGAACAGCAGAAACCTAAATAAAATGCAGATCTTTTTATTGGATTTTCACAGTAACTTCATTGTAGTGTTAATGTAAGCGTACTTGTGACATTAACAAATAAATAAAATGTTGAGTATCCTTTATCCAAAACCCTTGGGATTGATTGCATTTTGGGTTTCAGATCATTCTGATCATTTTTTAGATGTTAAGCTTACTTGACAATTGCTTAAACTGAGGCTAAATTTAGCATAAAGTTTGTAAAATGGCCAGAGAATTAATGTTGCTGAATGATATATACAGGGTACATGAAAAGTTTCATATGTTCATCATGTTACAGTGCAGGCTAACAAGTAAACTTCCACCCTACAGGTTGATGAGGTTCAAAGGAAGCATGGGCTGAGATTCTCTGCCTGCCCCGGCTGTGTGTTTCACGCCAGTGGGAGGTGGCTCATTGATAGCAGTGGGATTCTTCAGTTCCACCAATGTCAATAGGAATTCCCATTGATGTCACCCCAATCCAGCAGGAACCCATGGCAGGGGGGTGGGGAGGGGCGCGACTCAGTTGGGACCGGAAAATCACATCTGTGTGAATGGAGAATTCGGTTTTTGAATATAGGGATAAAACATATGAGTATTGCTGAAAAAAAGATAGGCTGTCAAAATTTTTCATCCTGCACTCATCAGGACCATGGCAACAATACCAATGTATTCTCATACAATATAAAGGTGTTTATGCTGTGCAATATAGTGCTTGTGAAATGCAGCGCTACTTAGCACAGTGCTATGTAGCGCAGCATTATGTAACGCAGAACTACAGAGCACAGCACTGTGTAACGCAGCACTGTGTAATGCAGCACAATATAACAGCATTATATAATACAACATTATATTGCACAGCATTATATTGCACAGCATTATATTGTGCATGGGGAATTTTTTCCATTATTCAGCCAACATTTATTTCCCAATTAATGCTATGAAAAACAGATTAACCGGTCATTGTTCTCCTAGCTGTGTGTGAGACAATGAGTATGCTGATGGGGATTTGAATATAGATCATATTGGCTGCTGCGTTGCCTTACAATACAACACACACTGCAATTGAAAAGGGTTCACTGGCTGTGATGTGGTCTGAGATGTCTGGGAGGATATGACAGGCACTATATTTAAACCTTTCATTCAACAATTTTCCGGGAACATTAAATAACAAAACATACCACATGGTCTGGGAAGGGTGGATTTAGATTTTGTGAGATAGTGTAGAATTGGTGTGAGTGAATTGACAGATTATTATACAATGGAACTTCAGTGGAAATCTAAATGGTGAGCTATAACGTGGCTACTGACTTGCTATCACCCCGTTTACATTAGTGTATGAAATGAAAGGTTACCCATTGGCATTCCCATGCTGGGGGTGGATTCCAATCTCCAGTTGTAATCTGAGTGAATGAATGAGTACATCACTTACAACAGGAGTTTAGGGAACTCGTATAGAAATTCTATTTGATAAACACCCTACAATTCAAACTTGATGGAGATGGCGTAGTGGTATTGTCACTGGATAGTAATCCGGAGGCCTAGGGTAATGCTCTGGGGTCCTGGGTTCGAATCCCACCAAGGCAGATGGTGAAATTTGAATTCAATAAAAATCTGGAATTAAAGGTCTAATGGTGACCACGAAACTGTTGTCGATTGTCGGAAAAATTCTGGTTCACTAATGTCCTTTAAGGAAGGAAATGTGGCATCTTTACCCAGTCTGACCTAAATGTGACTCCAGCCCCACAGCAATATGGTTGACTCTTAAATGCTGCTCAGTTTGAGGGCAACTAGGAATGGGTAACAATTGCTTGCCTTGCCAGCGACACCCACACCCATGAAATATAGAACAGTACAGCGCAGGAGCAAGCCTTTCGATATTGTGTCGAACATGATGCCAAATTAAACTAATCCTTTCTGCCTGCCCTTGATCAACATCCTTCTATTCCTTGTATATTCATGTGTTTATCTAAAAACCCTTTAAATACCCCTATTTCATCACCATCACTCCCTCAGCGTGTTCTGGACACTTACCATTCTCTGTGTAAAATACTTTGCCCCTCACTTCCTTTGAACTTTCTCCCTCTCACCTTAAGTGCATGCTTACATTAGACATTTCAACCCTGAGAAAAAGATTCTGACTCTCAACCCTATCAATGTCTTTAATAGTTTTGTAGATTTCTATTAGGTCTCCTCTCAGCATCCAAAAACAACTCTAGTTTGTCCAACCTCTCCTTATAGCTCATACCCTCTAATCCAGACAGCATCCTAGTAAACCTCTTCTGCACACTCTCCAAAGCCTCCACATCCTTCCCATATTGTGGTGATACAAATTCAATGGAAATCTCTCAAGTGCGGCCTAGCCACACTTTTATAAAGCTCCTGACTCTTGTACTCAAGTCCCCTATTCAATAAAGACAAGCATCTCATATGCCTTCTTCCTCAATAGTTCAGTCTAACAAAAGTCAATCGATCTTAGTGTTGGAAATGTCAGTTGATCACATCCTGTTGGGAGAAAAGATTTCCAGATTTATTCTCCCCTCCCTCTTTCCCCCTGTTGCTTCTTTTCAAACTGACTCAGCAGTAACTAAGGTTGATGTATTAATTTGGACTGTGGTGGCAAGTTCTAGTCTACTGGTTCAACCAGCAAGTTATCTTTTCATTAAATACCAGCCCCGCAACCTCTGATCTCAGGAGGTGGATATATCCCTGAAGATGTACGAGGAGATCCCCCATCCCCGTGAGGCTCCTGCTCAGAGATTGCATGGGAAATGCTCGGGAAGTCCAAACTTTTGATGGACAATTTCCCTGTCCTTGGGACCATCCAATACTCTCATTTATATCTCAGACTTTGGTTTGGTTCTGATTCCCTGAGCAGAATAGTTAACTAGGGAAGGTTAGAAAGGTTAAAACCACTTAACTCTAAGGTAACTTTCGTACTGAATCACATGACACTCTTTACCCTCCCTCCCATGAATACAGCACCTATACCTCCCACTGAGATCCTCAACCATTTCCCCTCCGCACCCTGATTATCCTTAACTGTCCATCTACCCCTCCCAGGGGCACTTACTGAAGGGCGTGAGTCCACGCTTGAGGGCACAATTATATCCCACTTGATCACAAATACTGGTGTGAGGAGTGCATCAGTCAGACTCAGGAATGAGAATTGTGCCATTGACTCAATGTTGGCACAAATAGGTAAACTATCCCTGCTTTTCCTCATTGTGGTTCAAGTCCAACTGTATAACACCATCGAATAAATAGGAAGCTCGCTAACATTTCTTAGAATTGAGGGCTTTCTTTTGTAGCATTATATTCTCCTGACTAACCACCAGGAAATTCTTTGTGAATGGCTTCCCATGGAAAACAATAGCTCTCTCTATGCATTTGTTATTGGGTTGGCTAATTCATGAAATCACATTTCAAGCTAAGAGATTCGTAGATTCATAAACCCTGTACTGATTTTAGTTCAATAAGAAGTGACATGGAACCATTTTGTGGGCACGGATCTTGTCAATCTCAGTCAGCAAGGAACAGTTGACATTTCACTCTGCTTCTCGACGGAAGGCCAGACAAAATAGGAACAGGAGTAGGCCATTTGGCCCCTCGGGCTTACCCCACCATTCAGTCACCATTGACTCCTTGTGAATTTACCTTGTCACATGAGGAACAGTTGAGGACTCTGGGTCTGTACTCGTTGGAGTTAAGAACGACGGGGATCTTATTAAAACTTACAGGATACTGCGAGGCCTGGATAGAGGGGACGTGAGCAGCATGTTTCCATTAATAGGAAAAACTAGAACCAGAGAGGGCACAGCCTCAAGCTAAAGAACCGATCCTTTAAAACAGAGATGAGGAGGAATTTCTTCAGGGAGAGAGTGGTGAAATCTGTGGAACTCTTAGCCACAGAAGGCTATGGAGGCCAAGTCATTGAGTGTCCTTAAGACAAGATAGATAGATTCTTGATTAATAAAGGGGTCAGAGGTTATGAGGAAAAGGGAAAGAGAAAAATATCAGCCATGATTGAATGATGGAGCAAACCCGATGGGCCGAGTGGCTTAATTCTGCTTCTATATTTTATGGCCTTACACCAGCACTATAATGAAATTAGGAAGAAGCAGCAGAGAATGTAATCCTGAAATTATTCTACTTATAACAGGAAAGGTTAAGGGAGGGTGCAATAGAGATCTTCCAAGTAAAGAAATCAGGCCAAAATTGTCCTAACACAAATTTAAGATAATTTGGAAAAAGATCCAGAGTGAGATGAAGAGAATTTTTCTTCCATGCGTGGTTGTTGTGTTCTGAAATACGTTACCTCAAAAAGGGCATTGGAAGCAGATTCAATAAGTGGAATTTTTCATTCTGGGATTAAGTCCTGTGGCAGGGACAGGGAGAATTTCCTGCAGGGGACGTCACGGGAATTCGTGCCACATCATTTTTAAGTTTTATTTGTGTCACAAGTAGGTTTACATTAGCACAGCAATGAAGTTACTGTGAAAATCCCCGAGTCACCACACTCCGGTGCCTGTTCGGGTACACTGAGGGAGAATTTAGCACGGCCAATGCACCTAACCAGCACGGCTCGCTGAACGTGGGAAGAGATCCGGAGGAAACCCATGGTGAAACGGGAAGATACCCCCAAACCAGAGGAAAGCCCTTAATGCTGGAAAAAATAGAACTCTCGTCTTTTTCCTTTGTGACATTTGTTGTGAGCGGAACTCAGAAAAGTAGGAAGGTTATGCTTCAGTTGTACAAGTGTGACCACATCTGGAGTACTTTGTACAGTATTGGTCACATTACTTAACGAAATATCTTAATGTGTTAGAAGCAATTGGGTGAAGACTTACTAGACTGATTCAAGGAATGGGTAGGTTGTCTTATGAGGAAAGGTTGAAGAGGTTAGATTTGGTGTCAACCAGAGTTTAGAAGAGGTGGCTTCATCAAAACCTTTCAGATCCAAAGGAGTATTGACAAGGTGGATATGGAATGGATTATTCCTGATGGAGAATCTGGAACAAGGGGTGCCTTTTTAAAAATAAGGGGGTCACTTGATAAGGCGAGATAAGGAGAATGTTTTCTCTCAGATGGTTATGAGTCTCTGCAACTCATTTCCTCAAAAGGCAGTGGAAGCAGAGCCTTTGAATATTTTTAAAAGTGAAGCTGGATAGATTTTTGATTAACAAAGGAGTGAAAGGTTATTGGGGGTTGGTTGGAATCGTAGAGTCACTAGTGCAGAAGGAGACCATTTGGCCCATCAATTCCGCACCGATCACAATCCCACCCAGGCCCTATTCCTTATACATTTACCCTGCCAATCCCCCGACACTAAGGAACAATTTGGCATAGCCAACAAACCTAACCCACACATCTTTGGACAATGAGAGGAAAGCAGAGGAAATCCACAGGGAGACAGTGATCCGAAATTGAACACTGGACACTTATACCCCAGGATCCCTGGTGCTATGAGGCAGTAGTGCTGACCACTGTGTCACCCACTGCAGAGCTAATGGAAATCTGTGATTAATAAATATATAAATGCCTGCTATTTGGTCGCATGGGATTTACGCATTCTTTATGGCTGGCTGGAAGAGAATGTGTGTGGGGATTTGCAGGGGTGGGGGGTTGAGATTACAATCAGCCATGATTTTATTTAATGATGGAGCAGACTCAAGGGGCTGAGTGGCCTACTCCTGCTCTGAATTTGGGGAAATGAAATCATCGGCTGATTGGTTGATGTTACAGGCACTACCTGCCGCAGGCTGGAATAACTCTGGGGTATAAGTGTCCAGGGTCACAGTGACTTTGACAGCCACTAGCACGCACGTACACAGTGGAGTAAGGCCCCCCCAAGGGCTGTCTCCTCTCTGTGCAGCTGCAGCTCCTGAACTCCAGCCAACATCCATCCCTACAGCCACCCCTGCAATTCCCCATACACATTCTCTTCCAGCCAGCCAGAATGAATACCAAATACCAAACCCCATGTGACCAAGCAGCAGACATTCACTTATTCATCTAGTAGTCAAAAGTAGGTTTACATTGACACTGCAGTGACGTTTAGTGTGAAAATCCCTAGTCGCCACACTCCGGCACCTGTTCGGGTACACCGAGGAAGAATTTAGCACGGCCAGTGCACCTAACCAGCACGTCTTTAGGACTATGGGAGGAAATCGGAGCACTCGGAGAAAACCCACACAGATGCAGGGAAAACCACATAGATGCACAGAGGCAGTGACTCAAACCGGGAATTGAACCTTTGATCCTGGTACTGCTAAACATTGTGCCATCCAAGAATCACTATATAAAACCTCATTACTAACTGGAGAAATCACTCCCAAGTGTGATGATTGCTACCTCTAGTGACCAACACTCCCAGGAAAACTCAAAAGCAGCACGTTCACCTTCCAAATTAGTTGCTATGCTCCTGTGCCTGTTCAGGTACACCGAGGGAGAATTTAGCATGGCCAGCACGTCTTTCGGACTTTGAAAGGAAAGCAGAACACCTGGAGAAAACATACAGTGAAATGGGAAGATTTACCTGGGAGCAGCTCATAATTCCTTTAAACATCCCAGGAATGGGTCCCTCTAGGCTGTTCCTACCCATGACTGGTTTGACTAATTCAGAGATTGCTGAATAGAATGGCAGAGCATTAAAAGAACCAGTGAAACTCAACAGCAAGTGAATTTGCCGATACTGCCTCTCAAACCCCAGCCTGCTTAAAATAGGTGTTGGCCAATTTTAAAGTGGATATACGGAGTGCCTAAAGGGGAAATCTGATCCAAAGGGTGTAATTTTCCCATTCCACCTGCCAGAGGACGGAAAAATTTAGCGAACCATGCAAAGACCCATTGACTTGGGGCAGGAATTTCTGGTCTTGGGATGAGTGTGGCGGGAAAATCCCATCCAATATAGACAGAATTTGACACTATGTGGACATGCAGTATTACAAGCTAGCCATCAGTGCCCTGGCTCTCGCTCTATGAAGGCAAAGCAGCTGTTCCCAAGTTAACCCTCTCCAAACACTCTCCTTACATCCTTGGCTTTCCATCCCTTCGGTCAATGCCAGTCAAACAGCAATTCGCTCACCCTGTTTCATTGCATTGTATAATCCAGTAAATTTGGCATTAAATGCCAATCTTGGTTGACCATTTGACACATCATGTTAGCACATAGGTGGCACAGTAGCACAGTGACGAGCACTGCCGCTTCACAACTCCAGGGGCCTGGGTTCAATTCTCAGCTCGGGTCACTGTTTGTGTGGAGCTTGCACATTCTCCTTGAGTCTGCGTGGGTTTCCTCCGGGTGCTCCGGTTTCCTCCCACAGTCCAAAGATATGCAGGTTAGGTTAATTGGCCATGCTAAGTTGCCCCTTAGTGTCCCAGGATACGTAGGTTAGAGGAATTAGCGGATGAATATGTGGGGATATGGGGATGGAGCCTGGGTGGGATTGTAGTCAGTGCAGACTTGATGGGCTGAATGGCCTCTTTCTGCACTGTAGGGATTCTATGATGACCTATGGTTTGGTAGATGATTATAATTCACATTTCTAGGATGATCTATGACGATTACCTATGGATTGGGTCAGAGATTAAATAAACCATCAGCACGATGCCAGTGTCACTGACATGTCCTAACGCTGATGTTCAGTAAATGTTACAGCTCGATGTGTCTTTATTGTGATGTCTCCAACAAAGCCTGAGAGCATGGAAGGTCTGAAGCCGCCAGAACTAAGGAAAGCCTCTCCGTGAATTCTTAAAAGATTTTCTCAGATGAAGCCCCGTCATTCTTTCCCAGATTTCTGTCAGCTGGACTAAATGAGCACTAATGACTTTAATTACTTTAACAAAATATCAAAATCTATTTTTCTGTTTTGGTCACATTAATTGGTGTAGCCTGAAAGACAAATGACATCTACTGGATGTAGCGGTGATGCTGGAAGTAATTAACAAGACAGGAACAAGTTTGATTTTCCAAGCGTTTCATCCATATTATTGTTTCCCTGGCTCCCTTTGTCTGGTTTGAATTAAATACGGCGAAGGGAATCATTTGGGAGCTTGTTGTCTAACCAAAATGAGTGATGGGAACTTGAATGCTGCAAATGAGGAAAAGTAGGTTGCCAATACGTGCTATTGACCAGCGAGGTTCAAAGAAAGGTTCAAATGAAGCCAGTGGCTGCAAGATACTGTACTTAGGAGAATTGTGGCATTGCCTAAAATCTAATTGAAAACACCCTGAATTCGCTGAAAATTCAGCTCTTAAATATATCACAAAGAAATGACTCATCCTAATCATTGCGAATGGTTGAGTGTCCCATTAATTTCAATAATTTGACTGCCGTTTTCTTCAACCCACTTGCTCATTCTTCTTCCAAAGTTCCACCTGACCATGTTGTAAGAATCAGAGGGGGTCCTTGTGGAAAACAGCAGATGCATGTCCGAGTCCTTTCTCTGAATGGCACAATATGTTTGAACAATGTGACTAGGCTGCACTTAGAGAAACTAATCAACTACCCAGATGGTACAATGTAGAACTGCACTGGATGATAATGGGTCATGAGAATGAGTATCTTCTCACATTTAATGGTGACTTGATGATGAGTTATCTGATTTGATTACATTGCTCCAGCTGCCATTGGGAATTATACTTCATGCCCACAGACCAGGCTAATCCCAGAAATAGAGGGTTTGCATATGAGAAGTGGTAGAGGAGTCTGGGTCAATACTTGGAGTATAGAAGGATGGAGGGCTGGGGGAGTCGAATTGAAACTTACAGAATACTGAGAGACCTGGATAGAGGGGACATAGAAAGGATGTTGCCATTAGCAGGAGAGACTAGAACTCGAGGGCACTACCTCAGACTGAGGGGACGCTCCTTTAAAACTGAGATGAGGAATTTCTTCAGCCGAGAGTGGTGAATCTATGGAACTCATTGCCACAGACAGCTGTGGAGGCCAGGTCATTGAGTGTGTTTAAGACAGACTTAGATAGGTTCTTGATCAATAAGGGGAAATCAAGGGTTACGGGAAGAAGGCAGGAGAATAGAATGAGAATCATATCAGCTATGATCGAATGGTGGAACAGACTCGAGGACAAAATGGCTTAATTCTGTTCCTATATTTCATAGTCTCATGGGCTGCAGGTGGGGAAATCAAATTAAGATTTTCATTAGTTCTTGCTATCCAGTGAGTGTTGCTGGAAGGTGGACTAATGAGGGCATTTGCAGTAGCCAGGGATCAGCTCAGTTGTGACAACGCACCCACTTGAATTTAGATTAGCAGTGTATGAAGATAACTTTAATGGGCTTCAATAATCAATGGACAGAATTTTCCCACTCCACCCAGCAGGGAAATGGTAGTGGGTGGGACACTGGCCATGCAAAAGTCCATTGACCTCCGGCAGGATTTTCAGGCCTTGGGGGGGGAGCACGACCAGAAAATTCCACCCAATGAGTTGACTTGTTTGCATTAAACTCATCCAGAGCTCTTTCACATTGCAGACAATCATCAAAAACAGCCAGAGGAGAGATAAAGGAGAATTCTTTTACACAGCCAGTTGTTAAGATCTGGAGATCACTGTCTGGATGGAAGCAGATTCAAGAGAAACATTCATGAAGGAGTTGGATAAAAGAATTCAAGAAATATATAAAGCTCTGGGGATCGAGCAGAGGAGTGGGGCTGGTTGAATAATTCTTTTATGGAGCAAGCACAGCTTTGACTGGCTAAATTGTCTCTCTGACAGAAGCAATTGGAGCTCAATTCTTTATTCCATTGATATTAGTAATTGTGTATTGTACTGCAGATACAATAGCAAAACAGTCAGAGTATGTTCAGTGTATTTGATATTGGAAATGTGTTGTAAAAATCCAGCCAGAGAATGATACCAAGCTTGGACTAATCCGAGATTACCCTTGTATATTCCCTCACAACTACTCAATGGGCCTACTGTATATGCGATGGGTATCACCTGCAGCTACGGCAGGACCATTCCTGGGATGGGTCTTAGGATGGTGCACAGATGCATGTGTGAGGGGTGGGGGGTACTGTGGTCGCCATGAACACTGTTCTTGCAGTCTATCCATCTGACACACTGCTGTCCCAGTCGCAATTCAACCAGTGGTGAAGGAGGAAATTGGAAGTCTGCCCACCTGTGGACTAATGGAGATGCTTATTTGCAGCCAAATAGCCACCTAAGGGCCTTTAAAAGTACAAAGAGTTGTGAACATAGACCAGTCCATCACGCAAACCAGTCTCCATCCATTAACTCTTCCTACACTTCCAGCTGCCTTGGAAAAGCAACCAACATAACTGAGGACACCACGCACTCCGGACATTCTCTCTTCCTCGGGAAGAGGAGACAAAAGTCTGTGCCAACTGACTCAAGAGCACCTTCCCTGCCGCGATTAGACTTTTGAATGGACCTACCTCGCACTCAGTTGATCTTTCTCTACACCTTAGCTATGACTGCAACACTACATTCTGAACCTCTCCTTTCCTTCTTTATGAAAGTATGTCTATACAGCATGCAAGAAACAATACTTTTCACTGTAATCTAATACAAGTGACAATAATAAATCAAATCAAAATTCTCCCACCCCTGCTGTGTTTCTTTATCAACCCCCTTTGTCCATTGGATCTTCCTACACATGCATTCCCCCCACCTCTCCATGCTGCCCCTCACCTGCCATTCTATCCCACTCAAAGCTCCCTTCAACTCCCTCACCTCCTCCTCCCACCCACCCCCATAGGGGCCTTGCCCCAGCAAAACTGGGCACTGACCTTCCAAGCTGTCTCCGTTGCAGCTCACTACCTTCTCGACTAGCCAGCAGAGAGCTGCTGGTTACTCGATTGGCTGGCATCTCTCCAAGGTGGGACTTCCTCCCAGGGTGGGGGCCTGAGGCCTACTTCAAGCCAGTTAACATCCTGATGTTTATGCCAACCTGCCCAAACACCCTGCTCCTATTTTCTGATTCTGAAGCCTCTGGGTTCAATGCCCATTCTTGCACAAAACCCAATTTGCCAGTTTAATATAATACTGAAGGACAGCTGAACTCAGATACTTTGTGAAGCAGGTAAGAGCCAGGATTCTCCCAAAAAGTTCCAAATTCTTTTGAAGATGGATATACTGTTTGGGAGTCTTTGTTGGGGGGGATAATACTGTTGGGATTGGGAGACTTTATAGACCTCCTAAATAAGTTCTAGAGCCGGTAGAGAAAGGAGTGCAAAGTCCAATTCTGGTCAGAGTCTTAACGTCCATCTGATTGGTCGTTTTTTCTTGTCTGTATTATAGATGTTCCCAGTCCCTGTAATTTACTCCTCCAACCTATGCACCCTAATTCTCTCCTCATGGCCTCAATTACCCTTCCCCCAGCTATAACTACCGCCCCCAGCTTCATGCCTATCCCTATCCATCACTAAGGTGAACGTAACCGAATTGTGGTCACTATCACCAAAATGTTCACTAACTTCCAAGCCTAACACCTGGTCTGGCTCATTGCCCAGCACCAAATCCAATGTAGCCTCACCTCTAGTTGGCCTATCTACATACTGAGTCAAAAAACCTTCCTGCACACTTTGTACAAAAACTGACCCCTCTAACGTACTACAGCTATAGCTATTCCAATCAATATTAGTAAAGTTAAAGTCCCCCATAACAATTACCCTATTACTTTCACTCCTGTCCAGGATCGACTTTGCAATCCTTTCCTCTACCTCTCTAGAACTTTTAGGAGGTCTATAAAAGACTCCCAACAGGGTGACCTCTCCTCTCCTGTTTCTAATCTCAGCCCATACTACCTCAACAGACAAGTCCTCATCAAATTTCCTTTCTGTCACTGTGATACAGTCTTTGACTAATAATGCCACTCCTCCCCCCCTTCTACCTCCTTCTCTACTCCGACTGAAGCATTTGAACCCCGGAACCTGCAACAACCATTCCTGTCCCTGCTCTACCCATGTCTCTGAAATGTCGTTAAAATTCAGGACTGTATCCCAAATTAATGAATTGGATTAAAAAGCTGCTGATGTAAACTCTATATGCTTTCCCAGAGGGTTAGTCTGGGCCTCAGTATTACTGATCAGAAATGGTGACCAGTTGTGTGGCTAAAGTAAAATAAGGACAATCTCCCTTTAAATTTTTGCAGCCTGTAGTGGTTTCATGCTTAAATTAGTATGCTGACCTCAAGTTACCCTGTTTAACTTGGTTACACTAATTGAGCATGCAAGTGGAAGTGCATGTGACAGCTTTCTTGAAAGATAACTTTGTTATTTTCAGTACACAACGAAGAGGCCCAAAGTTCATGTGTCATCCTTCCTGGAATATCTCCCAGATTCTTGACTAAAGATTCTGTTCAATCTTCATTTTTGTTGAGGTGTTCTCCCACTCCTTTGGCTTCAGTGTGTCTCAGTTTTTAGCATGTTTGCCGGAGAGGTCGTGGTTTCACATCACACTCCAGAGATCGGAGCAGAAAACCCAGCCTGATGCTTCAATCACTTGTGCTGGGTTAATGCTGCAATAGCAAAGGCCCATCCTTCAAACAAATTGTTAAACCGAGACCCTTTTTAATTTAAACTGTTTAATCTCTCCTCGTACATTAACCCTTTCATCTCCACAATCAATCTGACAAACCTCCTCTGAACTGCCTCTGATGCCACCACATTCTTCTTCAAACAAGGAGGCCAAAACTGGACACAGTACACTGTGGTCTCACCAAAATCCTTTACAATTGCAAACATACTGCAGAGGAAATATTACCATAACGTGGAAAAGAGATAGGGAGATGGCTTAAAAGTTTAGTCACAAGGCATCTTACATTAACACTGCAAATGAAGTTATTGTGAAAATCTCCTAGTCACCACACTCCACTGCCTGTTTGGGTACACTGAGGGTACACAGCCAATGCACCTAACCAGCATGTCTAATTGGGAGGAAACAGCAGCTGGAGAAAATCCATGCAGACACACAGAGAACGTGCAGACTCTGCACAGTGACCCAAGCAGAGAATTGAAGCTGGGTCCTTGGTGCTGTGAGGCAGCAGTACTAACCATGGTGCCACCCACTGAGATACTAAGACTTAACAGGAAAAACAAAAACACCTTAGTCTGATAAAATTGAAACAAATAAAGCATGCGTACAGACTGACTAAAGAGAAATGGTTTAATGAGATGTTTGATGAAGTATTAGAGATGGAAATAAATCCCAGCATGAGAAATTCATAAGATGAAATTTCTTGACAGAAGGAATAAAAAGATAGCAGAAAATGGAAAAGTTGGTAAAGCACGTTTGAAAGGCATGCTGTGGCAAAATGGGCAGTGCATGTAAGTGAATGTATGATCGTCCCAATCAAGGGAGCCTCATGATTGAGGCAAACAATGGATGGAACATTGGCAACAGAAGTAAAGAACGCTTTGAAATTGATGAGTACAGGAAAAGTTCTAGGCATAGATAAACTAACAAGAGAACATCTGGGAGAAACAGGATTGGAAATGATAACAGGGATTTGTGATCAAATATATAACAATGGATTTATTAAGTTACCTAGGAAATAAAGCAATAGCGAGCAGTTTATAACTATGGACAGAATGAGCCATCTTATTAATGAAATGTATAATAAAGGACTAACATTTGAAACAGATACTGATGAAATGTAGTTTACATTTAGACTGATGGGAAAAAAGCAGAGAAGAGGAATATTTAAACTAAGGGTGATATTTAATGAATATCCGGATGTAAACAAATGTATTTACATAAAGCTTCAAAGGGTACAAATCCATAACATAGGAGTAAAATTGGATTATTAACCCTACCGAGTCGGCTCCATAATTCAATCATGGCTGATAATTTTCCCAATCCCATTCTCCCTCCCCCCCCGATTATCTTTACCAATGAGTAATTTCTGTCAGAAGTACACTCAATCACCTGTCCTCCACAGCCTTCTGTGGCAATGAATTCCACAGATTCACCACTGTCTAGCTGAAGAAATTGTTCTCCATCTCAGTTCTAAATGATTGCCTCTTTACTCTGAGGCTGTGCCCTTGGCTCCTAATCTCTCCGACTAGCGGAAACTTCTTCCCCATGTCCACTTTATCCAGGGCCTTTCAGTATTTTAAGTTTCAATGAGATCCCCCACTCTGGAAAAGTATGGTCTTTATCACCAAAAATTAATGGGTGCATTGCTGAAATGTGAAATTGATAGTAAAGATCTAAGATTTATCCAGAGCCTATACTGGGACCAAATAGTGAGCATCAGGAAGGAATCAGACACCTTTCAAGTGAAGAAAGTAGTATGACAAGGTTGTATATTGTTGCTAAAATTATTCAATCCATTCATAGAATAAATATTCAGAGATTTAGATGTACTTCGGAAGGCAGAATGTAACAAGCTTGCAGTATGCTGCCAACGAAACAAAAAAAAAATCAGAAGCCCCATAAAATATCATTGATTGAGTAAAATCTAAAAGTTACAGTAGGAGCACTAAAAGCAAAGGGTAATTTGAAGTAGATGGTACCATACTGAAACAAGCAGATAAGTACGTCTACTTTGGGGAAATCATAATGATAAATGGTCGATGTGATACCAAAGTTAGATGGATAGAGATTGCCAGAAGTAATTTTGTGAAGTTGAAGGGTGTGTTAATGACATGAACATGCAAACTTGTAACAAGAGAAAGAATGTAGCATCTATGGATCTTTCTCCACTTTCCTGTATGCTTCAGTACCTTGGACAATAAAGATCTGTGGAAGGAAAAAGGCTTTTGAAATTTGGATGCTAAGAAGCATGCAAAAAAATTCCAGTTAAGGTTATTTTTATTTGTTAGTGTCACGAGTAAGCTTACATTAACACTGCAATGAAATTACTCTGAAAATCCCCTAGTCGCCACACTCCAGTGCCAGTTCAGCTATAGAGAATTTAGCATGGCCAATGCATCCAACTAGCATGTCTTTTGGACTGTGGGTGGAAACGGGAGCACCTGGAGGAAACCCATGCCGACATAGAACATAACAGCACAGAACAGGCCCTTCGGCCTTCGATGTTGTGCCGACCAAAAAAAAAAAGCAATGCCCCTCCAAACTAAACCATTCCCTTCTCTTCCATATACTTATCAACTAACCTCTTAAACGCCACCAAACTTGGCGCATCTACAACAGCTGCAGGCAGGGCATTCCACTCCCTAATCACTCTTTGAGTAAAGAACCTACCTCTGATATCCGTCCTATAACTCATACCCCTTAATTTAAAGCTGTGTCCCCTCGTGCTAGCTTTCTCCATCCTAGGAAAAAGGCTATCACTGTCCACCCTATCTAAACCTCTAATCATCTTATATGCTTCAATAAGATCTCCTCTTAGCCGCCTCCTTTCTAACGAAAACAACCTCAAATCCCTCAACCTCTCTTCATAAGACCTGCCCTCCATACCAGGCAACATCCTGGTAAACCTCCTCTGTACCCTCTCCAATGCCTCCACATCTTTCTTATAATGTGGGGACCAGAACTGCACACAATACTCCAAGTGCGGCCGCACTAGAGTTTTGTACAGTTGCAACATGATGCTGCGGCTCCTAAATTCAATCCCCCTACCAATAAAAGCTAAGACTCCATATGCCTTCTTAACAACTTTATCCACTTGACTGCCTACTTTCAGGGATCTATTGACACATACACCAAGATCCTTCTGTTCCTCAACACTATTAAGAGCCCTACCATTAGCCCTATACTCTACACATTTATTGTTCCTGCCAAAGTGCATTACCTCACACTTTTCCACATTAAACTCCATTTGCCACCTCTCGGCCCAGCTCTGCAACTTGTCCAAGTCACTCTGTAAACTAAAACACCCCTCTTCACTATCAACCACACCACCAACTTTAGTATCATCTGCAAATTTACTGATCCATCCCTCAATACCCTCATCCAGATCATTTATAAAAATTACAAACAGCAGGGGCCCCAAAACAGACCCCTGAGGCACACCACTCGTCACCGAACTCCACGATGAATATCTCCCATCAACCACCACCCTCTGTCTTCTATCTGCCAGCCAATTCCTAATCCAATTAGCTAAATCACCCTCTATTCCACACATCTGCATTTTCTGTAGAAGTCTTCCATGGGCCACCTTATCAAACGCCTTACTAAAGTCCATATATACTACATCAACCGCCTTACCCCCATCCACCTCTCTGGTCACTTTCTCAAAAAACTCAATGAGGTTAGTAAGGCATGACCTACCCTTCACGAAACCATGCTGACTATCCCCAATCAATTCATTTCTCTCTAAATAACTATAAATCCTATCCCTAATAATTCTCTCCAATACTTTGCCCACAACAGAAGTAAGACTCACTGGCCTATAATTCCCTGGAAGGTCTCTCTTCCCCTTCTTGAACAATGGGACCACATTCGCTATCCTCCAGTCCTCCGGAACCACACCCGTAACCAACGACGACCTGAAGATCAGAGCCAGAGGCTCTGCAATCTCCTCTCTTGCCTCCCAGAGAATCCTAGGGTAAATCCCGTCCGGCCCAGGGGACTTATCCAACTTCAAACCCTCGAGAATTTCTAACACATCCTCCCTATCTACTACAATACTTCCTAATTTGCAACCCTGTACCTCAGTGATCTCCATAGCTACATTTCCAGCACTCTGCATGGCAAGAACATGCAAACTCTGCATAGATATTGAGCCAAGCTGGGAATTAAACCCTGATCACTGGCACTGCAAGGCAGTGATAACCACTCTGCTACCATGCCACCCATGCATGTCAACTACCCAGAATTCAAGATGAAGAACTTTGGCTGATTTATTATTGACCTTTCTGATCTGGGGCAGTTATCCTACTTCTAGCATGGCTCAGGTCAGCTTAAAGCAATGTGCATGGATTGTAGGTATTTTTTAGCTTTGCATCCAAGCTCAGTCTGAGAATTTTAACGATGAATAAAGCAATGAGAAAGACTGGTTCTTGGCAGTTGGTTTGACTATACTCATTCTACAGTAAATCACCCTTACACAAAGCCAATAACCCCTTGTCCACCCGTACTATTAGGATTGCTGGCCAGCTGTCCACCCAGGACAGGTTTCTCTCAATTGGCTCAGAGAACCAGCCAAAGCAATGTTAAAAGCCTTTGGACTGGTCCCCAACATGCTCTCGCATTGTCTCCTGGGTTCTGAAAGGCACATCTAATTTTCAGTGTGGATGTCACGCTGTAGGTGCACTAGAGCATAAATTGGACCCTTTGAGTTTGTTAAATCTTTTCTGACAGGCTTAATTACCCCTGTAAATTGAGTTTACACAAGTACTTTCCTCCGCCAGCAGGGTCTCTGTTCAACATTGCCACCTTGTTAAACAATTAGCCAAACTGAAGTTGGATCAAAAGCTCGTAATAAATATTTTCTCCTCTAAATGTGATCTCTCAACATGGCAGTTTTCATACAAACCCATTGTAGTTGTCAACATGAAGTACACAATATCAAAATACTCGTGAAAAATTCTCAAACTTGTATAATAGTATGAGAATGCAGTCACTTCGACTCCCACTTTTCTTGTTGTTCGAGTTAGTGCAGACTTGATGGCTAATGGCCTCCTTCTGCACTATAGGAATTCTATGATTCTCTAAGGTCCTTCCCAAGTTGGTTTGGAGGTGGGAAAGGCCTGTGAAGGAAATGTACAAATAGGCTGAATTCATATGCATTTAGGATATTGTAGAGGTGGGTACAATTACAATTTTATAGAATTCCTACAGTGCAGGAGGCTGCCATTCAGCCCATCAAGTCTGCACTGACCACAATCCCACCCAGGCCCTATTCCTGTAAACCTATGTATTGACCCATGTAATCACCTGACACTAAGGGTCAATTTAGCATGTCTAATTAACCTAACCTGCACATCTTTGGACAGTGAGAGGAAACCAGAGAACATGGAGGAAACCTATGCAGACACAGGGAGAATGTGCAAACTCCAGTGACTTGAAGTCAGGAATTGAACCCAGGTCTCTGGCATTTGTGAGGCAACAGTGCTAATCACTGTTCCATCCATTAAGGGGGAAATTTAGCATTGCCAATCCAGCTAACCAGCATGCCTTTGAACAGTGGGTGGAAACCAGAATACCCTGAGGAAAACCAACCAGACATAGTAGAATGTGCAGACTCCACATGCTCAGTGACTGGAATTGAACTCAGGTTCCTGGTGCTGTGAGGCAGCAGTGCTAACCACTGTGCCACCCCACTCGATAACAAGGGACATATTTAAGAACATGAACAGATTAGGCTCACAGCATGAATATAATGAAAACAATAGTTAACAGTAAGGACTTGATTTAATCGAAGAACTAACATTACTGTTGAAGAATGATGTAATCTGCTTTAGGAGAGTGCAAATGTTCCAGCTTCCTTTCACAAAACTTGAAATATTGTAGAAAGAGGCTGGGAACCCTTTCAATATTTCTCTGGTTGTCAATGAGGTTGGATATCAAGCGGACAGCATTTGTATCCCAACTATATCAGTCAGGGATACAGATGAAGCATTATTCAAATATTGAATGTATTATTAATTGATGTTAGCTGTATCATATTTTTAAAGTTTTACTAGATTAGGTATTAAAATGGACTTGGATTCTCCAACCTCATTCGCAACTGGCATTCTCCCCTTGGACAGATTTTGCTGTCCTCACTGGTAGCAATAGTGATGTGTGAATGACTGGAGAATTCCAGCCACTTTTTCATCTTTTGTAGTTAATGTTGTGATGTACTTATCCACTTCAGAGTGAATTGCATATAATGGCCTAGTGTTATTATCCCTTATTAATTCAGGAAACTGAGCTAATGTTTCCGGGGACCCGGGTTCGAATCCTGCCATGGCAGATGGTGGAATTTGAATTTGATAAAAACATCTGGAATTAAGAAACTGATGGCCTTGATACCATTATTGAAAAAAAACCTATCTGGTTCACTAATGCCCTTTAGAGAAGGAAACTTGCTGTCCTTACCTGGTCTAGCCTACAAGTGACTCAGTGCTAGATTCAGTTCCTAGCTTGGGTCATTGTGTGGAGTTTGCACATTCTCCTTGTGTCTGCATGGGTTTCCTCCAAGTGCTCTGGTTTCCTCAGTCCAAAAGACATGCTGGTTAGGTGTGTTCGCTGTGTTAAATTCTGCCTGAGTGTACCTGAATGGGAGTGTGGTGACTGGGGGATTTAACACAAGCTACAACATTTAATTCAGAGATAAGAGCTCTAATGTCTTGACTGATACTTATTTGCAACCAATATCTACAAAACCGATTCTGTTCAATTATTTTATTGCTGTTTGTTGCCTCGTTTCCTACAGTGTTTACATTTCAAAAGCACTTCATTGGCTGTAAAACAATTTGGGAAGTCCGATGGTTATGAAAAGTGCTATATAAAAACGTAGGCTTTTTTAATGTTATACTGTGTGACTGATCTTACAGTACCCATCCACGTGTACTGTAATCAGAAAATACCTGGTAAAATCAACAGCATATACATTAAATATTGATTTTTGTTTTTGCTGTGCAGTGTAGGGAAACAAGACTTGTGCAATGAATGTGTTGTTAGTGGCACATTATTCGCCCTGAGGAAGAGATGGTTCAACTCAATGTATTCCTTTGTAGGTAGGGCCGAATGTTCCTTCACAGATCCCAATCCCATCATGGGTGGGGGGTGGAGAGGGTGGTGTGTGATGATCAGGGGTATTGGGGGGGGGGGTTAAAATCCAGAGGACACTTGAGGAGACAGCCAATTGATGGCCATTTTCAGGAGCCCCGTCCAATTACTGTGGCAGGACAGGTTCTTCAGGCTGGAGGGATCGGAGATGGGCGTGGGATTCTCCAGTCCCACCGGCAGTGCCTGCCTGTGTTTCTTGCCGGGGTGACCTGATTGGGAATTCCCTCTGGCAGTGGTGGGACCAGGGACTCTTGCTGCTTTACAATGTGCCACCTCACACTGGCAGGAAACATGCAACTGAGGCCAGAGAATCTTGCTCAAGGTTTGCTGAGGAGTGGGTGAAGGAGAGTGCACCTCTTGGTGCAGACACCCCTCCAAATTTTAAACACTTTCAAATCAAGTAGCTACATGTCAGGCTGTTGTGAGGAGGTGAAATCCCTTCACTGGGTATCTGAAGGCTGCAGGATCTGGGGGTGGGGTAAGGGGTTGCTGGAATGCCACCATTTTGCCACCACAAGGGCTGCCTCCATATATTGGAGGAGCTTTGGACACTACCTTGGCCGATTGAGTTCTGTTTGGAATTTCCCAGAGTATTGTCTTTATTGACCATTTGTCTTAAACCAATGGTGCCTGGAGGGCAGGTAGCTCTCACTCTGCTACCATCCAGAGATGGCAACATGCCTTCAAAACTGGCACATTGCTCCCCAGTGCCAATCCTCTGGCCCTCTGCCCTCAGATCCTAACGCTGACAGAATTGGAAAATTGTCCTCCCGGAGACTTGTTGCTTCTTCTTTATTAAAAAGCCAAAGCAAAAAGGTGGCAATGGGGTCCTTAACTTACAATAACATGTTACTGTGATATAACCACACTTCATGGTTGACTAATGCAGCATAATCCAGGGTACCACAAGTGCAGAAGTCTTATATAGTTTTGCTCAAATTAGATCAACCTCAATTAATTATAACTTTTTCAGAAGGCTGAGGAAATTTGGCATGTCAGCTAATGATTCTCACCAACTTTTACAGATGCACCATAGGAAGCATTCTTTCTGGTTATACCACAGCTTGGCATGGCTCCTGCCCTGGCCCCAAGACCACAAGAAGCTACAAAGGTTGTGAACGAAGCCCAGTCCATCACTCAAATCTGCCTCCCACCTATTGACTCCATCTAGATTTCCTGCTGCCTTGAAAAAGTAGTCAGCATAATCAAGAACCTCATGCACCCCAGATATTCTCTTCCACCTTCTGTTGGGGAAAAAATATAAAAGTGAGGCCACGTACCGACCAACTCCGCTTCTTCCCTGATGCCACAGACTTTTGAATGGACCTACCTCACATTAAGTTGATCTTTATGACTAATACTACATTCTGCACTCTCCTTCTCTATGAATGGTATGCTTTGTCTGTATAGTATGCAAGAAACAATACTTTTAACTGTACATTGACAATAAATCAAATCCATTTGTACATTTATTAAATTTGGGTCAGTTCTCTTGCTTTCTGTTGTCACCTCAGTGGCAGCAGGTGTGAAGGGACAATTTCAATTTGCCACACTGCTCCATGTATCACCCAGACAGCGGCAGCTTTCAACCCCCCAGGCTTTCCGCTCAGTGTCTGTCTTAATCAACAGCACTTAATTCAGGATAGCCCACAGAGAGAGAGCCTGTGGGAGTCTGCTATTGTGCACACAGCAGTGTGCACAGATTGAAAAGGCCTGATTACTGAACCTTGTAATCCTCTATTGCACTCTGCCACTGCCTTGGTTCCCACACATCCCCTGAGCCAACTGCCCAGGGGAGGGTCACATGAACCCACTACCCCTCCCTCCCCCAGACCTGTTGCTACTGTGGGAACAGAGTTCACTTGTGGCCTACAGTTCGTGGCGAATGGCTACTGCCAGGTTGGTGGTCGGTCCACTCACCCGCCGCCCCCCCAGGCTCAGTGGGAGAAATAATCCATAGTTAGACAAACCCTGGTAACTTCACTAATCGAGGCTGGAACGGTGTGCCTGTCTACACTGGAGTGTGGTATTACTGCTACACATGGTCATTCTTGCAACCACAACAAAAGGGACCATTGTCTGTGGCTTTTGGCTCAATCCTGATGCTTTTAAACTATTAACTTTCAAGTAAGGGTGGATTTGTTCAAAACCTTAGTCTGTTTCCTTAAGTCCTTTTGGCAGGATCCATAGATCAGTAAAGCTTTTCAGCGGTTTGTGTTAGGTCACAGCTGACCATTTTGTTTGAACCACATGAGATGAGAGGCTAAAACAGTTCCCCCCCCTGCTAACATCAAGGGTGAGAGGGAACTAGATTTTATTCTCTGGAAGCAGGGTACATCAGCCAGATGCAAATGGTTCACTTTGTTCAGAGTTAGTGGAGGCTTTGTGGCACTAAGGGCAGTGCTCCTTACTTCTGGGCGAGAAGCTCCAAGTCTGAGTCCAGTGACAGGACTTGTTGGCCAAGGAAGGAGCATTCAACACAATTCAGCTGATAGTCAGCTCAGAACCCATTCCCACAAAGGGTAATAAAAGGCAGTGGAGCAAAGAAATGCCAATAACTTGCAGTGGATTACAGGGATAGGTTGGGGTTTGATAAGGTGCTTGTAAAATGGCAGTGGTTAGCACTACTGCCTCACTGCCAGGGAGCCAGGTTCAATTCCTGGCTTGGGTCACAGTTTGTGTGGAGTTTGCATGTTCTGCTTGTATCTGCATGGGTTTCCACCCACAGTCTAAAGATGTACAGATTGGCCATGTTAAATAGCCACTTAGTGTCCCAGGATTGTGGTTTAGGAGGATTAGTGGGGGAAATGTGTGGGGTTATGGGAATAGGGGCTGGGTAGGATGCTCTGTTGGAAGAGAGTCAGTGCAGACTCAATGGGCCAAATGGCCTCCTCCTATACTGTATGGATTCTGTGGTCCTAGGTGAGCGAATGTAGCTTACCATTGGCTGGATGGCGAGATGTTAATGTCCTGGTGATGTCAATAGCATCTTGCTTGTTTGCTACCTACACTAGAGACCACTTCCCCCATTCCTCCAACCATCCAGTCAATGGCAACCCATCTCCACTGCTGGAAAACCCTCTGCAGCGGATGTTGGAAAATCCCTTAGAAATAAACAGCACATAAAGCAGCCATTCAGCCCATTGTGCCTCTGTTAGCTCTTTGACAGTAATATCCAATTACTCCCATCGTGTTTTACTCCATTTTCATGCAAATTCTCAAATGACTATCCAGTCCCATTTTATAAGTTATGATTGAATCTTCTTCCATCACATCTTCAAGCAAAGAACTTCAGATCAGAACAGCTTGGTGCACGCTCAAATATATACACAAATATTTCACATGCTTCTCTCATACTTACATTTACATTGCTTCAGGCACTTCGAACATGTTGTGATTAGTTTCTAGAGAAGCATGTTCAATTGCTGAACTTTGTTACAAATCTAGGTTCATTCTGCACCTCCACTTTTAAATGAAGGAAATTGGCCATCCTCTCATGGTCTGGCCTACATATGCCTCCAGGCCCCAGTGATGTGGTTGCCTCTTATCTGCCCTCTGAAACCTTAGGATCCTACAGTGCAGAAGGAGGCCATTTGGCCCATCAAGTCTGCACTAAGCACAATCCCACCTAAGCCATATCCCCTTAATGTAATGCATTTTCCCTAGCTAGTCCCCCTACACTAAGGGGCAATTTAGCATGGCCAATCCATCTAACCTGCACATTTTTGGAGCACAGGAGGAAACTCAGACATGAGCAGAATGTGCAAACTCCACACAGACATTGACCCAAGCTGGGAATCAAACCCAGGTCCCTGATGCTGTGAGGCAGCAGTGCCAACTGTGCCACCATGCCACCCAATCCAAATTTTGCCTTCAGTCCTGGTGAGATTCAAACCCAGGTTCCCCAGAGCATTTCCCTCAGTTACTAACCTAGTGATAAAATCATTACGCCAGCACCTGATGTTCAGTTGAAGGGCAATTAGGCTTTGGGCCTAGTGCCTTGCGAGGCCATTTCAGAGGGCTGTTGAACTCTCATTGCTATCAACCACATTGCTGTGGCTCTGGAGTCACATGTTGGCCAGACCAGCTTTGTTGATAGATTTCCTTCCCTGAAGGAATGGGAAAACAATGGTTTCATGGCAAACTTTTTAAAATTCAAGATTTATTAATTGAAGTCAACACCTCCAAAGGGACAATTGGATTTGGACCCATGTTCCCCAATGGGAAGAAACCCACACAGACATAGGGAGAATGTGCAAACTCCACAACGTCACACAGACTAGAATCAAACCCTGGTCTCTGGCTCTGAGACTGTTAACCACAGCCTTAAAAAAACATTCGAAGGTTCTGCTTCCATTGTCTTTTGAGGAACACACTTTGAAAGATTCATGGCCCTCAGGAAACATTTCCGCTATCTTTATTTTAAATGGGTGACCTTGGATTTTTAAACAGTGACTCCTAGATCTGGATTCTCCAAGAGGAAACATTCTCTCCGTAGCCTGTCAAGACCCTTCAGGATCTCATCTTTCAATCAAGTTGCCTTTTGCTCGAAATTCCAGCGAACACAAACCCATCCTGTCTTACCTTTCCTCACAAAACAATCTGTCCATTCCAGGTACTAGTCTGATAAACCTTTCCTGAAATGTTTCCAACATGTTTACATCCTTCCTTAAGTATGAGACCAATATGTATACAGTACTTCAGATGTGGAGTCAGTTGTGCTCCATATAACTGAAGCATAACTTCTCTACTCTTGTATTAATTCCCCTCAATTTTGTTCACTCATGGGCTGTGGGCATAGCTGGTTGGACTGTTACAGTGGGAGAGGGTCTCCTCACCTCCACAGTATCCAGCCATCCCAGCTCCCCACTCACCATGGAATGGCGATCTTCCTAGCCTGACTGGTTGCGGGTGCTTCATTAGTGTTCAAATGCAGCTCCCCCTTGTTAATGGTGCACAGCACAGTCTCTTAGGGCAAATCATGTGCCTGGAGCCTCCATGCTGGCATGAATCACAGACTTTCATTGTGCTAAGCATTGAAAGGTTGATAAGTGAAGTGTACTGAAATGAGAGGCATGGAAAACTCTGCGATGGCACTTTGAAATGTTTCAGGAAAATTCGAACCCTTGACCATTCCCAGTCAGTCAGGCATGGCACACATTGAGGAAACATATCTGTAATGATGTACTTTCATATTCTTCATTACTAGGAGAAAAAGGATTTCTTTACATGTCAGATAGTTAATTCAAGTTGCTTCCTCCAGGGTGATTCCCTACTCTGGGTCCCAATTGGTTATCCAGATCAGGAGAACCTTCCTCCACTGTACTGGCCTTAAAGAATCAAGACACCAAGGACCTGGCTTCAATTCCGGCCTCGGATCACTGTACGGCGTCTGCACATTTTCCCCATGTCTATGTGGGTTTCCTCTGGTTTTCTCCTGCAGTCCAAAGATGTGCAAGTTAGATGCATTGACTATGGTAAGTGCACAACATTACAAGGATAGGGTGGTGGGCTGGGGGAAGGTCTGGGTAAGATATTGTTTTGAAGCGTTGGTGCAGCTACGATGGGCCTCCTTCTGCACTGTAGGGTTTCTATGGATTGTGGATGATACTATAGGTCCAACACCCACATGCCATGTTGAAATATCGACTAGGAGCTGAATATTGAATAAAGCATTATGTCCCTTTCATGTTGAACATTACACTTGAACCAGGAGCAGGCTGAAGGAGGCAGAGAAAGGCATTATCTAAGAGGGAGGCTGGAAGGTTTGAAGCTGGGGCAACAGGCAAGATATAGAGCAGTTTAAAGGACAGAATTGCAAAGTGTGAAATTGAATACTTTTATCACTCAAATGAATATGGGGAACAAGGAACATATTTAACCAAAAAAGAGAAGAATCGAGCGACTTAATCAAGACCACGAGAAACTACAAAGAGTTGCGAATATAGCCCAGTTCATCATGCAAATCAGCCTCCCATCTACTGACTATCTACATTTTACCACTACCTCGGAAAAGCAGCCAACATAACCAAGGACCCCACACGTTCCGGACATCCTCTTCCTCCGTCTTCCATCGGGAAAAGATACAAAAGTCTGAGGTCACGTTCACTGACTCGAGAACAGCTTTCTCCTTGCTGCCACCAGAATTTCAAATAGGCTTTACTTCATGATCTTGCCCCATCAGTAACTGCAACATTATATTCTGCAACTTCTTCTTTCCTTTTCTCTTAAGGGTATGCTTTGTCTGAATAACGTGCAAGAAACAATTCTTTTCACTGTATACTAATGTGATAATAATAAAATCAAATCAAACATAGGGCTGGAGAAACCAAAGTGAATTGACAAACTCAATCCACAATCTGGTTATTCTAATTCCTGATATCTGAGTGGTCTGCACAGTTTGATTGTGTGCATTTTCTTTTAGCAGGAACAGGAAGAAACATTTTCCTAAGACCTCCTTATAAACAGAAAAAGAAATTATGTTTCTCATGTGGGTTCAGCTGCTTGATTTAATATCAACTTTAATCCACATTCTATCCTCAGGGACATAGCTGAAACTTTTAACTGTCATTCTGAGGTGTACAGGCATGTATCAGGAAGACCCCTGGGAGAAAGGATGACAGATGTGGTTAGAAAACAAGAAAAGGAAGCATCCTTAATGAGCAATTTGGGGCACATTTTCCTGTTCCCCTTCTGAGCTAAAGAACAAAGAACAAGACAGCACAGGAACAGGCCCTTAGGCCCATCAAGCCTGTGCTAGTACAGTTTCTATCCCTCTGTTCATTTTTCCTTCACATGTCTATCAAAATACACCTTAAACATTGCTTGCCTCCATCACCTCCACTGGCAGGCACCCACCACTTTGTGAAAAACTTGCCCTGCATCTCTCCCCAAAACTGACCACCTCTCATCTTAAATTCTGTGCTCTCTTGTAGTTGACTCTTCCACGCTGGGAAAAAAAAAACTTGACCATCCACCCTATGCCTCAATTTTGTGAACTTCCAATGAGTTGCCCCTTCAGCTTCTGCATTTCCAGTGAAAATAACCCAAGTTTATCCAACCTCTTCATTCCTAAAAACTCTCCAGAGCAGGCAACATCTTGGAAAACCTTCTTTGAAACCTC
Organism: Sphyrna mokarran; assembly: GCA_024679065.1. NCBI lineage: Eukaryota > Metazoa > Chordata > Chondrichthyes > Carcharhiniformes > Carcharhinidae > Sphyrna > Sphyrna mokarran. The sequence goes on from JAGIQG010000018.1 coordinate 8,167,382, forward strand.
TCCAAATCAACCACGTCCTTTTGTTAGTGTGGCAACCAGAACTGCACACAAATTCCAAATGTGGTCTAAGTATTATACAGCTGTAAAATCATTTGCCAATGTGTACACTTGATGCCCCACTGATGGAGGTAAGGATGTTGTTTGCTTTCTTGATTACCTTTTGCAAAGTGCTGCCACTTCCAGGGATTGCTGGACTTATACACACAAGTAATGAAATATTGACCATTTCCACAGTTAGTGTATATAGACAGAGGAAAAGTTTTCCTCATTACTTAAGTGGAAAAATTGTGAACACAAGTATAAAGAGACACTGATCATTTTGCTACAGAGGACCTCTTTGGAGTATCACACCAATATGGGTACCCTGCCAACATTCACAGGTACATCCTACATAAGATGCTTTTACAGTGAGCCAACAGGATTAAAGTATTCAACAGGCCGAATGGTCCCTTGTGCTGTATCATAGAATCCCTACAGTGCAGAAGGAGGCCATTTGGCCCATCAAGTCTACACTGACAACAATCCCACTCAGGCCCTATTCCTGTAATGCCACATATTTATCCTGCTAATCCCCTAATAGTAAGGGGCAATTCAGCATGGCCAATCCATCCAACCTGCACATCAATGGAGCATGGGAGGGAACTGGATCACGGAGGAAACCCACAGACACAAGGAGAATGTACAAACTTCACTCAGTCACCCAAAGCTGAAATTGAACCTGTGTCCCTGGCCTGTGAGGCAGTATTGCTAACCACAGTGCCATCATGCCACCCTCTGTACCCAGTCAATGACTGATCTTCAGATATAAGTACTTCCCTCTATTTTAAAGAAAAGGCCACAGGGTTCAAGTTTAGTTATTAGTCACAAGTAGGCTTCCATTAATACAGCAATGAAGTTATTTTGAAAATCCCCAAGTGGCCACACTCTGGCATCTGTTCAGGTACACAAAATTGTAACATGGTCAACATGCTAACTAGCATGTCTGTACTATAGGAGGAATCTGGAGCACCCAGAGGAAACTCACGCAGACATGCGAATGTGCAAACTCCACACAGACAGTGACCCAAGCCAAGAATTGGACCAGGGACCCTGGTGCTGTAGCTGTTCTAACCAATGTGGGTGCTGGCTTCACTTTCAGGATTGGTTCATTGGAATGCTCGTAGCCACAAAGAGGATTAATGTGTCTGTGTTGTCAAATGGGTAGTGGTTTGAAAGTTTGAGGGGAAGAGAAAAGCCTCTGAGGCCAAATATAGCTTGTGTCCTGAACTTTGCACTCAGTGAGACAATCACACTCATCGCTGACCTCAGAGAAAGGATCACAAGGACCAACAAACTGTGGTGTGGATTCTCCCTTTCATGACATTAGTTAAACTCTGGTACCAAGCTGAGGGGATTTGCATGCATCTAGCAACATTGTCATCAAGTAGCATAAGTAGCCAATCACATTGGAGTATTCCTACTGTCATCCAAACAGGAAGCAAAATTCATTTGGTTATTCCTCACTTATAATTACGTTTGACAGAGTGAAACAATTGATGGGACATAAGAGATTAAACTAGAGTCTGAAATATCATAAGCACATTTTAAATAAAAATGTGTGTTATAATGAAAATTTGATGTTTCATAAACTTATTTTTCATGTCTGTTCAGTAGTAACTGTACATTAAAACTCAGTTATGTCTAACTCAACAAAGGTATAACTGGTGCAAGGGCTTTCACGGCCACACTAATTGGATTAGAAAACCAAATTCTTGTCAATTCAGTGATTTCTAACTGATTACCAACAAAGGAAGTTCAACAGTGCAATCTATGGAGGAGTGCAAAGTCACTGAGACTAATTTCTGTATTTAACTGCATATGTGCTTACTCCAGCGTTAAGTGCTGAGAGTTTAAAACATTTGGGATGTGGCATCATTATCTGGGCCAGCATTTATTGCCCAACTTAGTTGCCTGAAACTGGTTGAAAGTCAACAATATTGCTGTGGCTCTGAAGTGTCATGCAGGCCAGACTAGCAAGGATGGCAGATTTCCTTAACAGGGCATTAGTGAACCAGATGGATTTCTCTGACAACTGACAATGATTTCATGGTCATCCATACATTCTTAATTCCAGTTATTTTTATTGAATTCAAATGCTACCATTTGCCATGATGGGATTCGAACCCTTGTCCCCATCACTAGTTGCCCTTCAAAAAAATGGTGATAAGCTGCCTTCTTCAACAATGCCCGAGATGTAGACACATCTAGTGCTATTAGGGAGGGAATTCCAGGATTTTGAAGCAGAGATAGTGAAGAAACAGCAATATATTTCCAAGTCAGGATGGTGATTGTATTCCTAAATGTTATTCTTGTCCTTTGATAGTGGTTGAGAGAATGAAGGGCACTGCATACAGGGTATTGATTTGCTGCAGTGCATTTTGCAGATAATACATTTGACTGCCACTGTTTGATGGTGGAAAGAGAATGAATGTTTGTGGAAGGTTTAGAAATCAGGTGGACAGACAAATAATGAGGATAAACACTGACAGCTACACTTCTACCAAAGAAGCTAAGCCATTGCCTCAAAGGAGGAAAATATTTCACTGCTTATACGCCCCGTGCTACCTCTTAGTCAATTCTACTCCTCCTTGGTAGTGTGGGTATCGTTGACAAAGCTGGTATTTGCCGTTCATCCCTAGTTGCTCATGGAAATGGGGTTGGTTGGCTTCTTTCTTGAACTGTTGCAGCTGAGGTGCTGTGCTGTTAGACAGTGCCCTGTTTCTGACTCAGTAACTGCTGCAGAACTGGAATGCACATTGACATTGTTTTCTGCTTAGTAAGGAAAACAGAACTACAGGGCACAACCTCAAAACAAGGCAGGGGGGCAGTTTAGAACAGGAGTTGAGCAGGAACTTCTTCACTCAACGGGTGGTGAATCTCTGGAATTCTCTGCCCATTGAAGTAGTGGAGGCTACCTCATTGAATATATTTAAGTCACAGGTAGATAGGTTTCTGATAGACAAGGAATTAAGAGAGTTATGGGGAGAAAGTGGAACTGATCCACTTCAGATCAGCCATGATTTTATTGAATGGTGGGGCAGGCTTGAGGCGCTAGATGGCCTACTCCTGCTCCTATTTCTTATGTTCTTATCAAACTAGGACAGTGCCAAATTGCAGAGAATGCTATTCCCAAGCACTATGTGCTGCTGCCCTTTTAAGTAGTACCAATTTCGGAAACAAATATTTAGATCTTCAGCTTGGCAAGTTTTTAAATTTGTTTATTCATGTCACAAGTAGGCTTGCATTAACACTGCAATGAAGTTATTGGGGAAATCACTTAGTTGCCACACTTTCTGGAAGGAGAATTTAGCACGGCCAATGCACCTAACCAGCACTTTTTTTTGGACTGTGGGAGGAAACCCATGTAGATACAGGGAGAATGTGCAGCCTCCAACGAGAGGGTGACCCAAGCTGGGAATTGAACCCAGGCACTGTAAGGCAGCCGTGCTAACCATTGTGCCATGCATGCTGTGGTTTGCACACACTGCAGTCATGGTATGCCACTTTGATGGTGCGTGTGCTTAAAATGGTTGATTGCGTGACTCACTTGGACAAGTACTAGGAGGGCCTTTAATAATTCATCAGAGAGATTGCATGAACCTAAAGGCAAGTAAGAAAACCCATTTTGGCAGCAGAAATCAGGTAGAAATAATCTGCGTCCATGTACACATGCCAAATTTTTGCCTATTCACTTAGAGCAAAAAATCATAGAATTCCTAGAGTGCAGAAAAAGTAAATGTTTGTCACAAGTAGGCTTACATTAACACTGTAATGAAGTTACTGTGAAAATCCCCTTGTTATTACACTCGGGTGCCTGTTCAGAGACACTGAGGAAGAATTTAGCCAATGCACCTAATGCACACATCTTTGAGCTATGGGAGGAGACCGGAGCACGTGGAGGAAATCCATGCAGACATGGGGAAAAGGTACAGACTCCACACAGACAGTGACCCAACCCTGGAATTGAACCTGGGTCCTTGATGCTGTGAGATAAGTGCCAACCACTGTGCCAGCCCTAAATCTAAGTGGAAAATGTAGGCACTTGTAGTGAAAGCAGTTATCTGAAACAAGACCTAGCAATAAGTCAATGGTTTCAGAGAAGAATGAGCAATCTGCAGGCTGCCAGCCACACCCAACTGCACACTGGGTTCATCTTGGAAGAAGATCAGTCTAAACCTCTCTCCAAGTCTATTGATCTTTTGTTAATTATAGTGTGCAACCTTTCAAGTATATTTTCAAGAGGCACACAGAAACAAAGCTTTGTGCAAAAACACGTCTTTGACATGATTTAAAAACTTACCCTCAAGAGATTAAATACAGAGAAACATTGCTTCCTCTCTACACTTTGGAAGATTAAAATATTTCCTTGAATTCCAATCCTTCTTAAACAGGGTGTATATTCAAGTTCAGAATCGCAACCGCTGCTATCTTCCCTACCTTTCAGAACACAACTGGTGAGGGAGTCACTTCATTATCATTCATCCTGGACTAATTTTTGGATGGAATGCACTGGTTGAGGGGGATCCTGATTGGGATTTTTTTGATGGGGACATGTTCTGTGGAATTTGGCAACCCAGTCAAATATGCATTGACTTTTGTCGGAATTGGAAGATCCCAGTGGCAATAGCCAGGAAATCGCAGTCCCCTGACCTCCTGCCAGAAAGGACATTTATCACCATGTCAGTTGAGGGAAGAATGAGGTTTGTTGACTTTTTTTCTACTCTGGATTAGACAAAAATGATGATCATTTGAACTGCTAGAGACAGCATGGACCACAGGGAGGGAGAAATTTGGTGATAACTGGAGCTTAGTTAGGTGACAACAAAATAAAGGCAAAATACCATGGATGCTGGCAGACAAAATGGAAAATGCTGGAAAATCTCAGCAGGTCTGACAGCATCCTAGAACAGCTAATAGAGCCAATATTGAATCTGGATGACCCTTTGTGACATCCAGACTCACTATTATATCTCACCACTAGTTTAAAGTTCAGCAGATTTATTAGCATAAGCCACAAGCTTTTGAATGAAGGGGCAGCACTCCAAAAGCTTGTGGCTTGGGCTACCAAATAAATCTGCTGGACTTTAACTTGGCATTGAGATTTCTCACTGTGCTTACCCCAGTCCAATGTCAGCATTGTCACATTTATTTTCCCCTAATAATGTCAGCTTTGCTGAGATTTCCAGCATTTTCTGTTTTTGTTTTATTAGCTGACTTTTCTTTAATATGGAGATAAAGCTGTTACACTCAATTGCAGAATCATGGACTTGTTATAGTGCAGGAGGCTATTCAGCCCATCCCATCTGCACTGGCACTCCCAGTTTTCTTAGTGTCATTTCCCCCTTACCCCTGCACCATTATTTATATTCAATGGATCAATGAATACCCTCTTGAAAGCTTCAACTGAACCTAAATCACCACACTTTCAAGCAGTGCATCCCAAACCCCAACCCCAACCACCTTTTTCTCCTATCATATTTGCTTCTTTTGCAAAATACTTTAAAACAGTGCCCTCATTTTTGACCCTATGAGTGGGAACAGTTTCTTATCTATTGCCTCCAATCCATCCTCATAACTGAAGTATCTCATCCCTGGAACCATGCTTGGAAACCTTTATTGTACTCTCTCTAATGTGTTCACATCCTTCCTACAGTGTGACACTCAGAACTGTACACAATATTCCAGCTGAGGTCTAACAAGTGCCTTGTACAAGTTCAGCACAACCTCCTTGTTCTTGAACTGTGCCTGTTAATAAAACTCAGAATATAATATGCTTTATTAACTGCTCTCTCCACCTGAGCTGCACCTTCAATGATCTTTACACATATATACCCAGCTCCTGCTACTCTGGAGCCCTTTACTTTATATTTCTCTATCCTTTTCCCACCAAAATGAATCACATATCATTGAAATTCATCTGCCACCTATCTGCCCACTCCAACTTGTCTGTCCTTTCAAATTCTACATTTGTTCTCCCAGTTTACAATACTTCCAAGTTTTGTAGAATATGACACTTTTTAAAATTTGTGGGATGTGAGTGTCGATGGCAAAGTTAGCATTTGTTGCTATCCCTAATTGCCCTTGAACTGAATGACTTGCCAGGACATTTCACAGGGCAGTTAAGTGTCAACCACATTGCTGTGGGTCTGGAGTCACATGTAGACCAGACCTGATAGGATGACAGGTTCCCTTCCTTAAAGATTAGTGAACCAGATTTATTTGTACAATTGATGATTGTTTCTTGATCATCTTCAGAGCTTTCCATTTCAGATTTTAATTAAATTCAAAATGAGTTTTACAATAGATAATTTCAGAAATACAGAAAATGCTAGAAAAGCACAGAAGTATCTGTGGAAAGAAATAAGGGGGGTGGTTTTGAGTCTGATTTTTCTTTAGTTCATTTTATAGCACTGAAACTAACTTAATTCTGGATTATATTAATTAGATTTAATTCCACCAGGTGCCATAGTGGGATTTGAACCCAAGTCCCCACAGTATTAGCTTGAGAATTCTGAATTACTAGCCCAGTGACATTACCATTATAGCACTATCTTCCCCTTAAATTGAATACAATTGAAGCTTAAAAAAAGATTAAAGTCACTATATTCCTAGAGATTATTTCATAATAATGTTGTGAAGTTTCACAGGTCATGACTGATGTCCCTGGAATGACTGGGTTTAATTATCTCATGTTTATTGTAACATCTCCATGGTGCCCATATAACAGTGTTATGATGCCTTCAAAGTTCATTTGGTGCGGAGTTTGAGCAAGTTTATTTCAGGTCATTTCCAAAGTGTGCTTTTGTGAGGTTTTAAAAAGGGAGTTATACTAGATTTCCTCAATCATTTGCTGTCTTTCCATTGACAACTGTTTGGAAGATTGCATTCAAGACACTGACCTGTTATCCAGTTTCTGATTAACATTTACCCATTCGGCATTCCTCCCAGTTCAAAACATTTAACTTTGACAGCGCACTTTTAAAAAGAATGTGCAGAATTTTATGGCTCCATCGCAGAGGGGGTGGGGTTGGAAAATGCAGCAAGACATTTGAAAGTCCTTTGATGTTTGAGACAATTGATAGCACAGTGATTAGCACTGCTGCCTCAGCACCAGAGACCCAGGTTCAAATTCTGGCCTCAGATTACTGTTTGCGTGGAGTCTGCATATTCCCCCGTGTCTGAGTGTATTTCCTGCAGTTTTCTCCCACAGTCCAAAGATGTGCAGGAAAGGTGGATTGGCCATGCTAAATTTCCTCTTGGCGTCAGAGGAGAGGAGTTAGGGTAAATAACAAAGAACAAAACAGCACAGGAAACAGGCCCTTTGGCCCAACGAGCCCGCGCTGCCACCCTAATGTTCCCACCTCTACCCGCGATCCCTGTCCATGTTCATAGATCTATGGATTAAAAACCAAATTTGAGACAATTTAGGGAGAATTTGTTTTGCCAATCAGCCTAAGAGCACATCTTTGGGATGTGGGAGGAAACCGGAGCACCCGGAGAAAACCACGCAAGCACGGGGAGAATGCGCAAACTCCCACAGACACAGGCCCAAATCCATGTATCTGCACAGCACAGCGATAGTCACTGAGCTGTCGTGTTGCCCATCAAATGGTCCAGGTCAAGCGTACACTAACGACGTGAAGCACTAGGATACTCTCGATAAAGATCCAAGAGCAGTCCTCTCACGACCCATCGCGTGTATGCCCCTTGTTAGACAACAAGGTGGACCAAAGCACCTGTAGGATAAGAACAAGTACATCAATATCATCATCTATTTACACACTTCCCAGTGACTCCCAAGGCTCATGATCCCTATTTTAAATCAGTTTTCTATACCCCTCCATTCCCATTCTGTTCATGTGCCCATCTAAGTATTTCTTAAATACTCCAGAGTGCCTGCCTCCACCACTTTACTTGGCAGCACATTCCATACCCCCACCACCCTCTGTGTGAAAAAACTCCCTCTAGCATCCAAATTATACCTTATACCCCCTCACCCTAAGCCCGTGACCCCTCGTGCTATTTGAGTCCATCCTAGGAAAAAGCTTAACCCTGTTTACTCTATCTATACCCCTCATAATCTTGTACACCTCTATTGGATCTCCTCTAAGTCTACGTCTGTCTAAGGAAAACAGTCCCAATTTGCCTAACCTCTCCTTGTAACTCAGACCTTCCATACCAGGCAGTATCCTGGTAAACCTCCTCTGCACTCTCTCCAGAGTCTCCACGTCCTTCCGGTAGTAAGGCGACCAGAACTGGACGCAGTATTCCAATGAGGTCTAATCAACGTTTTATACAACTGCAACATTAAAGGCCAGCTCTTGTACTCTATACCCCTTCCTATAAAGGCTAACATGCTATATGCTTTCTTCACAACCTTCTCCACTTGCTCTGCCACCTTCAGAGACTTGTTCACCTGCACCCCAGGTCCCTCTGCGTTTCTATACTCTTAATAGGTCTACCCTTTATCATATGCCTCCCCCCTACATTCTTTCTCCCGAAATGCATCACCTCACATTTATCAGGATTGAATTCCATCTGCCATCTGTCTGCCCAAGCTACCAGCCTATCTATGTCCTGCTGCATCGCCTGACAATGCTCCTCACTATCCGCAGCCATCTTTGTATCGTCTGCAAACTTGCTGATCACTCCACTTACTCCCTCTTCCATGTCATTTATATATATAAGCCCTCTGTGGGATTGTGGTTAATGCAGACATGGGCCAAATGGCCTCATTTTGCACTGTAGGATTCTATGAAAGATGTGCAGGTTAGTTGGATTGGTCATGTTAAATTGCCCCTTAATGTCCCCAGATATTGATAGGTTAGGAAGTGTGTATGGTTACAGGGATAGAGTGCAGTCTCAATGGGTCAATTGGTCACCTTTTGCACTGCAGGGATCCTATGGTTCTAGGACTTCATTACAGTTTGACCAAAATTTGATTTTATTTATTGTCTCATGTATTGGTATACAGTGACAAGTATTGTTTCTTGTGCTATAGAGACAAAGCCCATCATAGATAAGAGAGTGCACAATGTAGTGTTATAGTCATAGCTAGCGTGCAGAGAAAGATCAACTTAATGCAAGGTAGGTCCATTCAAGAGTCTGACGACAGCAAGGAAAAAGCTGTTCTTGAGTCGGTTGGTACACATCCTCAGATTTTTGTATCTTTTTCTGACAGAAGAAGGTGGAAGAGTGTATGTCCAGGGTGCATGGGGTCCTTGATTATACTGGCTGCTTTAAGGCAGTGGGAAGTGTAGACACTGTCAATGGGTGGGGAACTGGTTTACATCCATAACCCTTTGCAGTTTGTGGTCTCGGACAGAGCAGGAGCTGCACCAAGCTGTGATACAACCAGGAAGGAAGATTTCTTTGGTGCGTCTGCACAAATTGGAGAGAATTGCAGTGGACATGCCAAATTTTCTTAGCTTCCTGAACAAGTAGTGGTAGTGGAGGACTTTCTTAGCTATAGCATGGCATGGAGGGGCCAGGACAGGTTGGTGATCTGAACCAATGTAGCACTGGAGAATTAAGATCTGGGCAAGAGATACAGCTGAGGAGGTGAGGATGAATTATTTATAAATAATCTGAAACTCATTGCCAATGATGATAATGGAAAGGCAGATGGTGAATGATTTGAGGATAGATAGAATAGGCTTACATATAGAGGGAATGGAGCTGATCAGACAGCTGGCATGGACTCAATGGGCTGAATCACAGAATCTCTACAGTGCAAAAGGAGCCCATTGAGTCTGCACTGACCACAATCCCACCTAGACCCTATCCCCCTAACCCCAAATATTTCCCCTGCAAATTTCCCTAAGACTAGAGGCAATTTAGCATCGCAAATTCACCTAACACACACATTTTTGGAGCATGGGAAGAAACCTGAGAAGTCAAAGGAAACCCATGCAGACATGGGAAGAACATGCACAGTGACCCAAGACTGGAATTGAACCCAGGTCCCTGGCACTGTGAGGCAGCAGTGCTAACCACTGGGCCACCCCAAATGGCCTTTTTCTTACTGCAGTGAATTTGGTGCAATCTGAGATTAGCAGATTTTAAAATAGACACAATGTTTAGACATTACAAATTGCCATGTTAACAATTTAAAAACTGTCAATCTGCTGTTCCCATTTGCTTTATTTTAAAGCAACAAGTACATTTTAAATCTTTAGTTTGCATTACTAGGCCACAATCTACGTCATTTGCTTTAAACTGAGCACAATCCCACATATACACCGAGCGAAGGATCCTCAATCATAGCATCGTTCCCTGCACTGGAATCTTCCTCCTGGCCTTTGAACTGTATCAGCAGGTGAGAAAGATCGAGAGCCTCAGTAATGCCTCCATTCTATAGCAATCCTCAAGTGCTGTTCCTTACAAATCAGATACAATGCTTGTAAGACAGATGTGCAACAGCAGGGTTGCTAAGGCTGAACTCTAAGGATTAGGCCATATGTTGAAGACTGACTGTGGCCATTGTAGGCTCTTATCATTTGATTTTTTCACTCAAAGTTGACACAGAATAAAATAGGAACCTGCAGTGAAGCAAATCAAGCTCTATTTGTTCCCATTCCTATGGTTCACAATCTTAGAAGATTTATAATGAGCATCAAACACTCAGCCTAGCTGTGGCTCCTTTGCTTCCCATGGGCAGCACAGTGGCACAATGATTAGCATTGCTTCCCAACAGCACCAGGAACCTGGGTTCAATTCTCAGCTTGGTTCACTGTGTGGAGTTTGCATGTTCTCCCTGTGTCTGCATGGGTTTCCTCCCCTTACTTCAGTTCCCTCCTACCATCCAAAAGATGTGCTGGTTAAGTCTATTGGCCATGCTAAATGCTTCCTTAGTGTACTTGAACAGGTGTTGGAGTATGGTGACTAAGGGATTTCCATAGTAACTTCGTTGCAATGTTAATGTGCCTACGCATGGCACTAACAAACATGCTTTCTTAAAGTCTTGCATCTATATGATGCTTTTCATAACTTCAATTTACAGCCAATAAAATACTTAGACACTGTTGTATAGTAGGAAATGCAGCAACTAATTTGAACACAGCAAGATCCCACAAGCACCGAGAGAGATAGAGTGATCAGTTTTTTTTAATGTTGGCAAAGGGATCAATATTAAACAAAACAGTATCTTCCAGTCCCTTTAGAGTCATAGCATTTCCCATTGTTCAACCCTTCATTACCAGGGAACCCTCAAGGGAGGTTGGGGCCCATCAACTGGACAAGATCTCAACAACAGGAATAGCTGGGGGAAAAAAAATCCCACCCAATGTCTTATATTGGAGATGACACACAGGGTGGAATTTTCCCATCCTATCCACCACAGGACTTGTAGCAAATGGAATGTGGACCATGCAAAGGTCCATGGACCTCAAATGGGATTTTCTGGCCTTGGAGTGAGCGTGGCTGGAAGATCCTGCCCACAGAGTCCAAAGTCTCAGCTGAGAGGCAATGTAGCACACCCTTGATACTGCACAGACAGTGCAGTGGCACACAGCGGTTAGCATTTCTGCCCCTCAGCATCAGGTTCAAAGATGTGCAGGTAGGTGAATTAGCCTTGTTAAATTGCTCCTTACTGTACAAAGGTGTAGGTCACATGAATGGCAAATGAGAGACTACAGTGATAGGATGGGGGAACAGTGCCTGGATGAGATACTCAGAGCCAGAGCAGACTTGATAGGCTGAATGGCCTCACTAAGGATTTTATGATTTTAAGAGTCTTGGTGTGGATTAAGTGCTCAAGTCTCTGGAGTGGGACTTTAACCTATAAACTTTCCTACTCAAAGGCAAGAGAGTAGACCTGCAGGATTCCAACCTCACATCCAGGCAGATTCAGTGTGCAGATGTGTCACCTGATATGAATCACAGACCAGATCTGCAGTCTATTTGAGTTATTTAATCTCAACTGGAATGGTAAATTACAATCATCCTCAGTACCTCAGGAGTGAAAAGGAAAATATAGCTTCACACCAGAGCTGGAAAGTTGCCATCCTACCCCATCTGCTGCAAGAATAGTAGGCAGTCAGAAAATGTGGCGGACCATTTAAAGGTCCATTGAGCACAGGTTGGAGTTTCCAGCCTTGTTCTGTGTGCGGGTACAAATTCTGCCCCTGAGTACTTCCCCTTGTCCCCTGGTGGATAGCGTTCATCTGGGTGCAAAGGTTTGCCAACTGTCTCAATTGGAGGTTTCATCACATGACCTGCCCTCACCCTCCAGCCATTGGTCAGCCATCACATCCATCTTAGTGACACGCTGCCTTCCTACCTCCAAGTGGAAAACCTCCAAAAACTCAATACCCAATTGGAAGATTTTACGAACTGTTTCTCCCTGTCTATTCTGTCCAGTTCACATCATGATAGAGATGTTCAATCAAATCTCCTCAGCCTTCTTTCCAAGGAGAACAGTCCCAACTGCTCCAATCTATCCGTGTAACTGAAGGGTCTCATTCTTGGAACCATTCTTGTAAACCTCTTCTGCATTCTCTCCAATGCTTTCACGTCCTTCTATAGTGTGGCACCCAGGACTGTACACACTACTCCAACTGAGATCTAACTGGAGTCTTGCACAAGTTCAGTATAACCCTCTTGCTCTATATTCTATGCCTCTATTAATAAAATCCAGGATAATGTAAAAGGATTGCTGGCACAGATCCAGAAGGGACCCATGTAGAATGTTCCAGATGTGCCCTGAATAGTTATTATCCATGTTGTTCCTCACAGCCCATGGCAACCCTCAACAACTTATTGACAAATGTTTGCTCATGCTTATGTGAAGCATCTTGGGACATTTTACTGTCTCAAGAGCTAAATAAATGCAGGGTTTTTGTTGCTGCATGTGAAATGTTTGGACAGCTCTTTCAAGGAGCTAGCAGACCGTGTGAACCAAATGGCCCTCAGACTGTGACTCAAGAGGTGTCATGTTCATTCCTCTCAAAACTGTGGTTTGCAGCAACTGGAATTCTGTCCCAGGGGATTTCCTGGTGGTGTGTCTACACACGGTTAAACAAAAACAACGTACTCCCACTAGTGACAGTAAATGTGGCATTCAACACTTCACCCTGCTGCAAACACTTCAAATAAATTCCAAATAAACTGACAGATCACGTCAGAGTGTATGAATTGGTTTGGCTGCCTGTGAAATAAGACAGGATGTGCCAGTCACTGTGTGTCCAGTTGATTAAGTTGCATTCCTGGTCCACTGCAGTCAAACTGGTTCTGAAAGGCCCATTCACCCTTCAGAAGTAAAGACAAAGAACAACAACATGGGAAACAACCGAGATCCCACATTCCTTGTTTGCGATTGCCTGGTGGCGGGCAAAGGCGGTCTCATCTTTGGAAGTGAGGCAGGCGGACATCTGGTCGGCCAGGCAGGAGAGCCTTACTGGGGTCGGCCCTGGGGCTGCTTGTCCCTTACCCAGGCTGATCCATCGCACGTGGGTGGGAGATCTTGCTCCAACACTTTCATTGTTCACGTAGAACAGGCTTAGTCTCACGTTCAATGGATAGGTGGCTGATCACAGAAGCATAGGCTGGAATTTTATTACCCCATATGCAACAAGCAGAAGGAGAAAGCAGAGCACCCAGAGGGAACCCACACAAACAAGGGTAGAACGTGCAAACTCCTCACAGACAATCACCTGAGGCCAGAATTGAACCCAGGACCCTGGTATTGTGAAGCAACAGTGTTAACCAGTGTGCCATTGATTCCCAGGACTTATTTTTACATACTGCTTTTAATGACCACAAGACAAAGAGAATTTAGATTGTGGCCAAATAATGACCAGGATATTGGGAAGAAACTCTCTCTGCCCCTACCAATATTGGTCTGGACATCAGGGAGAATAGCCCCCCAATATTGACCAAAGAACAAAACAGCATGGGAAAACAGGCCGTTCAGCCCAACGAGCCCACGCCGCCACCTTGATGTTCCCACTTCTACCCATGATTCCTATCTACCAAGCTATTAGGGACAACACTCATTCCCTGTCCCCCACCCCCCATATTGAGCAAGGTCTCAGGAGAATCCCATCCTTGGCATGGTTCATGCCCAACTGCTACAATTCACTTGGCAGGCAGGAGGGGAAAACTTTGCCCAATGGATGGGATTCTCTGTTTTTTTTTTCTTTCCTGTCCTGTTGCCAACAAGAATGGAGAATTTGGTGCTCAGCCAAAGTGCCATTCATTGCAGCAACACTGGAGAATCCCAGCCATGGACAAGGTCAGAGGGTCCCAGTGCAAAGGAACTAAAGGATATGGGTTTAGTGAAGGAAAATAAAACAGACAAGATCAACCTTGATCTTATTAAATGGGACAGCAGACCTGAAGGGCTGATTGGCCTAGTCCTGCTCTTATTTCTTATACATCCATTGGAGAACCAGTAAGCATTGTTTATTTAAGCTTTCAACAAGGTCTCATGTAACAGACTACTATGTAAACATAAAGCACACAATTGCAGCTAATGTCTTGAGTTAGATAGAAAGCTGGTTAGCAGATCGGAAGCAAAGAGTTGGTATAAATGGGTCTTTTTTCTAACTGGCAGTCAGCAACTAGTGGGACTCCACAAGAATCAATGCTAGGATCACAAATGTTCATATATTAATGATTTGGAAGAGGGAACTGAATATTACCTCCAAATTTGGAGATAACAAAGTTGGGTGGGAGGGTGAGCTATAGGGAGGATGCAGAGATGCTTCAGAGAGATTTTGACAGGCTGAGCGTGGCAGATGCAGTATAGCGTGGATAAGTGTGAGATTATTCACTTTGGTAGTAATAGGAAGATAGGTTATTACTTGAATTGGTGTAAATTGAGAGAGGTGGATACTCAGTGAGACTTGGCATCTTTCTTCATACATCAGCACCTGAAAGTAAGCACGCAGGTACAGCAGGCAGCAAATTTGTAGTGAGAGGATTTAAGTATAGGGATAGAGTTGTTTTGTTGCAATTGTATAGAGCACTGGTGAGGCCACATCTGGAGTATTGTATGAGTTATCCAAGGAAGGATGTCCTTTCTATAGGAAGAGTACAGTGAAGGTTTGCCTGGCTGATTTCTGGGATGGCTGGCCTCTCATGAGGTGAGACTAAATTGGTTAGTATTATATTTACTGGAATTTAGAAAAGAGGGGGGAACCTCAGAAACATTACATTCTAACAGGGTTAAACAGGATTGAAAGAGGCAAAGAAAACTGAGATGAGGAGAAATTTCTTCACTCATTAGCATGATGAATGTGGAATTTCACATCTGATCGAGAAGAAATTAGATACAACTCTTGGGCTCAAGGGATCGGTGGTGGGGGCAGAGATCAGGATATTGAATTCAATAATCAGCTATGATCAAAATGAATGGTGGGACTGGCTCGAAGGGTTGATTAGCCTACTCCAGCTTTTAGTTTCTATGTACATTTATGTAGAAACTAGAAACAGGAGTAGGCTCTGAGCCTGCTTGGCCATTCAATTTAATCATGGCTGATCATCAAATTCAATATCCTGATGCCCCCTTTGATCCTTTTAGCCTCAAACTGGTGCTTTCATTTCCACTTTCATTTGAATGTGGGGGGACTTGTGGTGCACAAAAACAAAAATAGCATGAAGTCGATTTTTCATTGTCCCATGAAATCAGTGATGAAATTGGAGTCAGCCCTGGAAATTAGTTGCTCGCTGTAATATTCAGAGCACTATTTAAGAATCTCTGCGTCCAACAATAGAGTGTACTGGGAGGAAACGAGCACAGTTCATGCATGCAAATAGGCTGGCAAGACAAGGGTATTTTTCAGTAAGCGGAACTGGACGTTTACCGAGCTTTATAACACATTGTGGGGGTGGGGGGGGGGTTTCCATTTCTGAAGTGTCAGGATCCGGAGAGTTGCTAGGCTATTTCTTGGGTTGAAGATAAGAATTTTCCACCCTGCAGCGTTGCACCCCAATCCCTGAACACCAGCCCACCACCCCGTCCCAGTTTTTAATGCCATTCTCATCTGCATGATGCTTAAGTAAATAGTCTATCCCAGGATTGTGAATGAATAATTACAACAGAACCCTGCCTACAGGAGATGATCTTTTTTAAAAAAATAGAAATGACATTTTTGCCAATGTTTGCTTACCACTGAATGTACACCAAGGCATTATTTCAATCTACATGGGCAAATTCTTGCTAAGGTCACCATTTTATGGATTATTGATTATCCATTTTATGGATCACCAATCCAGCCACTAAAATGAAAATTGACGTTGATTGATCCTAGCAACAGGAGTAAGCCCATTCGGCCCGTAGGTGCATTGGTCATACTAATTCTCCTTCAGACTGGCACCAGAGTGTGGTGATTAGGTGATTTTCACAGTAACTTCACTGCAGTGTTAATGAAAGCCTATTTGTGACAATACTTAAGCTTAACTAAAAGCTTATTTTATTCATGGGATGTAGGCGTCATTGACTGGGCCAGCATTTATTGCCCATCCCAAGTTGTCCCAGGGCAGTTGACTCTGAACCATATTGCTGTGGTTCTGGAGTCACATATAGGTCAGACCGGGTAAGAATAGCAGATTCCCTTCCCAAAAGGACACTAATGAACCAGATGGGTTTTTATAACAATGATTTCATGGTTAAACATTCAGATTTTTCTTATTGAATTCAAATTCCACCATCTGCCCTACTGAGATTTCAAACTGTGTCCCCAGAACATTAACTGAGTTTCTGCATTACTGGTCCAGTGATAATACCAGTAACCAACTTCCTTTGATTTGAACCTGGATCCCCAGGTTGATTACTAGTCCAGTGACAATACCACTGCATAGTCATGATGGTCCTCTATGTAGGGGAAACAAAGGAACTCAGATCTGCTTTTCTAAAAGGAAATTCATGAATTAGTTGGATTTTTTGCAAAATGAATGGTAGTTTCATTGTCACCTTTTCTGAGACTCAGAACATAAAACACTACAGCACAAACAGGCCCTTCGGCCCACAAGTTGCACCGATCTCATCTATACCTACCAAGCCATAGACCTATCTATAACCCCCTATCCCATTAGATCCTATGTACTTATCCAGAAGTCTTTTAAAAGACCCCAGCGAGTTGGCCTCTACCACCACCAACGGCAGCCGATTCCATTCACTCACCACCCTCTGAGTGAAAAACTTACCCCTAACATATCGTCTGTACTTGCTTCCCTGCACCTTAAATCTGTGTCCTCTCGTACTGACCATTTCAGCTCGGGGAAATAGCCTCTGAGAGTCCACCCTATCTATTCCTCTCAACATTTTATAAACCTCTATCAGGTCGCCTCTCAACCTACGTCTCTCCAGGGAGAAGAGTCCCAGCTCCCTCAACCTATCTTCATAAGGCCTGCCTCCCAATCCAGGCAACATCCTTGTAAATCTCCTCTGCACTCTCTCAATAGCCTCTACATCCTTCCTATAGTGAGGCGATCAGAACTGCGCACAGTACTCCAAGTGGGGTCTGACAAAGGTCTTATAAAGGTGCAGCATTACCTCCTGACTCCTAAACTGAATCCCTCGATTAACGAAGGCCAGTACACCGTACTGGTGTACCGTGGCCCTCTTGACCACTTCTTCCACCTGCAAGGCCGATTTAAGAGTCCTACGGACCCGGACCCCGAGATCCTTCTGCTCTTCAACACAGCTAAGACTCCTACCCTTGATATTGTACTCCTTCACCCCATTGGTCCTGCCAAAATGGACCGCCACACATTTATCCACATTGAAGTCCATCTGCCACTTGTCCGCCCAGTCTTGCATCCTATCTATGTCCCGCTGCAATTTCTGACATCCCTTCAGACAATCCACAACACCACTGACCTTCGTATCGTCAGCGAACTTACTAACCCATCCCTCCACTTCCTCATCCAGACTCATTTCATATTCTAGTATTTTCTGTGTTTAAAGAACCCCAGCTGCCTAATTGGATTTGAACTCATGTCAACAGAGCATTAGTTTATCCCAGCCCAATGCTGGCATCTCCACAGACCATTAGCCAGGGCTTCCGGATTACTAGTTCTATGATATTCCTCATGTGCCATCAGCTTCATAACAAAATTTGATAGTTTGTATCAACTTGTTTTTTTATATATTAAATAAACCCACTTTAAAACATGCTTACTAGCATCTGTGCATTGAAGAAAATTGGTTGATTTGAAAATCTCTGAATCAGCACGATTGGCACAATTTCACAATTTTGATAATAGGGCGTGAGCAGTTTTATGGAACAGGATTTAATTTGGCTGTACATTGGGGTGGCAGTGATTAGAACTGCTGCCTCAGTGCCAGGAACCTGGGTTCAATTCCCAACTTGTGAAATTGTCTGTGTGAATATACATTTTCCCTGTGTCTGCATGGGTTTCCTCCCACACTCCAAAAGTGTGTGAGCTACGATGATTGGCCAGGCTAAATTGCCCCTTAATGTCAGGGGGATTAGTAGGGTAAATATGTGGGGTTACTGGGATAGGGTGGATTGTTGTTGGTGCAGGTGCAATGGGCTGAATGGCCTCCTTCTGCACTGTAGGGATCCTATGATTCTACAAATTGAGATAAGCTTGTTAAAAAAGGATCACAAGGTGTAAAGACTTTTGGACTTGACTTATTACCCAAGTTTATTTAAAGCTGGTTTGTCCAATTAAAAAATGTATTGTCGCAAGTAGGTTTATATTAACATTGCAATGAAGTTTGTGAAAATCCACCACGCTTCAGCACCTGTTCAGGTACATTGAGGGAGAATTTAGCACGGTCAATGCACCTAACCAGCGCGTCTTTCAGATTGAGGGAGGAAACCCATGCAGACATGGGGAGAACATGCTGACTGTACACAATGACTCAAGCCAACAATTGAACCCAAGTCCCTGGCACTGAGAGACAGCAGTGCTAATCACTGTGCTGCCCAGTTATATTAACAATTCTGCAGAATTGCATTGAAATAACTCAGTTGTTGACAGTTCCCTCTTTTATCTAGCATCTAATTTACAAATCAGTCCTTTCAAAAATTACACACACTGAAACTGCGCACTCACATGTGGGGCTTAACCATGTCACAATTATTTTGGTTTCTAGTACAATGGAGAAAAGTGGTTTCATAACCTTAGCTTGGCCAGAGATGCCAGATTTATACCAAGGCAAAAATCTGATCCCACACACTTCAGTGTTCAAACCATAGTTCTGATGCAAATCCATCTGTGCACAGATCTAAAGGGATTTCTCCTACTTAAGGCTGCAGTTGCCCATAACTAATTGCATTTGCTGCACTCATGCATAGACACTTAAGGCAGTAAGCCAGAGATTGCCGAGAATAAA
The DNA here is from genome assembly GCA_024679065.1 of Sphyrna mokarran. Lineage (NCBI taxonomy): Eukaryota > Metazoa > Chordata > Chondrichthyes > Carcharhiniformes > Carcharhinidae > Sphyrna > Sphyrna mokarran. Next base: position 8,186,730 of record JAGIQG010000018.1, read on the forward strand.
TAAATGGGAAGGCACCGAGGCATGTCACTTCAAAAAGGGACTTGTGTTAACTAGTCACCGACTGTCAAAATTAACAAAAGTGGATTCTTGTTTAAGCAGCTCGAAAAAGCGGAGAATGTAACATTTTCTGGAATCTTGCACATGGGTCAGATGTTGGCCCTCTCTTTATGGGGATCGCAGCTGGCAGACTCTCCCCTCTCCTCACGCTCACACACACACTTTTGTCTTTCTTCAAAGCCAGGAATTCTTTCAAAGGAAAACTGAATGGCACAGAAGAATTCCTCCTTCCTATCATCGAAGGACAGAAATATACTGAGCTATTCAGAGTTGAAAAAACACGTTTTTCTTTACACCTCAGGAAAGGAGAAAGGGCGTTTTCCAAAAGTGCATCTTACACCATCAGCTTGATGTTCTGAGTCTGGATACTGAGGCCTTGGGGTAAAGAAATTATTTGCAGCCTTTATTTGGTGTCTTCGCAACGTCTGAATGTGCTTAACTTCACAACCAGCCAAGTACTTTTTGAACTGTGGTCTTTGATATCGGGAAGTATGGCGACCAGAGACAGTAATGGGGCTACGGTCAGATTATCTGTGCTAGTGACACTAGCTGTGACGTACACCAAGGAGAGGGAGGCGGAAACACCTCATTGAGGATTGCCTGAGAAAGCAGAGGAGGCTGGGTGTAACATTGGACTGGCCACAGTTGTTGTGGCCAGTCCAGATATGCTTGTAGAGGTAGCCAATTAAACCCACAAGAGGTGAGAATGCTACCACTAATAGGCATGGTCAATACCCATAAAATCTGCGATGGGAGGATTGGCTAATGAATTGGAGTAACCTCAATTAACCAGACTTTTGCGATCTATACAGGCACTTCCCTCAGGGTGTTTCAGCAACACTGCCTTTGTTTAGTTCATTCATTGCCATCCATTAATAAACAGTTTTCAGAAGGTGGTAGTAAGCCACCATCTTGAATATAATTGAGTAACTTATTTGGCTATTTCAGAGAGCAGTTCAGGGTCATAGATTGATGTGGGTCATATGTAGGCCCGACCAGGAACAGATAGATTTCCTTCCCCTATAGGACATTAGTGGACCAGATGGGCTTTTATATCAATCTAGTAATTTCATGGTCAGTAATACTAGCTTTTTGATTCCAGATTTTTAATGAATTAATTGAATTTAAATTCTCCAGTTAGAATCAGTTCTCAGAAGGAAGACATTCAGCCCATTACATTTGCATCTACAATCCAACCTATTCCTTTAGCCCAACGTTATTTACCCTGCTAATCCCCTAATACTAAGGGGCAATTTAGCATGGTGAAGCAACGTCACTCACACAACTTTGTAACGTAGGAGGAAACTGAAGCACCCAGAGGAAACCCACGCAGGCACGAGGAAAACATGTAAACTCCACACAGACAGCCACCAGAAGCAGGAATTGAACCCAGGTCCCTGGTGCTGTGAGACAGCAGTGCTAACCACTGTCACCAATGGTGAGGTTTGAACTCATCTCTGGATCAGATTCATTTGTACCCACCCCCTGCCAGTGAGATTGGAGAATTTGATGCCCAGCCGAAACTTCATTCACTACAGCAGGTCTGGAAAATCCCAGCCATGGATAGGGTCAGAGGTTAACAGCACAGATGTTTGGGTTAATAATCCAGTAACCACTCCCTTTGAGTCAACAGTTAAAAGTACCCTTACCTATTTTAAGGGTTGATCTTTCTGATTTAAAACCTGAAGTGTTTAAGGCAAAAAATTAATTTTGAGTCTTAAATTTGACCATTTCTGACTAAAAATACCAATCATTTATGTTTAATTAAATCATAAGGTCAAAGAGAGCCAACCATTGACAAATGGGCAAGTCCTTCGGACAGCCCTGGTTTGGCCCCTTTCAAAATGGTGCTGGCCCCATTGCCTATGGTAACGGGTGATATGGTCACTGAACCCATTACCATCCCATTGGTGCCAGGATAAAGGCAGGGAAATTTGAAATATAGTTGACTAAGCACAGTGCGATGTTATACTGCTGTACAGGGAATTAACAGGAATGGTGAGGGGAAGCTAACTAGAAAGAAAACATGGATAAATGGGATTTGGGGCAATCTGGAAATTGTGTGGCTGGGTTAGGTACAAAGGCGATCATAGCACCTGTCTGGAGGATTGGTTTTGATCCGGGGTCCACTCCTCACTAGAATGTAGCGAAGTTACTCTGAACTTCTATCCAACAGGTAGCTTGTCAACCTGAAGTCCTGTAATTGAGTGGGCAGACATGCAGCTCTTTATAGAGCAAGGTTAATAGCATCAGGAACTTGATTCAGGCACATACTAACTTGGATTGATTGGAGGAATCTTCTGGTCCCATGGAGGTGGATTTAAAGACAGGACTGGGAGGAATATTTGAAATGGTGCATTCAGTTTAAAAGTTTTTAAAGTTTAAAGCTAATTCATTATTGTCACAAGTAGGCTTACATTAACACTGCGATGATGCAAGGAGGTCACCAATTAGAAGATGCATCTGAGAAAGTTGTGCAGGGTCAGCATTGGGAAATGATTCAGAGCCTTGATTTTGTAAGTTGACATTTCCAAGAGTCATTCTGCTGTTAAGCACAGGCAACTCATCATTGATAAAATAGAAAACCAGCTTCATGGGTGGCAGTGGTTAGCACTGCTGCCTCACAGCACCAGAGATCTGTGTTCGATTACTGCCCTGGCTCACCATCTGTGTGGAGTCTGCACATTCTCCCCATGTCTGCATGGGTTTCCTCCAGGTGCTCTGTTTTCCTCCCACAGTCCAAAGACGTGGTGGTTAGGTGCACTGATTATGCTAAATTGACACTCACTGTACCTGAACAGATGCTGGAGTATAGTAACTTTGTTGCAATGTGAATGCAAGTCTACTCATGACTAATAAATGAACTTTAATTTTATCTGCTGCTCCAGAAACCTCAAATGCAAGTTTGTGCTAAGGCCTTTTCATTTTCAAAAAACTTCCTTATTGAAATGACATTTGGTCCATCCTAGCTGAGAGAACCCTGATATTTCTTGGAGATTACACAATGTTGCTAAAGAGAGAGGAGGATGGACAATTAATGCTCATCTTCCCAGCAATACCCAGACTCCATTCATGAATAATAAAGAATAGGATATGACTGGAAAAAGAGACATGTTGTCAAATCATTTCACCTTACACTTATCTGGACAAAGAGAACCAAATTTTAAAACAATCGCAAAATTATACTACAGGAAAAAAAGGTGCTAATTGGCAAGTTGACTGATTGTTAATACATGACACAGACACAGAGCAACACAGCACGGGAAACAGGCCCTTCGGCCCAACGAGTCCGCGCCGCCGTCATAACTATATAGTAACAGTTCCATTATCCTATCATTGGTGGCAGAATTCCCATGTATCTGCTGCTCTTGTCCTTCTAGATGGTAGTGGCCATGGATTTGGAAGATGCTGTCTAAGGAATCTTGGTGAGTTAAAATCAGAATACAATCCCTACAGTGCCAAAGGAGGCCTTCCCATCCGGGTCTCAATCCCATCCAAGCCCTATTCCCATAACCTCACATATTTACCCTGCTAATCCCCTGATAGTGAGGTCAATTTTAGCATGGCCAATCAACCTAACCCACACATCTTAGAAAACCTGAGCACCTACAGGAAACCCATGCAGATACAGGGAGAACATACAGGCTCTACAGACACCCAAGGCAGGGATTGAACCCAGGTCCCTGGTGCTGTGAGGCAGCAGTGCTAACCACTGTGCCGCCCGCATTGCATTTGATAGATAGTACACACTCTTTCCACTGTTCATCTGTGATGGACGGAGTTAATGATTACAGGAGGGGTAGCAAATCAAACAGGCTGCTCTGTCCTGGATGGTATTGAACTTGAATGTTGCTGGAGCTGCACCCCATTCAAATTCCACCACTCGCTGTTGAGATTTGAACCTGGATCCCCAGAAAATCACTCTGGGTCCGTGGATGACTAGGCCAGCATCAACACCACTACCCCACTATGGACAGTAAGCCTAATGTCATGGAGATGGGTGCTCTCAATAAGATCTATATGATGGTCATGTGTCCCACTTTCACAGTGCACTGAACGTGTACACAACGTACGTCAACTTTGCCTCATTTTCTGAATGGTTTTTGAAGTAAAGCTGCATTATAAACACATCATTGTTGGAAATAGCCTCAGATACAAATCCTGAAGGCCTTGTTCCAGTTTTGTGCTGAGAACAGGGATGAATTTGGGGATGCCTGCGGTTTGGAATATTGACTCTTAGGAGCAGGGTTTTTGTAATTGTGAAATGAAACATGCAAACTGACCAATTAGTGCATGAGAAAAGATATTAACCAGGATCAAACATCAATCTTACTGGACTGGTAAGCTTGCCAGGGAGCACTCAAATATGCACACCAGTGAGAACAGACACATACCAAGGCAAGAAAACACCAGGGACTAGAAATCTCACACAAGACCACCAAGGATAAAACAAATAGAGGCAGACATTCAAAAAAAATGCAAAATATTTCCAACTTGCTGCAGTTTGAGAAACTTGATTTAGCTTCTCTCTCGATTCAGAGTTAGCTGATAGCAGCGTGGTGGTTAGCTCTACTGCTCCACAGTACCAGGGACTTGGGTTTGATTCCCAAGCTTAGGTCACTGCCTGTGTAGAAACTGTACATCCCCCACGTATCTGTGGGTTTCCTCTGGGTGCTCCAGTTTCTTCCCAGTCTGAAAGTGCTGGTTGTGCACTGGCCATGCTGAATTCTCCCTCAGTGTACCCGAACAGGCACCTGAATGTGACAACTGGAGGATTTTCAGTTAATTCATTGCAGTGTTAATGCACTTGTGACAATAAATAAACCTGAAAAGAAGTTTGTCTGGGATAAGGCAAGAGAATCATGTTTTACAGACTGTTTAATAAGAATTATGCCATCTGATTCATTTATATATTTACAATAGGGAAAAATAGATACAAGGCAACATTAAAATGACATTTATTAACATGTATATATCACATACATTAGCATTGGTGTTAATCATTGAACCTCAAATTCCAAGCTATTAATGCATTGCCAGATGTCCCATAGCATTATTAATGTGCTATCAGATGTTAAGAAAGAGAGTATCATGCTTAGAATCACCCAGAACACTGTTTACCAGCATTGGGAAGAGTGCCTGAGATTTAAGGTTTACTGGGACTATAGGCATCTAAGTGGAGTTGTGATGTTGCTGGTCCAAGGGTCTGACTGGAGTGAGAATGGAACCCTGGAGTCTGGGTCTACCAAAGTATCTGGGAACACTAGCAATGCCCTCAATAGGTGGAATTTACCTGTCCCACCTGCCATAGGGAATCATAGCAGGCGGGAAACGGAGCAAAGTTACGTTGACCTCAGGCAGTTGGAAAATTTTGCTCAACACCTATTGGAGGGCCACTTATAAAAGGAAGCAAAACTAGAAAATGCAGGAAAATCTCAGCAGATCTGAGGAGAGAGAATAGAGCCAATGTTTCGAGTCTGGATGACCCTTTGCCAGCGCTAAAGGCAAAGAAAATAGAATGAGATTTATAATGCAAGGCTGAGAGTAGCAAGTTTGTGTAATTGATGTTGTAGAGAAGAGCACAAACAGAATGGAAATGATGATGAAGCTGAGAACGGTGCCTATTAAGAGCCTGGACTGAAAGACTGAGAATGCTTCCAAACTTTGCAGCTGTGGTTAGGCCAGAGGTTTTTGACTTGGAGTTATTACTGGGATCTCAACATCAATGATCATTATAACACTGGGACGCAAGCTACCCTTGAAGGAAATAACAGATGTACATTTTTTAAGAAATATTTTGGATGATTTGATGGGTTCGTCAACAAATCGTGATTAAGTGTTTGTCTACTTTGTCAATTTATAATGTTAACATTTTTATTGCTCTCTAGGGCAAGCTAATAGATGGTGTGGGCACCAAATTCTAGTTTCCATGATTAGATTCTAGTATCAAAAAATGCAGCAGGGAAGAGCTGTAGCATCAAATATATTGATGGTATTTCCTTTTAAAAACATAGATGTAAAACTAGATCAGTATTCCCATTATTTATCTTCAGCATGTGGGTACATTTCTGGGAGCAATCTGTGCCAGATGCCATGTTGGGGAGGGTGTTAGCTCAGACACTGGACTTATACAAAACAGGCAAATCCTGATGACAATGTGCCCTTCATTAGCACCTTTCCAAGCCAGCTAAACCAGTTGAGAGTAGCCAATAGGTCTCAACCCTCAGTAAAATAGGGAGATGTCTACCCCAGCATGTAGAGACAGAGTCTGGCAGATGGAGCTAAAGAGAATAATGGAAGGTCCAATGGTCAAGGTGATCTCTGCAAGCATCATGACACAAAGAGCAGGACAAGACACAAAACATCCACTGCATCTAGTTCCACCTCCAGCCATCCTGACTCTTGTCTTGCCACTGACTCTAGATGGGAATTGGGAAGAGAGAGTAAGGTTGACACTGTCCAACTCTCCCTCACTTTAATCCAAAAGAAGCACTAGTTTCAACACCATCAGTATCCATTGGGATAAAATGATAGACGTGGTCAGGATTTTCAGTTACACCCACCCCAAGACCAAAAAAAATCCCCATTCATGGTCACTTGCATGGTCCATCCCCACCTGTTACAATTCCCATGGCACACAAAGAAGATTCCACCCTCAAAGTAGATCAAGCCTATTAAGGAAGAGGGGGTAGCTTCATACAATACATTTTAACTGATGGCTGAAGAGACCAATCTCAGAGAGGCAGGTCCTATCATAGGTATTGCACATGAGATGGTTAGCAGGTATTGCTGTGGGGTTATCTGTCAGCATTGGTGGATGTTACCAAGTCACTGAAGCCACTGGTTATCTTGGTGGCATTTGCTGATGTCCGTTCTTCCCTTCTCTTATCAACCCACCCCCCCTCACCAAGTGTAAAAAAAAATCAACATTTAGAAGCTTCATATCACACTGGCAAAGCCAGGCCCCTGACTAATAATGTTCTGACTAGCTGTGGTCTCATTTGCATCAATGGATACTTGGAGATCAGAGCCTCGGCACATCAAGTGGTCAGAATTCATCACATCACATAAACAAAGAGATAAATGAATTCTCATACCTCTGCCACAGGGACAACTGCAAGCAAAATATGAAGATAGTGGATATTGATTGTCTTTGATAAGACAGTCACAGAAGGAACTCTTCTGGAGTAGCCAATAAAAATATAACTAAACATACAATTCAAAGAAAAGGTCTAGTAACAAAACTTCACTAAAGCCTCACACCAGACCAGTCTAAGCTCCCTACAAAGTTCAACTGGTTCTAACTGATACTGAGTCATTTGATCAGCTGATCATCATATCATTCTATCATTGGTTACATGGGTTACTGGGTCAGCTGACCCTGATAGCTTGTTACAGTTGGTCACATTGCAACAGATCAATATTATCACCTGTTACAGTCACACAGCTGATAGCCCAGAGCTCTGGAGAATGACTGTTTGGAGAGTCTTTGGGGAAGAAGGTCCAGGAAAAGCAAAGGCTATTGACTCATATACCTTAAATAATCCCCTTCCTCTGCAGTAAATGCGGCAAAGACTTCAATTTGATTTATTAATTCAAGATGAAGTGAGAGGGTGCAGAATGTAGTATTACAGCCATAGCTAGGGTGTAGAGAAATTTTGTGTGTGGTAAGTCTACTCAAAAATCTAATAGCAGCAGGGAAGAAGCTTCTCTTGAGTCAGTTGGTAACGTGTCCTAAGACTTTTGTATCTTTTCCCAATGGAAGAAGGTAGAAGAGAAAATGTCTAGATGTGAGGGGTCCTTAATTAAGCTTTTGCAAGGCAGCGGGAAGTGTAGATGAAGTCAATAGATGAGAGGCTGGCTTATATGATGGAGTAAGCGTCAACCATGACCCCATATAGTTTGTTGCATCTCTGGATAGAACAGGAGCCATACTGGGCTGTAATGCATCGAGAAAGAATGCTCTCTATGGTGCATCTGTTAAAAATTGGTGAGACTCATAGCTGACATGCCAAATTTCCTTAGTCTTCTGAGAAAGTAGGGGTGTTGCTGGTCTTTCTTAACTATAGTGTCGGCATGGCGGATCAGGACAGGTTGTTGGTGACCTGGAAAACTAAAACCTTGAAGTTCTCAACTATTTCTACTTCGTTCTCATTGATGTAAACTGGGGTACATTCTCCACTCTGCTTCCTGAAGTTGATGACTATTTCCTTCAATTTGTTGATATTGAGGGAGAGATTATTGTCGTCACACTGGTTCACCGGATTCTCTATCTGGTTCCTGTACTCTGCCTCACGTGGTGAACTACAACCAGGCAAAGCTTCACTTAGAGTTGACCACTATGATCCCTATGAGATGGAAGGCTGCTCTGACAATCCTCTAAACAGAACACAGCGTGGGGATCAGAGCTTATGATATGAGTGAGAAAATGAGCGAGAGTTGCTGTTTTTCATTGTCCTGTCTTTTTCACTGATCTTCCACTGTCTGACCAGCTTCTGAGGAATCTGTAAAGAGAGATATCCAAGGGGATAAGGCTGTGGCATGGGCTGGTGTTGGAGGTGGGTGTAGGGGTTGGAATAAGAGGTGTGTGTTTACACTATGTGCAGTTTGTAAGACAGAACGAAGTGTGGGATATGAGGCCAAGGATGAGGTTTGAGGAAATCCTCATTATCACCACTCTAGTCTGAGAAATTCCCATCCTAACAATGGGCAACATTGGCGGTGGCGAGTGCGCCTCAATTCGGGAATGGCGTCCACTCCAGGGACAGGTTTCTTCATGTGATTGCACAGACCACATCCCGACCCACAGATCTTTGGGCACGTGAGGGAGAATATTCCCACGGGATCCAGAGGCTAGACGTTTTCTTTAGGAGGTGTACACTGGTACTGCACCTATCTTAAAGGAGTGCCAACCTCTGACGATTGTAGATCCACTATTGAAGTGCACAGCCATTCAGCATCATGGTCGTCACTGACTGAATGCTGAGGTCAGTAGGTAACAGCACATTGGCATGCTATGGGCATCATGGGTAAATTGGGCATTGTGGCCACCGCTCAGCGATTCCCAACTTCCCACCGCTGCCCTCTTTTTTTTGCGATATCGAATTTAAGCCCCTAATCTTCTATTCTGTTACCATAGTGGAAATCTTAGTCTTCAAATAGAAATATTTGTAGCCAATAATGCAAGATCAAAGGCTTTGCCTTGCCAACGGCACTGAAGGAGGCTGAAGCTCGTTATCACAAGTTGATTGACACCATTTCCAGCTTCACAAGGCTGTGGGGACACACGAAACCAAGGTAGGCAGTTAACACTTACAAACCATGGCTGTTGTTTTACCAGACACTGTGTGCAGCAAGAGCCTTTCATCACATCAACAAATGTCAGGAATACAAAAAGATCTGCCTCTCTTTCCCGAGAGACAAAACCTTTTGAGCCAGACATGTAGAGGGCAGCAGACAATGAAACCTACCCTGAGGAGGAGGCATGGGAATGAGATCCCTGCTAGCAGGTCGTGAACCTGGCCAAGGAAATGTGTCACCCCGTTCTGTGTTGTGTTGCGGGATCGATGAGGTGAATGCGGGTGGTTACTGGGACAGGGCCTGTGCAAGATCAGGGCAGCGTGGTGGCACAATGGTTAGAACTGCTGCCAGGGACCCGGGTTCAATTCCGGCCTCAGTGACTATGGGTGTGGAGTTTGTACGTTCTCCCTGTGTCTGCGAGGGTTTCCTCCAGTACTCTGTTTCTTCCCACACTGCAAAGATGTTTGGGTTAGGTGGATTGGCCGTGATAAATTGTGTCAAGGGATTAGCGGGGTAAATATGTGCGGTTACGAAGATAGGACCTGGGTGGGATAGTTGTTGGTGCAAGCTCGGTGGGCCAAATGGCCTCATTCTGCAGTATACGTTCTAGTTCTAGGGCTGAATTTTACCAGCATGCCTGTCCAAGCTTCATACGATCCCACCCAAGGTCAACAGAGAATGCCATTCTCCAAGCCTTGCCTGTCCCTGGAATTAGGGCGGGCAAGCCAGTAAAATTCCAGCCTGTGAAGATGCACTTTCAGTGCAGACTTGATGGGCCGAATAGCCTCCTTCTGCACTATAGGGATTTGGCCATTCTCATTTTATTGGTTGTTGAATCCAGATTTCCCAGAACCTGCTCAATTATTTTTAAAAATCCCTTTTAACATGCAAACCAAGAGTAAAAAAAGGTTTTGAAGACCTTCCCGTTTTCCACCCTGATCCCACCCAGTTCTCAACTCATTCTAAATTGGAATCTGTCCCGACTTGGTTAGTTTCCCATTGGAATCATGCCATTCTTGAAGAGAAAATCAATGTCTAATAAGACATCAATGGTTGCAAGCATACATGGCTTATTGACAGAACGCTGAGTTATATTATGAGTCCTGAGACTCATATGCCCTGCTCAGTTTAATTGGATTTATTGTTGTCACATGTATCGGGATTCAGTTTTGTTTCTTGTGTGCAATCCAGACAAAACATACCGTTCATGGAGTACATAGCGTAAGATTATCTATTAGTATCACAAGCAAGCTTATATTAACACTGCGATGAACTTAATGTGAAAATTCTCCTAGACGCCACACTCCAGCGCCTGTTCGGATATATTGAGGAAGAATTCAGCACGGCCAATGCACCTAACCAACACAAGTGTGGGAGGAAACCGGTGCACCCAGAGGAAATCCATGCAGATGTGAGGAGAATGAGCAAACCCAAGCCAGGAATTGAACCCGCGTCTCCGGGGCTGTGAGGCAGCGGTGCTTGCCACCGTGCCACCTCAGGGATAGGGTGCAGAATATAATGTTACAGTCATAGCTATGGCGTAAAGGGAAAATCAACTTAGCACAAGGTAGATCCATTCAAAAGTCTGTTGGCAACAGGGAAAAAGCTGTTCTTGAGTCGGTTGAAGAACTCTGACTTTTGTATCTTTTTCCTAATGGAATAAAGCAGAGGAGAGAATGTCTGGGGTCTTTAATTATGTTGGCTGCTTTTCCGAGGCAGCAGGAAGTGTAGACAGCATCAATGGATGGGGAGGCAGGTTTGTGCGATGGATTGGGCTTCATTCATGACCCTTGGTAGTTTCTTGCAGGTTTGGTCAGTGCAGGAGCCATATGAGGAACTGTAAGGCTGTGATAGGGCATAGTGCACAGCCTGTAAGCTGGAGGGAATGGGAGGATCACTTTCTTGAGGGTGCCCGTCACTACTGTTGCCTCATTTCTGTCAGCGGCCATCTTGTTTGCTCGCAAGCCTGTTCCCTATTGTCACTGGCAACATCAATGGGCCGAGCTAACGCCGTTGTGAAGGCACGCTGGCATGGAAACTGTGGCCGACCTTGCAGTAATACCACACAGGCTCAAAATACCAGAGAGGAACACGCTTCAGCTTTGAGCAGAGCTGAGCACTTCACTCAAGACAGCAGCAAATTGGGAAACAAATACATCTGATCTGAATCTATCAACTTCAAAGAATTCATAAAATGTATTCTTTTTCAGGTCGGTCCAGTTACACTAGTTTTTTACAGAATGTGCAGCCCTAGGCACAGAGTTTTTGAGGCATTACGTAGTGTTTTGACTAGTGAATTCTTTAATAATAACACAGCACCATCACAGGGCCCCACTGCGTACAGGAAATCCCATGTCACCAGATACTCCTGGGTAAAGCCCTCAATAGGATAAATCAACAATAAAATATTTTTTCTTTACCATTTTAAGTCAATGAAGGTAATTTGTGATAATATTGGATTGGACACAATGATTTTGTCTCTGAAGGCCGTGTGGGGACTTGGAGGTGATTCCCTTCTCCTGTTCAATTTGCTTTTAGTCACACGCACTTTGTTTCACCCAGCTCCATTTGCCAACTCTATGGTCTTGATGTCATCTTAAGATACGACAGGAGGTGTTAAATTATCAGAATTGCGCAATCCAACCTCAAACTTCCACATTCCCTGTCGTGTAATAATTTGGGAAAGGATTCCGCCCCGAGCTAGGCCTTTAATAAAAGCAAGCTGGGACGGTGGCAGAATCCGTTATGTTTTCAGCACCTTACTCTATTATTAATCTCACAGCAAGTCCCATAATTCCAATTCCCAGAACTTTAAGCTTCTTTAAGTTTATTTATTAGTGTCACAAGAAGACTTACACTAACACTGCAATGAAGTTACTGTGAAAATCTTCCCAGTCGCCACACTCCAGTGCCTGTTCAGGGAGAATTTAGCACGGCCAATGAACTTAACTAGCATTTCTTTCGAACCGTGGGAGGAAATCTACGGGGAGAATGTGCAAAGTCCGCACAGACGGTGACCCAAACCAGGAATCGAAACCAGATCCTAGCTGATTCACCAAATTCTGGCTGGCAGCAGGGGTGGGATAAATGAGATCGGGGAATCCCAACCTTAGGCCCAGATGGGGGAATTCTGTTCAGTGTCGAGATTGGAGCAAACACATAGCAAATAGTCAGATTCAATTTCCAGCTTAGATCATTGCCTGTGCAGAGTCTGCACATTCTCCCCTTGTCAGCGTGGATTTCTTCCGGATGCTTCAGTTTGTTCCTGTAATCCAAAGATGTGAAAGTTAGATGGATTGGCCATGATAAATTGCCCTTTAGTGTCAGGGGGACTAGCTAGGGTAAATGCATGGGGACATGGGGTGAGGGCCTGGGTGGGATTATAGTCAGTGTAGACTCGATGGGCTGAATGGCCTCCTTCTGCATCTATGATTCTAAAGAGTACAAAAGCAGGAAAGGTACACCAAGGATGAGATTCTCTCGCCTCCGCAAAGTGTGTGTTTTGCAGTTGGTGTTAATAGGCCGTTCACCAGAGACAGGTACAGTCGCTGGTAATAGGATTCCCCAATGAATCACCAGGAAACCCACGGCAGGGGGAGTGTTGCTGGTGGGACCAAAGAAGCCTGCCGGCACAAACAGCCAGAGAATTCTGGCCCAAACCTTTCAATCTCTGGCCAGACCTCATCCTGAGTATTTTGGATTCAATTCTGACTTCTTCAGTAAAGGATGCCAAGACTTTGGAGAGAGTACAGAACAGAGTTATTCAAAGACTCCCAGGGATGGTGGATTTTGGTAGCGTGGAGGGAATGGGAAGGCTGGGGCTATTCTTAGGCTAAAACAAAATATAGAAGACATTCAATAGACGCTTTCAAATGGTTTTAATAGGATAGCTAATTAGATCAGCAAAATCAAGGGTCAATTACCGAAGCTTATAATGAAGGGGAAAGGGAAAATCTGCAAGGAAAGAGTCAGGAAGTAGGACTAATTTACTAGTGCTTTCAATGGGCCAGCACAGATACAATGGGCCAAATGGCCTCCTCTGGATTAATTCAGGTTATTTACTGATTGTGCAGGTATGTAGAGATTTCATCGCATTCTTTGTTGTTTGATACTCTTCTGTCTTCATTAGCTTCTTCCTGCTCATCTTCAGTCTTCCTCTCTCAGTGCAGTGAAGATAGAGAAACTGTAATGACTCAGAGAGACCAACTGGAAAGAATCACAGAATCCCTACAGTGCAGAAGAAGGCCATTCAGCCCATCGAGCCTGCACTTGACCACAATTCCACCCAGGTCCTATTCCTAGAGCCCCACATGCCTAATCTGCTCGTCCCCCTGACACTAAGGGAAAACTTAGCATGGTCAATCAATCCAACCCGCACATCTTTGGAGTGCAGGAGGAAACCCACGCAGACACGGGGAGAATGTGCAATCTCCACACAGACAGTGACTCGAGGCCAGAATTGAACCCAGGTCCCTGGCACTGTAAGGCAGCTAGCCACTGTGCCAAAGGAATATAATTTATCACAAAATGTAAACTAAAACCACTACCAGTCCTGGGCCTGCCTTATAAAAGGCTCAAGAAATGAGTCTGTGGTGGGCAGGCCACTGCCTGTAACCAGGGGAACTCACACTCAATGAATCCCGCTAGGAGATCAATCATTGATTCCGAATGGACCTTGTGGGTGTTGTCATAGAAATGTAGGATGTTCTATGATAATGTTTACTGTGAGGTGGATGGGGGCATTGTGTGAGGGGGAGCCAGAAACAGCTGTTGCCCTAAGGATTCCTCGCTCTCGTATTCTCGAGTTTTACAAATGAACATTAGGTTTGGGCATATCTGAGAGATGAAGGGAGATTTTCCAGGCGACGCCTGTGTTGAAATGTATCACATTGAGTTGGCTCATTAGAAAGCTTCCAACATCCTCACAGCTTAATGGCAGCTGACCCCTACACGCGGGATGAAAGTGAGGCAGGGAAATAAGAGCACAAACCAGAATGTGCTGGAAATGTCCTTACTGATTAGTTAGCTATTTCACCTCAGTAAAAATAGAGCAATTATGTTCTTGGACAAACTTGGAAACAGCAAACACATTATTGCCTCCCCTGTTTGGATGGCAGCTCGTCAATGCATGAAATCATGAGGTTATAGTGTAGGGTGGAGGACTGCATCTTGGCACAGTCAGCAGGAAGTAGTGACCTTCTGCTCAGGTACATTGCATTAATCGGAAACACAGCGTGGGTGCGGTTTGATAGATCAGATGGTGTTTTTTGCTGTGTTTCAATCGCCCAGACTCCAAACAAGCGTCTCCAGGAAAGCCATTTGTCACAAACCGATGCCAGCACATTATTCCTCTGATATGCCATTTCCCTCGAAAAACAATCTAAGAGGTTTCCAAATAGCTGATAACAGGAACTTTTAGATTAAATTTATCGTGTCAACTGCGCACATCTGCTAACGAGACCAGCCACACCAATGAAAGGTCGCAATACCTGATAGGGATCTTTGGATAGCGACGGGTAAATTATTGTGGTAATGTTTTGTTTCCAGCCATTAAGGCCTCATAAATTCATTTGTTAGACCAATCAAAACAAACAAATAATTGACACCCATGCTTGCATTGTGCGTGAGCTAATAACTAATGTGTCTAGTTAGTGAATTATTATAGTGACACCTCAGCAGACGGGTAGAACAGAGAAAAGTTTATCTTATCACAGAGTAGCAGACATTCAGATTTTCATTTCCTTTATCAATGATTCAGTTGAAGAAATTCAAAGCTTGCTGATAATCCTAAATTAGGTGAAACAATAGGTGGGACTTTCCAGTCAATTCTGTCCCAAGACTGGGAGTTCCAACCCCATGGACCTTTAAATTTCCTGGTCCCATCCACAGTGGGCAGGACTGGAACATTTATCCCAATGGATTTGTAGATTGGAAGAAGAAAGCTTCAAAAAGGGATTGATAGGGAGGAGGACAGTGGGATGTCACTGCATAAGTAATCCAGAGACAAAAACAGAAAATGCTGGAAAATCTCAGTGGGTCTGACAGCATCTGTGGAGAGAGAATAGAGCCAACGTTTTGAGCCTGGATGATTGAGCAATAGTAACAGCAGTCATCCAGAGAGTCTGGCTGATGTGTTAGGACAGCACAGTGCTACGGTGACACAGTGGTTAGCGCTGTTGCCTCACAGCGCCAGGGACCCAGATCCGATTCCCCACTTGGGTCACACTCTGTGCAGAATCTGCATGTTCTCCCCGTGTCTGTGTGGGTTTCCTCCACGTGCTCCAGTTTCCTCCTGTAGTCCGAAAGATGTGCAGGTTAGGTGAATTGGCCATTCTAAATTGCCCCTCGGTGTCCAAACATGTACACGTTGGGCGAATTAGCCATGATCAATTTGTAAGGTTACAGGGAAGGGCCAGGGAAGTAAGCCTAGGTAGAGTTCTCTTTTAACAAGGTTACGAGGGACGTGGATAGGGGCAGCTATTCTCTTCAGTTGAACAGTCAGTCACGACGGGATAGAGGTTCAAGGTGATGGGCAGAAGGTTAGGGAGGATGTGAGGGAAAGCTTGTTTACCCAGAGAGTGGCAAGGGTCTGGAATGTGCTGTTTGGGAGGGTGATAGAGGCAGGTTGCCTCACAGTGCCAGGGACCCGGGTTCGATTCCCAGTTGGGTCACTGTCTGTGTGGAGTCTGCATGTTCTTCCCATAACTGTGTGGGTTTCCTCTGGATGCTCCGATTTCCATTAAAAAGGATGAGCACTTGGCAGGTCATAACATTGAAGACTGTGGACCAAGTGCTTGTAAATGGGATGATAGGAGGTCGGGTATTTCTCATTTGTGGGTGAAGACTCGATGGCTGAAGGACCTCTTCTGCACTGTGTGACTCTGATTCTAACCAGGCCCTGTACATAACTGAAATGCTGCAGACATCTCTCTGCAACCGAGCTTTTGAATTGGGTTCCACTGACACTCGGTCACTGAGGTAGCTCTCGAGTTAATTGTCAGTGTTTTTACGTAAATGCAGACTGCCCTCCAAGTCTGGAAGGGACAGGCCTTTGATTTTAGCAAATTAACTTGTGGCAGGTTTTAAACAGTCACATGTTAAATCATCTGGCCTTGTCTTTAGTCAGAATCCGATTTAATTCCC
Organism: Sphyrna mokarran; assembly: GCA_024679065.1. Lineage (NCBI taxonomy): Eukaryota > Metazoa > Chordata > Chondrichthyes > Carcharhiniformes > Carcharhinidae > Sphyrna > Sphyrna mokarran. Next base: position 8,203,230 of record JAGIQG010000018.1, read on the forward strand.
TGACAGCTCAAGTCACAGCACATGCACAACTTGGGATTGAAAAGAAAAAGAACTGCTCCAACATCTGACAAGATGAACTGATAGGTGGACAGACAGACAGCCCTGAAAGCATCAGGATTTTATTCAGCTCCCAGGGCTGGGGGAAGGGCAATCTTTCATACAGTTAATATGTATGTAAATGTTAAGAGCTGTACTTCACAAACGTTGCACTGGTGAGATATGATTGAATCCTGTGGTGCCACATATGTTTGTAATAAGCCAATGTACATCGCTCGCTCCCCTATTGTGATTCCTACTCTGTAACAGACTCCCACAGCACACTGCATCTGCACCGAGCTATTCTTAACGTTTGGTCATTTTCTCCTCACAGTTTTCACACCGGGGTCTGTTTACTGAGGCATATGGATCACTCTGTTCCCCCAAAGGAACACGACTCATCCACAGGTCTCCACACTTGACGTTGGCAGGCATTCCCATCTCTGTGGGCATCGCATCTGATGCCAATCCTACCCCCCTTCAGCTTCCAGAGTGGCATCAGGAGCAGGAATCCAAGTGGGTGTTCTTTCTTCTGTAACGTAGGGTTCTCCTCTTCCCACACGGCACCCCCGCCTATCAATTTCCACAACAACCCTCTTCCAGACTCCCACCACGTCCTGGCTGGGATTAAAGCAAAATGCTGTGGATGCTGAATATCTGAAATAAAAAAAACAAATATAAAATCTGGAAATACTCATCAGATCAGGCAGTGTCTGCAATGGGAGAAACAGGCTTAACGTCCTAGGTCAAGACAACATTCCAATGAATGGTCATTTTAGAATCATAGGGGAAAGTGGAGATGTTAGGGTGGTGAGTGAATGGAATCGGCTGCCGTCGGAGGTGGTAGAGGCAAACTCGCTGGGGTCTTTTAAAAGACTTCTGGATGAGTACATGGAATCTAATGGGATTGGGGGTTATAGATAGGTCTGTGGATTGGTAGGTATAGATGTGATTGGTGCAACTCATGGGCCGAAGGGCCTGTTTGTGCTGTAGTGTTCTATGTTCTAATCAGAAATCCTCCCACCCATCGATTCTGTGCTGACTCTTAACCAGGTTTACCTCATAATCCCACATATTTACATATTCCCCCAACCTATATATCTTGAGACACTAAGGGGCAATGTTGTTTTTATTCAGTCATGGGACGTGGGCATTGTTGGCTGGTCAGCACTTATTGCTCACCCCTACTTACCCGAAGCCAGTTGAGAGTCAACCATGTTGCAGTGGCTCTGGAGTCACATGTAGGCCAGACTGGGTAAGGATGGCAAATTTCCTTCCCTAAAGGATACTCGTGAACCAGATGGGTCTTTCCAACAATGGTTTCATGGTCATCTGTAGACATTTAATTCCAGATAGTGTTTTTTTTTAATTGAATTCAAATTCCACCATCTGTCGTGATGGGATTTGAACGCAGGTCCACAGCTGAGTTTCTGCATTAATAGTCTAGTGATAATACCACTAGTCCATCGCCTTCCTGCAATTTAGCATGGCCAATCCACCTAACCTGCACGTCTTCACAGTGTGGGAGGAATCCGGAGCAGCCGGAGAAAACCCACACGAACATGGAGCAGACGTGCAAACTCCACATAACAGTCATCCAAGGCTGGAATTGAACCCATGTCCCTGGCACTGAGGCAATAGTGCTAACCACTGTGACATCAATCTTGACCTGAATTGTTAATTTCTCTTGTTTCTCTCTGTATATACACTGTCTAACCTGCTCAGCATTACCAGCAGCCCAGCTTTTATTTCTCCAAGCACATCAGTAAAATAGATTGCCTGGTCAGTTCCTTTGTGGAATCTTGCTGTATGCATTTGGCTACTGCTTTTAAAGTTTTATTTATTAGTCGCAAGTAAGGTTTACATTAACATTGCAGTGAAGTTACTGTGAAATTCCCCTAGTGACCACAGTGCGGCACACGTTCAGGTCAATACATCTAATCAGCACGTCTTTCAGGTTGTGGAAGGAAACCGGAGCATCCGGAAGAAACCCATGCAGATATGGGGAGAATCCACACAGACAGTGACCCAAGCCGGGAATCGAACCCAGGTCCCTAGCGCTGTGAAGAAGCCATGCTAAGCGCTGTGAAGAAGCCATGCTAACCACTGTGCTACTGCGTCACCCATCCCATTTTGCTGCTCTGGTGTTTGGTTTTGCCTGTCACAGATGATCTACACTATTTAAATGGTTACATCATTATAGGATACAGTAATTCCCAAATATGTTGTGAGGTAAGGTAAACCAAACCCAACCCCCACCTCCCTCTGGCTAATGATTAGTGCTGTAGTCTATCCCAGTGGACCCATCATTGATGACTGAGATGAAGAGACATTACTTTACTCAAAGGGCTATGATTCTTTATAACTCTCTACCTCACAGGGTTGTGGATGCTCCGTCATTGGATACAATTGAGATTGGCAGAGACAGATGTTTGGTGTCTTGGGGATACGGAGATGGAGCTGGAAAATGGAGTTGCAACCTGAGATTAGCCACGATTAAACTGAGTGTGTGGATAGGCTCATTGGGCCATGTGACCTATCCCATGATGCTATTCTTTGTGTTCTTCTCGGTGCTAACACTGACTTCTGGAGGAGGGGCAGGGCCAAGAATGAAGAACCAATGGTGGGCAAGAGGGAAGAGAGAATCATAGAATCCCTTCAGTGCAGATTCGACCCATGGAGTCTGCACTCACTATCATCCTATCCAAACCTTAATCCCATAACCCCACATACTTAACCTGCTAATCCCGCTGACATTATGGAGCAATTTTAACATGGCCATCCAACCTAGCCCTCATGTCTTTGGACTGTAGGAGGAAATTGGAACCCCCAGAGGAAACCCCACAGTTACAGGAAGAATGTGCAAACTCCATACAGAAAGTGACCCAACTGGGAATCGAACCCAGGGACTGTGAGGCAGCAGTACTAAGTACTGTGTCGCCATGCCACCCGGGGAGGGGCGTGAATCCAGATTTGGCCGATTCCTGTTTTCTCAGGTTGCGGATTCAAAAATGAAAAATAAATGGAAGTTGAGAATTTAAAATTTAAGCGAACAAATTACTTTCAGTCAGCATAGGCCAAGTTTTAATATTAAAAATTGGCTGGCCTCGAAGTGTTTGAGGGGGTGTCATGACACATCCTAACCACCTCCCCCGCCCCCACCAACCCTGTGCAGTGGATCCACTGTTGCCAGGAAACAATCTCCAGAATGATCCACTCTGAGACTAACCATGTCATGTGCAATGGAACATGCATGATACATACGGTAAAAGCTGGAAGGTTATGTTACCAAAGAACACTTCTAGTAAAATATTTTTCAGACAAAAAAAAACACAGGCCGAGAAGTTTGCGTGCCTATTAATTTACAGATTGATGATTAAAAAGAGTTCAGTTGTAGCCTTTCTTCTGGTCCGAACTTCCATCGTGATGAGATTGTATATTTGTCTTCTTTGAAAACCGGATTTGGATTTTACTGTTGGCAGTGGTTTTGTTATACTTTTTAAGACAGTTCTACTTTTGTGTAAACATTACACAATAGTCCTCTCTCAAACGTGGCTCACTACCAACTCTTTTGAGCTGCTTTCTCTGGTGTCTTGGATATCCAGCTGGTAACAGTGCAGTCACTTTGCACATCCACCATCATTTATTTTTGTTCTGGGGGCAGGAGCATTGCTGACAAGGAAGCACTGGCTGCCCGCTCCTCACAAGATGGTTCTCATAGAATCCTACAGTGCAGAAAGAGATCCTTCGGCCCATCGAGTCTGCACTGAACACAATCCCACCCAGGCCCCATCCCCACATGTTATACCCATTAATCCCTCTGACCTATGCATCCCTGGACACTAAAGGGCAATTTCTTAGCATAGCCAGTCCAGCTAACCCACACATCTTCGGACTGTGGGAGGAAACCCACGCAGACACAGGGACAATGTGCAAACTCCACACAGACAGCGACCCGAGCCGGGAATCGAACCCTAGGACCCTGGAGCTGTGAAGCAGCAGTGCTAACCACTGTGCTAACGTGCCGTCCACAGTTCTCAGTCACTTTCCGGAGCTGCTGCAGCCTATGTGGTGCGGGTACACTCACAGAGCTGTTAGGGAGAGAGTTCCAGGGTTATGCCACAGTGGATGGCCATTTCCACCGGCGAGATCTTCAAGTTGCGCCAAAATCGACTGCTGCCACGGTATTCCGGTGACGGGACAGGACGAGCCATGCAAATTTCCATTGACTTGGGCGGGGTGGCACAATGGTGCAGTGGTTAGTGCTGTTGCCTCACAGCGCCAGGAACCCAGGTTCAATTCCAGCCTTGGGTCACTGCCTGTGTGGAGTTTTTATATCCTCCCCGTGACTGCCTAATTGATATTTGGAAAGAGCGGAAGACTCAGTGCAGAGGGGAAACTCCTTCACAGCAAAGACAATGGCTGAGACTGTGATCTTTGCATCTTTGTGGAAGATTCACGGAGGATCCAGTTGGTCTCTTAATTGGCTCCAAGCTGCTGCACTGTTGACCTCACTCCCAACAAAAACATTCGGAGGCGGGAACACACGGAGGAGCTGACACGAGATGCAGAGTTCAAATTCTGCTTCCAGCCCCACCCTCAAACCCATTACTATGGAAACAAGAAGCCTTCCATCCACTGGATGCCATTTGTTCCTGCTTACTCTCGAATGACTCAGCAGATCAGTCAGCGTCTGTGGAGGGAAAAAGAATGATGATTCAGGCAGATGAGTCTCTATCAGACCGGGTTGGATGATGACTCCATAGATTGAGATGAAGAACTCTTCAGCATAGAACAGTCAGAGAAAAGATGGACAAGGAATGAAAGAATAAGACCCATCTACGTTCAGCTGGAATGATTAACAAACTAAAGGCTGATGTTAAAAGAAGGCTTTAATAAGACAAAAATTCCCATTTTAAAATTCCATGCTTGTCATTCACATTTTCTAAATGCTTCAAGGTATTTCTCTTACTATTTCTAGTGTACTTTAACCCTGCAACATCCAAGAATACCGCTCTATGTTATACATACAAACACAATAGGAGCAGAATTAGGCCACTTAGCCCCTCAAGCCTGCTCTGCCATTCAATAAGTTCATAGCTGATCTGTTTATGTTTCAATTTCTATCACTGTGAACCTTTGATTCCATTGCTTAACCAGACTGTGTATCTACCACCGCCTTTAAAATATTCATGATGTGGAGATGCTGGCGTTGGACTGGGGTTGGCACAGTAAGAAGTCTCACAACATCAGGTTAAACTCCACAGTTTTATTTGGAATGATGAGCTTTCAGAGTGCTGCTCCTTCATCGGGTGAGTGGAGCTAGATTTCATTAACACGCGATATATAGGCAAAGACACAACTGCAAGATAATGGTCGGAATGTGAGTCTTTACAGGTAATCAAGTCTTAACAGTGCGAGTGGACAAAGGGATAATCACAGGTTAAAGAGATGTGAATTGTCTCAAGCCAGGACATTTAGTAGGATTTTGCAAATCCAGGCCAAATAGTGGGAGTTAGACATAATATGGCATGAACCCAAGATCCCAGTTGTGTCTGTCCTCGTGTGCAGAACTTGGCTATCGGTTTCTGCTTTGCGATTCTGCTTTGTGGTCTGCCTTCAAGGCTACCTTAGAATCATAGCACCCTACTGTGCAGAAAGAGACCCTTCAGCCCATCGAGTCTTTACCGAATACAATCCTACCCAAACCCTACCCCCATATCCCTACATGTCATACACACTAATCCCTCTAACCTACGCAATTCGTAGTGTGGCCAACCAACCTAACCTGCACATCTTTAGATTGTGGGAGGAAACCGGAGTACCCGGAGGAAACCCACGCAGACAGTGACCTGAGCCGGTAATCGAACCCAGGACCCTGGAGCTGTGAAGCAGCAGTGCTAACCACTGTGCTACCATGCCACCCAAAAAAAAAAATTGTAGCCCTCTCAGGAGTTTTTTAAACTCCCTATCTCCCCCGGCTCTATCCCCACCTCCCGTTCTTTTTCCTCCCCTCCAGTGCCACGGAGGAAGAGCATCTGACTTGGAGAAATGCTTACCCATAGATGGAAGGATGAATGCCTTACTGACCACACTTCCACTGCCTTCGGAGGTAGATTGTTGCACAAACACCGGAGAGAAAGAAAGATTCTCCTCATCTCTGTCCTAAAACAGAGACTCATAATTTTAAATCAGTGCCCCTCAGTTTGGGACTCGCTCACAAACCTTGTCAATACTGTTCAGAATTTTACGTTTGGAATACTGGAATATTCCCGCTAGCTTGGGGGTGATGTCAGTGGGAATTTCCATTGACAGAGGTGGGACCAGAGAATCCTGCCGCTAGCAAACAACACACTACCTCCTGCTGGCGGGAAACCCATGGCTTAGAGGCCGGAGAATCTTGTACACGTCTCTTTATGTGACTTGGTGTCAAATTCCTGTTTTATTAGCACTGCTGTGAAACACCTTGGAGTATTTTACTACATCAGAAGCGCTATTTGAAGAGAACAGTTGTGGAGGAAATAATTAAATGAATAGCACTGCTGCCTCACGGCGCGAGGGAGCTGGGTTCAATTCTCAGCTTGGGTTACTGTGTGCAGAGTTTGCATGTTGTCCCCGTGTCTGCATGGGTTTCCTCGGCGTGCTCTGGTTCCCCCCACTGTTTGAAAGACGTGCTGGTTAGGTGCACTGGCCATGCTAAATTCTTCCTCGGTGTATGCGAACAGGCACCGGAGCATGGCAATTAGGGGCTTTTCACAGTAACTTCATTGCAGTGTTACTTGCGACAATAATAAATAAAATTTAACTTTAATGTTAACGCTGTGTGCGGTCTCCAGCTGTGTGACAGTTTGAGCACAAACTTGTTAACTCCTTTTATTATTATTCCTGGTGCTTCAACTTCAAGAGCATCCCAATTCCTGTGCCTGCTTTCCTCCATCCAAGTTTCCGTGGTCTCCTTAGAAAAAATAGTATGATTGTCATCTGCTTCTGAACAGTTTGCAGATAATGTTTGGATTAAATGAAAAGGGTCTTTGAAACCCTCCAGCAGTTTGCCAATTCCCACACAGGAACCAGCAAGTTCCCAATTACAGGCATTTTCCACACTGGAGGGAGCGAGCTCCCTGAGGTTACAAAAATGACACTGACCTTGAAAGAGTACAATCAGAGAATCTAGGTTGCGCTTGTCAGATATAAAAGCCTCCAGCATTCACAAAGAACTGTTACTCACACTGCATGAATGTTTTCCATTCCCCTCATTCACTTTGATTATTTTTCCCACTGATAATAAATATCCCACTGCTCTGTGAAGTGTCTGAACACATAGTCCTGTGTTTGAACAGAGTTATCTACTTATAGCTACATGGATATCTATATTGTCTTGACATCATTTGCCTACCAATTTCCTATCTTATGAGAAAGTGCTTCAGCCCCACTTCCATCTTGCCAGCCAGAATTGCGGCCAATCCACACATCTTTGGACTGTGGGAGAAAACCAGGACAGCCGGAGGAAATCCACGCAGACACGGGGAGAACATGCCGACTCCACACAGACAGTGACCCCAGGCTGGAATTGAACCCGAGTCCCTGACAGCGTAAGGCAGCAGCACTAACCATTGCGCCACCGTGTCACCCCAATCCTCTAAGCTTCCACTTGCCAAGGATTGAAATGAGACTTGGGATAGATTTAAATTTGCAGGGACACACTGGCTCGATGACAGGACTTTGACAATGGCTCCAATTTACTGACTCATATATTTCACTGGTATCTCTCAGGCTGTGGGCGGACAATTCCAATGGGATTCCCAGGGTTTATCAAACTCTTCTGAGGAACAAAGTACACAGCAGCAAATTAAAGGGCGCTGCAATTATTTTTATATTAATTTATGTGATGTGGGCATCGCTGGCTAGGCCAGCATTTATTGCCCATCCCTAGTTGCCCTTTAAAAGGTGGTGGTGAGCTGCTTTCCTGAACTGCTGCAGCCCATGGGGTGTGGGTACATCCACAGTGCTGTTAGGAAGGGAGTTCCAGGGTTTTGACCCAGTGCCAGCGAAGGAATGGCCGATAGATTTCCAAGTCAAAATAGTGAGTGATGTAGGTTCACCTCCAGATGGTGGTGTTCCCAGGTTTCTGCTGCACTTGACCTTCTAGATGGTAGTGGTCATGGATTTCGAAAGTGCTGCCAAAGAAATCTTGGTGAGTTACAGTGCATCTTGTAGATGGTACATACGATGATGCCACTATTTGGTGGTGGTGAAGGGAGTGGATGTTTATGAAAGGGGTTGCAATCAAACAGGCTACTTTGTCCTGGATGGTGTTGAGTGTTGTTTGAGCTGCACTCATCCAGATAAGTGGAGAGTATTCTATTACACTCTTGTCTTGTGTCTTGTAGATGATAAATAGACGTTGGGGAGCCAGGAGATGAATTACTCGTTGTAGGATTCCTCGCCTCTGACTTACTCTGGTAGAGACCTGACTAATCCCGTTCAGTTTCTAGTCAACACCCAGGATATTGCAAAAGATGTCAATAAATACTACGGGCGAGATTTTCCCGCTGTGCTCACCCCAAAGCTGGAAAATCCCGTCCAAAGTCAACGAACGCTTGCATGGTCCATGTCCTGCCTGCTATGATTCCCATGGTGGGTAGTACAGGGAAGTGCTGCCCTAAATATTCACAGCTACTTTCTTAGCTGCCTTGGGAAAGGGTGTGTTCGCAATGGTTTTGCTGAGAGGCTGCTTTGTATACGTCAAAAATGTCTTCATTATTAGGATGGGCAAGTTTACGATGGGTGTCCGTTGTCACCCAGTGTCTGCCTCTTGTGTTTGCTTCAAGCTGCTTGGACCACCTCAGATAATAATAACATCGTGGCAGGTCCACGGAAATCTTTTGCATTCACCTGTGTAAAGCTCCTCTTGTGGTTGCAAAGCCCGCTGATGGAGCGGACGTGATTGACCAGTATTCTTGGCTGCTCTGGGAGGTGCCTGCATTGCTGCATACAAGCAATGAAATGCTGCTCTTGGGTTGGACATCAAGTGAGCACAGGATGACCTGTAACAGCAGTCACTGCCTACATCTTATAGACCTGTGCCTTGTGTGAGGGAGAATTCTGCAGCAGGCAGGCGATGGGAAAAGAGATCTCAGAAGATATTATTCACGATGCAGGGCCTACAGGCAGTTAGTTGGTTTTTTTTTAAATTCATGTGTGGGACATGGGCATCATTGAGGGCCAAAGTTTATTCCCTTGGAGGGAAGCTAAGAGTTAATAACATTGCTGTGGCTCTGAAGTCACATGTAGGCCAGCCCAGGTAAGGACGGCAGATTTCCTTCCCTAAAGGACGTTATTGAACCAGATGGGTTTTGACAATAGTCATCAGTCAATTCTTAATTCCTGGTTATTTTGTTGAATTCATATTCCACCATCTGCTGGGGTGGGATTCGAACCCAGGTCCCTGGAATGTTAGCTGAGTTTCTGGATTAATAGTCTAGCGATTAAAAACTCCAGGCCATCGCCTCCCCACGTCTTCTTTAATATGCCCATGTACGAGTCTCTCAGAGGCTCAGGGTGTCACATCAGATGATATCAAATATCTTCAGCCTCCGGAAAGACCTGCTGACAACTTGGACTGGTGGGCTTGGGTAATCAGTGGTTCTTAAAGTCAACACCACCTTCAATATTTTAACCTCTGCATTCTTCCACTGACGTAATTAGGATCGCTCAGTCAGTAACTCTCGAATGTATAAAGTGAGCCATTGGTGACTTTTCATCAGGCTGGCATTTGTGCCAACTTTTCCTGAGGTGATGCCAGTCAGAATGATTCGACCTTTAGCATAGTGATTGTGGCTGACAAAGAAAAACCTCAAATCTGAATTCAGCTCATTCCCGACAACCTTTTGCCCCCTTTCTGTCTACCTCTGCCTTAAAAATATTCAAAGACTGCCTCCAGCATCTTTTCAGGAAGAGAGTTTCAAAGATTCATCACCTTCTGAGTGAAAGAAATTTCACCTCATCCCCATTTTAAAAGGGCGACCCCTTATTTTTAAACAGTGACTCCTTGGGTTGCCCAACGTCCACCCTGTCAAAACCCCTCAGGATCTTATACCTCAATCAAGTCGCCTTTCATTCTTCAAAACTTTCATTGGATACAAACCTACAGGAGCAACACAGCTTAGTGTGGTTCCTGCTCTATCCAAGACCATAAGAAACTACAAAGGTGTTGTGAATGAAGCCCAGTCCATCACACAAACCAGCTGTCCATCCATTGACTCTGTCTACAGTTCCTGTTGCCTTGGAAAAGCAGCCAGATAATCTAGGACCCAAAAAACCCTGGAAATTTTCTCTCTATCATCTTCTGTCAGGAAAAAGTCTGAGATCATGTACTCAAAAACAACTTCTTCTCTGCTGCCACCAGACTTTCGAATGGACCTACCTCGCATTAAATTGATCTTTCTCTACACCTTAGCTATGACTAACGTTACATTCTGCAGCCTCTCCTTTCCTTCTCTGTGTGCGGTATACTTTACATAGCACACAAGAAACAATACTTTTCACTGTATACGTGACAATAATAAATCAAACCGAAACCCAGTCTGTCCAAACTTTGCTCATCAACCAACCCATCCATTTCCAGGTACTCTTATGTTAATAGAGGAGATGATAGCATAATGGCATTATGGCTAGAATATTAATCTAGAAACTCAGCTCATGTTTTGGGGACAAAAATGTAAAATGCTGAAAAATCTCAGTAGGTCTGTGGGGAGAGAATAGAGCCAACGTTTCGAGTCTATATGACCCTTCGTAATGTTCTGGAGACCCGGGTTCAAATCACGCAACGGCGAGTGGTGGGATTCGAATGCAATAAAAAAAATTTGAAATTAAGAATCTACTGAAACCATTGTCAGAAAAACCTGCCTGATTTACTAATCTCCTACAGGGAAAGAAATCTGCCATCCTTACCTGGTCTGGCCTACAGACTGTGACTCCAGAGCCACAGCAATGTGGCTAAGTTTCAACTGCCCTCTGAAATGACCTAGCAAGCCACTCAGTTGTAACAAAATTTTAACAAGGCAGCTCACCACCACTTTCTCAAGGGCAACTAGGGATGGGCAATAAATGCTGACCGGGCCAGCAATGGCTCACGAATGAATTAAAAAAAGGTGCTATGAAGTGACTTAATTTAAATAAAAAGATTTGCATAATGTTGTTTATTCTTCAGTTCATTCTACTGGATGTTAAATGTGAAGAAATGTTTTAAAAGGTCTGTTGTTTCGTGCAGAGACCTGTGAGCCAACCTTATTTCAGGAAATCAGTGATAGAGCTGTTAAATAATATTTATATTCTGATTTTAGCCCTTTGGCTCTTCACTTCTGAGGGAGATGAACTGTCTGGGATGGTTCCTGAAAGAGTCAAGGCCAAAGGGAAGAGTCTCCTGCAGAATGTTATCAGTGCCTGAAGCGATTCCAATCAGAGAAAGAAAAACAATCCCCTCCCAGCCTTTTCAACACCAGCCAGTGAAAGTTCATGTGCCGTACCACTACGAAACAATTACCATTTCCGCTTTTTTTTTCCAGGTTAATTGCAATCATTTTCTTGGGCCTCCGGGACATGTCCCACCCAAGTTGGCAAAAGATTGGCCACTGTTCAAACAAGCGCTGTGAGGCAGTGATAGCAACGGAGTGAAGGATCATGGGCACGAGCAGAAGGCCGTAATTCAGCTTTCATCACAGCTTTGTTCTTGTCGAAAACCGTCCTTGTTTGTGTTATTTTGGCAAAGGCTTCACTTCAAAACACGGCCTGCGACATTAACTGTTGATATTCAAAGGTGATGATCGAATTCAATGTGCTTTGAATTCCTTTTTTAAACGCTTTCTAATCTGTCATGTCTGATGCAACAGGTCCAGGCCTAGTTAGAAACGGTGAAGCCTAGATGAGCTTCACGGAAAGGTGAGAGGTCACATTAACCAGTTCCTGACACAAAGTAATTTTTTAAAAATAAGCAAATTATGCATGTGGAAACATATTTTGATTTTAAAGTTTTTAAAATTGAATTTCAAATCCTGCCATTACGGATTTTAGGCTACTAGCAAGCTAAAGGTTGAGTTTATAATTCAACAATAATTCGGCTTCTCTGTCTCCCTGAACATCAGAACTTTCTCCCAAGCTTCCTCCTCATCCTCCACAGTCTGAGCTGACACCTGCCTCCATTACCCCGCAACCCCCCCAGTGGCAATGAGGGTACCCCCCACTTCTCCATCAGCTCCTAGCACCTAAACAAATTCACCACCCCATCCAAACCCCCATCATGGGGCTCGCACTGGGACCTGCCTCTTGGGATTTGGAAGGGTCCCCAGGAGATGAAGATATGGTGGATAGAGGGAGAAGGTATGAGCACACTCTGGGAATTCGGGAAATTCCCACTTTTTTGTCGCTCCCCCCCCCAATAAAAATTCAGCCTCAAGCTGAAAAGAAGGGACGGTTTGATTGTGAGCTGGTGACTCCACTCCACACCTTTCCTCCCTGTCCCCTCATGTTGTAAAATTAATCAACAGTTCCATTCTGTCTGTCGAAAGAAGGTTGCAAACGTTTGAAAATAGAACCCCACAGTGCAGAAGGAGGACATTCGGCCCATCGAGTTTACACAATCCCGTCTGTATTCCAGTAACCTCACATATTTACCCTACTAATCTCCTGACACGAGGGTCAATTTAGCATGGCCAATCCACCGAACATCACTCCAGCACTGACCTTATGGATTCCCGACTTCCTTCTCCTTGCCAATGGAAGCTGCACCTTCAGTTACTGAGACCCCAGGTTCCCTCCCAGAATCTCTCCAACTTGCTGTCTCGCTTTCCTCCAGTGAAGCATCTCTCTTTCTGACCATGCGATTAGCCACCCATAGAGTCCTCAAATCCTGACAATACAGAAAAGACCATTCAGCCCATTGAGTCTGCACTGACTCTCTGATAGAATATCTTACGCAGGCCTCTCCTCCATTCTATCCCTGTAACCTCACACATTTACATGGCTAATCCATCTAACCTATACATCTTTTGACACTAAGGGGCAATTTAGCATGGCCAATCCATCTATCCTAAACATCTTCAGACACTAAGGGTCTAAATTTATCATTAAATTGTACCCGTTTTTGAGTGTGAAAACTTGGTAGAGTCAAGAGTGAGGCGAATATGCCAGCCTCCACGCCAGTTCCCCCTTTATCAACGACCAAAAATAGCCGCAATCGGGACTGTGCCCGAAGCAATCACGACAGCCATTTAAATGTATTTGCATGTATTTAAATTGACTTGATGGGCTTCATGTCCAACCTTACCGGCACTTCCCACTTCACCCCACTGCATTCACCCATCCAGAATTGGCACAGAACAAACATTGTCTACGAAAGTCTGATTCGGGTGTTCCAGACAGTGAGGAGGCAAGTGATAGCTCTCTGTTTGAGATTGGGCATGGCAAATCCACCTAACCTGCACATCCTTATACGCTAAGAGTTAGTCTAGCATGCCCAATCCATCTGGCCTATACATCTTTTCCAATGAGTTTCTCCTTTTTTAGGGTCTGTATAAGCGTATGTGGTTTTTTTTAAAACATATTTTCTAAAAACGAATGCAGTCTGCTGCCACTCTGCCTGAGATCAGTGAGGGGGAAGGAGAACAGGAGGTCAAGATCATTCTGATGACAGAGGCCGTGGGAGGATAAGAGGGTCAATGATGTTGTGGGGGTGGGCCAATGTCTGTAGGTGTTCAGGAGGAGGCATTATTCAGCCCAGGAGGGCTGTGACAAGGAGCAGCATTCTATCATTTTCTTTCTGCACATGCGCAGTTGGAGGTGCCGATTGGAACTGCAGGATTTTGAACACGTTAAGCCCAGCCCACAGGATTGTGCAGTGTGATTCGGAATCGCTGATATTTGTTCAAACAGAGTGCATATGGGGGCACCTCAGTATGGGCCTAAAAGTTAGATCTGAAACATTCTCAGTTTCAAGTACTCCCAGTACTTAGAATCAAAATGGTAAAATATGGCGCTAGGGGACAAGTTAGCATGGCTAATCCACCTAACTTGCACATCTTTGGTCGCTAAGGGGCAACTTAGCATGGCTAATCCACCTAACTTGCACATCTTTGGTCAGTAAGGGGTAATTTAGCATGGCTAATCCATCTAACTTGCACATCTTTGGACGCTAAGGGGCAACTTAGCATGGCTAATCCACCTAACTTGCACATCTTTGGTCACTAAGCGGTAATTTAGCATGGCTAATCCACCTAACTTGCACATCTTTTGTTGCTATGGGGTAATTTAGCATGGCTAATCCACCTAACTTGCACATCTTTGGTCGCTAAGGGGCAACTTAGCATGGCTAATCCACCTAACCTGCACATCCTTATACACTAAGAGTCAGTCTAGCATGGTCAATCCATCTGACCTATACATCTTTTCCAACAAGTCTCTCTACCAGTTTAGGGGCTGTACAAGCGTATGTTGTGTTTTTTTTTAGACACATTTTCTAAAAACACACTACAAAATGTCCCGTTCCACTGAAGTGGCATCTTGTGTCTCTGTGAGGAGACGCCCCACCATTTCCCTTCCAAAGGAAATGCAGGCTCTGCCAGCCCTGCAGTCTCTGTGCTTCCGAACGATTGCTGCTGTTATCTAATGGGCTCTTCTGGAAGAATTGACTGCCGGAGGTCAGAGAGCAGCCCGCTGCCTGACTCCTTTTACTGAGGCCCAGATCTCCCTCATAAAGCAGCTGCCAGCGTTGAAAAGGTAAATATTTATTCTGAACCTCTTGCAGCCGCGTTGCTGCGCTTTGAGGTGCATCGCCTGTTGACGTGATTAATACGATAGGAGTCGTCACTGTGTCAAACTGAGGGCTCAGTACAGGGGAAACGCCGGAGAGCAGCTCATGTACAATCCAGAAGCTAAACAGCCTGTTTATTTTTCTTATTGAGGCCTGGTGGAGCGATGACTTACTGTCTGCAATTTAATTCCTAAGAATCGGATGGGCTGAGGGAGGAGATTGTAACTGGTAGTGTGTTGAGGACAGGTAGTTGCAAATGGACACATTGCCTCTCAGCAACCCCCCCCCATGCCATGGTGCTAGCTTGTGGCTGGGCCTACTTACATTTTGACCCATATCTGCATCCAACTTTCCACCCGAAATGGTCATAGAGTGAATGTTAGCTGGAGACTGGCGAGTGAACCTTGTTCTTTACTCCAAAACTATACTTTGCCAATCAAACATGTAAAATATCTACTGCAACATATTTTGACTTGAAAATTAAAGGAAGTGCAATAAGACAAATCAATAAAATTCCACTCTGGGCTGCCTCAATGAGTCTGGATATACATTCCTTGTTAGGCAGCTGGCTAAGGGGCTTGATACAGCTTCTAGCCCCTCAGTTACTAGGGCTAAAAGGCCTAGACAGTGGTCTTTTCCCATTACACCTCTGCAGTGACTTCCCCAAGCTTTTGTGCATCCCTCAGCATGTTCTCCTAGACTCTGGGACATGCCAACATGTAACAGTCTGGAGGCAGGTGATGATAGGGGAATGGGGTCGGCAATCCAGTTGTTTTCCTGACAGGAATGGGTTTATCCTGAGCTTCCTTTGTGAGATTAACAGAAAAAGCACTCCTCCTGCTCCTCCTTCTTCTCATTATTCTAAGATGTTTAAAATTTAACTTTGTGAGGAGGCATGATTAAACTTTTCACTTGTTGGCGAAGGGGCATATTTTTCTCACTCACAACAAATTTCAGACCGATCAGGTGGACACAATATATCTAATTTCCAAAATGATATTCAGGTTTTAAGAAAAGAAACAATTGTTGGAACAAACTGCTGAGTTCGGGAAGAAGCAGAATGCTGGTGGCTCACTCACTCCCACTCCTCCACACTCACTCACTCCCTCATACCCACTCATTCACTCCCCAACACACACTCACTCACTCATTCTCCCACTCCCAGACACACACAGACATACTCACTCACTCCCCCACACTCGCTCACTCCCATACACACAAGTACCCACTCACTACACCACACTCACTCACTCTACCACACACACACACTCACTGTCACACACACTCAGAGCCAGCACTGTCTCTTTGATTGAGTTCTGCCATGTCCACCCTAACCCTGAGATGGATTTGGATTTTTTTTTATTCATCTGTGTGGCATAGGTGTTGCTGGCTGGCCAGTATTTATTACCCATCCCATCATACCCTTGAGAAAGTGGTGGTGAGCTGCTTTCTTGAATCGCTGCAGTCCATGTCACATGTATTGGTATACAGTGAAAAATATTGTTTCTTGCACGCTATACAGACAAAGCATACCATTCATAGAGTGCATAGGAGAGAAGGGAAGGAAAGGGTGCATTTACAAACATAGGAAGGGTTTTATTTACTTATTTATTAGTGTCACAAATAGGTTTACATTGTAATGACATCACATTCCGGTGCCTGTTCAGGTACACTGTTCCTGCTCTCAAGGGAGTGCAGCAGAGGTTTTACCAGATTTGATTCTGGGAATGGCAGGATTGATATATGAAGAGAGGTCGACTAGGTTAGGATTGTTTTTTGCTGAAGTTCACACGAATGCAGGGGGGCTCTTATAAAGACTTATAAAATTCTAACAGGACTCGACAGGGTAGATGTAGGAAGGATGTTCCCAATGTTGGAGAAGTCCAGAGCTACTGAGATACACTGAGGGAGAATTTAACATGGCCAATGCACCTAACCAGCATGTCTTTTGGACTGCCGAGGAAACTAGGAGGAGCACCCAGAGGAAACCCACGCAGACATGGGGGGAATGTGTAGACTCTGCACCCAAGCTGGGAATTGAACTCGGTGCCTGGCACTGTGAGGCAGCAGTGCTAACTATCCTGACAGTAAGAAGTCTGACTGTGTTTACCCCAGTCCAATGCTGGCACCTCCACTATTATTACAGCATGCTATTGATGTTGAGAAAGATCAACTTAATATAAGGTAGGTCCATTCAAAAGTCTGATGGCAGCAGAGAAGAAGCTGACCTTGAGTTGGTTGATAAATGATCTCAGACTCTTGCATTTTTTACCTGATGGAAGAAATTAAAAGAGAGAATCTCCGCAGTGTGTGTGGGGTCATTGATTGTGCTGGCTGCATTTCTGATGCAGTGAGAAGTGTAGACAAAATCAATGGATGGGAAACTGGTTTGTGTGATGGATTGGGCTTCATTCACAATCCTTTGTAGATTCTTGCAGAGCAGGAGCCCCATACCAAGCTGTGATACAGCCAGAAAGAATGCTTTCTATGGTGCATCAGTAAAAGTTGATGAGAATCGTAGCGGAAATGCCAAATTTCCTTAGCTTCCTGAGGAAGTGAAGGTATTGGTGGGCATTCTTAACTATAGGGTTGGCGTTGAGTGTCCAGGAGTGTTAGTGATCTGGATACCTAGAAACATGAAGTTTGTGACTATTTTCATTTCAACATTATTGACACAGACAGAAATTGAAAGAAAGGGACTTGCAGAGCCAATCTCCACGTGATTGCTTGGCATTTCCTGTGCCAGCTATGCCACTCCTGGTTTATCTAGCAGAGCTGGGCTTTGAATGCGGACGTTGAGTGGGAACAGTGAAACAAGCAACCCGTTTCATGTTTGCCAGAGCATTTTTAACACCAGCTAACAAGATTATCAGTTCAATGCACTGTGCTCTCTAATACAGATGCTGTTCCTTTGAACTGGATTTATGACTTTTCCCGATGTCTGCATGACTGAAAGATACTTTGTAAGGTCAAGATTGTTAATTGAAATGGAATTAATTGTTTTGCGCATATAATCTGTGGATCTGGCACACTGCTGGAGCATTGCAGCCACCCAGCTAACAGTATTGGCCTTGTGCTGGTACTACAGAGATACAATAAATAAGCAAAGGCCTACAGCATGCCTTTAATAAGCAAGCATCTGTTTCCTGTTCTGCTATATTTACGATATTACGCATTGTGTGTAAATGACAGAGATCCACAGATTGTGTGACTGCCACTATCAATAGCTCCTTTCATGAATGTCCACAGAGCCAAAATTATTTGCAATTTGGTAAAAAAAAATGCTTTATTTCTGTAGCTGTGTGTTGCTGATTGTCAGAGTTCACAATGGGCTTCACAATAACCATGCGCCATACAACCAACATCAACGCTCGCTCAGAAAATCTGACCTTTGGAAAACCATATTAAGTTCCTGATATCATGAACAAAACGTAACGTACCCCACCTTCATGGAATCGGCCAACTCTTACCAACTTTTACAGATGCACCATAGAAAGCATTGTTTCTGTTTGTTTCACAGCTTGGTACGGCTCCTACTCTGCCCAAGACCACAAGAAACTACAGAAGGTCGTGAATGTAGCCCAGTCCATCACGCAAACCAACCTCCCATCCATTGTCTCCGTCTATATTTCCCACTGCCTCAGAAAGGCAGCCAACATAATCAAGGACCCCACACACTCCGGGCATTCTCTCTTCCAGATTCACCCACCTGGAGAAAGATATAGAAGTCTAAAAACACATACCAATTGACTAAAAAACCAACTTCTTCCCTATTGCCATCAGACTTTTGAATGGATCTATCTTATATGTAGCTGATTTTTCTCTTCACCCTATCTATATTTTGCACTTTCTCCTTTCCTTCTTTCTTATGCACTCTATGAAAAGTATGTTTTATCCGTACAATACTGCATCCCAATACTTATGACAATAATAAATCAAATCAAATCAGTGGCAGAGAAGGGACATACAGCAAATAAATTGGTGATTTTTAAGTGCCAGTATTGAGAGAGAGTTGAGAAGGTTGGAGTTCTGGAATGATAGGTGCAGGATCCAATTTGCAATTGGCAATGACTCGTTTCTTGAGCTAAATGGAGAGGTTTATGAATTTACAAATATTAAATAGGAAGAAAAGTAAATAATTGAGGATGAAAGGAAGTGGAAGGGAATATTGATTTGTGCAATGGACATAAGGAAAGTGGTTGACTAAATGTCATGACAGAGGTCATGCATTTCACTTATGTACAGGGTTCCTGTGTTTTCTATTAATGTTACTTTTAATGGCTTCCAGCATGTTTCACATGTGACATTGTAGATGTTAGGATCTGTTATACTAATTATAAAAATATCTCAAGATATCAAAGTCTTTCATCTCGCACTCACTGGGATAATTCGTAAGAATACTATTTCGTAAGAAATGAACAATAATTTACACCGCTGGAGAAGATACTTGGCAAGTCCACCGTAATTGTTCAAAGCATTGTCTTGAGGAACGGATCAGGGAATGGCTGTTCCCCCAAGCTTTCAATTCATTGAAAAACAAAAGTTTGGATGTTTTGATGAGGGCAGGATGAAGAGCTTCAACAGCATGTCTGTTTATTCAACAAAACTCAAGTTCTGTATCCCCAAATGCTAAATATCATAAGAACATAAGAGCTAGGAGCAACATTCACCCCTCGAGTCTGCTCCATCATTTAATAAGATCGTGGCTGATCTTTTTGGGGACTCAGCTCCACTCACCCGGAAAGGTTGGTGCAGGATCGATGCTGAAGTGTTTCTAAGTGTTGTAACGGTGTAAAAATAGGATACTTCCATGCCAGTCTTTACAGTGAGCTCAGCACTGCAGGAGTCTGGCACTCTTTGAATTTCTTTTGTAGCTGGGAGCTCTGTGAGGGAGGCTAGCGGGGGCGTGGGGGAGGTTGAGGTACCCAGGTACACCTGGTATCATTGTGCAGGGCATCCCGAGATATGAGCAAACCAGGAGACTTCCTTCTATTCTCCACTTCCTTCCCCCCACATCCGTATGGCCATCAGAACCCCACCCACTATCATTGGCAACATTGCACCCCTCCACACCAGCGGAGGTCACCAGCATCAGGGGCCTCCCGATGTGCCTCCTTGGTAGATGACCAACATGCCCTCTACGTCATACCCTCCTCTGCAGTCCACATTTTCATGCCCCTCCCTTTCAGATCTCCCCTCCTCCCCACCCCTCAAATCCCCCTGTCATTATGCACAGTCTCCTGTCAAAGTGCTCACTCTTCTCTCCCCCACTCAGGCCCACCCTCACTTAGGTTCTACACCTTTGGCATTGTCCCTGACACACTATGGTACCCAATTAGGCACTGCCAGGGTGTCAAGTTGGCACGACCTGGTTGGCACTTTACCAAACATGGCCCCAATCCCCTGGTGTGGCCATGGCGCTTGATCTCCATTACTGCAGATTAACAGTGATTTTCACTATTGTGTCTCATTGATGAGGAGGTAGATATCCCCCTGGAGGGGGAACGCATCTCTGCCAGATCCACTGACTAATGTAGAATCCTAGAAAGAAGTGCAGAAGGAGGCATTCGGCCCATGGAGACTACAATCCCACTCAGACTCTATTCCCATCACCCCATGCATTTACCCTGGGCAGCCCCTCTGACACTAAGGGGCAATTTAGCATGGCCACACCACCTAACCAGCACATTTCTGGGAGGAAACCGGAGCACCCGGGGGTGGGACCACGCAGACATGGGGAGGACATGCAGATTCCACACTGGCAGCGGGGAATCGAACCAAGATCCCTGGCTCTGTGAGGCAGGAGGCTCGCAGCCATGTAGTTAATTCTATGCAAATAGGCCTAATGTCCTTTCTCGTTGTGAAACCGTTCTCGCTGGCGCAATAAGGGCTGGGAGTTTGATACCCGCCAGGCACAAATCGGATTTTTGGCCTCACGCACTATCTTCCCAGCTAGCCTCATGGATGGAGATCAGTGAGTCGAAGCAGCTGGCGCCAAAGTATGGTCGATGGTCAACAGGACTATTATGTGGGACTCTGAATTAACTCGCGAGCAGTTGCACATCCCTGAGCGACCTCAGACGATGTTCCGAACGCCTGCAGCTTTCCTCCCTCGTCTCACGTTTAATGTCTCCGATCTCTCTCTTCTTTTTTCGGAAAAGACTTGTTGCTTCACCCAAACCCGACATCCGAAAGCCCCCAGCCAAAAAAATAAAATCCGACTGTTATTTCCTGAGTGTGTTTGAGTCGCAAACAAAGAGGAACGTGCTCCGAATCCCCTTTGGATGTAAATTCCAAACTGGAGAGTTCTCCTTCCTCGCTCGGAGCAGCGGTGCGGGTGGAAAGTGCTTTCTCTCCCCTGAGGTCAGAAATTCGAAGCATGTAGGCTTGACCCTGTGCTACCTGCCCCTCATTAAGATATAAAAAGCAGCAGACTGTGCAGCCCTGTGTAAGCATTGATAGAGCCATCTTTGTCAATTGGCTTCCTGTGTGACGGCCCCTTAATAAACACAACCTGACCTCTTTTACAGCCTCCTTCGACAGATGAAAGGCTAATTGTTTTGCACAATGGAGGTGATATTAATCCAGTCGAGGGTTCAGAGAAACACCTGCTGTCAGGATGCTTAGATTCCTTTCAAAGAATCCGTTGAATGCTTATATGGTGCACAAGGAGGCCATTCAACCCATTGAGTCTGCACTGACTCACTGAAAGAGCATCTCACCCAGGTTCAAACCACGTGCCCCCCGCTCCCCCGTCCTATCTCTGTTTACCATGGCCAACCCACCTAACTTACACATCATTGGATTCTGAAGAGTAACTTCGCATGTCCAATCCACCTAACTTGCACATTTTGAGACACTAAGGAGCAATTTAGCATGGCCAACTCACCTAATCTGCACATTTTCGGATTCTAAGGAGTAATTAAGCATATCCAGTCCACCTAACCTGTATGTCTTGGCTCACTAGGAGTAATTTAGCATGTTCAACCCACCTAACTTGCATATCTTGGGTCACTAAGGGGCAATTTAGCATGTCCAGTCCACCAAACCTGCACATTTTGAGACACTAAAGAGCAATTTAGCATAGCCAATCCACATAACTCACACATCCTGGGACAGTGAGGGGCAATTTAGCATGGCCAATCGACCTACCCTGAAAATCTTGGGACACGAAGGGGCAATTTAGCCTGGTTAATCCACCCAACTTGCATATCTTTGGACACTAAGGGGCAATTTAGAATGACCTATCCACACAACCAGCATGTCTTTTTCACTTTGGGAGGAAACTGCAGCACCCAGAGGAAACCCATGCAGATATGAGGAGAATGTGCAAACTCTAGCCAGAATTGAATCCAAGTCTCTAGTGCTATGAGGCAGTAATGCTAACCCACTGTGCCACTTATAAGGCAAGTCACACCATTGTGGCAGGGTGTGGGGGAGGGGGACAGATTTCAGGGATGCAGCTTAATTCATAATGAATAAATAACCTGACCATTGTTCATTAAACTGGAAAAAAAGAAGCATTTTAATTACATGCCCTGTCTTTGAAACTTTTGCCAGCGATGTAAATCTGTTGTTACCAGATCTACATGCCCACACTCCTGGACATGTCTGCTGGCGTTACATCGGGCTTTGTAACTGTGGTTACCAAGCTGAAGGACAGGAATTTTCCATAGCTCAGAGCTCCTGAGCATGAGAAATCTATAAAATGATGAGAGGCATCGATGGGAATGACAGTCAGAATCTTTCTCCCAGAGCTGAAGTGTCTAATACTAGAGGGAATGCATTTAAGCTGAGATGGAACAAGTTCAAAAGAGATGCGAGGGGCAAGTTTTTTTACACGGAGATTGATAGGTGTCTGGAACGGGCTGCCGGGAGGAGCGGATACGGTAGGGGCACTTAAGAGCTTTTTAGATAAGCACATGAATATGCAAGGAATAGAGGGATATGGACCTAGGGCAGGCTGAGGGATTATTTTAATTTGACATCGTGTTCGGCACAACGTTGTGTGCCGAAGGACCTTCCTGTGCTGTACTGTTCTGTGTTCTATGTTTGTATATTGGCTGGTCAGAGAACTTGCTGCCACAATGCCAAAGTTTTGTGTTGTTCAATGCACCATTACGGTCACTCTGTAAACCATACACAGGTCACACTCCACGCTTGCACCTACCTGTAGCAGGCTTGAACGTGCATCTTCCTCACCCCACTGAAAGTCAAGCTTGTCAGTCAGGCTGACCGAGTGACAATGAAAAAGATGCACACACTGTGGAGTCAAAACCCCTGGTTTCCTATCCCAACTCTTCTCCTCCTACCGACACAATCCACCCAAGCCTATATCACTGGTTGGTGATCCAAAGGCTTAGACTAATGATTCCAAGACTGTAAGTACAAATCTTCCTACATCATTATGAGAAATTTGAATTTGTTTTTTTCAGAAGGTGTACATATAAAAAAGTTCTGCTGATTAGAAAACGTAAAAGATGTGAACTGATATCTTTGAAGATTGAACCTTGTCCCTTTTACCTAAACAGTCTCACAGACATCTCCAATTCCACACTAACATGATTGGATTTTTCCATTTTACAGCAATTACTCTTCAAATGTAACTTAACTGACGATAAAATGCTTTGGGGTGACCTGAGATTGTGAAGCATAACACCCGGTAATAAATGGAAATCTTTCGTATACAAGAAACAGTAAATAGATCACATCTAATTGTTCTGGTGGCACAGAGGTTAGCACTGTTGCCTCACTGTGCCAAGGACCTGAGTTCGATTCCCAGCTTGGCTCACTGACTGTGTGGCGTTCTCATCACTGAGGGTGCCTCCGTTTCCTCACACAGAGCAAAGATGTCTGGAGGATAGCAAACGTAGTACCGTTGTTTAAAAAAGGTCAGAGGGATCACCCAGGGAACTATAGGCCGGTGAGCTTGACTTCAGTTATAGGTAAGCTAATGGAGAGGATCGTTAGGGACAGGATGTATGAGCATCTGGAGCGCTGCGATCTGATCAGGGATACGCAGCATGGCTTCATCAAGGGGAAGTCTTGTCTTACAAATCTAGTGGAATTTTTGGAAGAAGTGACAAAAACAGTTGATGAAGGACATGCTGTTGATGTCGTCTACATGGATTTCAGTAAGGCGTTTGACAAGGTTCCTCATGGTAGACTGATAGAGAAGGTGAAGGCGCATGGGATACAGGGGCGGGTATGTAGATGGGTCGAAAACTGGCTCGGAAGGAGGAGACAGAGGGTAGTAGTGGAAGGCTCTTTTTCCAGCTGGAAGCCTGTCACTAGTGGAGTGCCACAAGGCTCAGTACTAGGTACTCTTCTATTTGTGGTCTACATAAACGACTTGGAAGTAGGGGTAGGTGGTGAGATCAGCAAATTTGCTGATGACACCAAGATGCTTGGATTGGCGGGTACAGAAGAGCAGTGTCAGGCAATACAAAAGGACATAGACAGGTTGGTAGATTGGGCAGATAGATGGCAAATGGAATTTAATCCGGAAAAATGCGAGGTGATGCATTTTGGTCGGAAAAATGTAGAACAGAATTATAGGATAAAAGGTAAAACTATACGGAGCATAGAGACGCAGAGAGACTTGGGGGTGCAGGTTCACAAGTCTCTGAAGGTGTCCTCACAGGTGGAGAAGGTGACAAAGAAGGCGTATAGTGTGTTAGCTTTCATAGAAAAGGGTATAGAATATAAGAGTAGGAGTTTGATGTTGCAGTTGTATACAACTTTGGTTAGGCCTCACTTGGAATACTGCGCCCAGTTCTGGTCTCCGTACTAATGGAAGGATGTGGAGTCCTTGGAGAGAGTGCAGAGGAGGTTTACCAGGATGCTGCCTGGTATGGAAGGACTGTCCTATGAGGGACGATTAGATAGACTGGGGTTGTTTTCCCTTGAAAGACGTCGGCTTAGAGGGGATCTCATAGAGGTGTATAAGATTATAAGGGGTATAGATAGAGTAAATGGAGGTAAACTTTTTCCACCTTCAGAAATGGAGAGGACGAGGGGTCATGGCCATAGGGTGAGGGGGGCTATGTATAGGACAAATATTAGAGGGCAGTTTTTCACACAAAGGGTAGTGGGGGTGTGGAATGCACTGCCGAGTAAGGTGGTGGGAGCAGGCACGCTGGGGCTGTTTAAGGATCTCTTGGACAGCCACATGAGCGGTATGCAGATAGAGGGATATATTAGGACTGTTTAACTACGGCTTTTTTCCACAGGTAATTCGGTCCATACTTTGAGCATGCATTCGGCAGGTGGTGAGGGTACAGCTCTTGGATGTTGATTCATGGGTTGCCTGGTACCTCATGTCATATATGAGTGCTTTATGTGGACCACCTGAAGGGCACCATGACAGCTCAGAGACTATCGATGTGGCTGTGCAGACACTTGGAATTGGGCCGGTGTCTGCGGGAGTTTGCGCGTTCTCCCCGTGGTTGCGGGGGTTTTCTCCGGGCACTCCGGTTTCCTCCCACAACCCAAAAATTCGCTCTTAGGCTGATTGGGAAACAAATTGTCCCTATGGTGAAAATTTTCCATATTAGGAATAATATATATATTATTATGTAGGAATATTAAAATAGGATAATGTATTTGGTATGACGGCGGCGCGGGCTCGTTGGGCCGAAGGGCCTGTTTCCCGTGCTGTGTTGCTTAAAAAAAAATGTGTGGGTTAGTTGGATTGGCCATGCTAAATTACCTCTCAGGACGCGTAGGTTAGAGGGATTAGCAGGGCCAATATGTTGGGTTATGGGGAAAAGGCCTAGGTGGGATTGTTGTCAATGCAGACTTGATGACCCAAATGGCCTCCTTCTGCATTGTAGCGTTCCTATGATTCTGTGATCTACAACCACTTAGATACTCAGTGTAGATATCCACTTATAGAACAAACTTTTAAACCATATCAAATTAAAGTTAATACAAATATCTCACAGCTTAGTTACAACAACCTGTGGCGGTGCTCAGATTCCGATTAGTTACACCCTTCCCTAAAGGAGTACTGTGTGTATGTGATAATAAAAGCATGAGGACTTAATCACCCTCCCATTTGTATTAATTAACCTATTTAAACAATGCAATTGTTGGAGACAATGCATTATTAACACTCTCTTGTTTGCTCTTTATTTCAACATTTTGCTCTGCCTTCTCAACATAATGCAGTTTTTCATCTTTAATCAGCTATTTTTCATTTCACATTCTCAAGCAAAATATTTTGAACCCCTTTCTTTGCATTATTTTTGTATTTAAAACTAAGGTTTGTTTCTTTAGAGGGGGAACTGAGAAGCTTTTGATTTGATTTGAACTGGTTCGATTTATTATTGTAAGAAGTCTGACAACACCAGTTTTAAATCCAACCGATTTATTTGAAAGTAAACTCGTAAGCTTTCGACTCTATGGCCTGTATCAGGCAAATGAGGTCATTCGCCTGACGAAGGCCATAGAATCGAAAGCTTGCGAATTTATTCTCAAATAAATCGGTTGGATTTAAAACTGGTGTTGTCAGACTTCTTACTGTGTTTACCCCAGTCCAACACCGGCATCTCTACATCATCGATTTATTATTGTCAGATATATTGGGATGTAGTGAGAAGTATTGTTTCTTGCATTCTATACAGACAAAGCATGCTGTTCATAGAGTACATGGGGAGAAGGAAAGGAGAGGGTGCAGAATGTACTACATTCTATTAATGTAGTACATTCTCTACATTCTAGCTATTAACGTGCTACATTAATAGCTAGAATGTAGAGAAAGATAACTTGACATAATATAGCTTATATGATATGATATAGGCTCAAAAGTCTGATGACAGCAGGGAAGGAGATGTTCTTGCTTCAGTTGGTGCATGATCTTCAGCTTTTCTATGTTTTTCCCGAAGATGGAAGAGAGTGTGTCCGGGGTGTGTGGGGTGCCCTGATTATGCTGGCTGCTTTTCCGAGGCAGCGAGAAAAGCAGAAAGTGTCACAACAAGGCTGATGTTTGTTTCTACAGCAGAGAAAGTGCAAGCCAAGACAACAAACGAGACAAATCAAATGGGTGACAAATTAAGCCAAGTGTGATTGAAGTGACCATGATTTCATGTCCTTGACTGAGTATGCTTGACAAATGAACCCAATAATCCCAAAGCACTGCCAAGTTATTAATCACTTTAGGAAGAAGAGCAAGATTGGAGCTAATTGCTGTTTAGCTAATATTTCAATCTAGACATGACCTCCAGGCTGTCTGCAGTGCCTGGGAGAGCCCATGTTTCATGCTTACACAGAGTGTGTGAGGTTGCAACAGTTGCTTCAATACTTGAAAAGGCTGCTCACCAATTACATTCCAGTCTCACGCGCTCCATCTTGGCATAATGTGGGGCAAGGATGGAGAATGGGTAGACACAGGGCTTCCTCGTACGACTGCCCCGGTCAGGGTGGTCATTCACAGCTCCAGGCAGTGGATGGTGAAAGGGCTTATATGATCCGACAACCTAACTCACATCCATGGTTTGGATTAGCCATGAGCTTAATGAATGTTGGGACAGGCTCGAGGGGCCAAATGGCCTAATTGTGCTTCTTGTTTGTATCCACAACCAAATGAATGAAGCATGTGGTGCATCTGAGTTCTTGCGTGACTGGCGGACACCATTGGACCTGTTATGTTAAATTAGTTTGTCCTGAAGAGGGACACTTGTTGCCTCATTAAATCAATGAGAAGCTTAACTGGTTGAACAGAAAAAGGGGATGGAATGTGATCACATGGATCCCATGTAGACACAAAGCCTCGATGCACTGAAGAGGAACCATGTAAGGATGAACGGTGGGGGGGGAAGGATATGAAGGTAGGTTGATGTGAAATAATGTGAGGCTTGTGCAGGGGTTAAACAATGATGGACGGCAAATATGGGATTTTACGGCCTTGCTCGAATGAGACCAGGAAAATCCCGCCCGAGGTCAACAAATATTTCCATTGCTTGCCCCTCATCCGCTCTGATTCGGTGGTGGGCAGGGTGGTAGAATTCTGGTGCAAGTATACAACCATCCTTTCCTGGATTGTAAAATTCCATGGGCTGAAGACTGGTTTGGATTTGGGATTTGCCAGAAATCCCACATTGGAACAGTTGACTGCATGTCAGGAAATCGTGATGTTTCAAACTACACATTTCCATTCACAAATTAGGGTACATAATGAAAAGTGTGTCATCATGGGGAAGGACCCATACTCCTTGGGGTAGCACAGTGGTTAGCATTGCTGCTTCACAGTGCCAAGGACCTGGGTTCAATTCCTGGCTTGGGTCACTGTCTGTGTGGAGTTTGCACATTCTCCCCATGTCAGCGTGGATTTCCTTCGGGTGCTCTGGTTTCCTCCTACAGTCGGAAAGACGTGCTGATTAGATGCATTGGCCATGCTGAATTCTCCCTCATTGTACCCGAACAGGTGCTGGAGTGTGACGACTTAGTGATTTTCATAATAACTTCATTACAGTGTTAATGTGACTAATAAAATTTAGACTTAAACTTGTTGGGTAAAAATGAGAGATTTTAAGGTGTGTCTTAAAGGAGCATCAAGAAGTTTGGCCTCAAAAGGTTTAGCACATATATGGAACCCAGCCAGATTTACTCTGCAGAACAAAATATATTATGTAGCAGCACCAATCACTTCCCCTGTTTCTGCCCTCTTAGCTTCTAACAAAAACTGTGTTCTCCAACCTCCCTGCTCCCCTCTTTCATAGGGACAGTCAGTGTAAATACAATCCCTGAAAGCAATGGGAAAACTTTTACCTGGTAGAACAAATCACCAGCTTGCATGGAAACTATACCAAATGAAAATCGAGCAGGTTCCACAGTGATGGCGACTCTGCCGAAGAACAAATGAATATAACCAGCATCTACAGGAGGAAACAATGAATTGCTGAAGTGGCGGTGCAATTCTGGTCCCAAAAATATTAAATTTTACTTATCGTGATGGACTACGGTACATGAATTATCACACAGAATTGTTTAAAGATGCAACGCCAATCAGGCTGCTCTCTTTCTCTCTCTCTCTCACTTACAAGTCAAGAGGCTGGTCTGTCATCCGTCCAGCAAGTTATGTCAGGGAAAACTAAGTTGACTAATATCTGTGGAATTTAGGATGAAGGAGCAACACAAGGGGCTAAAGCTAAATTTCATCCAGTAACGTTGAAAGCATTCCACTGTTGAATAGGCGAAGGCAGATCAATAACGGTTGGAAATGTCAACTGAAAATGTGAAATGTCGCCAGTGCTGATGATGTTTCGGGGGTGGGGGTTGCCCAGAAGGGTGATTGAAGTCAGGGCAGTGGGCTCAATTATAATGAGAAAGAGACCAGTGTTGTGAAAGGGCAGGATTGAATGACTCAACAGCCTTCTCTGTTTGAACTGAACACTATCACTTCAAGACTTGTGCTCATTTGATGACATCATCCCATAATCCCAAGGCCATGTGTCTGAGAATGTACACACACGCAAGCTAGCCAAAACAGAAAGAGTCATGGAATCCCTACAGCGTAGAAGGAGGCTGTTTGGCCTGCACCGACTCTCCGACAGAGCATCTTACCCAGGTCGCATACCGTAACCCCATATATTTACCCCACCAGTTCCCTCTAACCTACTCATCTTGGGGCACTAAGGGATAATTTAACATGACCAATCCACCTAACCCACACTTTTGGACTGTGGGAGGAAACTGGAGCACCTAGAGGGAACCCATGTAGACACAGGGAGAATGCGCGGACTCCACTTGGACAGTCATCTGAAGCCAGGATCAAACTGTGCCACAGTCCAACCCTATTTCTGTTTGACCAGGAGGTTTGACATGGTTGAGCTCCTTCTAATCTGAGTTGAAATTGGCTGAAATTATCCAGTCTCGCAAACATCGTTACGCTCCCAGTGAGAATGGAGAATTTAGCGCTCTGTCAAATCTCCATTCGCTGCAGCAGGACTGGAGAATCCCAGCCACAGGCGAGTTCTGGCCATTAAGATTTTTTGGATGAAATTCTAGTTCTGTTCTTATGACAGTTAAGAACTTTTTTTTATTGTGGGCTGGCACAGTGGTTAGCACTGCTGTCTCACAGTAACGCCAGGAACCTGGGTTCGATTCCCGGCTTGGGTCATTGTCTGTGTGGAGTTTGCATGTTCTCCCTGTCCTACCTGAGTTTCCTCTGGGTGCTCCCACATTCCAAAGATGCACAGGTTTGGTTGATTGGCCTAATCTTAGTGTTTTGGGATCTAGCAAGGTAAATACCTGTATTGCGGGGATAGAGCCTGGGTGAGGTTGTTGTTGGTGCAGACTCAATGGGCCAAATGTCACCGTTCTATCCTGCAGGAATTCTATGATTAAGGACTCTCAAACACTTAATCTCCAAAAAAAACTGTTTGACTGAAGCTTTATTTACCTGTGTCTTTTATGTACTTTAGTATCAGACATTGTTTGCTAACGCTCTTGTGAAACCCTCTGGGATGGCTAATTACTTAAAGGTGCTTTATGTATATTTGCAAATTGTTGTTCTGATGTCACTCTCCTTAACAGTAGCATATCTTATAGTGGTATAATTACATGTTAGTTATTGCAGTAATTCATATTATTTGCACAATGTTATTATAGGCTGATGTGTAGTGTGTTGAAATGTGGATTAAGGCACCAATGATATAGCAGTGATAGAATGCTCAGTGCTCCAACACAGAAAGGCCATTTGTATTTATTTGATATATCGACTGGGATTTTACAGCCTCGCTCATCCCAAAACCATAAAATCCCACACCAGGTTAATGGAGTTTTCCATTGTGTTCGCTCCTCGCCCGCTTCAATTCCTGTGACGGATAGGGTGGTAAAATTCCAGCGAATATAGATTAAAAGTATTGTGTAAGGGTCATTACTTAATATTTATCGGTGCCTAATCAACATAGAACACTGCAGCACAAACAGGCCCTTCGGCCCATAAGTTGCGCCGATCATATCCATATCTACCAAGCCTGTCTGTAACTCTCAATCCCATTAAATCCCATGTACACTTCCCAATCTTCCCAAATCTTCCCAAATTCTCCAATAAACTACCTCAAAATGGAGCTTTTAACAATTAGCAAGATCACCATTCTTCATAGAAAAGGTACAGTGCAGAAGGAGGCCATTCAGCCTATCGAGTCTGCATGACTTTCCAAAAGAGCACTCTACCCAGGTTCACTCTCCCTCGCCCTATCCCAGTAACTCCAAGCATTGACTGTGGCCAATTCACTTAACCGCACATCTTTGGACTGTGGAAGAAAACCGGAGCACCCAGAGGAAAGGGGGAGAATGTGCAGACTCCACACAGACACAAGAGCTGGGAATCGTACCCCGGACCTTGGCACTGTGAGGCAGCATCGCTAACTATACAAACTCTTTGATTTAGCAGTGGTTTACAACTCATGGCATCCAGAATTTCTGCTGTTAGTTCTGGGATACAGGCTTGGAAGGGGACAATCCAGTCAGTTTTCCTAATCTTTAGTCAATGACACTTGGAAGGGAACTGTGCCCAGCAAGATAACATTGAGTCCAGTGATAATGTTCCCCATGATGTGGCAATGCCAGTGTTGGACTGGGATCTGCAGGTTAAAGTCCAACAGGTTTATTTGGAATCACGAGTTTTCGGAGCGCTGCTTCCTCATCAGATTTCAAAGAACAAAACAGCACGGGAAACAGGCCCTTCGGCCCAACAAGCCCACGCCGCCACCCCGATGTTCCCACCTTTATCCGTGATCCCTGTCTATGTTTATAGATCTGTGGATTGAAACCAAATTTGAGACAATTTAGGGAGAATTTGTTCTGCCAATCAGCCTAAGAGCACATCTTTGAGATGTGGGAGGAAACCGGAGCACCCGGAGAAAACCTACACAAGCATGGCTTCCTGTTGGACTTTAACCTGGGTGTTGTGAGACTTCTTGCAATGCTTCCCCAAGCATTGACTGTTCAGTCTCACACATGAGGAACATTTATATCCAGGATAGGAATGGAGCTGACGTGAGGAATTACTATCAAATGCTCCCTGTTTTGACTCGCTGGTAAAGTGCCATTCTGGGCTTTCCACCTGATTCCTGCGAGATATTTCGATTTGATTTATTATTGTCACATGTATTAACGTACAGTGAAAAGTAGTGTTTCTTAAGCGCTTTACAGCCAAAGCATACCACTCATAGAGAAGCAAATGAGAAAGTGCAGAACGTAGTGTCACAGTCATATCTAGGGTGTAGAGAAAGAGCAACCTAATGCAAAGTAAGGGAAGAAGCTGTTCTTGAGACTGTTGGTATGTGACCTCAGACTTTTGTATCTTTTTCTCGAAGGAAGAAGGTGGAAGAGAGAATGTCAGGGGTGCATGGCGTCATTAATTATGTTGGCTGCTTTGCCAAGGCAGTGGGAAGTGTGGACAGAGTCAATGGATGAGATGCTGGTTTGTGTGACATACAGACTTATACCTGTAGAATTATACCACAGTATAATGCTTCGATGGACAAAGAGGAGAAAAATCACGTTGCTTAATGTGTGGATAATCTCATCAAGATAACAGATGTGACACATTTAGATTAAATGGTTTACAAATTGTGGGCGGGGAGAGGGGAGAAATTCAGTGTCATCTAATTTATGAACACCTCAGTATTTGCATGCTAGTGAGTTTATGAAATTAGTGCAATTAAACAAGCCCAAATTAAACAATGCTGTTACCTAATGTGAATTCCTTCAGTAGACACGCTGACTCATTATTGTGATGGCAGCAGACTGGTACAGTGGTTAGCATTGCTGTCTCACAGCGTCAAGAAACCGGGTTCAATTCCGGCCTCAGGTCACCGTTAGTGCGGAGTTTGCACATTCTCCCTGTATCTGCGTGGGCTTCCTCCATGTGCTCCAGTTTCCTACCACAATCCAAAGATGTATTGGTTCGGTAGATTGGCTATGCTAGATTGTCCCTTAGTGTCAGGAAGATTAGCTAGGGCAAATACATTGTATTAAAGAGAGTGGACATTGCTGGGATTGTTATTGGTGCAGATTCAATGGGCCGAATGACCTCCTTCTGCACTGCAGGATTCTATGAATCTATGATTTCATAATATTACTGACAGTGACAAAAAACAGAAAAGGCTGGAAAATCTCTGCAGGTCTGACAGCATCAGCAGACAGCGAGCAGAACTCACGTCTGGAGTCTGGATGTCCCTTTGTCAGAGCTGTATTTTGACACTGGAAAGGATTGCTGTCTGTAGAATCTTGCTTTGAGAATTTGTGTCAGTTATTTTAGTTCAGAGTTTATCTGAAGTTGGTCACAGATCCCTCTGCTAACACTATCAACTCTTTGTATAGTTCAGAGTTAGACTCATTTCAGGATAACGCAAATGAAGTGGTTTTTTTTGACACAAGTGTGTGACAATGACCTGAGGCAGCCCTGAGATTTTCACTCTGAAGCGAGAATAAAGAGCAGAGTGGAACAAAAATCCCCTTTGGAAGGCCGCTAATTGTCTATAGCACAATCCAGGCACTCAAGGGCACACTTTTCCCACCCCTAATCTTGTCATGTTAAAAACCCTGGTTCGTGTTGTGAGGAGGAATCACGCCTACAGCTTTCACATGCAGATCCCACTTCATCCATCACTTCCAACAAGGGAGAGGGACTGGCTCACTCACAGCCACCTGTGAACTTTAACACCCCCCCCCCCCCCCCCCCGCAGAGGTCAGAGAGTCCTCGTTACCATGGAGATTGGACTACCGGCACAGGAATGAACACTTTGCACCTCCTTCCCATCTGCACTATTGAAAGACTAAGGACATTTGGCATGTCCATTACAATTCTCACCAACGTTTACAGATGCACCACAGAAAGCGTCTTTTCTGGTTGTATCACAGGTTGTATCGTTACTCTGTGGCTTGGACCTCAGCACCTCCCTCTGCAACTGGATCCTGAACTTCCTAACTCACAGACCACAATCAGTAAGGATAGGCAACAACACCTCCTCCACAATCATCCTCAACACCGGTGCCCAGCAAGGCTGTGTTCTCAGCCCTCTACTATACTCCTTATACATCTCTAACTGTGTGGCCAAATTCCCCTCCAATTCAGTTTTCAAGTTTACTGATGATACCATCGTAGTGGATCGGATCTCAAACAATGATGAGACAGTGTACAGCAATGAGATAGGGAATCTGGTGAACTGGTGCAGCAATGATAATCTCTCTCTCAATGTCATCAAATGAAGGAGATTGTCATCGACTTCAGAAAGCGTAAAGGAGAACATCAATGGTGTCAAAGTAGAAAGAGTCAAGGTTTTAGGTATCCAGCTCACCAACAACCTGTCCTGATCCCCAATGATGACACTATAGTTAACAAAGCCCACCAATGCCTCTATTTTTTCAGAAGACTAAGGAAATTTGGCATATCAGCTATGACTCTCTCTAACTTTTACAGATGCACCATAGAAAGCATTCTTTCTGGTTGTATCACAGCTTGGTATGGCTCCTGCTCTGGCCAAGACTGCAAAGAACTAAAAGTTCATGAATGCAGCCCAATCCATCACGCAAACCAGCCTCCTATCCATTGACTCTGTCTATACTTCCCGCTGCCTCAGCGAAGTAGTTCTCATAATTGAGGACCCATGTACTCTGGACATTTCACTTCCAGCTTCTTTCTTCAGAAAAAAAATACAATAGTCTGAGGCCACCTATGAAACAATTTAAGAACAGCTTCTTTCCTGCTGCTATCAGGTTTTTGAATGGACTTGCATTAAGTTGATCTTTCTCTACACCCTAGCTATGACTATAACACTACATTCTGCACTCTCTCTCTTCTTTCTCTGTGAAGAGTATAGTGTGCAAGAAACAATACTTTTCACTGTATGTTAATACATGTAACAATAATAAACAAGTCAAAGGTTGGTGTGGTTCCTGCTCTGTCCAGGACTATAAGTAGGGTCATGAATGAAGCCCAGTTTACATTCCTCACAGACCCAATGCCAGGAATTGAACCCAGGTCCTTGGAGCTGTGAGGCAGCAGTGCTAACCACTGTCCCACAAATGTATCATGGCCAATTATACTATGGTATGATTCTATGGATAAGTTAGGGGGAAAAGTGAAAAATCTGCTATCTAATTTACAAACACCTCATTATTTTCATGATGAGAAGCTTATGAGGACACGGGAAGAATATCATCCTACGTAATGTGTGGATAATCTCATTGAGGTAACAGATGTGACACATTTAGATTAAATGATGTGCAAATTAGGGAGAAAAGTGAGAAATTCTGAATTATCTAATTTATCAACACCTCATTATTTGCATGCTAATGAATTTATGAAAGTGGTCTAATTAAACAAGGCTATTATCTAGTGTGAACTTCTTTTGTAGACGCATTGACTCTTCACAATGTTACTGACAGTGTTTTGGAAGTGCAAATTATTGCTGCCCATAAGACCTTGTTTCAAGAGTTTCCGTCAGTTATTTTAGTTGCGGGTTCATCTGATCCTTGCCATTGATTCCACTTCCAACCCGAACAGGATAGATCCACTGAGAGTGGCAAAACAATTCGGAGAAATGTGCCTGACCGTCCTCAACATTGACCCTGCACCTCACAAACTCTCCTGACATCAGATGGACCAGGGGCAAGGAAAGCTCCTGCTAGTTGCCACCTAATGTCCCCCACTCAGCTAATAAGCCAGTGCTTATCAACGCTGAACAAGCATGTGGAGGAAGCATTGAGGGTGGCAAAGGCCCAGAATGGGTGAGGGCTATGAATATCCATCATCAAAAGTGGCTTGGTAGCACCAGGACCAACTGAGCCGGTTGAATCCTGAAGAGCATAGCTGCTAGTCTGGGTCTACAGCAGCTGATGAGATAACCAGTAAGAGCTAATGGCATGCTAGCCTTAATAACAAAGGGATTTGAGTAAAGGAGTAGGGATGTCTTGCTGCAGTTATATAGGGCTTTGGTGAGGTCACACCTTGTAATATGGCATGGTGGCACAGCGATTAGCACTGCTACTTCATTGTGCTGGGAACCCGATTTCAATTCCTAGCTTGAGTCACTGCCTGTGTGGAGTCTGCACATTTTCCCCATATCTGCATGGGTTTTCTCTGGGTGTTCAGGTTTCCTCCCACAGTCTGAAACACATACTGGTGAGGCGAATTGGCCATGCTAAATTCTCCCTCAGTGTACCCGGATAGGCGCTGGAGTGTGGCAACTAGGGGATTTTCACAGTAATTTCATTACAGTGGTAAGCGTACTTGGGACTACTAAATTAACTTTATCGTGTGTGGTTTTGGTCTCTCCTAGATTGAGGAAAGACATTCTTGCTGCTGAGGGAGTTGAGTGAAGGTTGACCAGACTGATTCCCAGAATGACAGGACTGACATATGAAGAAAGATTGGGTCGACTGGGCTTGTGCTCACTGGAATTTATAAAGAGAGAGGACCTCATAGAAACATAGAAAATCCTGATGGGACTGGACAAGCTAGATCCCAGAAGAATGTTCCTGATGTTTGGCAAGTCCAGAACTAGGGATCACAATCTAAGAATAAGAGGTAAGCTATTCAGGACTGAGATAAGAAAGAACTTCTTCACTCAGAGAGTTGTGAACCTGTGGAATTCTCTACCACAGAAAACTATTGGGGCCAGTTTGTTTGATATGTTCAAGAGGAAGCTGGGTGTGATCCTTGCAACTAAAGGGATCAATGGAGAGAAAGTTGGAGTGGATACTGGAAGTGCATTGACTCATAGAGGTTTACAGTATGGAAACAGGCCCTTCAGCCCAACTTGTCCATGCTGCTTTTTTTAAACTACTACGCTAGTCAGAATTGCCTGCATTTGACCCATATCCCTCTATATCCATCTAATCCATGTCTAAATGCTTTTCAAAAGACAAAATTGTACCCCCTCTACTACTACCACTGGCCGCTCGTTCCAGACCATTGTCTGTGTGAAAAAATAGTCCACTTGGATCCTTTTGTATCTCACCTCTCTCATCTTAAACTTATTGTTTGGTTGATATATGATTAGTCATGATCATGTTGAATGGTGATGCATGCTCGAAGGGCCAAATGGCTTGCTTCTGCATTTATTTTCTATGTTTCTAAGAGGGAAAAACATGCTGGACTTTATCCTCACCAAGCTGCCTGCTGCAGACACATTGACAGTATTGATAGGCGTGACCATTGCACAGACCTTGTGGAGACAAAGTCTCATCTTCACATTGAGGATACCCTCCATCATGTTGTGTGGCACTATCATCGTGCTAAGTGGACTTCAAACAGATTTAGCAACTCAAAAACTTGGTATCCAAGCAGTGCTGTCCTCAACAGCAGAACTGTACTCAATCACAATCTGTAACTTCATGAACCAACATATCCCCAACTCTACCATTGGTTCTTAAATTAATATTTTGAGCCATGTTCACAAGAGCAAAAAAGGAAAATGCTGGAAAATCTCAGCAGGTCTGGCAGCATCTGCAAAGAGAGAAAAAAGAGCTGATGTTTCCAGTCTAGATGACCCTTTGTCAAAGCTAAAAGGCATAGAAAGTGAGAGAGATTTATACTGTAGATGAGGGAATGAAAGATAAGTCATAGCCACAAAATTAGCCACAAGACAATGCTGACATCATAGTTAAGGAGGAGTATTGGATGTGATGAGAATAGGAAGATTAGAGATAAGATTAGCATCCTTGAAAGTGGACAAATCATCAGAACTGGCCATAACAGAGGACTATTTTCCAGTCCTCACTGGATAGGGATGAGGTGTTGGAGGATTGGAGATCTTTCTTTAAAAGGGAGCGAGGGATAGACCGCTTAATTACAGGCCAGTAATCAGTCTGAACTCAATGGTGGGAAAATTATTGGAATCAATCCCGAGAGATGGTCCCAAGATTGGAATCAATCCCGAGAGATGGTCACTTCGAAAGGCACAGATTAACCAAAAATAATTAGCATCGATTAGTTAAGGAAAGTAGTGTCTAAGTAATCTGATTGAATTTTGTGAGGAAGTAACAGAGGATTGGTGATGCAGCCTTCATGGATTTTACCAAGGCTTTTGACATGGCAGGCTGGCTTAAAAAAAAGGCTCATGGGATCCAGAGGAATGTAACAAGTTAGGTACAAAACTGGTTCAAGGGCAGGAAACAAAGAGGAATTGTTGATATATGTTATTACTGTTTCCCATGGGGTTCTGCAGGTCTCATTACTGGGTCCCCTGCTTTTTGTGGTATGTGTTAATGATTTATAGTCATAGAGGTTTACAGCATGAAAACAGGCCCTTCGGCTCAACTTGTCCATGCTGCCCGTTTTTTTAACCACTAAGCTATTCCCAATTGCCTGCGTTTGGCCCATATCTCTCTTACTCATGTAACTGTCTCAATGCTTTTTAAAAGGATCAGCTTTACTACTGCCTCTGGCAGCTCATTCTTGACACTCACCACCCTTTTGTAAAAATTGTCCCTCTGGATCCTTTTGTATCTCTCCTCTCTCACCTTAAACTGATGCCCTCTAGTTTCAGACTCCCATATCTTTGGGAAAAGGCATTGCCTGTCTAGCTGATCTATGCCCTTCATTATTTTATAGACCTCTATAAGTTCACCCCTTAGCCTCCTATGCTCCAGGGGAAAAAAGCCCCAGTTTATCCAGCCTCTCCTTATAACTCAAACCATTAAGTCCCGGTAGCATCCGAGTAAATCTTTCCTGCGCTCCTAATTTAATAATGTTTTCTAGTTTAGATGTAAATATAAGGGGAAACAGACAAAAGGTTTGCAGACAACGCAAAAAATGACTGCACTGACAGTGAGGAGGCTAGCTAATGACTGCAGGAAGATATCAATGGACTAGTCATGTGGGGGGAGAAGTGGGAAATGGAATTAATGCAGGGAAGTTTGAGTTAATGCATCTGGGGAGGTCAAACAAGACAATAACTGGAGATACTGAGAGGTGTAGAGGAAGTGAGAGGCTTGGAGTGAATGTCCACATACCCCTGAAGGGCAGGTCGACACAATGGTTAAGAAGGCATTTAGAATCCTTCCATTTATTAGCAAAGCCACAGAATCTAAGGGCAGGGAGGCTAATGCTGAGACTGTATAAATCACTGGTTAGGCCACAACTGAATGAAGTTCTGGTCTCCTCATTCGAGAAAGGATGCAATTTCAATGAAGAGGGTAGAGAAGAGTTTTACGAGAATGCTGCCAGAACTGGAACACTGCAACAATGAGGGAAATTTGGATGGGCTGGGATTGTTCTCCTCGGGACAGAGGAGGCTGAGGGGATATCCGATTGAGATATACAAAATTGTGAGAGGCCTGGATAAAGTCAATGGAAACGTTTCTATTGTAAGAAGTCTGACAACACTAAGTTTAAGTCCAACCGATTTATTTGATAGTAAGCTCACAAAAGCTCACGAGGTTATCCTCTTTGTCAGGTGAATGAGGTGTTCTGGTCTCAGACAGCACATATAACAGCACGGACTGTTTACAGATTACTGACTAGAATGTGAATCTTTACACCTAACCTGCTATTCAAATCTTAAGGTGGCCGACAATGTGAGTGGAAGGAGCATTGGGCGCAGGTTAAAGAGATGTGTATTGTCTCCAGACAGTACAGTAAGTGAGGTTTTGCAAACTCAGGCAAGTCATGGGGGTTACAGATACCCAAGATCCTGATCTTGATCTGAAGCAGGGTACATTGGGGAGACCATGCAGACACTACAACAGCTGATGAATGAACGTCACTTGACAATCACCAGGCAAGATTGTTCCTTTCCTGTTGGCGAACACTTCAGCGGTCACGGACATTTGGCGTCCGACCTTCGGGTAAGCATTCTCCAAGATGGCCTTTATGACACACGACAGTGCAGAGTCGCTTAGCAGAGACTGATAGCCAAGTTCGGTACGCACGAAAACGGTCTCAACAAGGATCCTGGGTTCATGTCACACTATCTGTAACCCCCATGACTTGCCCGGGTTTGCATGATGGACTGGGCTTCGTTCATGAAGTCTTGAACAGATCAGGAGCCATATCAAACTGTGATACAAACAGAAAGAATGCTTTCTATGGTGTAAATGTTGGTGAGAGTCGTAGCTGATGTGCCAAATTTCCTTAGTTTTCTATTGGACAGTCGGGGTTAAAATTGTCATCATGAATTGTCTTGGAGTGAGTTACTACAACCTGAACACATTGAGAGACTTGCTGTCTTGGTTTATAATGTCACTTGAACCTCTTTATTGTATTACAAGTTATAAGACCTTCCAAGCCACCTGCTATTCTATAATTACACAAGAGTGCTTTTGATATGGCCGCACATCTATCTCTGTAAACAAGGAATCTTTTAGTCTACTAGTGATTGTGGGCTTTATGTTTTGCCAGGGAGTACGGTGATGAGCAAGCTTACAGGAAGCAGGATGAGACAGAAAGCCCTGAAGAAGAAGCTGGCCACAGGAATGAAGCAAGCGATGTTCCAGAACGCAATTCCCCACAGAGTCTGGATCTTGCCAGGAAATGTGGGTTTGATACGTGCCCAGTGAGACTAATTGGCAGGTATCAGATTAACCAGAAAGTTCCAGCCAGCTTTTGCACAGATTAAACACTAACAACTTCAAAGCCGAAAGCTCCTTCTCACCAAGAGCTGCCCCTGACAACATAAAAACTTCTGTGCGTTTCTTCAATTACACAGATGGGTTGAAGTCCACGGCACAGTCAAGCTGAGGGAGTATAGCATTTCACAGCTGGAGAAAAGGTACATTACAAACCTCACCAGCACGCATCAAGAGGCGGGGTGGAGTGGGGTGTGTAAAACATTCATAGGATCGTAGAATCCTGACAATGCAGAAGAGGCCATTCGGCCCATCAAATCTGGGCTGGGAATAATCACCCTTCCTTCTTGCTAGGCTGTGTTATTCATGAGGGATAAATATCGGCACCATTTCTAAGGTCATCAAGCTACTGCCCAATTTCAAATTTGTTTCATTTAAATATCTGAATAGTTTTGATTTCAGCTGTCTGAGGAATTGCTTCAACCACACTTTTAGCTGTGTAGATGAAAAGCCTCAGTCACTCATCCTCTGTGCTAAATCATAGAATCCTTCAGTGCTGAAGGAGGCCATTCAGCCCATCGGGTCTGTACTGACCACTGTCCCACCCAGACCCTATTCTCATAACCCCATGCATTTACCCTCCTAATCCCCTTGACTCCAGGGTTAATTTAGCATGGCCAATCCACTTAACCCACCTATCTTTTGGAAGAAACTCAAGCAGATTTGGGGAGAATGTGCAAACTCCACATTAGACAGTCATTCAAGGCCAGAACCACAGTGTCACCCTGCCGCCCTAAGGGTCAGCAATCTTTGAGGCATTTTGGAAAAGATCAAGAAATATTCATTTCCATCCTTGTTATCATGCTCAACAGGATATCGAAACCCCAGGATCTGGATTTCCATCTCTAAACTTCTTGGCCTCACTACATTAACTTCTGCCAGTATGACGCTTTTTCAACCTATAACTTTAACCAAGCTTTTGGTGTTCTGCCCTAATATCTCCTAAGAATCATGGAATTTTACAGTGCAGAAGAGGCTATTCGACCCATCGAATCTGCATTGATCACCCAGGCTTTATCCCCATAACCCGATGCACTCACCCTATCTAGTCCACCTGACGTTAAGGGACAATTTAGCATGGCCAATGCACTTAACTTGCACATTTTTGGACTGTGGGAGGAAACAGGAGCACCAGAGGAAACCCACACAGACATGGGGAGAACATGCAAACACCACACTGGCAGTGACCCGAGGCCGGAATTTCGTTTTCTGTGCTGAGCCTTGGAACTTTTTATTACGTGAAAGGCACTGTATAAAAGTGCATATTGTGTGCAAATTGGTTGTCAGATTTCTTACATTACAACAATCACCACACTCCAAAACTATTTAATTGGCTGTAAAATGCTTTGGGACAACCTGTGACCATGATAGGTGCTAGATAAATGCAGGTTTTTCCTGTCTTTTACCACAAGAAGTTGCTTTGTTACCATTCTGTGGCTTGCTTGGCTGCAGAGGGAAGTCCATGTTAATCACACAATGCTGGTTGGAGGGGCAGTGCCATTGCAATCACAAGCTGATCAGAACCAACCGAGTTGGAGTTTCCATTCTTGAGTGATTTCAGTGAAGGGGTTTTACCAGCTCATAGCTGACAGTTCGCATGCTTTTCTTTTCTTTTGCCAGCCTCATTAAATTGATACAGAAACAGAAAATGCTGGAAAATCTCAGCAAGTTTGACAGCATCTGTGGGGAGAGGATAGAGCTGACATTTCTGGTTGAGCATTTGTCAGAATTAAACTTGCCAAAGACAGCTTCCCATTCTCCTCTTGATTTTCCTAGGCGTTTCTTAATACTAATTTTATTGCAAATTAAAAATGTTAAATGAAATGGTTGCTTGGTTTATCCTTCCAAATTGGTGAGAGAGAAATAGGGTGACTTTACTTCAACAAACATTAACTTGAAAGAATGTTTGATTTAGATTCTGAAATATATTTATAAAATATAGATGTTGCTGGCAAGGCCAATCCCTGATCCCTAATTGAATTGAATGGTTTACTAAACCATTTCAAGGACAGTTAAGAGTCAACCACTGGGCAGCATGGTGACCACTTCATAAGGCCAGTGACCCGGTTCAAATCCCACCTCTGTTCTCTGTCTGTGTGGAGTTTGCATGTTCTCCCCAGTGTCTATGTGGGCTTCCTATGGATGCTCTGGTTTCCTTCCACTGTCCAAAGATACGTGGGTTAGTTGGATTGGCCGTGCTAAATTGCCCCTAGTGTCGAGAATTAGTTGGGTAAATATGTGGAGTTACGGGAATAGGTCCTGCATGGGACTGTGGTCGGTGCAGATTCGATGGGGTGAATAATATCCTTCTGTACTGCAGGGATTCTATGATTTATGATCTCATATTGCTGTGGGTCTGGAGTCACACGTAGGCCAGACCAGATAAATGCTATATATTTAGGTGAGGACTTGACTGTGAACTTCAGTGAGATGTTTTACAGACTCCTCTCTTAGTTACATTCTTCTACTTCAATATTTCCTAGTTTGAACATACACGTGCAAACTACATCTTTTTGTTTAAGACCCACAATCCCAAACATAGTTAGGACATCACAATTACAGTATCATTGGTGCAGGCTTAGAGGGCCAAAGGGCTGTTTCTGTGCTGTAACTTTCTTTATTCTTTGTTCTAAATAATTAATGAACCAGGGTTCTTCACATATTCAAATCCATAAAGGATTTTAATGATAGCTATCGTTAACACAATTCATTTTACCCAGGTAGAATAAAACAGCTCTGCAAAACATGATACAATGGCACAATTCCTATCTAGGGTCACTGTACAGAGTCTGCATGCTCTCCCCATGTCTGCGTGGGTTTCTTCCCGATGCTCTGGTTTCCTCCCACAGTTCAAAGACATATTAATTAAGTGCATTGGCAATGCTAAATTCTCCCTCAGTGTACCCGAACAGGTGCTGGAGAGTGGTGCAGAGGAGATTTTCACAGCAACTTCATTGCAGTGTTAATGTAAACGTACTTGTGACTAATAAATAAAGTTGACTTTTTAGTGGCCCTCTGTCCTGAGTAAACTGTCCCACTCTCCTCAAACCCATTGACAACAGTTGCAACATTCAAGTCCAGCTATTTAGCTATCTCGTGATTTGATGCAAGGTCAACCAGGAGCAGAGATTCTGGTCCACTGCACTTTGAGTGGCCCAGTCGGTACCCCAGAATGTCAGGTCCTGGATTGCAGTGGTTCCATAAGAACTAGGAGCAGGAGTCAGCCAGCTAACTCCTCAAACATGCTCCGCCATTCAATAAGATCATGGCTGATCTTTTCGTGGACTCAGCTCCATTTAAATGTCCGCTCACCATAGCCCTTAATTCCTTTACTGTTCAAAAATTTATCTATCCTTGCCTTAAAAACATTCAGTGAGGTAGTTTCAACTGCTTCACTGGGCGGAGAATTCCACAGATTCACAATCCTTTGGGTGAAGAACTTCCTCCTCAACTCAGCCCTAAATCTGCTCCCCCTTTTTTTGAGGCCATGCCCCCTAGTTCTATTTTCACCAACCGTTTTTATGTCATGGCACATCTCTATACTGTAAATAAATTTTGAGATGCACCACCTATTTTCTCTGTCTTCTTTTCTTACTGGGAACTTTATTTTTAACATCTGCCTGTCTCTCTCTCTCTCTT
Organism: Sphyrna mokarran; assembly: GCA_024679065.1. Lineage (NCBI taxonomy): Eukaryota > Metazoa > Chordata > Chondrichthyes > Carcharhiniformes > Carcharhinidae > Sphyrna > Sphyrna mokarran. Next base: position 8,247,295 of record JAGIQG010000018.1, read on the forward strand.
TCTCTCTCTCTCCCTCTCTCTCTCTCTGACTCTCTCACTCATTTTTCCCAGGGTTTTCAGTTTTCATGCAGACGATTGGTCAATGGACATTGGGTCTGACCAATGTAAAATCTAAACCACGCGTGTGCAGGTCTTTCCCGCCCAGAGTGTGTGCGGGAGCCCTGGGGTTCATTGGGTCTAGGAGTAGCTGACCCACAGAGCTAAAGATGAAGCTTAGTTACATGAATTTGGAATCATTTTCTCACAGCACACTTGGGGGATTTTCACAGGCACACTGGTTAGAAACCACTGCCTCACCGAACAGGGCATCTTAAGCTAATGCACACATAGACAGAATGAGAGTGGACTCTGTGGACAATATCTCATTCCTCACAATGCTCGATCCAAAAGAATTTCATTGCTCTACAGTGCATGCCTGTTCAATGGAAATTGTGGATAAAGTTGACTTGTACTCCTTTGACTTGTACATCCCTGACTTGTACTCCTTTCATCCAATCTGGGAAAATAAAACCAAGGCAGCATGGTGGCACAGTGGTTGGCACTGCTGTTTCACAGCGCCGGGGACCCGGGTTCAATTCCAATCTTGGGTCGCTGTCTGTGTGGAGGTGCACATTGTCTGCCTGGGTTTCCTCCAGGTGCTGCAGTTTCCTCCCACACTCCAAAGATATGCGGTGAATTGGCCATGCTAAATTATCCTTTAGTGATGTGTGGATTAGATGGTTTTGCCATGGGAAATGTGTGGGGTAATGGGATAGGGGAAGGGGCACGGCAGTAAGATGCTCTGTGCAGACTCAATGGCCCAATGTAGGGATTCTCTGATGAGTCTATGAACTATAGATGCCTAATTTGTCAAAATATGGTACAGTTTTGACAGGCTGTGCTTACAATATTGATTATTCACTTTGGAATGTTGCCATGTTTGAGGGTTGGAATCGTGTGATAACTGTCCCTGGTATTTGACTGAGTCAGTGCTATCAAAGGATTCATGTATATGATAACGAGACTGACAATGTTGTCATCCTTTGAAGGCTACTGGGAGGAACTGTTAATTCATCGCTTCCTGCTGATGTTCTCGGGAAGTGGCCTGGCTTTGCGTGGGAAGGTGCGTTGGTCATCTGAACTTTCAGGAAAAGGTTCGAGGCTGCCTCGCACTTTCCGAGCAATGTTAGCGCGTCGCCCATTGCAACTGGTGTGTGCAGTGCAGATGTTCCACTGGCATGTTTACTGCGGTTGTGAGAGTGTTGTTTGCAGCTCCGACTTGCATGAAACATTCCTAATATTGAGCTCCGAAGCCAAATATGTTTTCTTGTCTCTTGGAGAAGTACCAACAGATTGCAAGAGCTGCTTTCTGCCAACTCAGAACAGCTTTTCAAACGTGTTAATTAGCATTTGTCGCTCGATAACGGGATAGAACCACGTTAGATGTAACACCGTGCAAGAGGCCAATCAGCCCATTGTGCATGTGCTGCTATCAGCCCACCTACAGCACCCCATCTCCTCTCCCTCCTCCCCCCCACCCCTGCTCTCCTCATAGCCTTGCAAATTCATTACCATTTGAAACATATGTTCAAAGTTACTCTGCTTCCACCACACTCTGAGGCAGCACATTCCAGATCATAACAACTCGCTTCACACAAAACAAAAATTCCCCTCCTCCTCCCTCTGGTTTGCATTTGCCGACTGTGTCCTGTCTGTTTTCTCTGGCTACCAACTCTGCTACTGGAAAGAGTCTCTCCGACTTGTTTTACCAAAAAGCCCTTTGTGTTTGCGAATTAGATCTCTCCCCCAACCTTCACCACTCTGAGGAGACTATTGCTTGCTAGTTTTAAGCAGCAAATCAGTTTTAGAAAAGGGGCATTATTTTTTTAAAATTTGAGTTACAAAGCCAATGCTCAGGCAGTGGAGAGGGGAAAGCCCTTAATTCATCTCCTTGCTTGCTCCAAACATCAGTTCAAATTCAAATTGAATTCAACTCACGGTACCCACAAAAGAGACAAAGAGCATCCTAAGCTATCAAGAGAAGGAATTACATCTGATCTTCGGCTTCATTTTAACTAAGAATGTTAACTGCACAGCCCGACTACAAGCATGTTTTCTGTAACTGGAAAGGACATTGCGTTCATGACAAGGCTTTCAGTCAAAAATGAACAAGAGCTTGTTTGTACAAGAGCTGTGAAGTGTTGGGGCAGTGCTTTCCAAGGTGACTCTGAGTGGGGTCGCAAGGTGAGACTTTGGGGCAGAAATGGTTGCCTTGGAGACTGGGCTGATTTCTGATGGTGAGATCCCTTTAATCATTGAATCATAGAACCCCTACAGTGCAGAGGGAGGCCATTCGACCCATCGAGCCTGCACTGACAACAACCCCACTCAGGCCCTATCCCCGTAATACTGCATATTTACTTTACCTGAGACTAACCGGGAATTTTCCATGGCCAATCAACCTATCCTGCACGTCTTTGGATTGTCCAGGGAAACCGGAGCACGATGAATAAGCTGCGAATGGTGTGGCCATGGACCCCTTGCTCCCTGCTCCATCCCGCTTCCCGCACTATTCTGAATTCCTGCTTTCCGACACCCAAGCACTGCCACTAGCCTTGGCACAGGAACCCCAGGAAGAAGAGAGAGGGAGAGTGTGTCAGCACAGCACTGATGGGGTGACTTGGTCTCACACACACACAAACAGCCATTACCTCCGGCATCATCCTTACTCTGAAAACCTGTACAGAGTTGAGATCAGTATTTGGTGAGTGTGCTGTGAGCAGGCCAGGCCAGGACCAGTCCCACAGCAGGGGACTCAGACAAGGAATAAGAAAGTACAAAGAGAAGAACAGCACAGGAGCAGGCCCTTCAGCCCTCCAAGCCTGCACTGACCTCATGGTCAGTGTCCTACTAAACTAAAAGAACCTTCTGCCTTTACTGGGTCCATATCCCTCTATTCTCTCTCTGTTCATGTACCCATCCAGATGCCTCTTAAATGTTGCTAATGTGCCTGTTAACCAATTCCCCTGGCAGCACGTTCCAGACACCCAGCACTCTGTGTGAAAAACTTCCCCCACACACCTCTCTTAAACTTCTCTCTTCTCACCTTGAATCTGTGCCCACTTGTAATTGACACTTCCACCCTGGGAAAAAGCCTCTGACTATCCACCCTGTCTATGCCTCTCATCATTTTGTACATCTCTATCAGGTCTCCCCTCAGCCTCTGTCTTTCCAGTGAAAAGAATCCTAGTTTATTCAACCCCTCTTCATCGCCAACATTCTTGAGACCAGGCAATACCCTGATGAACCTTCTTTGCACTCCAAAGCTTCCATATCCTTCTACCAGTGTGGTGACTAGGACTGCATACAATACCCCCAATACTGCCTAAACAAATATACACACACACACATCCTGCTTATTCACACCCCATCATTAAAACACACAGCTGCTAAACCTGCAGAATTTAAACTGGGCTCAGAAAAATGTGAGTCTTTTTCATTATTTTCTCTCTGCAAAATTGAGGGTGGGCAAACAAAATGGAAACATGTTTCACTGAGTTTTAAATGGCTTCAGGTTTAGCTGGTTGCTTCTTTCTCTCTCTTTTTCTCTTTCTCTCCTCTCTGATTTATTGAGGGATCCATCTGGTTTGGGGCCAGTCGATTTCAGCTCGACTCCTCCTGGGGCCTGTGGGAGATGGGCTACATGGTGTCTTGGTGGCACAGTGGTTAGCACTGCTGTCTCACAGCACCAGGGATCCGGGTTCAATTCTGGCCTCCTGTGTAGGATTTGCACGTTGTCTGAGTGAGTTTCCTCCGGGTGCTCCAGTTTCCTCCCACACTCCAAAGATGTGCTGGTTAGGTGGATTGGCCACAGGAAATTGTCCCATCGTGTCAGGGAGACTAGCTAGGGTAAATGCATAGGCTTGTGGGTATAGGGTAAGATTGTGGTCAGTGCAGACTCAGTGGGCTGAATGGCCTCCTTCTGCAGTGTAGAGATTCTATGAGGAGTCTGGCCTCGCAGTGATCACCAACCCAGGCTGTGAACAGAGTATTCTAGCCCATTATAAATCCCATCCGCTCAAGTGGTAATGGGGCCCTTGCAACCTAGCCCACTGGCTGAACAAGGAGAGAGGATTCATTTTGAACCGAGAACTAATTTCCTAACAAAGAAACAAGAAGTTGTGCAATCGCGTTTCACTCATTCGAGCAGAATCTCTGAAGTTCCCAACCAGCCCCCATTCACTCCCGTTACTAGCTAAAATATAACATTGCAGGACCACATTTTTACTGAACATGCACAAACATTCTCGTCTATTTGTGAATGCAGAAATGATTATACACCTTCATTTCAGTGCATGCTATAGCAGGAAGCTGTATTTGGATGAGCAACATTTTTTTCAAGACATTTGCATTACATAATCATGGGCTGTGAGGGCTGGCCACTTGGTTAATGTGGTCTCACCAATGCCTTGTATAACTGAAGCATAACATCCTTACTTTTATGTTGACTTCCTCTCATAATAAAAGCTAGCATTCCATTCGCCTTCTTGCTTTAACCTCATGCTACTTGTGACTCATTGATGAGAGCTCTTTCCTCAACTCAGAACTCTGCAGTCATTCTCCAGTTAAATAGAAACATAGAATCCTGCAAAACGAGGCCATTCAGTCCATCGAGCCTGCACTGGCAGCAATTCTACCCAGGCCCTATTCCCGTAACCTTACACATCGATCCTGCTAATCCCCCTGACACTAGGGTCAATTTGCTTCTAACCCACACATCCTTGGACTGTGGGAGGAAACCGGAGTACCCGGAAGAAACCCACGCAGACACGGGGAGAATGTACAGATTCCACACAGACACTGACCCGAGGCCGGGAATCGAACCTGGGTCCCTGGTGCTGTGAGGCAGCAGTGCTGTGTTGTCATACTCTGCATTTTTTATTCTTATTTGGCAAAGTGACCAACTTCAGGTTTTTCCATCTGCCAGATCTTTGCCCATTCCCTCAACCTATTTAAATCCATGAGCAACCTCCTTATGCCCTCTTCACAACACACTTTCCTATCTATTTTTATATCATCTGCAAATTTAGCTACAATGCCTTCGCTTCCCTCCTCTGAGTAATTGAAGTAAATTGTAAAAAAGTGCAGCCCAAGCACAGATCCCACTTGTCACAGCCTGTCATTCCTAACTCGATTTCTGTTACAGTTCGTAGGAAGGATAATCCGGAATGAAATATTGTGTGAGGGGAGCAGGAGGAGACGGGAAGAGAGATTGGGAGGAAGCAGGTTAGAATTCGTTTATATAATAATGCAGGTAACAGAAAACACTCCAACACCACTTCACTCTGTACCTGCCACATAGCATCTCTACTGTATAAAAGGAGGCCATTTGGCCCATCGATTCTGCACTGACTTTGCAACAGAGAATTCCACCTAGGATCTTCCCCTCGTATTTACCTCACTAATCCCCCAATGAGCAATTCATCATGGCCAATCCACATAACCTGCACATCTTTGGGCTGTGGGAGGAAACCAGAGTACCTGGAGGAAACCCATGCAGACACAGGGAGAATGTGCAAACTCCACACAGACAGTCACCCAAGCTGCGAATCGAATCAGAATTCCGAGTGCTGCGGCCAGTCTCTGCTCCCAAATCTTTGCTCCTCTGTTTTGCTGGGTAGAAATCACAGCCTGAAGATGGGTTTTATTCAGGGCAATACAGATTGATCCTCTACACATAAGCCTCCTGCACCCATAGGTTCAGCACATTGAGCAGTTAATACCAAACTGCTGTACTGTTTGCACTTAGAATCGTAGATACATAGAATCCCTATAGTGCAGAAGGAGGCCATTTGGTCCATCAGGCCAGCACTGGCAACAATCCCACCCAGGCTCTATCCCCTTAACCCCATATATTAACTCTGCAAATCCCTCTAACACTAAGGGGCAATTTAGTGTAGCTAATCAACATAAGCCGCACATCTTTGGACTGGGGTCAATTTTGGAAAGCAATAGTGAATTCACCATGACTGGAGGTACATTTTTAAAAACACATTTAATAAATTATCTTCCCAATTATGATTCAAAGTTCTCTTTCATTTTCTGAAGTCTTTTAAACAAAGAAGATTGTCATCAACTTCAGGAAGCTAAAGGAGAATATTCCTTGTCTATATCAATGAGGAAGGAGAAGAAATGGCCTAGAGCTTCAAGTTTTTCGGTGTCCAGATCACCAACAACCTGTCCTGGTCCCCCCATGTTGACACTATAGTTAAGAAAGCCCACCAATGCTCCTACCTTCTCAGAAGACTAAGAAAATTTGGCATGTCAGCTATGATTCTCATCAACTTTTATAGATGCACCATAACATTCTTTCTGGTTGTATTGCAGCCTTGTTATGGCTCCTGCTCTGCTCAAGAATGCAAGGAACCACAAAAGGTCATGACTGTAGCCCAATCCATCATGCAAACCAACCTCCCATCCATTGACTCTGTCTACACTTCCTGTTATGGCAAAGCAGCCTCATAATTAAGGACCCTATGCACCCCAGACGTTCTCTCTCCCACTTTCTTCCTTTGGGAAAAAGATACAAAAGTCTGAGGTCACATACCAACCGACTCAAGAACAACTTCTTCCCTGCTGCTGCCAGATTTTTGAATGGCCTTACCTCACATTAAGTTGATCTTTCTCTGCACTCTAACTATGATTGTAACACTACATTCTGCCCTCTCTCCTTTCCTTCTCTGTGAACGGTATGCTTTGTTGTATAGTGTGCAAGAAACAATATTTTTCACTGTATGTTAATACATGTGACAATTATAAATCAAATCAAATCAGAAATCCATGAATGTTGAATAATAACTTACACAAGGAAATGGAGACAAATATTAAATGCTGACTGAATGTTAGCTATAACAAATATTCTAATTCCCCAGTTTAAACTGCAATTATTAATGGCTTTATAAGTCTTAGAGTTTGGCCTGTGGACTCTCACTATCATAACAAGGAAGGATGGATTCTGATATCCTATCCATTAAGAATGATGACCCCAAAGGTGAAGGTTCAATTGACCAACCACATACTGTTTTGTTATCAGAGTACTTTGACCTTTGCACCAACAGGGCATCCAGGTATCCATCTGTCTGTGTCCTTTAAAATGGTGGGCAAAATTCAACAGAAATACGTCCCAAAACTTTTCCACTGAGTTGCATCTCAGGATCAAAGCTGTGCTCCTCTGCCTTCTATAATAGATTTCAATTCAAATGGTATTATGGATAGGTAGATCAGCTTGGCTCCTCCTGCCTGCCACCACCCTGTGCCCCACCCCACCACCAACATATATCAATGACTCTGTGTTCTGATAGCCTGGGCACTCATTATCCCAGGCCAGGTCCCAGCGCGTAACATTCCACTTCCCCAGGGGCCTCTTTCACCATCTGCTCTGCAAGATTCCTCCGAGCTCATGTTCGTGGTTAGTGTTTCATCTCATTATTGTTTCCATGTGAAGCGTGAACTGGCTAGAGTCCATTACCCAGTCAGCTGGGGCCTGAGGACAGAGATGCAAAGGTTAGAGGCCGCTTTGTTATTCTCAGTGGTCTTTTTGGAAGATCAAACCCTACTGGAATGATGTCATTGCTAAGTATGAGAACAACGAGGACCACCTTATCAAAGTACTTCTTATTGCTACTGACACAAAGAAATACCTGAAGTACAATGGTGATTGTGGTGACTGTCTCTTTAAAGGAAAGACAATAGCAGAAAGCCCGCTGGCTTGAGGGACCAATTTGGACTCAGTGAGTAAATACCCCCAAGGAGTGACACCCTCTCTCAGGCAGAAAGCAACTTGAAGGATTTAGAGAGTGAGTTGGCCAGCTTCTGCCAGCCTCTGCAAAGTTTTTCTTTATTAATAAATACCTTTTTATTGATTTCGTTTATTACTGTCACATGTATTGGGACACAATGATAAGTATTGGGGGCTATTCTCCCAAAAAATTTCTAAGCGTCGAACTCGCGTAAAAAACTGGAGTTAATCCTACGATTTTCTCAGCGGGATTTTCAAAATGAATCTCCCACTCTCTGTGCACCGCACAGTGCCTCAGCATGAATCACGCTGAAAATCAGTGGGCTGCGACCTATTCCCGCTGGAGAGGCTGGTAGCATTGCGCTGAGAGGGCCATTGCGCACGCGCCGATCTGTCAGCACCAAGATCGCTACAGGCGCAGTTGTCCTGCACTGCTGGCCTCCTGATCCTGGAGCCTCAGGGTGGAATTTTCCCATCTCATATACCACAGGAATCATAGTGGGTGGAAAACACGGGAAGGTCCATTGACCTCAGGCGGGATTTTCTGGTCTTGGAACAAGCACAGCCTAAAAGTCCCATCCATGTAGTCATAGAACAATATGGGACAGAAACAGGCCCTTCAGCCCTACAAGTCCATGCCAACCCTCCCAGCGAGTCCCCATTGCCCATGTTTGGTCCATATCTCCCTAATCCTTTCCCATCCGTGTACTTATTCAAAATAAAAATGTCTGGGACTCCTAAAACATGCATCCAACAAATTTGACAATGGGACCAAACACCAAATAGAGTAGGAGCCTGTTTTACATATGTGTCCGGTACATCAATTCCTAATCCAGCATCTCTTATATCCAGGGAATTCATTTAACATCTGTTGATGGATTTTGGTGCTGCATTGCAAGCTTATGTTCTGACGAGTATTGAATCGACAATCTTATTATTTAGAAATAATAATAAGAAAAATCTAAACTCTGTGGCCATAGAGGCATCAATATCTATAATTGTGCTGATGCGGGCATTATTGAACTAATGCAGATATTGTACTAATGCAAGTGTAATTGCATGGTGGCATGGTGACACAATGGTTCGCACTGCTGCCTCATAGCACCAGGAACCCAGGTTCGATTCCAGTCTCTACACTGTCTGTGTAGAGTTTGCACATTCTCCCCATGTCTATGTGGGTTTCTACTGGGTATTCCAGTTTCATCCCACAGTCCAAAGATGTTGCAGTTTAGGTGGATTACCATGTTAAACTACCAGTTAATGTTCCAAGGTGTGTGGGCTAGGGGGGGATCAGCAGGTTAAATGCACAGGGTTATGGAAATAGGGTCTGGTTAGGATATTGGAGAGTTGGTGCAAACTCGATGAACCATATAGCCTGTTTCTACACTGTAGGATTTCTATGATTCTATAATTGCACTGACGTAGGTATTACTATTCTATTTCAAACATATGACTGCAATAATAAGTCAGGATGAGATTTCATATTTGACCACAGTTAGGGCTGAACTCACTGTAGAGAGTAATTCAGATGCTATTTGCAAATTTAGCATTGTAATTGTGGTACTTTTTGCTTGTTGAGTTCTAAATAATTAGAGGTAAATTTAACTTCAGTCTTAACATCTAATCAGGGGAGCGGACAGTTAATTCACATTGGTACACCCTCTGCCTTGTAGGAAATGCTCCAAAACTGAATATGCACATAATTGGGGTTAGATACTTTCTGTAATTATGTAAAGCAATGATAATCTCTTGCCTGATTTAGATCTCTTCCGATGATATATATTACACCATTACGGAAAGCCAACTTCTTCCCATATGTCACAGTCTTTCAAAACACAAATCAGCAATCTAGAATGACCTCTGGATCAATACAAAGCAAATATAACTCAACTGTCCAACAGGGTTCTTATACATAAGCTGAAGTTTAGCTGGGCTTTTCTGTGTACTTAACCTCGATACATAAAGATCTAAACATTAGCTTAAAAAGAAACTGAATCCAATCGTTTTTCGAAATCAATTTGAAGTTACAATTCAAAGATAGTGTAAATAAATATATATTGGAGGGAAATTGTTATTACATACATCAAAGCTCCTGTAAATATTTGGGAGGTTGTGGAAATCAAGGAGTTCTGGCCTCTCCAGAAAGGAAAAATCAGTAAAACGGGAATAAAGGATACTGCGGTGGGATTTTCTGACCAAGATGGGAAATTTCCATCTGAGTTAAATGGAACTTTGACAGGTTCCCCAAATTTTCTACCTCACTCACTGTGATTCCCACAGCGGGTGGGTTGGCAGGGACTGAAAAATTTCAGCCATGGCCTGAATAATATTTTCCTTCTGCATAGGAGGGGAAAGATTGAACTGTATTATAAAATCTCACACATTAGTAATAAGTCTTATCAAATTAATAGCTCAGTTCACACACAAAAATGTAGGGGTACAGGTGAATATCTCCTTGAAAGTAGAGTCACAGGTGGACAGAGTGGTAAAGAAGGCATTTTGCATGCCTGGTTTCATGGGTGAAAACATTGAGTAGAGGAGTAGGTTTTGATTTGATTTATTATTAGCACATGTATTTGGATGCAGTGAAAAGTATTATTTCTTGCATGCTATATAGCGCATACTGTACGTAGAGACAGAAAGGAGAGAGTGCAGAATCTAGTATTAAAGTCATAGCTGGGATATACAGAAAGATTAACTTAATGCAAGGTAGGTCCATTCAAAAGTCTGACAGCAGCAGGGAAGAAGCTGTTCTTGGGCCAACTGATGTGTAACTTCAGACTTTTATATCTTTTTCCTGATTGAAGAAGATGGAAGCGAGAATGTCCCAAGGTGTGTGGGGTCCTTAATTATCTTAACTGCTTTGCCAAGGCAGCGGGCAGTATAGACTGAATCAATGGGTGGGAGACTGGTTTGCGCGATGGATTGGGCTACATTCACAACTTTTTGGAGTTTCTTGTGGTCTTGGGCAGATCAGGAGCCATACCAAGCTGTGATACAACCAGAAAGATCGCTTTTTATGGTGTATCTGTAAAAGTTGGTGCCAGCGATAGCTGACATGTCAAATTTCCTTAGACTCCTGAGAAAGCTGTGGCATTAGTGGGCTTTCTTCACTATAGTGTCAGCATGGGGGGACCAGGGCAGGTTTTTGGTAATCTGAACACCTAAAATCTTGAAGCTCTCGACCATTTTTACTTTGTCTTCACTGATATAGACAGGAGCATATTCTCCTCTATGCTTCCTGAAGAATCTCCTTCATTTTGTTGACATTGAGGGAGAGATTATTGTTGTCTCACCAGTTCACCAGATTCTGTATCTCATTCTTGTATTCTGTCTTGTCATTGTTTGAGATCCAACCCACTATGGTGGAGTTATTAACAAACTTGAAAATCAAATTGGAATGGAATTTGACATATAGTCATAGATGTATAAGGAGTGTAATAGGGGGCTGAGGATACAACCTTCTGGGGCATTGGTGTTAAGGTGTTGTTGCTTATTCTTACTGATTGTGGTCTGTTGGTTAGGAAGTTCAGGATCCAGTCACAGAGGGAAGAGCTGAGGCCCAGGTCACAGAGTTTGGAGATGAGTTTGGTAGGAATTTTGGTGTTGAAGGCTGAGTTGTAGTCAATAAATGAGAGCTGACACAAGTATCTTTGTTACTTGGGTGTTCCAGAGTTGAGTGCAGGACCAGGAAATAGCATCTGCTGTGGACCTTGTTGAAGTTGTACAAGACATTGATAAGGCCACACTTGGAATACTATGTACACCCTATTATAGAAAGGATATTATTAAACCACAAAGAATGCAGAAAAGATTTACTAGAATGCAACCAGGACTTGATGGTTTGAGTTATAAGGAGAGGCTGGATAGACAGGGATTTTTTTCCTTGGAGCACAGGAAGATTAGGGATGATCTTATAGAGGTCCATAAAATAATGAGGCGCACAGATCAGCAAGATAGTCAATATTTTTCCCAAAGGTGGGGGAGTCTAAAACTAAAGGGCATAGGTTTAAGATGAGAGGAGAGAGATACAAAAGTGTCCAGAGAGGCAATTCTTGCACAGAGGGTGGTGAGTGGCTGGAGCAACTTGCTAAAGGTGGTGGTAGATGCAGGTACAATTTTGTCTTTTAAAAAGCATTTAGACAGTTACAGGGATAAGATGGATAAAGAGAGATATGGGCCAAATGCGGGCAATTGGGACTAGTGTCGTGGTTAAAAAAAAGAGGGCAAAGATAGGTTGGGTCAAAGGATCTATTTCCGTGCTATAAATCTCCATGACTCTATGACTCAAATAAACACCTGTTTTCCCCAGGAGACGTGTGGTGTTATTAATTCACCCTGTGGAAAAAAGTTCCAGTGAATTACAATCAGAGGGATACACTGGTAAACCATGAATATGAAGTGGTCACTATGAATCCAACAGGGAATCCAGCAGAAATGTCTTTGCCCAAAGCATGGTTAGAATGTGGAGTGCAGAGCTGTGAGAATCGTTGCAAAAAGAACAGGAGGATATATTGATAAGATAAAATGAAGAGGTGTGAGAGGTAACTCATGTGATCAATCAACATGGACATAGCTCAATGGTCTATATCTGTGCTGTAGATTCAATGTAATTCTATATAAGAATTTTAATTTTTCATGTAGAAAGGCAGTATTTATTAGGTGGCTTTAGAAACCCATGTAAAGGTAGTTAAAGTTATAGAAAATATAAATCCAGAATATTATTTAAATGAAATCATAGAACAGGACAAGAGACAAAGATTCCAATAAAAGCTAGCTACAGTAGCTCAAAAAGACACATCTTCTTGTGCCAACTAAATCAAACCAACTCAGGGACAAAGCAAGAAGTGCAGTCCCCACAAAGAAGGGAACCGCACAACCAAGAGTCAAAGCCGAAAGGGAACTTCAAACACCAAACCAACACCAAACCAAAATATTAAATTAAAGGCCTCTGTGTGCCCAATGAGGACGGGAGGCCTCAATGATTCCCCTGGACTTTGCATGCTCCCTCTCCAGGGAGACCCGGCTGTGAATGTAACCACGGTAGGGGGGCACACAGTCAGGCCATATGACATCATGGTCGCCCACTGCCTGGAGCAGCACAAGGCAGTCTTCCGCCTTCCTCATCCCGCTCTTGCACCGGGTGCCCATAAATCAAGAGCATGGGATTGAAGTGCAAACAGAACATCAATAGAAGTGTTTTTTTAGATAACTAGAAAGGAAGTGCAGCTTACAACACTCAACATAGAGGGCGGGATTTTACAGCCTCATTGTCGACCCCTTGCCTGCTCTGATTCATGTGACGGATAGGATGATAAAATTCCTGCGGGGGATTCAGAAGAACAGTCTACCATGGATTGAAGAATGGCTAATGGAAATGTAATTGACTGATTAGTTGCCCTATGCGAATTACCGGTTCTGATCTAGTGGTATATCGCTCATAATTATTGCCAATCTTGTAAAAATCTCCACCCGAATCTTTCTTCCTAGTTCTTCTTGTCATTTGTAGGAAGAAAACAAAAGTCATTCAAACTTTCATTTGCTCTGTAATGTTTTAATTGCTACATTCTTAACCTATAAAACGAATAACTTAGGCCAATCCTCTCACTTCTTTGCATGACCAGTGCTGGCTTATATGAATAAAGTTTGCATTGCATTTTTAGAATCGCATGAATTGAGTTTGTTAAATCTTGAGATGCTTTGTGGTAGTGAAATAGTTAAATGGAGGTGAGCCCATTCGGAGAATTCTACAGGCTTTATCATGCCTAAATCTACTTTCTCAGAAGACTAAGGAAATTTAGCAGGCTCGCTATGACTCTCATGAACTTTTACAGATGCACCATGTAAAGCATTCTTTCTGGTTGTATCACTAATTGGTATGGCCCCTGTTCTGCCCGAGATTGCAAGAAATACTTGAAGAAAGAGGCCATTCAGCCCATCGAGTCTACATTGACTACAATCTCACCCAGGCACTACCCCCATATCCCTACATTTTTACCCACTATTCCCTCTACACCTCTCAGGACACTAAGGGCAATCAACCTAACCCACACATCTTTGGTCTGTGGGAGGAAACCCACACAGACACAAGGAGAACATGCAAACTCCACACAGACAGTGACCTGAGCCGGGAATCAGACCCGGGTCCCTAGAGCTGTGAAGCAGCGGTGCTAACCACTGTGTTACCGTGCCACACCATACCTCAAAGACATGTGGATTAGGTGCGTTGGTCATGCTAAATTGCCCTTAGTGTCTGAAGAGGTGTAGATTAGGAGGATTAGCAGGGCAAATATGTGGGGTTACAGAGATAGGTCCTGGGGAAGATGCTTTGTCAAAGAGTTGGTGCAGACTCGATGGGCTGAACGATCTCCTTGTGCACTGTAGGGATTCTATAATTCTATGATTTCAATGCTCGATCATTGGTGGATCTGCCTAATTCAGCTGGCTGAACTCTCCCTAACTCTTCCCTTTCTTTCTTTAAGATGCTTCTTGTGGGCAGCATTTGGCACAATGGTTAGCACTGCTGCCTCACAGCGCCAGGGTTCTGAGTTCGATTACCTATTTGGGTCACTGTGTGGAGTTTGTACATTCTCACTGAGTCTGCGTGGGTTTCCTCCAAGTGCTCAGGTTTCCTCCCACAGTCCAAAAGACATGCTGGTTAGCTGCATTGGCCATGCTAAATTCTCCCTCAGTGTACCTGAACAGGTGCCGGAGTGTGGCGACTAGGGGATTTTCACAGTAACTTCATTGCAGTGTTAATGTAAGCCCACTTGTGACACTAATAAGTAAATAAACAAAATAACCCTTTCACCCTTTGCCCTTCCTTAAAAAGCTTCCTCAAAGAAGCTCCCCTTTTTCATTCATCCCCTTCCCCACAGCCCACCCTTCCCAATTCTGCAGAGAGCCTCTCTGTGTCTGCGCTGTGACGACCTCTGACGTCTCTCCCTCTGTCTGCACATAAGCAGCAATGAAGAAATCTATGCCATTGGTATCAGACCCACTGTTTATTCTGGTATTATTGCCTCCAGATTGTTTTAATAACTTTGGTCTTTTTGTAACAACGTAAAGAGTCATTTTGAAAGCCATATTTCCATATTAAAGGCATAAGTGGCATTAAGCAAATGGATGATGATAAAGGTCTATGCTTCAAAAGGAAGTGAAAATTAAACAGGAGCGTTGTTAAGACATTGCCGATTCACCGTTTCGCAATGTGATTTGTATTTCCTAATTTAGTTATCAATGATTAGTAAAATAATGGCACATTATTTGCCTCTATATTTTGTGATTTTGTGGTATGCGTTTGTTAGGATGATTACTTTGCCTTGCTTTCCGGTAATCTTTTGACTCGCACTAATTCTATCCATGTGCACATTTGATCTTTGGCACTTCAGAGCAGCTTGTTTTTTTCCCATCAATCCTCAGATTAAAGGAAAACTATCATCTGGTGAAATTCTCAGTAATGGGAACAACCCTGAGCAACGTGCACTGCGCCAAGTAATTGTGCTGCCCCGATTCTTCAGAGCGAGATATGGTTTGACCATGTCAATCACGTCTGCCTGCCTCAGCGTGCTCAACCTTAAAGCAAAACTTAAGTTGTGAGCAAGGTGCTGCATGGTGGCACAGTGGTTAGTACTGCTGCCTTACAGGACCTGGGTTCGATTCCCAATTTAGGTCACTGTTTGTGCAGAGTTTGTACATTCTCCCCGTGTCTGCATGGGTTTCCTCCCACAGTCCGAAAGATGCGCTGGTTAGATGAATTGGCCATGTTAAATTCTCCCTCAGTGAAAACAAACAAGCGCTGGAGTGTGGCAACTAGGGGATTTTCACAGTAACTTCATTGCAGTGTTAATATAAACCTACTTGTGACACTAATAAATAAACTTTAAATTTTTTAACATGGCTATTCATCTCTCCAAGCTTTTGCTGTTTAAAGTTAAGATAAGGTTTGAGTTTGTACATATGCAGTTAAACTCATGTATATGGATTCTTCTGGATGACATCTTTACAGATGTGCAACATCTCTATTAAACTTCAAGCCTTGGGAACAGTCCAAAGCGATTATTCTATTTACTACACTTTACTGCGTGGCTTAAAACAGAAACCCATTCTCATTTAAACTAGCAAAGTTTCCTTTTTAATAACCAGCCAACTCTCTTTAGAATTTCCCCGCAAAGCACTCGGAGAGGTCCAGAAGAATGTTATGACTGATTCAAGGATGAAACTGCTATTGCTGTCAAAAGAAAAATGTCATGCAGGAAATAGCTGGTAAACTGATTCACTCCCAGGTTCATCTAAACTTTCTGTGCAAAGGGCATAGGAAAAGTAGGGAGTCATTCAGTCTCTCCCTGCAGAGATGATGGCTCATCACTATCTTAATTCCATATGGCGACCTTCATTCAATCATTCATAACTCACCATTCACCATCCCTCCCTAACAAATCTCTGGCAATCCCAGCTTTGATGCTTCCATTGAACCCAGTCTTTTGGAGACAAGAGTTCCCAATTTCCATCACCCTTTGTGTGAAGAAGTGTCTCTCGATGCTGTTCCTACAAGCTTAGTTCTAATTATAATGTTGAGTCCCCTTGCCTCCCACCAGAGGGGAAATAGCTTCTGTCTGGTAACCCTATCAAATCTTTTGATCATTTCAAACACTTCAATTAGGATTGTTCCTTGATCTCTAATGCTCAGAATAATGGACAACTATGCAATCTATCTCATAACTGCAACTTATTTAAAAATGTTTAAATCGTTGTGTAACATGATGACTGATTTCTGAGCTCCAGTGATTTTGAACAGAATGGAGCTGATCTTCACTAGTTTGGTAATCTGGCTAAGCAGAGAACCTTTCCACTTAAAGTAGTAGTTATCAAACTTCTTTTGAGAAGGGCCCCCTCTCAGGTGGATTAATAGTCACAGATTCCCCTAACTAATAGCAAATACTAAATTCTGTCATATGAAAGTGCTACTTGTGAAAAAACATTTTAATATCGTTTTCAGATTATTCCTTGGGATGAAATAATTATTTGAGTATTACTGAAAAAAAGAAATCTTCTGGCTGGGATTCTCCAATCTCATTCGTCCTGCCAGTACTGTCAGCAAGAACAGAGAATTTGGTGCTCAGCCAAAATTGCGACAAGATCTGAGAAATCCTGGCCGCAAGTGAAGACAGCCATCTCATGGTTCATCCCCCTGGTAATACATTGACCAATCAGAACCGATCTGTCTGGTTTGAATTTAAACAAAAGCTTGGCAATTAACTATACTCTGGTGCATTCTCCATGGCAAAGCCTCCAGCAATCAGAGATTTCCTGCCAACCAATTGGCACTTTCTTATCGTGCAGTGTAAATTGTTGTCACCGCTAGATTTGGTGTTCTTGCAAATCAGTCGTGATGAGTGCAAGATGAAAAGCTTTGACAGCTTTATCTCTTTTATCAACAGTGCTCGAATTCTTAACCAGCAACTAATTGAAATAATTATTGATTGAAACATCACTAAATTCAGAAGTGCTAGCAGCATTGCTAAAAAAAGTCACCAACACGGACAAGTTAAGGAAAATCATCTGCCTCCTAATATTATGTTCTGTCGTGAAAGTAATGCAGCAGTGATGAGAAATGTTCTTGGAATAAAACGCAATGTTTGCAGTCAAACCAATGAATATACTTGACAGACACAATCACCAGAACTTTACCATCCCACCCTCAGTGGGAATCTGAGTGGGGAAGGGGCAGACAATGGGAAGGTCCACTGACCTCAGGCGGACTTTATGGTTTTGGGATGAGCGAGGCCATAAAATCCTGCCCAGTAACAGGAAAATTTAACAACAGACTTGCACCGGAATTTCAAACAAGCTCAGTGATTTCTTTTCCATTGCTCCACACAAATACAGCGGAAACATGGAGACATCCAGATGGTTCTTTATATTAGTGCCAGGTTTTGGTTCACAGCGCAGCAGGAGCAGTACAGCACTGTTCCCTTACATGGTTTTAATTTAATTCATTATTGTCACATGTATTGGGATACAGTAACAAGTATTGTTCCTTGCATGCTATACAAAGCATACCATTCATAGAGAAGGAGAGAGTGCAGAATGTAGTGTTACAGTCATAGCTAGGGTGTAGAGAAAGATCAACTTAATGCAAGATAAACCTATTCAAAAGCAACAGGGAGAAGCTGTTCTTGAGTCAATTGGTATATGATCTCAGACTTTTGTATCTTTTTTCCAATGGAAGAGGGTGGAAGAGAGTGTGTCCAGGGTGTGTTGGGTTCTGGATTATGCTGGCTGCTTTTCCAAGGCAGCGGGAAGTGTGGACAGAGTCAAGGAATGGGTGGCTGGTTTTCGTTGGGCTTTGTTCATGACCCTTTGTAGTTTATTGCGGTCTTGGGCACAGCAGGAGCCATACCAAGCTGTAATGCATCTGGAAAGAATGTTTTCAATGGTGCATCTGTAAAAGTTGGTGAGAGTCGTAGCAAATTTCCTTAGCCTCCTGAGAAAGTAGAGGCATTGGTGGGTTTTCTTAACTATAGTGTCAGCATGGAAGGGACCAGGGCAGGTTGTTGGTGATCTGGACATCTAAAAACATGAAGCTCTCAATCATTTCTATTTTGTCCCCACCACTGATGTAGAGTTTACTGAGATTTACTTAGATTTACCGAGTAGTGAACAAAGAGAAAGGCTACTCTGGGATAATTCTGTGAGTAATCTAGATCAGGAGGAATATTGAGTGTGGGCTGTGACACACATGTGCAGAAAATCATTCAGAAACTTCATTTTCTCCAAACTATATTTCATTCATGAAAGTTTTGTAACAGTTCAAATTGGGCATGACAGATCAGATCAGTTTCAGCAATACAGATCAGTTTCTTTCAATGGAATACAGCAGAACCTCAATGCACTCACCGTTACAAGTTATAATTACAATGTGCATTTACATTTGAAGTCAAACATTCCTATTTTACATGGTTTCCAGCTCCTCTGTTTACTACTGTTAGAGACTCTTAGACTAATAGTGAATAATCTGCATCCCAGTGGCCACATATTTGACCATTGTCTATGTGTAGGGTTGCCACATTCTGCTGATTTTAATCCTTGTAGTTTTTTTTATTACTGATATGACTGAAGCGATACACACATAAAGCAAGAGCGAGTGAAGTGAGGCGTGTGCCGATTACTCACAACATTGACTATGAGAGCCCTGCGCTCTCTTTGTGTCCAAATTGTAAATATTTCTTCTGTTTTTTACCATTTGAAATTGATGGTAGTTCTATTATTACCCAAAAGATAAGCATTTTCTATAACTCATTATGAAATATTCAGCATGTATTAAATGTACTTAATCTTATTCATGGGGTCATGGTTAGTGAACAAGCCTGATTTCAATCTTGCGGCCCACTGAGATCAAGGAGGGTCACTCATGCGGCTCTCTCACTAGCCCAGGTTGCCCAGCACTGCTCTAAGACAGTGGCCTTTGTGATTGATTTTCCCCAAGGCATCCTTCAACACATAGGGTGGGATTTTCACCACTACCCTGCCCTGTGGCATATTTTATAGCTACAGAGGTGGCCTGCCGTTGGCCAACCGTGGGACCTTCTGTTACTTCTGCAGAAAAATGAAGGGAGATCTTACAAAAATATATAAAATTATGAGGGGAATAGATAAGGTAGAAACAGGGAGATTGTTTCCACCGGCAGGTGAGACTAGAACTAGGGGGCATAGCCTCAAAGTAAGGGGGTATAGATTTAGGATTGAGTTGAGGACAAGCATATTCACCCAAAGGGTTGTGAAGCTGTGGAATTCCCTGTCCAGTGTAGCAGTTGAGACTACCTCATTGAATGTTTTTAAGGCAAGGATAGATACATTTTTGAATGGTAAAGGAATTAAGAGTTATGGTGAGTTGGAAGGTAAGTGGAGTTGAGTCCACAAAAAGATCAGCCATGATCTTATTGAATGGCGGAGCAGGCTCGAGGGGTCAGATGGCCGACTCCTACTCCTCGTTGTTATGTTCTTATGAAATCAAACGATGCCTTCCTTGTTAATCTTCATGTCTGGTAACAGAAATAGCTGTGTTAAATTACAAACTTGAATCGTTGGAGAGTCCCCGATTGTTGCTGTATTCATCAGTCTAAGACCCGCAGAGTTCCTGCTGAAATATGAATTTGCTCTTCCTGAGTACTAATTTTGCATCTGGTATTTTTAAACTAATTAGGAAAATAACAAGGTCTGACAATTTCAAGTCTATTTCTGCTGGCTAGTTTCTCTCCTCGTGGCAGAGTGCTGAATTTTCCCAGAGTCCATTTTCATGAGACCGTTTGCCCCAGACAGTGAGGACTTTGGGTGGAATTTCCCCCTTGTGTGGCCAATGAGTAGGAAAAGCAGCACTGAAGCCACCAGCTCCAACTGGAACAGTCTCCGCTGTGTTCTTAGGGAGATTGAAAAAGAAAAGCTATCAAACATCAATGGGATGAGCTCTGATTGATCCTCCCCTGCCTGTTTGTTAAAGATTGGGTGCCAATTGAAAGGTTACCCCGGGACACAAAAGGACAAAAGGAAACTTTCCACACCCTGACACTGCCCTGGCACTGCGACTGACACTCTTTAGGTACTGTTCTCTGGCACTGCCCAGGCACTGGCCCCAGCAGAGCCTGGACACTGCCCCTGGGAGAAGTGCTTGGGCACTGCCAAGAAGATAGAATACAGACAGTGCCAGGGCAGTACCCAGATAGTTCCAGTGCCCCAGGCAGTGGCATGGGGCATTACCCATGGCTCTTTCAGCAGGTATGTCCTCCAGATGTAAGCCATGAAGACCAAGTGTAATTCATGCCAGCGTGCTATCGCACAAGTGTGAATAGGTAATCTAACAGGGAGATAAACAGGCACAGAGGGTTGATAATTAGATTCAAATTTATTATAACAAGGTCCTTGAAGTTGAACATTTAGATTCCTGATACAGTGAGCAGGGACAACCGCAGCAAACATAAACCATGATTTTAGGCTTCTCTCCTGAGACCAATGCCATTCACATCTGAACATAATCTTTATGTCGGTGCACAGGTTGGTGTGTCAGTGATCTCAAAGGATGGGTACTGGATGAGCCTTCATTACCATGTGTAGTAATGTCACTGAGCTAGTGATCCAGAGACACAGATTAATGCTCTGGTGACAAGGATTTAAATCCTACAAAGTTAGCTGGTAGAATTTAAAATAAAATAATAAACTTTTAAAAAGCTGCAATTAAAAGCTAGTTCAGTAGTGTACCTAACCCTAACCCTAATGTATCTTTACAAGACAACAAGCTACAAGATATGGGTAAGGCATTACAGGGAGCAACAAGGCCAATCATTTCCTCCCAACAAGTAGAGATTAAGGAATCTACAGCCATGTGACAAGGGTCTCATGAACAAAAACATTGCTGACATATCATAGAATCCCGACAGTGCAGAAGGAGCCATTCGGCCCATCGAGTCTGCACCAACACCAATTCCACCCAGGCTTTACCACAATAACCACATATTTACCCAGCTGGTTCCCCTGACAATAAGGGGCAATTTACCATGGCCAATCCACCTAAGCAGCATATCTTTGGGAGGAAACCAGAGCACCCGGAGGAAACTGATATCAGCCAAAAGAAAAGTGGCAGAGCACGAAGAAAACGGGACATGTCCCCTCTCTACCCGACCCCAAAAACGTAATGTAGCTTTACAACATTGTCGTAAAAAACCCATCTGGTTCATTGATGTCCTTTAGGGAAGGAAATCTGCTGTCCTTACCCAATATGACCTACATGTGGTTCCCGAACCACAGCAATGTGGTTGATCCATAACGGCCCTCTGGAATGACTAAGCAAACCACTTAGCTTAAGGGCAAAGCTTAGGGATGACCTTGTAGCTAAAATCAAGTATCAGACCAAGCACAAGATGGGGTGAAATATCTCATCTTGCCAGCCTGGATCTTTCTCTCTCTTGTGGGAACCATGAGTTGGATTCAATTGGATTTTGAATTTGGATTTTGGAGAAAGCAACGAGATGGATTCGAGTTTTCCGGGTCCTAATCTGAGCATTGGGTTTGTAAATTTAAACATGGAGTTAAAGAGATAGGGATGGGGTAACAAATGCCGGTGGAAAAAATGAAATTAATCATTAGCCTCTTTTCAATATTGTAGACAAAGGTCAGCCTGACACTAGGCAATTCACCGAGAAAAGACCCGATCATTGGTGGCACAGTGGTTAGCACTGCTGCCTCATAGCACCAGGGACAAGGGTTCAATTCCAGCCTTGGGTCACTGTCTGTGTGGTGTCTGCACATTTCTGTGTGGGTTTCCTCTGGGTGCACCGGTTTCCTCCAACAGTCCAAAGATGTGCGGGTCAGGTGGATTGGCCATGATAAATTGTCTCTTAATGTCAAGGGGAATCAGTTAGGTAGATACATAGGGTTACAGGGGTAAAGCCTGGGTGCATTTGTTGTCGGTGCAGGTTCGATGGGCTGAATGGCTCCTTCTGCATTGCAGGGATTCTATGATACGTTAACAATGTTTTTATTGCTGAGACCCTTTTCCTTATCTAGATAAAGGGTGTGACATGGAAGGAAAACTTGCTTTAGTTGTCAATATAGCTGTAGATGCCTTTATCGCTACTTGTTGGGAGGAAATGATTGGCAAACGGCCCAATAACCAAGTTGAGCCAATGGGCACTGAAGAATCCCAGCCATGGGACTGGAAAATCCCAGTCACAGGACTGGAGAAAGCAAGCCATGGAACTGGAGAATCCCAACCACAGGACTGAAGAATCCCAGCCACAGGGCTGGAGAATCCCAGCCATGGGACTGGAGAATCCCATTCGTGGAACTAGAGACTTTCAGCCACGGGGTGAGGTCGGAGAATTCTGCCCCACACAAGGCACACATGACAACAGGTTCTTACCAGCTTCACACCCCACTGCAACCGAGAACAGCATTCACCGCATGGGACCAGAAAATCCTGCCAGTGTAAACGACAGTATAGCTGATCATTCAAAACCTGTGGATTGACAGACAGCTGGCGAGACTCGAGTAGAGGCAGAGCCAACAATGTTGACAGTCTGGTAACCTTGCTTCTCACTCAACAGGCAATATTCACTGGACAGCAGGTGCCTTTGCTGCAGGTGGAGTAACTCTCTGTGGCCCTCTGGGCATTCTGAGCCAACGCGGACATTGTCCCGGAAAGAGGCCCAGGTTGGCACATACGATACCTTGTTCAAAGAGGCTGGCCAGCTGCAAACACCTGCTGCCCAGTCCCCAGGCAGTCTAGGGTTTCAGACTGGCCTTCAGCTTCTGAGAGAGGGAGATGATTGAGGTAGAGGGAGGATGGTTCTGATGGGAGTAGTTGCTGGCAGGCGGAAACGGACGGGAACGGAGGGTGACTGGGAGGGTGTGATTGGGATACAGGAAACCACAGAACCGTAGAAAAGTTACAGCACAAAAGAAGGCCATTTGAGCCATCTTGTCCATGCCAGCCCAAAGACGCCAAGGTGCCCTTACTAATCCCACCTGATTATAAGGAATGTAAATGCAATGGCCAGAGTTTTGCGCCCCATTTGCTGAGTGTGTCAATGGGAAAAATCTCAAGAGATTTAATGGGATTGAGGGTTATAGATAGGCCTAGTAGGTCGGGACATGATTGATTGAACTTGTGGGCCGAAGGGCCAGTTTGTGCTGTAATGTTCTATGTTCTAGAGCCAAAAAAAAAGAGTTTCATGCCAGCGAGATCACACGAAGCGCCCATCCCCAGCTATTACTATTGATGTAGCATAGTTCAGGCATAGGGAGGCTGGGAACCTCATTTAAATACATTTTAATATCATTATTAGGCTCAGATTTACCTCCTACCAATGTCAGATCGGTGATGTTTGCAATAGGCCCAGATCAACGTAAACTTGGCAAGGAGAACCCACCGGGGTGCACAAGTCCATACAGCCCTCAGGCAGGAAAGGCCCTTGGCACTGCCCCTCGGCATTGCTCCATGTCACTGCCTTGGCAGCAATGCCAGGGGGCACTGTCAAGATGCAGTGATGGAGGAAGGGGGGTCTTTCTTTGTGGAAGTCCATCAGGCGGGAGGGGGGCGTTCCTTGTGTCAATGGGATGGGGGGAAATTCCCTGTTTGTGTGAGGTGGAGGGGGGGGAATTTATGCATTTTAAACACCAGGAGGAAGTCCACACGGATATGGGAAGAACATGCTAACCCTGCACAGACGGAGACCCGAGCCAGAAATTAAACTCGGGTCCCTGAGACCCCAGAGCCGTGGGGCAGCAGTGTTAACCATTGTGTCACCATACTGCCCATTGTGGTCATTGGAGATCGATCCAGCAGTGATCAGTGAATGGAAGTTAAGGGTGAGTAGAAGCAGAAGAGATGGCCTAGTGGTATTATCGCTAGACTATTAATACAGGAACTCAGTTAGCGTCCTGGGAACCTGGGTTCAAATCCTGCCACTGCAGATGGTAGAATTTGAAAACAACAAAAAAAAATCTGGAATTAAGAATCTATTGTTGACCATGAAACCATTGTCAATTGCCGGAAAACCCATCTGGTTCACCGCTGTCCTTTAGGGAAGGAAATCTGTCTCCTTACCCAGACTGGCCTACATATGACTCCACATCCACAACAATGTGGTTGACTCTCAACTGCCCTTGGGCAAATAGAGATGAGTAATAAATGCCAGCCAGTGATGCCCATATCCTACAAATGAATAAAATTCTTTACTCATTATTACCTATTGCAGTATCTGACACTAGTTGAGAATAGCCTTGTTCAGGTGTTGAATTTACATTAGGACCTCACGTTGAAGGTAATAATCATTCCATTAAATGTTATGTAGATGAAACAGCTGGATATCTATCTCTTATTCTGTTACTTGTATTTGCTCATTAATCGTTGAGCACCGTTTAATCCAGTTTGATTTTTAGGATCACTCATGTTGCTTTTAACCAAGCTAATTCAATATTCTAAATTTTCTCGGGTGTGCTGGAAGCTGAGGGAACAGCTGCCTTCTCTTTACTGTGTGTGTGTGTGTGTGTGTGTGTGTGTGTGTGTGTGTGTGTGTGTGTGTGTGTGTGTGTGTGTGTGTCTGAAGGAGCACAGAGCTCACACAGAGCAACTGACAGTTAATTACACATCAAACATTTTCCTGGCGTCACACACTGATCCACCTTATCGCCCCCAACTCGAAATCCATGTGGATGAAAACCCGTGGAAAATGTGATCAGTGTGTCAGCCTCTTGAAGTGAGCCTTGTAGATTCTGGCTGGGTGACTCTGCCAGCTGCCCTTTGACACTCAGGCACGCTGTGTTTTCCAACACTTGTAGGATTGCTGATGGGCTTCAAGTTGCCATCACTTCCAAATAATGCTGCCCCTGACAAATGTATCACAAAATAGGAGGAATCGAACAGTTTAGTTTTAGAGTGTATTTATTAGTGACACAAGTCGGCTTATATTAACACTGCAATGAAGTTACTGTGAAAATCCCCTAGCAGCCACACTCCAGCGCCTGTTCGGGTACACTGAGGGAGAATTTACCATGGCTAATGCACCCAACCAGCACCCGGAGGAAACCCATGCAGACACGGGGAGAACGTGAAAACTTCACCCAGACAGTGATCCAAGCTGAGAATCAAATCTGGGTCCCTAGCATTGTGAGACAGCAGTGCCAACCACTGTGCCACCATGCTGCCTAAATAGAAAACCAGGTTTTTGATTTGATTTCTTATTGTCACATGTATTGAGATGCAGCGAAAAGTGTCGGTTCTTGTGCATTATACAAACAAAGCACGCCATGCAGAGGGAAGCAGAGAGTACAGAGTGCAGAGAGAGAGTGTCATAGTCACAGCTAGGGTAGAGGAAAATCAACTTGATGTGAGGTAGGTCCATTCAAAAGTCTGATGGCAGCTGGGAAAGAGCTATTCTTGAGTTGGTTGGTATGTGATCTCAGACTTTTGTATCTTTTTCCTGATAGAAGAATGGAAGAGAGAATGGGGTATGTGAGGTCCTTGATTATGCTGGCTGCTTTTCCGAGGCAGCAAGAAGTGTAGACAGTGTGCTGTCAGGGAGAGTGCACCTTGAGAAGTGCTGAGTCTATGCTGAAATGGTGGGAGGACCATTGATGGTATCAGTACCACTGGGTTAAATACCGACAGATTAATAGAAATCCCTACTCATCATCTAGTCACCCATGCTGGAAAGTGGGCATAATGAAGCAGATTTTGTCCCCTGCTGCTTGCTGGGCACAATAATCACATAAGGAAAATCTCGTGGCCCTTGGTATACTGATGTGATTTTAATGCTCACTTTTCCCAATTGTGTTCAGCCCAGGAGATGAATTATGTCCATGGGGAAATGAATAGGGAAATCTGCCCTCCAATGCCTCTACCTTCTTAGAAGACTTAGGAAATTTGGCATGTCAACTACGACTGATACCAATTTGTATAGATGCACCATAGAATGCATTCTTTCTGGTTGTATCACAGGTTGGTATGGCTCCTGCTCTGCCCAAGACCACAAGAAATTACAAAGAGTTATGAACATAGCCCAATCCATCATGTAAACCAGCCTCCCACCAATTAACTCTGTCTACACTTCCCACTGCCTCAAACGCAGCCAGCATAATTAAGGACCCCAAGCTCCCCGGATATTCTCTCTTCCACTTTCTTCCATCAGGAAAAAGATACAAAAGTTTGAGTTCACGTATTAACTCAGGATGTTTTGGCTGTATAGCACGCAAGAAACAACACTTTTCACTGTATGTTAATACATGTGACGATAATAAATCAAATCAAACCAAGTCAAATCAAAAGCAGTCAGCATAATTAAGGACTATACACACCCTAGACGTTCTCTCTTCCACCTTCTTCCATCAGAAAATAGATACAAAAGTCTGAGATCACATACTAACCAACTCAAGAACAGCTACTTCCCTGCTGCATGAGATTTTTGAATGGACCTACCTTGTATTAAGTTGATCTTTCAGCTTTCATCCTTGTAACACTACGTTCTGCATTCTCTCCTTTCCTTCTCTATGAATGGTATGCTTTGTATAGTGTGCAAGAAACAATACTTTTCACTGTACACTAATACATGTGACAATAAATCAAATCAAATCAAAACCTTCATCCTGAAGATGGCCAAGTTGTAACAATAATGCACTTCAACCAAAAGCATAGAGTATGGTTACATTTGCCGTTTCATTCTGCTGTCTAAAGGAGCTAGTGCCAAATTCCACTCTCTGCCTTACCTGAATGGGTTAATGCCTGAATTGATGTAGCCCAGAATTGAAACTAATATGAGTGCGTTAAGTGCTTGTACAGAATTGTAATTTTCACCCCATCAACTTGTTCTTCAATCTCCGTTTTATGAGCTTCAGTCAGAAGCTTAAGTCTGTATTCTAATACATGACAGTGTTCTCAGATTACACACAGGTCCCAGTGTGAACCTACACAATCATTTTATGGCAGTCAGCCTTTGTCATATGGCTATTAGTTCTGTAAAAATTGAACATGTTGCTGATATTTTCATCTTGGGTCTTCTGGCTCTGTGGAACACTTTATAGCCCCTTGTATCTTAAGATGTGCAGCTAAAAAGGGTCTCTCTCAAATATTTGAAAATCATAGAATCCCTACAGTTCAGAAGAGGAGCATCCCACCCAGACCCTATCCCCATAACCCCTCAACACCTTTAATCTCCTTAACCTACAAATTTTGGTACATCGAAGGGCAATTTTGCATGGCTAATCCACTCAATGTGCACACTGCTGCCTCACAGCACCAGGGACCAGGTTCAATTCTGATTTTGGATGACTGTGTGGAGTTTGCACGTTCTCCCCATGTCTGCGTGGGTTTCCTCTGGGTGCTCAGATTTCATCCTACAGCCCAGAAATGTGCAGGTTAGGTTGATTGGCCATGCTAAATTGCCCTCTAATATAACGAAAATTAGCAGGGTAAATGCAACAGGTTAGGGGAGATAGGGCCCGGGTGAGATTGTTGCCAGTACAGGTTCGTTGGGCCAAATGGCCTTCTTCTGATTTATGATTAAATTAATGACTCTACCATTCTATCTTTGGACTGTGAGAGGAAACCGGAGCACTGGAGGGAACCCATGCATAAACAGGGTGAACGTGCAAACTTCACACAGGCGGACATCCAGGCTGGAATTGAACCCGGGTTCCTGGCATTGTGAGGCAGCAGTGCTAACCATTGTGCCACTGCGCTGAGTTCAATCTGGAAATATTCAGTATTCATAGAGGAATATGTGTACAAAGATCCATAGAATTTCAGGTATAACACGACAGCAGATAATTTGCCATTTTTTCAGTTTTGTTTTTCCCCTAAAATCTCCTGCATTTCTTCCCCACAATCACTTGCATATTCTGGTTTCCTAACAGGGACGTCTTATAACAGGGTAGATAAATACTTGCCTTTTTTCAGATTCTGACCAAGACCGCAAGAAACTACAAAGGGTTGTGAACGAAGCCCAATCCATCACGCAAACCAGCTTCCCATCCTTTGACTCTGTCAACACTTTCTGCTGCCTCAGAAAAGCAGCCAGCATAATTAAGGACCCCATGCACCCAGGGTATACTCTATTCCAATTCTTCCATTGGGAAAAGGTACAGAAGTCTGAGATCACGCATCAACCATCTGGGGAACAGCTTCTTCTCTGTTGCCATCTGATTTTTTTGAATGGAGCTGTTACACATTAAGCTGATCTTTTGCTACACCCTATCAGTAACTGTAATACAATATTCTGCACCCTCTGCATTCCTTCTCTCCTATGTCCTCTATGAACATTATGCTTTCTATAACATGAAAGAAACAATACTTTTCATTATATCCCAATACATGTGACAAAGATAAATCAAGTGAATTCCAGAACAGCTTCTTCCCTGCTGCCATCAGACTTTTGAATGGACCTAATTCTCCCTAAGTTGATCTTTCTCTACACCCTAGCTATTAGTGTAACATTACATTCTGCACTCTTTCCTTTCCTTGTCTATAAATGGATGCTTTGTCCGCAAAGCATACAAGAAACAATACTTTTAACTGTGTACTGATACATGTGACAATAATAAATCAGATCAAAACAAAACTTTCATCCTGAAGATGGCCAAGTTGTAACAATAATGCACTTTAACCTTTCAACCAAAATATAGCTACAGTTACATATGGGCCAAACATGGGCAATTGGGACTAGCTTAGTAGTGAAAAAAAGGACAGCGTGGACAAGATGGGCTGAAGGGCCTGTATCCATCCTCTATAAAATCAAAATCAAACCAGTTGACTCAACAATAGCTGGACAAGATAACTGAAACATATCTGTGCTCCGCTGTTTTGGATATTTCTTAATGTCTGATTTTTAAATTCTGTTTCAAAGCATCCCAAATGGATTGATTTGGTGTCAGTACTTGTGGTCTGCTCTGCAGTCTCCACATGTGGAACTAAAAAAAGCAAGAGTACCCAGCAGACACAACGAACTGCGTGTTTTTGTAGCTTTTACCTAATGAATTCCTTTACCCTGCTGAACAAACAGAAGTACCATGTGTGGCTTCTGGCACAAGTGGCGTGAGAGTCGCAGCTGAAGAGTTACGCAGCTTTATGGGGAAGCTGTTCAAAGCTGCTCCGTCAGGATGAGGGGCAGTTGGTCACCTCCAACGGGGCACAGAAACTGCCCTCCCAAGTGCCGCTAAGCCACGGCAAAAATATGCCTGATACGCGGCCCTTGCCTGAGCTTCGCCATCAAGGATAAGCAGGCCCTCACTGACTGCGGGCAGTGTCAATCATGTGGCACTTATTTTTTTCGGGATATTTGGCTGTGGGCTCCGGAGACACGGACACAGCTTGCACTGTCCCAGAGTGGGGCCTTTAATTGTGCTGCCACGGAAACCCCTCCCCGCCCACTGGTCACCGTCGAAAGACCTTGGGCTCTGTTTGAATAGCCTTGAGAAAACAAACACAGGCCGGCCTGAGGAAAAGTAATACAGCAGATGGTATAGCCTCCTGGATGTGCTTTGTCCCGACAAACAGGCGCATTGTGATCGAGATGAAAGTGCTGGTAATTTAATTTGTAAAAATAATGGAGTCTGCATCTGTGAACTATCTAGCCCAAGTAGTGGGTAATTAATTCATTAACTAATAGTCATGTGTCAACTGTACATCACACACACATATATATGCTTAGATAAGATTAAAGGTCATTTTTCAGCTATGTTTTCTCTCCCACACTTTCTCTTACTAACCACTTAAAGGGCAGTATAGTGGTAGAGTGGTTAGCCCTGCTGCCTCAGGGACCCTGGTTCAATTCCCGGCTTGAATCTCTGCCTGTGCGGAGTCTGCACATTCTCCCCACATCTGTGTGGGTTTTCTCCCACAACCCTGAGGGCGTGCTGGTTAGGTACACTGGCCATATTAATTTCTCCTCAGTGTACCCGACGGAGTGCGGCGACTAGGGAATTTTCGCACTGACTTCATTGCAGTGTTAATGCACAGTTAGAAGTTTCACAACACCAGGTTAAAATCCAGGTTTATTCACAACACCAGGTTTATTTGGAATCACGAGCTTTCGGAATGCTGTTCCTTTGTCCGGTTGTTCACTCATCTGATGAAGGGGCAGCGTTCCGAAGGCTCGTGATTCCAAATAATCCTGTTGGACTTTAACCTGGTGTTGTGAGATCTTTTACTGAGCCCACTCCAGTCCAACACTGGCATCTCTAGATCAATATACGTTAATGTATATTGTATAATGTATAATTTGTGACACTAAGAAATAAACTTTAAAAACTTGCTTATTCCCTGGCTTCTGATTTGCCACAAGGGAATGTTGGCACGGTAGCACAGCGATTAGCACTGCAGCTTCACAGCTCCACGGTCCTGGGTTCAATTCCTGGCTTGAGTCACTGTGTGGAGAGTCTGCACATTCTCCCTGTGTCTGCGTGGGTTTCCTCCGGGTACTCCGGTTTCCTTCTACAATCCAAAGATGTGGGTTAGATTGATTGGCTGTGCTAAGAAATTGCCCCTTAGTGTCCAGGGATGTGTAGGTTAGAGGGATTAGTGGGTAAAATATATAGGGGTAGGACGTGGGTGTGATTGTGTTCGGTGCAAACTCAATGGGCTGAAGGGCCTCTTTCTGCACTGTAGGGTTCTATGATTCTACGAACTTCAGTGCTTTGGACCAACTCATGTTTAATGTTTCTATTAGCCCATAACTAACCTAATATGAAACAATTGTTTTAAGGCACTGTGACAATGCTTTAATCACACCATTCCACTCACTCCCAGCTTATTAAGTACACAATGACACTCATCCCAAACTTGAAGCATGGGCTGTGCTTTCTCAAGGCTCAGGGTATGTTAACTGCATGTCAGGTTTTGGCTCCAAGTCAGGCCAGCAGCATATGTAGCCACTGTGTCCAGTCACACGCACAGCAATCTTGTTAATGTCCATATCATCCACTGGTATAGGGAGAGCTGGATCTGTAACCAAATCGACACTAACCAGGCCCCCCACACACACACTGGAGCCAACACAAGTCAAAAGGAGTTTACAAAATACCACTCAACCAGAAAGCGAAAACTTCTGATGAACTCAGTTTTGGAGGGTAGGATCGTAGAACCTCCACAGTGCAGAAAGAGGCCATTCGACCCATTGAGCTTGCACTGACCACACTACCTGGTCCCGTAACCCCATGTATTTACCTTGCTCATCCCCTTGACACTAAGGGGCAATTTAGCATGACCACTCCACTTAACCCGCACGTCTTTGGAGTGTAGGAGGAAACCGGAGCACCTGGGGGAAGCCCACATAGACACAGGGAGAATGTGCAGAATCCACACAGACAGTGACCTGAGGTCGGAATGGAACCCGAGTCCCTGGCACTGTGAGGCAGCAGTGCTAACCACCTTGCCACCATGCTGCCCATGTGTGAGGAATTAGTGTCGTGGTATTGATTCTATATTTACACCAGAGTCAACATGAGTTAGGTTTGGAACATAGCAGCAGAAATAACAACACAGAATATTACTTCTCCTCTGGAACAATGGGACTATCGGAACATATGAAATGTGCATTGACACTGCTGTGCCTTGCTGTCTCTGAAAATTCCTTCAGTTCTGCTTTGCTGTAATCTTATCCTCCTCTACAACCCAAATTTGCTTCACCCCATCACTGGCAAAACATGCCTTCCACAGGGGGAAGGAGAGAGAAAGGAAAAGAAGAGGAGGTGGAGTCATGACAGAGAGAGGGTTGGGGGGAGAGAGAGAGAGTAGGGAGAGAGACGGGGCAAGAGAGAAGGGGGAGTGGGAGCGGAAGTGCCACAGGGAGGGGACAAAGAGAAGAAGAGGGAGAGAAGGAAGGGAAGAGACAGTGAGAGGAAGAGAGGGAAAGGGAATAGAGGGAAGGGAAGAGGGAGAGAGGGGGAGAGACAGACGAAGAAAGGGAAGGGGAAGAGAGGGAAGGAGAGAGGGAGAGAGGGGGAGAGAGAGAGCACAAAGAAGGTGGAAAAGTCAGGTGGGTGAGGGAGAGAGAGGCAGGTGGGAGGAGGAGGAAAGAGAGGGGGGAAGAAGGAGATGGGGAGAGGGGGAAGAGGGGGTTGGAAAGAGAAGGGGATGAGGAAAGAGAGAGTAGGAAGAGACGGGGAAAATGAGGTATGTGAGGGAGGGGGGAGGGGGAAAATTTCTTCATAAAGTATCTCCATGTCAGCATCTTTCCCCCTTCCAGATGTTTTTTCAGCCGAGCTTTTGGTAGCTTGTCTGACTACACATGTTTTGTTTCAATTTCTTTTGAAGTATTTCAATGCATTTTCTTGGTTTTTCCCTCCTAATGCAACCCAGGGTTTGATTATTCGAGACTATATCTACTGTAGAACAAGATTGATATTTTAGTGTTCACTTGCAGCAAAATCATACATGGAACTGTAACCCCTCTCTCTCTTATTCCTGTTTTCAGGGACCAGAGGAAAAAAATGAAACTTAAAAAAAAATCCTCCATGGTTTAAAAATACACCGAGAACACTCCGTACTAAAATGGCAGAGTGGTTAGAACTCATAGCACAAGGGACCCGGCTTCAGTTCCAGGCTTGGGTCACTGTCTGAGTGGAGTCTGCACGTTCTCCCCGGGTGCTCCAGTTTCTTCCCACACTCCAAAGATGTGAAGGTTAGGTGAATAGCCAAGCTAAATTACCCTTTAGTGTACCATGATGTGCAGGCTGGATGGATTAACCATGATAAATGTGTGAAGTTACAAGGATAGCAGGGGTTGGGCTCAGTGCGCTGAACGGCCTCCATCTGCACTGTAGGGATTCTATTCTAAGAGTCCACATGACTTTGAAGAGGGTCAGACTTGAGCCAGTGGGCCAAGTGTCCTTCTTCTGAGCTGTAATCATGTTATAGCACCCTACAGTGCTGAAACAGGTCCTTCGGCCCATCGAGTCTGCACCAAAAACAATCCCATCCACGCCTTATCCCCATGTCCCTACATATTAGACCCACTAATCCCTCTAGCCTATGCATCCCTGGAGCAATTTCTTAGCATGGTCAATCAACCTAACGCGCACATCTTTGGTCTGTGGGAGGAAACCGGAGTACCCAGGGGAAACACACGCGGACATGAGGAGAATGTACAAACTCCACACAGACAGTGACCCGAGCCAGGAATCGAACCCAGGACCCTGGAACTGTGAAACAGCAGTGCCAGTCACTGTGCTACCGTGCCGCCCCACGGCATGTTACTGAGCTTGGATAATGATGTAAAAGTGGTGGATGAAAATACAATCTGGGGATGAATGGCTACTTGCTCTGAGCAGAAAAAGCAGCAAACTCCAGTGAAGTTAACCTTTTAGTAACTGGTTTGGGGAACTGACGCTGATTTTTATTTTCAGCCATTAGATGAAAATTAATTTGAAAATAAATGCAAAATAAAGTTTACTTGTTAGTCACAGTAGGCTTACATTAACACAGCAATGAAGTTACTGCGAAAATCCTTCTGTTGCCACACTCTGGTGCCTGTTTGGGTACACTGAGGGAGAATCAAGTATGGCCAAGCCATCTAACCAGCACATCATTTGGACTGTGGGAGGAAAGCGGAGCACCCAGAGGAAACCCACGCAGACACAAGGAGAACGTGCAGACTCCACACAGACGGTGACCTGAGCCGGGAATCGAATCTAGCTTCCAGGTGCTGTGAGGCAGCAGCGCTAAACATTGTGCAGCCATGCCATCCACATCTGGAACCAAAACCAAAAACGCTGGAAAATCTCGGCCGGTCTGTGGAGAGAGAATAGAGCCAATGTTTCGAGTCTGGATGACCTTTCATCAAAGCTAAAAAGAGAGCTGGAAATAGGATGAGATTTATAGTATTCTGGAGGCAGGAGGGGTGTGGGGTGGAACTGTGGCGGGGAGGGGGTGGAGGGCGCAGTTGGGTAAAGGGCCAGTGATAGGTGAAGACTTAGCCAAAAAGACAAAGAGAATGTAAGTGCTGGCGATCACTGCTAAGAAAGGTGCAAATAGTAACACATTAAGAGTGTGTAAATGGCAGAAGCGGTGTGTCAAAGGACAAGCTGGAACAGATAACCGCTGGCCACAGTGGGGTGAGGTGAGGCAACTCAGTGGCATGGGAAAAGAAGGATAAGAAAGAGAATGGAAAAATGAATCAATGGAAAAAATGAAAATAAATTAATGCAATTAAAAGATGGGGTGAAGGTGGAAGAGAGAGTCTGAAGTTGTTGAACTCAATGATGAGTTCAGAAGGCTGTAAAGTGCCCAACAGGAAGATGAGGTGCTCTTCCTCCAGTTTGCATTGGGGTTCGTTAAAGCATTGCAAAAGATCAAGGGCGGACACGTGGATAGGAGAGGAGGGTGGTGAGTTGAAGTGGCAAATGACAGGAAGGTCCGAATGCTGCTTTGGATGAACCAAAAGTATCCAGCGAAGTGGTCACCTAGTCTGCATTTGGTCTCTCTGGTATAGACTGCATTGGGTGGCACGGTGGCACTGTGGTTAGCACTGCTGCCTCACAGTGTCAAGGACCCGGGTTCAATTCCAAACTCAAGAGACTGCCTGCGTGGGTTTCCTACGGGTGCTCCAGTTTTCTCCCACGCTCCAAAGATGCGCGGGTTAGGCGGATTGGCCGTGCTAAATTGCCCCTAGTGTGTGGGGGGATTAGAAAGGCAAATATATGAGGTTAAGGGAACGGGACCAGAGTGGAATTGTGGTCAGTGCGGACTCGATGGGCCGAATGGCCTCCTTCCGCACTGTAAGGATTCTACATTCTTATTCGGTTCGAAACAAAACAGCAAGTTAGCTGATTCGAAAAACACAGACTGATTTGCAATTCTGAAAAATGGAGCGATTGAGAATCTAAAAGTTGATGTAACAGTTGTACTCACAATAGTGCTGGAGATTTGGTGTATGTCATTCGAGCTCCTTAAATCAAAAACATACTATCATAACTACTCGGAGTAAATTTCTATCAAGGTATCTGTGCTGTAAAAGATTCTGAAATTGGGTACGGTTGCGAGGGACTGACTTGCATTGCCCAACATTGACCATTTTTGTATAAACTCCCATTGGTTCAAAGGTCTCCTGGTGCTTGTGATTTATCCACAGTTCACCTGAATTTCAACTCATGAACTCTTGAAACCTTTGAGGCAACAGTTCTTACACTATATGCCAAGAAGCATATAGATATACATGCAGTGCAAAGAAAGCCTTGTAATCAGAATAGTTTACAGCTCAAGCAGATGGCAAGCGAAGCAATGCCATAAATTCTCTAGGACAAACAGTAAGAGTCCAGTAGTAGAGCTGCCAGCTATCAGATTCATTATTCCGATAAGAATACACACAAACCATTCACTGTTGACTTTAGCAACCCTGAATGGAAAAATCTATTCAGTCAATACGCTGATATATGAATCAACAGATAAGAGAATTAGCACAAGTGTAAGAACCGCAGTAATTCATTTTAGCATAAAAGGCTAGTGAACTGTTTCACTGCACCTTCACACAATTGCAGCCAGAAATGGAAATGGTACTAGTCTTAACTCTGAGCAGACAATGCATTTAAAATGCTCCAGGCCCTTGTTAACCTAACTTTCGCTGCTGCTTATCTTCTCCATGTGGGTGTTAAGAACTCACATCTGTCAAGGAAGGGCAGAGGTTAGCTGAGCTACACAGGTCAACAGCGGCGACCGATGACATTTTTGCTGGGCGCTCCACCCATGCAGGCCTGAGCAAGGCAGTGTGTTGGCATAGCAATGGGATCCTTCACCTACACACAAGGGGCGGAATGTTGCCTTCCTGCCCGCCACGGGAATCGCAGTGAGCAAAGAAAATTCTATCTATCTATCTATCTATCTATCGCTATCCATCCCAAGGGATGATGATGGTTTCCTTCATTTCGTTTATTTTCTGATAGTTCTGTTTTGGGGGTTTGATGTGTGTGTTCTGCTGTGGCTGTATAAACCGATCCTTGACAGGCACTGCTTTCCGCATACTTGGCAGGCGAGATCTGCTGTGGGTGTTGGAGCGGGAGTTTCACTGTGGCGTTTCCTATGTCGTTCTAGTGCTGCTCCTCTGTTCTTTTTTCCTATATCGTCGACGCTCTTTCTTGTGATGGTCCGCCACTGTGCACGGTCTAGGGCCTTTTCTTCCCATGTTGATGGGTCGATGTCAGCTTTTTTGAGGCTCCTTTTCAGAGTGTCTTTGTATCGCAGCCGCTGACCTCCTTGTTTGCGGGTGCCACTAGACAGTTGGCCGTACATGATGTCCTTGGGCAGTCTTCCATCTTGCATTCTGACTACGTGTCCTGCCCAGCGCAATTGGGCAGACATCACCAGGGTTGAGACAGCTGGCATTTTAGCTCGGGAGAGAACTTCAGTATTAGATATTTTATCTTTCCATGTAATTCTCATCAGAGAGCGTAAATGTCGTTGTTGAAGTTGGTCCAGCTGTCGAAAATGTCTTTGGTATGGACACCTTGTCTCACAACCGTAGAGCAGTGCAGACATGACTACGGCTCTGTATACTTTGCACTTTGTGGCCATCTTGATGTTCTGTGACCAGACACGACTTTTTAGCTGTCCAAAGGCAAAGCAAGCTTTATTTATTCGCGATTCAATCTCCATGTCCAAAGAGGCGGAGGATGTTATCATGCTGCCCAGGTAACAGAAGTTGGTTACTGAATTAAGACTTGTGTTATCGATGAGCACAGATCGTTCTTCACGATTTGATCCAGGAACTGGCTGGTGCAGAACCTCGGTCTTTTTAAGATTAATTGTTAATCCGAAGTTTTTAGCTGCACTGGCAAAGCGGTTGGTGATCTCTTGGAGATCTTCGAGAGTATGGGCTACTAGGGCACAGTCATCAGCAAACTGAAGCTCTCGTACCACTAGGTCCCTTACTTTAGTTCTCGCCTTCAGTCTGGTGAGATTGAGAAGACCACCATCAGTCCTGGTTTGTAAGAAGGCACCTGAATCTGATGACTCTAATCTGGCATCTTGGATAACAGCAGCATAGAATAATCCGAAGAGGACAGGAGCTAAAACGCATCCCTGTTTAACGCCGTTTCTGATTGGGAATGGGTTGGAGAGCTCACCACATATGTGGATGCGACCCTCCATGCCTTCATGAAATTGGCGTATAATTTTGCATAAATGTGGAGGGCAACCAAGTTTCTGTAGGAGTTTCCATAAGCCTTTTCTGTCCACAGTGTCGAACGCTTTCGTAAGGTCGATAAATGTAACATAGAGATTTTTTCGCTGTTCAACACATTTCTCTTGAAGCAGTCGTAATGAGAATACCATGTCGATTGTGCTGCGACCTGCTCTGAAACCACACTGGCTTTCGGGTAGAACTTTTTCACTAAGATGGGAGACTAAACGTCGGAGGATAATCCTTGAAAGGCATTTTCCTGCAGTTGAGAGGAGAGAGATGCCGCGATAATTATTGCAGTCCTTTTTGTCTCCTTTGTTTTTGTAGATGGCCATGATCGTTGCGTCCTTGAAGTCTTGTGGTATTTCGGCAGTTGCCCATAGCTTAGTGAAGAGGTTGTGCAGGCACGATGTTAGCACATTTCCTCCGTGTTGGTATATTTCGGCTGCGATGCCATCAGGTCCAGCTGCTTTGTTGGGTTTTTGTTCTTTGATGGCTTTGACCAGTTCATCACGGGTAGGTGGAGCGTCCAGCTCGAGTATGCAGGGTCAAGAATGTACCCTATCAAGGGCTTCATCGGCGATGGTCCCTGGTCTATTTAATAATTCTTTAAAGTGCTCCTGCCATCTTTCCATATGCTCCTCCTTATTTGTAAGGATGGTTACGCCGTCTTTGCTCCGCAGCTGAGAGGTGGCTTGTTTTTTTGGGCCATATACAATTTTGATTACTTCATAGAAGCTTCTTGAATCATTGCGGTTAGCGAAGCCTTGCAATTCATTGGCCTTTTGCTGCCACCATTCATCCTTCATAGCTCTGAGTTGCCTCTGTAAAATTACAGCACAGTTAGCAGGCCAATTGGCCCTTCCAGCCTTGGGGCAAGCATGGACGGAAAATCTCGCCCAATCTGTATTATTTATTCTCTACTAATTGTCTCTCATCATTTAAAAAAATGCAAAGCTAATGATGAAGAGTAACAAAAACACCGAGACCAGAATCTTACAGCAGTTCACACCGACGGCATTTTCCCACCCCACTGCAGTGAACGGAGATTTGGCTGGGCGCCAAGTTTCCCAACCTCACTGCAGCAGGGAGCTTGGTGTGAACGGCCAGTGAGGTTGTGCCCCTGCATTTATATAACGTATTTGAAAGTCCCAAAGTGCTTCAGGAACTGTTCTTCCTCAAAAGGCGGTGGAAGCAGAGCCTTTGAATATTTTTAAGTAGACTCAGGTAGATCCTTGAGAAGCAAGGAGGCAAAAGGTTATTGGGGGTGGTTGGGAATGTGGAGATGAGATTACAATTAGATCAGCTACATGTCCCACTCCTGTTCACATGTACAAAAATGTAATAAGACAAATATTGATACTGAGCCCAATGATGACAATATTAGTATAAACAAATACCAAACTATCGTGGCAACAGGCAATAAAAGACAGGAGAATGTGCCACCAATTCTAGTCCAGTCTGAGAGACTGTCCATTGGA
This sequence comes from Sphyrna mokarran, assembly GCA_024679065.1. Classification (NCBI taxonomy): domain Eukaryota; kingdom Metazoa; phylum Chordata; class Chondrichthyes; order Carcharhiniformes; family Carcharhinidae; genus Sphyrna; species Sphyrna mokarran. Next base: position 8,286,210 of record JAGIQG010000018.1, read on the forward strand.
AAATTCTTCCCAATGTTACCTCTTTTATCAGATAGAGGAATGAAATTACAATCCCCACAGTTTGAGTAGCAGTTACGCAATGGTTAGCACTGCTACCTCACAGCGCCAGAGACCCAGGCTCAATTCCGGCCTCAGGTCTGTATAGAGTCTGCATGTTCTCCCCATGTCTGCGTGGGTTTCTTCCGGGTGCTCCAATTTCCTCCCACACTCCAAAGATGTGCGAGTTAGGTGGATGTGACGGTGTAGTGCATTAGCCATGGGAAGTAGGTGGATTACAGGAATAGGGTGAGAGAGTGGGCCTGAGTTAGATGCTCTGTGGTAGAGTTGGTACAGAGTTGATGGGCTGAATGGCCTCCTTCTGCATTATAGGAATTCTGTGATCAGAAGCTGTAAGGCAGCCTGGGACACAGAGTACATGGCTGAGTTTGGAGTGGTGGTAATTGGTAGAATTTGGTGTTGTTAAGACAAATATGGAACTTGATGTGGCGTACTCTGATGATGTCAGCAAGCGGTAGCATGTAGATGAGAAAATGGTGGGTATGAAGAACGAGGAGGGGAAAAAACGAGCCTCATTGACCTCTGACCTCAGCCATTGCAGACATTACATCTAACCTCAACAACCGCAGGACACAGACAGGAGAGATTAGTATCCAGTGAATCGCACGTAAACATCTGTACATGGATGTCTGTGTCAAACTATTTCAGTCAGTTGTTATGCCCCCAACACGCAAACAGTGCCCAAACTGTCAAGATTTACAAATGTTAAATGGTCAGAGTGGCATGGTGGCACAGTGGTTAGCACTGCTGCCTCACAGCACCAGGATCCCCAGTTCAATTCCAGCCTCGAGTCAGTGTCTGTGTGGAGTTTGCACACTCTTCTCATGTCTGTGTGGGGTTGCTCCAGTTTCCTCCTACACTCCAAAGATGTATGGGTTAGGGATTGGCCATGATAAATTGCCCTTTAGTGTCAGGGTTAACAGGATAGATATGGGGGCGGGAGGGTGTGTGGTTATAGGGATTGCTGTCAGTGCAGGCTTTATGAGTCGAATAGACTCCTTCTGCACCGTAGGGATTCTGTGATTCTATTTTATGATATCAGTGAGACTGCACCATTGGGCTAAATTCCAAAAAGATTGGGACTGGAAGAGATTTTCCAAGTGCACATCTGTGTTTGCCAACAAAGCGGCGCATTAATATTTCAAACACAAGTCCACAGACCTGAAATGATTGCTCCTGAACAGACTCCTGCTGCAAATCACTAAGGAGAATGTGCAAGCCCATTTTCTGTAGCTCCCTAATGGCCAGTTTGAGCTTCCATTTAGCTGTCAATTTTGCCAGCACCCACGGAGGTGAAAGGTCAGTTCCGAATACAGATCATCCCAATCCTAGGATCAATGTAACTGTGACAATTTTTGAATGTGAAATTCGGTTGCAGAGTTTACCGTCTTGGATGGGTACTGAATTCTCATTGCCAGTGTTCCAACAGCCCAGAGCCAAGCAAAAAAAATGGTGATGATTTTGCTTAAATCTTTATGTGTTATGGCAGTTCAAGTTGACCTTGATACAATGCTATAGTGAATTGGCTCCAGGCTTGAATAGACAGTCACAAGGGATCCATTTCATTTTACAGACAGGGCAGATAGAAATGGAAATATTTCAGATGTCAAGATGGTGCTGGAACTTAGCAACCTCTTGCAAGCTCTGCCCAGTATACCTCCTAATCCTATCTTTTACTCGCATTCTATACTTCTAAAACTTTATTTTTACTCTTTGAAACTCTCTGATAATGCGTTATTACAAAGTAAAGTTTATTTATTAGTCACAACTAAGGCTTACATTAACACTGCAATGAAGTTACTGTGACGCCACACTCTGGCGCCTGTACAGATCAATGCACCTAACCAGCATGTCTTTCAGATCATGGGAGGAAACTGGAACACCCGGAGGAAACTCATGTAGACACGGAGAGAACATGCAAACTCCATACAGACAGTGACCCAAGCTGGGAATCGAACCCAATTCACTACAAACAGCATCAGACAAACATTTGCCGTATACTTAGGACTCACTGCTAGTTTCTACATGGTCAATTGTTACCCTGAGTTCCTACAGTACCACTTACATACACTGGCAGTACGTGATAGTAAATTCAAGGTCATCGATATTCAATCTGTTAATGAATGGATGTATCTCCAAGACTTTCTTAGAGACATAAATCTACTGCTGGACCTCTGGACAACAACGAGCAAACAACAATAATAACTCACATTCAAGTCACATATTTAAAGTAGAAAATGTTTTAAAGTTCTCACAGAAATGTATCAGAAATTGACACAAAAGGCCAAAGCAGAAGCAGTCGGGATGCAAGTCTGAACGTTTGTTCAAAAATCTTTTCACCAGCATCTTAAGGGATTGATTGGTTTTATTCAGAACATTACCATCAACATAAGCAGAGGTGATTAACATGTTCATGAGTCTTCACTTGAGTTAGGTGCCTTGGCTGTGCTGAATTGCCCCTTGGTGTCCCAGGAATGCGTGAGTTAGAGGGATTAGCGGAGTAAATATGGGGGGGGGGGGTTATGGTTATACAGCGAGGTGGGATTGTTATCAGTACAGACCTTATGGGCCGAATGGCCTCTTTCTGCACTGTAGAGATTCTGATTTTATGAGTGCTGCTTTCCTGGAATCACACATATTTTATACAAGGTGGCACAGTGCTTAGTACTGCTCCCTCATAAAGTCAGGAATCTGGGTTTGACTGTGGTCTCGGGTCACTGTCTGTGTGGAATTTGTACATTCTCCCTGTGTCTGTATGGGTTTCCTCTACGTGCTCCGGCTTCCTCCACAGTCTAAAATTAGGTGGATCGGCCATACTAAATTGCCCCTTTGGGTCCAAAGATGTATAGATAGGGAATTGGTCATGTTGAACATGCAAGGATAGGGGATAGGGTCTGGGTGAAAGTTTTTCTCTTTTTTTCCTCCCTTTTCTTTCTCTCTCTCTCAGAGAGTCAGTACAGATTCAGTGTACTGTAGATTCTACACTGCAGGGATTTCGGGATTCTAAGATTGTCTGGTTCTATGAAGGGACTATAAAGAGGTGCTGGTTAGGTGTATTGGCCAAGCTAAATTCTCCCTCAGTGTACCAAACAGGCGCCAGAGTGTGGCAACTCGGGGATTTTCACGGTAACTTCATTGCAGTGTTAATGTAAGCCTACTTGTGACACGAACAATGAAATTGTAAAAATACTTTAAGATTAGTAGGATGAGAGGAATGAACACAGTGGAATAAGCAGTGCCTCGTTCAGTTTCTCTTGCTGTAAGGTGATAGTCACAGACGCTGACCCCATGACCTTCTGTCCTCCTGCGCACGACCGGAGCTCTTTCACTCACCAATTCAGCATGAAACGTGGATGAAAGATCTCTGAGCTGCCCTCTGCCAACTGTCGAAAGTGTTCTCTTCAAACACCGAGGAGAGGGCAAGTTAAAAGTCTGATGTAATGGAACTCAGCACCTTTTTTTAGCAACAATACATTTCCTTCTGAAAGATCAGCGTTGCCTTCACTGAAACCTGAAGCAAAAAAAATGACCTTACTGAGTTGAATCCAGCATTTACAAGGTCATAACTCAATAGCTGTGTACAACCAGCGATGAGGAGGCAATAGCCTAGTGGGATTATCGCTGGATTATTTATCTAGAAACTCAGTGATGTTTCCGGGAACCCGTGTTCGAATCCCGCCATGGCAAATGATGGAGTTTGAATTCAATAAAAGATATCTGGAATTAAGAATCTACTGATGACCATGAAACCATTGTCAATTGTTGAAAAAACCCACCTGCTTCACTGAGCGCTTTAGGGAAGGAAATCTGCCATCCTTACCTGGTCTGGCCTATAGAGCCACTGCAATGTGGTTGACTCTCAGCTGTCCTCCAAGGGCAAATAGGAATGGGGAATAAATGCTGTCCAGCCAGCGACTCCCACGTGCCACAAATGAATTGAAACAAAAAAGCAGTAGTGAGGGGAACTCCAGGCCTCTGTTGAACATTGCTCCTGGGTTTCTGGGAGCATTACTCAGTCGGAATTCCAGCTCTGTGTGTAATTGGATCCCATTTACCTTTCGATTATCTGGCTGGAGGCTAGTTCACGGAAAGAATGTCTGTATCTTGGAGCATGACACTCAATTTTACAGGTATGTCTGAATCATGACACACACATGAGATAACAGGTAAGTAGATGAGACTAAAGGATTGATGAACAGGTAGCTGTCTAATGCTGTCATCGTCTCTGTGTTTGTTACTGTGATGTCACTCTTCGAATTATATTTAAACTCAGCTCCAAAAGTAAGCTTTTACACCAGGTATATTTCTGCACAGCTGCTTCTATTCCTGATTCAGAGTAGTTCTTACATACACTTCTTTCACTGTGTACTAAGTTCCCCTCCTCCAACATGCTCCCCCATGATCCAAAATCCCAGTATACCGAAATCCCTCGTACCAAAATCCCTCTGTACCAAAATCTCTCTGTACCAAAATCTCTCTGTACCAAAGTCCCCCTGTACCAAAATCCCCCTGTACTGGAATCCCCGTGTACCAAGATCCTCTGTACTGAAATTCACCTGTACTGAAACAGCCCCGTACTGAAATTCACCTGTACTGAAACAGCCCCGTACTGAAATCCCCCTGTACCGGAATCCCCCTGTACCAAAATCCCCCTGTACCAAAATCCCCCTGTACCAAAATCCCTCTGTACCAAAATCCCCCGTACCAAAATCCCCCGTACCAAAATCCACCTGTACCAAAATCCACCTGTACCAAAATCCCCTATACTGAAATTCACTTGTACCAAAACTTCCTCTGTACCGAAATCTCCTGTATTGAAATTCACCTGTACCAAAACTCCCCCGTACTGAAATCCCCCTGTACTGGAATCTACCTGTACCGAAATTTCCCCGTGGCGAAATTCTCCTGTATCAAAATCTCCTCTATCAAAATCCCCCTGTACTGAAATCCCCTGTACCAAAATTCACCGGTACTGAAATTCCCCTGTACTGAAACCCCCGTACAAAAATCAACCTGTACCAAAATCCCCTGTACCGAAATTCCCCCTGTACTGAAATCCCCATGTGTCGAAATCCCCCATGCTGAAATCCCCTGCACCAAATTCACCTATACCAAACTTTCCCCTTACCGAAATTCGTCTGTACCAAAACCCTCTCTATCAAAATTCCTCTGTATTGAAATCCCTGTGCCGAAATTCACCTGTACCAAAATTCCCCTGTATCGAAATCTTCCTGTACCAAAATGCCCCTGTACCAAAATCATCCCTGTACCAAATCCCCGCACCTCCTCCCCCGAATTTCCCCCATGTACTGAAATCCCAGGTGTATCAAATTTCCACAAGTATCCATTCCTTCCCATGTATCGAATTCTCCCGCGTATATAATTCCCTTGTATATCAAATTTCACCTTTGTATCGAATTTCCCGTTTACTGAATTCCTACAGGTATCAGGTTTCCTGCTGTATACCAAAGTGCCTTGTATTGAATTCACCCATCTACTGAATTCTTTCCCATGTATTGATTTATCTCGCATTCATAATACCCCCTGTATCAAATTCCATCATGTACCAAATTTCCATATTTACCAAAATCCCTTTGTATACCAGATTCTCCCCATGTACTAAATTCACTCATGTATCAAAATTTGAATTATCCCCCCACACCAAATTCCTGCATGCACACTCAAGTTCAGCTTCTTCCTCGCTGCTGTCAGACTTTTGAATAGACCTACCTTGCATTAAGTTGATCTTTCTCTGTCCTTTAGCTATGACTGTAACATTACATTCTGCACTCTCTCATTTCCTTCTCTGTGAAAGGTATGCTTAGTCTGTATAGCGCGCAAGAAACAATACTTTTCATTATATGCCAATACATGCGACAATAATAAACCAAATCAAATCAAAATCAAATTCTCACTGAGTACCAAATTCCTATGTGCACTGAAGTTTTATGAATACCAAGTTCCTACATAAGCCTAATTTGCTATCATAGAACCCCTACAGCGCAGAAGGAGGCCATTCAGCCCATTGAGTCTTCATTAATTCTCTGACAGAGTGTCTTATCCAGTCCTTCTTCCCTACCCTATTCCTGTTGCCCCACACAATCCATCACACCTACACATCTTGGGACACTAAGGGGTAATTTAACATGGCCAATTCCCCTAACCTGCACACCTTTGAAGTGGGAGGAAATGGGAGCATCCGTAGGAAACCCATGCAGGCATGGGAAGAATGTGCAGACTCCACATATACAGTGACCCAAGGCCAGAATTGAACCCAGATCCTTGGTGCTGTAAGGCAGCAGTACTAACCATCACTGTGTCAATGTGCCACCCCATCTCACTCCAATGTAGTCGCCTGTCTCCCCACATGCCCCTTACTGACCTTGCATGCCCCTTCCAGTTTAAAGTTTATTTATTAGTGTCCCGAATAGGCTTACACTAACAATGCAATGAAGTTACAGTCACCACACTCTGGAGCCTGTTCGGGTACACTGAGGGAGAATTTAACTGCATGAGTTTCGGATTGTGGGAGGAAACCGGGGCAGCCAGAGGAAACCCACGCAGACATGGAGAGAACATGCAGATTCCACACTGAGAGTGACCCAAGGCTGGGAATCAAACTCAGGACAAAGGACAATATTTTAAAATCTGTTACTTGGTGCTTGAAGATTGAAAATTGGCTAGCAAATTGAAAACTGTTCCATTAGCCAAACGTCAGGCTCTCAAATCTGGAATGATATGCCTTTGATCTGTCCCACTTCTTACGGAAGATTCCAGTGTGGTTAAACTTGATATCATTGTGCAGCTGGCCATTTGCAGGCTCACTGGGTGACCTCCTTATTTACTGTGCAATGTAACTGGAGGACCCAAAGTGAAATGCTACCAGTTGGTTTCTGATGGCTTACGTGATCATTATTCCTCGCTGAGCTTCAATTTATCTCAGAATTAATCCTTTCCTGTTTCTGTGTGTGTCTGCGATAATAATGCCAGACTCAGGCCTGTTTCCGCTTGCTGCCTTTTGTCGGAGAAATGGAACAAGACATTCTTTGGAGAATTAAGTGAGACAAATGTGAAATCTCAAGCACTAGCCTCCAGGAACGATTCTCCCCTGGATCTGTCCTCAGGCAAGACAGCTGAACTGTCATCTTTTTTTCTTGTTGTTGATGTATCTGGAAAGTTCCATTCTGCGTTGTTGTTGCGGCCAGCGTTCCAACAAGCGGTTGGAAATCAATCAAAAGTGTATTATTTGATGCTGCAGAGTTCAGGGTGCTCTTGTTCTGCCTGTGTTTGCATGCGCAATGAAATCTCACATTCGGTAACAGACGTCGGAGCACAACTTTGTTCGCAAAACGGTGCTAACTCTCAACTTTGGTGAAAATTAAAATGCAAAGTAGTCTGTGCCGGAAACCAAAACATGTGAGAGACATTTGCAGAGACTATTTCCTCGCCTGGATGTAGCTGTTACGGGGGGCATAACTATAAGGTTCATGGTAGGAGATATAGGAGGGATATCCGAGGTAGATTCTTTACTCAGAGTGGCTGGAGTGCGGAATGGACTGTGGTAGTGGAGTCGGACACTTTAGGAACTTTCAAGCGGTTATTGGGTAGGCTCATGGAGCACACCAGAATGATAGGGAGTGGGATAGCTTCATCTTGGATTTGGACATAGCGCGGGGCAACATCGAGGGCCAAAGGGCCTACACAGTGCTGTACTGTTCTATGTATTCTCCCACCAACTAAGCTGGGAGGCTCCGGATAGTGAAATATAATTACCAGACACAAATAAATAAGTATTGTTGTTGTGATCAGCCATTTTGTATTTAATACCACTGAATGGTGGGTAGATCATAGAATTCCCTACAGTGTAGAAGGAGGCCATTCAACCCATCAAGTCTGCACTGACCACAATCCCACCCAGATCCTATTGCCGTAACCCCATATATTTAACCTGCTAATCGCCCGATACTAGGGTCAATTTAGCTTGATCAATCAACCTAACCTGCATATTATAGAATCAATACAGTGCAGAAGGAGGCCATTAGGCCCATTGTGTCTGCACCGACTGCAATCCCACTCAGGCCCTATCCCCACAATCCCATGCATTTACTGTAACTAGTTCCCCTGATACTAAGAGGCAATTTAGCATGGCCAATCCACCTAACCCACCTGTCTTTGGACTGTTGAAGGAAACAGGAGCACCCAGGGGAAACACACGCAGACATGGGGAGAATGTGCAAACTCCACACTGAAGGTGACCCAAGCTGTGAATTGAATCTGGGTCCCTGGCGTTGTGAGGCAGTACTGTACTCACCACTGTGCCACCATGCCACCCTAGTTAGTCAATTAAATGAGAAAGACCTGCATTTATGTAGCATCTTTCATTATCCCATAACTTCCCAAAGCCACAGCCAGTCAAAGATTGTTTGAAGTGTATTCACAGTTATAATGGAGCAAACGTAGTTGGTACAAACTTAGATCACGCAAGCTACATTAAAAAAAAATCATTTTCACAGGATGTGGCCGTTGCTGGCTGGGTCAGCATCTATTGCCTGTCCCTAACTGCCCTCCATTTTGGAGAATCAACCACATTATTGTGAGTCTGGAGTCACATATAGGCTAGACCAGGTAAGGATGGCAGATTTCCTTCCCCAAAGGACATTAGTGAACCAGATGGGATTTTCCGACAATCCGCTTCATTTGACCTTTCATTCCAGGTTTTGGTTCAAGTTCCGCCATCTGCCATGGTGGGATTTGAACCCATGTCCCCAGAGCATTACTCTGGTCTCTGGATTACTAGCTAAATTAAATCTTCTCATTCTTGATCCTTTTACAAGCAGGAACACTTTCTTCCTGTCTAGACTGTCCAGCCCCCTCAAGATCCTGAACGTCCCTTTCAAATCTCTATTTAACCTTCTTCTGTCCAAGGACAATAGTCCCAACCTCTCTAATCTATCGTCATAATTGTAGCTTCCCATTAATTGTAAGCCTTTTCTGCACTCTCTCCGTTGCATCCACATCCTACCATTATGTGACATCCAGAGCTGTATACAATACTCCAGCTGAGGTCTAACTAGAATCTTATGTAAATTCAGCATAAACTCTTTGTTCTTGTACTCTATGCCTTATTAATAATGCCCAGGATACTTTAAGCTTTATTAACTGCTCTCTCCACCACCTTCAATGATTTATGCACGTATACATGCAGAACCTTCTGCTCTTGTCCTCCCTAAGAATTTAACTCCCTTTTTTACATTGCCTGTCCATTTTCTTCCTATCAAAATGCATCACCTCACACTTCATGAATTCCATCTACCGCCTATCCACCCACCCCACCACCTTGTCCACATTCTTGTGAAGTTCCACACTGTTCCCCTCACTGTATCCAATGCTCCCAAGTTTTGTACCATCAGCAAATTTTGAAACTGTCCCCCACACACCAAGATCTACATCATTAATGTATATCAGGAGAAGCAAGGGCCCCAATACTGATTCCTGGGGAAATACCACTACCCACCTTCTTCCTGCCCAAAAAATATCCTTTGACTGTTACTCTCTGCTTTCCATTATTCAGCCAATTTTGATTTATTTTGATTTATTATTGTCACATGTATTAATATACAGGGAAAAGTATTGTTTCTTGTGCGCCATACAGTCAAAGCATACCATTCATAGAGAAGGAAATGAGAGAGTGCAGAATGTAGTGTTATAGTCACAACTATGGTGTAGAGAAAGATCAACTTAGTGCGAGTAGGTCCATTCAAAAGTCAGTCAGCAGCAGGGAAAAAACTGTTCTTGAGGGGCTTGGTACTTGACCTCAGAATTTTGTATCTTTTTCCTGAAGGAAGAGGATGGAAGAGAGAATGTCTGGTGGTGTCCTTAATTATGCCGGCTGCTTTGTTGAGGCAGCGGGAAGTGTAGACAGAGTCAATGGATGGGAGAGTGGTTTGCGTGATGGATTGGGCTACATTCATGACCTTTTGTAGTTCCTTGTGGTCTTGGATAGAGCAGGAGCCCGTACCAAGCTGTGATACAACCAGAAAGAAGGCTTTCTATGGTGCATCTGTAAAGGTTGCTAATAGTCACAGCTGACATGCCAAATTTCCTTATTCTTCTGAGAAAATAGAGGCATTAGTGGGCTTTCTTAACTAGAGTGTTGGCATGGGGGAACCAAAAGAGGTTGTTGGTGATCTGGAAACTGAATAACTTTAAGCTCTCGACCCTTTCTACTTCATCCCCATTGTTGTAGGCAGGGGCACGTTCTCCTTTACGCTTCCTCAAGTCGATGACAATCTTCCTTGTTTTGTTGACATTGAGGGAGATATTATTGTTGCTGCACCAGTTCACCAGATTCTCTATCTCATTCCTGTACACTGTCTAGTCATTGTTTGAGATCTGACTCACTACATTGGGGTTGTCAGCAAACTTGAAAATTGAATTGGAGGGGAATTTGGCCGCACAGTCATAGGTGTGCAAGGAGTATAGTAGGGGGATGAGAACACAGCCTTGTGGGGCATCGGTGTGGGGGATTACCGTGGAGAAAGTGTTGGTGCCTATCCTTACTGATTGTGGTCTGTGAGCTGGGAAGTTCAGGATCCAGTCACAGAGGGAAGTGCCCAGACCATGGAGTTTGGAGATGAGTATCATGAGAATAATAGGTTGAAGGCTGAGCTGTAGTCAATAAATAGGAGTCTGACATTGGTGTCCTTGTTATCCAGGTGTTCCAGGGTTGAGTGCAAAGCCAGGGAAATGGTGTCTGTTGTGGAGCTGTTACGGCAGTAGGCAAACTGTAAGTAGACAGTCCGGGAGGCTGGAATTGATTCGTGCCATGACTAACCTTTCCAAACATTTCATAATGATGGATGTCAGAGCCACCAGCCGATAGCCATTAAGACGCGCTGCTTGGTTTTTCTTGGCTACTGAGATGATAGTTGTCTCCTTGAAGCAGATAGGGGCATTAGATCTCTGTAAAGAGAAGTTGAAGATGTCTTTGAATACCCCCGCCATCTGGTCCGCATAGGACCTGAGTGCTTGTCCAAGTATCCCATCCGGGCCAGTCACTCTCCATGGGTTGACCTTCAAGAAAATTGCTCTGACACCTGCAATGGTGACCCCATAAAGAGCTTCATCCAGTGTTTCCAGGGTGGAGGGCATGTTCCCGCTGACCTTTTGTTCAAAACAAGAGTAGAATGCATCGAGCTCATCAGGGAGAGGAGCCGGCGATTTAATGTTCTTTCACCTTGAAGCCTGTTATGTCTTGCAGACATTGCTATAGCCGGCGGGATTGGTGCAGCTAGCCTGGTACTCCAGCTTGGTGCGATTCTGTCTTTGATGGATCTCCTTAGATCGAATCTGGCTTTCTTGTAATAGGTCAGTGTCACCTGACTTGAACACCTCAAACCTGGACTTCAGCAAGCAGTGGATATCCCTGTTCATCCAGGGTTTCTGTTTGAGGAACGCATAGATTTGCTTCTTTGGCACACACTCTTCTACACACACTGAATGGGAGTCAGTTACTGCAATGGTGTACTCGTTCAGACAGGTCGCAGAGTTTTTAAATACTCCACTAACAGCAGCCCGGTAAGAGAGCATCCGATTCTTCAGACTAACACTGCACGTATCCATGTTGCAATTGTAACCTGCTAACTCAAAGGAGGGAATGCTGCCACTCAGCTGTCACTAAGAGGCACAATAATAATGAAATAATAGTTTGTGTTGGATTACTGTCAAGTATTCGCAGTGTTTAGTCTTCCAACATGTTGCGTCAGATCTTGCGGGTATCAGCCTGAATTTTTCCAACATTTCTGTGTCGGAGGATCAGACATTGACAGTAAAGAGGATAAGTTGGGACCTGAATCTTATGTTGCAGTCACAATGTGCTTCATGTTGATGCTGCAATCGCCAGACTATCTCAGCCATTGTGGGTGGAACACTGGCCCCTGTACATGAGAACTATTATGGGTTGATATTTCAATGTGATACTGAGCCAAGTATTGAATTGGTGAAGACACTGAGATATTAAACTAAGGTCCATTCTGTCAGTTTCACTGAGATGGGCAGAAAAAGGATTCTTTTCAATTCATTTAGAGATTGGGGGCATCACTGACTGGACCAGCATTTATTGCCCATCTCTACTTGCCATTTCAGAATCATACAATAGAATAGATTCCTTATAATACAAAAGGAGGCAATTCGGCCCATCAAGGCTGCACCAATAACAATCCCAAGCAGGTTCTATCCCCATAACTCCCTGACACTAAGGTTATTTAGCATGGCCAATCAACCTAACCCACACATCTTTGGAGTGTGGGAGTAAACTGGAGCACCTCGAGGAGTCCCATGCAGACACGGGGAGCATGTGCAAACTCCATGCAGACAGTGACCTGAGGCCGGAATTGAAACTGGGTCCCTGGCGCTGTGAGGCAGCAGTGCTAACCACATTTATTACATTACTGTGAGTCTGGAGTCACAGATAGGCCAGACCTGGTAAGGACAACAGATTTCCTTCCCTAAAGGACATTAGAGAACCAGATGGGTTTTTACCACAATCCACTTCATTAGATTTTCATTTCAGATTTTCAATTCTAATTTCACCATTTGCCGTGATGGGATTCGAACCAGGGTCGCAGAGCATTATCATGAGTCTCTGGATTACTGGACAAGCAATGATACCACTATGCTGCTATCTTTCCAGATTCCATGGCAGTGTGGAAGAGAGTCAGGGGTTCATTTAATGTCTTGATCTATATTCCTCCCTCAACTAACACCAAAACTATATGGATAACGCGACTATTCATCCCTCTTGCTGATTCTGGCTATTGTCTCTTGCTCCCAGTGACTAATATTCAAAAGAGTATTAATTGTATGTGAAGCTTAGGACTTTTTGGGAGACATATTAAGGCAACAACTTGTGCCAATTCTTTTCTTCACATGGGACGTTTGACGGGTTAAGAAGGAACTTCCATCTTGATTGGAAATTGGGATATTTTGAAAAATATGTGTGTGAGAAGCAGGGAGAGAAGGATTGCTAAATTAAAGGTGTTCTTAATTGAACTGATCGTTTAAAGACAGAGTTAAGTGTAAAGTTTGTAAGAGGAGCCCAAACCACAATCATATACTCCAGACAGATACACCCATCCAGTCTACTGCTGGTGTTTCACACTAACTAGACTGAGGCATGAGACAGTATAAAATCTTCCTGAAGTCAGGCATGTCATCTCATACCTATCTTGCCCAGAAATTACTTCACAAGAGAGATCATACCGAGGTGAATCATTTTGAGATCATTGTGCAAGTCGAATACATTTGAGAGAATTAAGTAGGTCTCTTGCCTCTCTCTGGGCTCTGTAGAGTTTAAAGTTTATTTATTAGTATCACAGGTGGGCTTATATTAACACTGTGAAAATCCCCCAGTTGCCACACTCCGGCGCCTGTTCGGGTACACTGAGGGAGAATTTAACCAATTCACCTAACCAGCACATCTTTCGGACTGTGGGAGGAAACCGGAGCACCTGGAGGATACCCAGGCAGACCCAGGGGAGAATATGCAAACTTTGCACAGACAGTGACCCAATTTGGAATCGAATCTAGGTCCCTGGTGCTGGGAGGCAGCAGTACCAAACATTGTGCCACTGTGCCACCTTAATATGGAAAAGAGGAATGCATCACCAGAAATAAACATAGTGAGAACCAACTTGTGTACAAGGATATAAACATGAATAATATAGGGAATGTAGGGAATAAAGGTAGGGAATGCTGGAAATACTCAACAGAATAGCAGTGCCTGTGGCAAGGAAAACAGCTGACTATACAACTGCTTACTTTCCTCTTTTGGCTTCAGATTCCAGCATCTGCAGTAATTTGTTTTTATGACTTTACAGGTTGGTGACCTTTCGCCAGTAAACTCAAGGTCAGTGAACTGAAACTTTAACTCTGGCCACGATTCCCTCTGCTCCCACATCGGTGGGTATTTCTGAGGGCTGGGTGGGAAAATTTGGAGAACCGTTGACTTTTAACATCTCTCTGAACATTCCTGTTGCTCCCGCAATGATGCCTGCTGGAGGCAGGGTGGGAAAATCCTCCCGCCCTCGGTTTTTATCTCCCCACAGTTCCCATCTTGACCTGCTGAGCATAGAATCATAGAATCCTGAGAGTGCAGAAGGAGGCCATTCGACCATCGAATCTGTACTAACAACAATCCGGCTCCGTTACCATAACCCCTCATATTTACCGTACCAACCCTCCTGACACTAACGGACGATTTGGCATGGCCTGTATTCTTAGAGTTTAGAAGGCTGAGGGAGGATCTTTTAGAGATGTACAAGATAATGAAAGGGCTAGATAGGGTGGCGGTAGAGAGATTCTTCCCGCTTAGAAAGGATAGCAGAACTAGAGAGCACAGCCTCAAAATAAGGAGGGGCAGTTTAGAACAGAGTTGAGGAGGAACTTCTTCACTCAAAGGGTGGTGAATTTCTGGAATTCTCTGCCCATTGAAGTGGTGGAGCTACCTTGTTGAATATATTTAAGTCACGGGTAGATAGATTTCTGATTGATAAGGCAATTAAAGGTTATGGGGAGCAGGCGGGTAAGGGGAACTGATCCACTTCAGATCAGCTATGATCTTATTGAATGGCGGAGCAGGCTCGAAGGGCGAAATTGCCTACTCCTGCTCCTATTTCTTATGTTCAATCCATCTAACCCACACATGTTTTGGACTATGGGAGGAAACCTATGCAGACATGGGGAGAATGTGCAAATTCCACACAGACAGTGACCCCGAGGCTGGAATTGAATCAGGGTCCCTGGCGCTGTGAGGTGGCAGTGCTAACATTTCCTGCATTTTTTTTCTGTTCAGGCTTCTGAGCAGTATTTCTGCTTTATGTGCTAATAAAATTATGACCTTAAGACTGTAAGATATAAGAGCAGAATTAGACCATTCGGCCTATCGAGCCTATTCGGGCATTTAATCATGGCTGATAAGTTTCTCAACCCTATTCTCCTGCCTGTTCTCCGTAATTTTTGATCCCCTTAACATTCAGAACCTATCTATGTCTGTCAATAAGTATAGTAATGTGGTGATTACAGGACTAATAAAACAGACCTGGCTGAATAATGGAGTGGAAGTGAGTTTAAAGCTCTCTAATTTGTAGTAATAGATCAATAAGAGCGACGGTGAAATGGTCAGATTGTCAGAAAAGCCAACCACTTCACCAATCCATTCCAGAGAACGACCTCCTGTTCTTAGCTGACCAATATGGGACTTTCATTCCCAACTGAGGTCAAAGCCATTACATGCAGCGAAACAGGAATGGGAAATAAATCTCAATGTTCACATATCCCAAGAAGGAATTGGAAAAAGAAAGATAGGGTGGACGTACAGGGACAGTGGTTAGCACTGTTGCCTCACAGGAACCTGGGATCAGTTCCGATTTTGGGCCCATTGTCTGTACAGAATTTGCACATTCTCCCTATGTCTGTGAGGGTTTCCTCTGGACATTCCAGTTTCCTCCCACAGTCCAATGATATGAAGGTTATGACCATGCTAAATTAGCCCTTAGTGCCCCAAGATGTGTAGGTTAGAGAGGATTAGTCGGGTAAATAATCAGGGTTATGGGGATAGGATATTTCCCCTTGGGGGGGGGATTAGGAGGGTAAATATATGAGGGATCTGGGTGGGATTGTTTCTGCGCTGTATGTTCTATGATTCTATAACTTTGACCTGATTTACATGATTGCTTACGGTCTAAAGTTCCGACTTAATAAAGTTTGCACGTATCCAATCCTGATAATGAAACGCTATCGCACAATTTATCACCATATTGTGTAATCTGCTCTTGTCCCCAGACAGGCAGCAGGTGCCTGGGTTTTATCAAGGCTTCAGTTTGCCACTCATGCCCCGTTATCTCAGTGATACGGCAAAACTAACTTTGCCGAGGTGTGCAAGCGCTATCAGAGGCAGGCAGGCAGGTGTCGCAGCGTCAGCTCTACCTGGCTCCCAATCACTTCGGCACGGCAGCTGTCACTAAAAGCACAAGATAGGGCTGGTAAACACTCGGGTGGAAGACTGAACGTGAGTCAGAGGCTTCGAAACCTTATCAGAGGTAGACACACGCAGGGAGCCTGCTCAATCACTGCCAGTACTGAAATACACAGATTATAGTCAACTATTAATTTGAAAATTACTGATCTCCGAGTGAGTTATTACCAAACTGTGTGCTGAGGAATTCCACACAGTCTGATGCTATGTTGCAATAATTATAGATGTATTTAATTTACGTGCACATGGCAGGATCTATTTAACATTACACTATATCGTTGTATCTCTGACCCTAATTTGAAACACTCCCCTTCACTCTCTGCAGCAATGAGCTTTCAAAATACCATCTGTATATACAGTATCAAAGCACTAGGGTGGCACAGTGTTTAGCACTGCTGTCTCACAGTGGCAAGGACCTGGGTTCAATTCCTGCGACTGTCTGTGTGGAGTCTGCATGTTCTTCCCGTGTCTGCATGGGTTTTCTCCCACGCTCCAAGATGTGTGGATTGGCCGTGCTAAATTGTCCCCTGGAGTGGGATTTTCCGGCTGCGTTCTCCCCAAAACCACCCGAGGTCAACAAACATTTGGATTGTCTGTGTCCCCCTGCCACTGGATGAGAAAATTCCATCCTTAGGACAGAATTTTAATGGCACATCCACTCAAGGCTTGTACAATCCCGCCCGAGGCCAAAGGAGAATACCGTTGTCCGAGCCCCATTCGGCCCCGGAATTAGGGCAGGTGTGTCAGTAAAATTCCAGCCTTAGTGTCCAAACATGTGCCGGATAGTCCTTGCTAAATTGCCCCTTAGTGTCAGGGGGAATTAGCAGGATAAAGGGTTGGGGGGATAGGATGTGGATGAGATTATTGTCGATGCAAACTCGATGGGCCAAATGGCCTCCTTTTGCACTGTAGGGATGCTATGAATGCTAGATCTAAAGGTTAATAACAAACTTGCCAATTTCTAACGTGCTGGCTATTTCTCCATTTTGAATAGTAAGGTTTGGTTGTTTTAATTCAACACAGTTTGAAATAATTACTTGGGAAATATTGTTATGAGTGTTGCGAATCAAACCTGAACTGAACTGAGGTTAAAAGATGGCATTTGCTGGCAATCGTGCTGACATCATTTTCTCTGTTTGCTCACGAATTCTGAACAATTTGGGATCTAACCTTTGATTCATTTGCAAAGTGACCTCCTGATTGTGTAGCACCCTGACCATCACTATGGCGACAGTGTTAAATGGATCTGAGTGGTTATTATAACAGTGCTGCCTCCTGGTAAATGGCAGAGGGTCTTTCAATTAGATGGCTGACTCTGTAACTAGCAATAAATACTGAAATATCACTGTTCCAACGGGCAGCCGCTTCAAACAACTGGTCGACAGGCTCCACAATGGGCTGACCTGCTGCATTCAGCTCCATCCTGAAAGATGTTCTGTATTCTTCTGGCTCCTTTGTAACATCTTGGGAGCATCCTCCCATCCGTAAGGCAATTCACTCCTCAACCTGCTAACCCCACCCTACAACAGACTCTTTTAAGTCCCACTTATTGTGGTGAATAGAATTGCGATTTTGTCCCTCTGCTCCTGGCCACATGCCGTTCCGGCATGGAAAAGGGGAAGGGGGGGGGGGGCTGCGGGGAGCAGTGTAGGTGGTTTGGGGCAACCTGCAAATGGACAGAAGTTTCAGTTCACTGCAACTCCATCCAGCTTAACAATGCCCCAGACTTTCACTTTCATCTCCAGTGATGTTAAGCAGCACGGTGGTTAACATTGCTGCCTCACAGCTCAGGGGACCTGGGTTCAATTCCGGTCTTGGGACACTGTCTGTGTGGACTTTGCACGTTCTCTTCGTGTCTGCGTGGGTTTCCTCTGGGTGCTCCGGTTTCCTCCCACACTCCAAAGATGTGCAAGTGAGGTGGATTGGCCATGCTATAGTTGCCCCTTAGTGTCAGGGGAATTAGCAGGGTAAATACATGGGAGTAGGGATGGGTGAATATTGTGGTCGGTGCAGACTCGATGGGTCGAATGGCCTCTTCCTGCACTGTAGGGATTCTATGTCCGAATTGCAAGGGATTTTATTCTATGTCTATAATTGCTGCCCTTTTTGGGACAGGCTGATAGAAATGAGCAATTATCTGTCAGAGGGCATGGTCTCTACCCTTTAATCCAAGCTGCTGGAAGAGGAACGTGCAGGTTTGCTCAATGTTTGATAAAAAGACACAATATAATTGCTCTTACGTTGTCCATTTAAGCAACTGGTGACAGGTCATTGCATTTACAGCAGAGCTAAGCAACCTGCAGCCAGGGGACCACGTGGGGCCCACTGTGGTTCTGAGCGCGGTCCCACGAGACCCACTATCGACCACTGCCCTCTCCACTGGTTTCCATTGGCATACATTTTCTTCCTACTGGTATGAATGAAGGGACATAAAGCAAGTGAAGTGGGGCGTGTGCTGATTGCTCACAGCATTGGCTGTGAGAACTGTGAGCAACTGTTTATCCTATCTTTACCATTTGATTTTGATGGCAGTTCCATTCATAGAATTGCTACAGCTTGGAAGGAGACCATTCAGCCCATCGAATCTGCATCAGTTCTCCGACAGAGCATCGCGCACCCAAATCCTCTTGACCATCTTATTCCTGTTACTCCACCCCGTGGCTATTCGATCTAACTTACACATCTCAATACACTTAAGGGGCAACTTAGCACGGCCAGTGCACCTAACCCGCACATCTTTGGATTGTGGAAGAAAACTAGAGCACCTGGAGGAAACCCACGCAGACACGGGGAGAATGTGCAAGCTCCACAGTTATCTGAAGTTAGAATCGAACCTGGGCTCCTGGCACTGTGAGAGTGTAGTGCTTACATAGAATAGAATCCCTACAGTGCAGTAGGAGACCATTTGACCAATCAAGTCTGTACCCATACCTTATTCCCATAGTCCCTCTGCTAATTCTTTTGACACTAGAGTCAACTTAGCATGAAGATAGGCATGTAATCAGTGAACAACCTGCACAACTTTGGACTGCAGTAGGAAACCGGAGCACCCAGAGGAAACCCCCACAGACAAGGGGAGAATATGGGTGGCACAGTAGCACGGTGGTTAGCACTGCTGCTTCACAGCTCCGGGGACCCGGGATCAATTCCTGGCTTGGGTCATTGTCTGTGTGGAGTTTGCACATTCTCCTCATGTCTGCATGGGTTTCCTCCAGGTACTCTGGTTTCCTCCCACACTGCAAACACGTATGGGTTAGGTTAGTTGGTCATGCTAAAAATTGCTCTGTAGAATCATGAGGTGCACAGGTTACAGGGAATAGTGGGTAAATATGTAAGGATATTGGGGTAGGGCCTGGATGGGATTGTGGTCGGTGCAGACTGGATGGGACGAATGGCCTCTCTCTGTACTGTAGGGTTTCTATGATTTCTATGAAAGATGCAGATTCCAAACAGTCACCCATGCTGGGAATTGAACCTGGGTCCTTGGCCCTGTGAGGCAACAGTGCTAACCGCTGACAATTAAGCATTTTCCCTGACATGGTGTATGAAATGTGTGTTACATTTTAATTATGGGTTCATGATTAGTGAACAAGCCTGATTTCAATCTTGTTATCCACTGAATTGAAGGAGGGCCACTCATTAGTCTATGTTGTCCATCACTGGTTTAAAAACTGCAGAATTCTTGACCATGTAAAGATTCACAAGTTGCACACTCCCTCAAGAGTCTAGCGAATGTCAATGAAAAAGGATGCTCGTCCCTGTTCACATTTGCATTACACAAGTCAATGGTTACAAACCTCACATGTACAGCAAACATTAATACTCTAGTTATTTTTGTCAAGATTATTGGGATTCAGGACCTCAGATTCTTTTCTTTGACTCTTTTAGAAGGGGAATATATCCCCCAAATGCTTGCCAGCGACATTATCAAACAAATATTTACGCTGAGCCATGTCTTGGGACAGGTGGGTAGGATTTAAGGGGCATTATAAAGGAGAATAGAGAGGCTAAGGGAGAGAACTCCTTTTCTGATTGAAAGACTGACACCTTTTTTGGAAATAAGTACAGAGTCTAGGCTCTGTACACACACCTAGGCTCCCTTAATGCGCAACTTCAATTAGTACTCAGCAAAGTTAGAGATAAAACAAAGAGTCAACTGAAGGTGGTGTTTACGCTAGCTTTCAGTGACTGGTGAGCTAAAAGGGGAATCCTGTAACTTTTGATCTGATTATCCCCGAGAGGGAATGCGTGGCAGTGCTATAATCGCACGTTGGACACACTGGGAGATGGCACTGGTGCAGCCGGGTGCTGTGAAGGGAGGCATTTCTTGATGGGCTGCACCCCCTGGAGGCAAAACGCAGGAACTTCACTGATTACATGCCTATCTTCACACACCTTTGTACATTATCACCTTAGCCCGGAATTCCTTCCAGACTGCGCCAACTCCTTGTAATAGGAAGCCAATAGGATCGCCACATCCTGGTTTACCAGCTGCATTTCACAAAGTCTCACAACACCAGGGTCAAGTCCAGCAGGTTTATTCAGACTTTAACCTGGTGTTGCGAGACTTCTTCCTGTGTTTACCCCAGTCCAACGCTGGCATCTCCGTTTCACGAAGATAGCCAGTCCATCCTTCCAAAGGACACCACAGTTCCTCCTTTACTATATCTATTGGTGCCTCGAGAGGTACCAATGTTTCTTCACCAGCCTGCCCAGGCTGGATATTGACTATTCACTGATGGTTATTTGATGGCCACTTTAAGCCCACCTGAAATATACATGACAGATTCAGTCTCACACCTCGTTGGACAAATGAATGATCAGAAACTGTGGGAAATACCTGTCTATATTAGAACATGCACTCCCTGTGGACTAGACTTCCTACTGGCACTGCATTGTCTGTTTCTGTACGGAGAATGCTTCAGTCCTGAACTGGCCATTACCGAACTTGTCCTCAACTTCCCTTCGCCCTATTATCCACCATGGCAGCTGGTGGGATTTAAGCTCAATTAATTAATAAATTGAATTCATAAAAGACAATCTGGAAGACAAGGCTCATCTCATTAATGATGCCCACGAAACTATCATCATAAAACTCCATCTGGGTTCACTATAATGTCCTTTAGCGAAGGAAATCTGCCATCCTTGCCTGGTCTGGCCTACATGTAGCTCCAGAGTCACAGCAACGTGGTTAAGTTCTTAATTGCCCTCTGGAATGGCCTAGCCAGTCACTTAGTTCAAGGGCAATTAGGGATGGGCAATAAATGCTGGTTTTGCCAGTGATGTCCTCATCTACTGAATGAATTTTTTAAAAAAGTTGCACTGGGACAGCAAGGTAGCACTATGGTTAGCACTGCTGCCTCACAGCACTGGGGAATCGGGTTCAATTCCCAGCCTTGGGTCACTGACTGTGTGGAGTTTCTCCCTTTGCCTGTGTGTATTTCTTCCAGGTACTCCAGTTTCCTCTCACAGTCTAAAAATGTGCAGGTTAGGTTGATTGGCTATATTAAATTAACTCTGGTGTCAGGAAGCTGAGCACAGAGACTGATAGTCAAGTTCGGCACACACAAAGATGGCCTCAACCGGGATCTTGGGTTCATGTCACACCAGCTGTAACCCCCCACGACTTGCTTGGGATTACAAAATCTCACTAACTGTCCTGTCTGGAGACAATACACACCTCTTTAACCTGCGCTTAACCCTCTCTCCACTCATATTGTCTGTACCTATAAGTCTTGATTACCTGTAAAGACTCGCATTCCAACCATTATTTTGTAAATTGAGTTTGTGTCTTTATATGCCCTGTTTGCGAATAGAACTCCCACTCACCTGACGAAGGGGCCGCGCTCTGAAAGCTAGTGGCTTTTGCTACTAAATAAATCTATTGGACTTCAACCTGGTGTAATAAGACTTCTTACTGGATTTGCAGGGTAAATATGAAAGGCTATGGGAATAGGGATTGGGTGGGATTGTGGTTGGTGCAGACCCAATGGGCTGAATGGCTTCCTTCTGCACTGAAGAGATTCTATGATTCTCTTATAATGGTGCTGATATATTCCACCTACAAGTCCAGATTGTTTATACATTCACAGTGAAGTTGGCAGGAGTGGGATTTTCCCTGACCTTCAGGATGCACTCTTAGTCCAAGCTTGTTCTCCTGTGCCTTGTGCCATTTGAATAGTTTGAATTGGGGTAGTGAGTTTACTCCTCAGGGGAAGTGTGCAGTATAGACAAACAAAGGGAGAACAGTCCTAGCTGGCCTGGGGAAAAGGCTGATAAGAACCCACCTGCTGAGAGGATGTGACCACCATGAACTAAGGCCCAGATTTTTGCACAGCCGTTGACATTCTGCTCCTCACCCAAATAGTGGCAGGGCTTCTGATCCGGAAGAACTCCTCCTATATCCATTTGGAAGGGACGGACAGGAGATGGGATGTGGGGGAAACCCAAACTCAGCAAGGCCATTTAAATTCGGGGCCAGATCTCCAAAAACATTTCTAAGTGTGGTCTCTGGCAGGAATCACACTGCTGGGCGGGTCTGCTTGGTTCTGATTGTAATTCACTCACTATTAGGCAATTGTTTAGAGATTGGGGTGATTTTTGCTGTGAATTGCATGCGTAGGACTTAAAACCTAAACCCAAAGCCCTCAGATATAGCCAGGGGGTTCCATAGTGTCCGAACTCCCCAGCATGGTCATCACATTTGGCCTTTGTTTGTGGAGACCAGCAGTGATTCCCATCAGTTTCATGTCGCAGCGGTGGGAGGGTGAATTCCTGGAGCTGGTGAATTCACCCTAATACAGATCCTGCATATTTCAATGAAGGTTTAAATATGCTTATCTGGTTCATACCCTCACTGGGCACAAACTAGATAATGTCGCTGAGTGGGGGCAGGGACATTCTCAAAATGAGCTCTGGCCGCTCTCGCAAGAGTCTCCAACCATAACGGGATTTGCGCCTGTGTGAGTGGTGCCGGAGAATCATTCCCTCAGCGTGAAGTTCAAATAGGTCCATTCACACTGGCGCCAGATCCATTTCCCACACCGTGTAACTTACAGTTTGAATAGACATGAATGCTCATGAAAAGCAGATACAATTAGCAAGACTGGCAACCTGTCAAATCATTTAAATCCCCTGCCCTTTAAATACTACAATCTGTTCATTCAAACAATTGTATGTTGATGAAGAATGAGTCTGAAGCTAATATGGTCAAAATAGCTTTATATCTAGGACAACAAGATAAAACCACACTCCTCCCAGGTAGCCAGAGTGAACTCTTTCAAGGATGACAATGTTAGTTTTAGCCAAATAAGGAGAATGACAAGAGAGGGAGGCCCCTTCAGGAGTAGGGAATATGTAATTGCGGGCAACTAGATAAAATAGCTGTCATTCTGAGGAATGTTAGGCTACAGAAATAGGGATTGGTCCCCTCTGAGCAGTGGCTGTGTAACTTTAAGAATGGAGTGAAGAGAAAAGAATAATAATAAAAAATATGATCTCTAAGAGAGACAATACCACTTCTTGGCCTTTTGGCTAAAATCAAGTGTCAGCTAAAGCCCAAGATGGGGTGCAATGCCTCATCTTGCCCCCTTGGATCTTGTTTGTCTCTCTTCTGGGGACCATGAATTGGATTTAATTTGAATTTGGAGCAGGGAAGGAGATGGGTTTTAGGCTTGCCCACTCCACTCTGTGCATTGGCGTTGTAACTTTGGAATAAAATTTAAAACTAAAATATCTAGGGGAGATCAGTGAAGGTGAACAAGGGCAGATGCAGCTGTTCATAGATAGAGAATGTCCAGAAAACAATCAAGACATTAATGTGAGTTTCTGTAAAGGGAAATCGATCTACTTCCTGGCTCTGATATATTGTCATATATACTGACACACTAACTACAAGCAGTAGAAGCCTACATACTCACCTCATACTCGACTTACGGAATTCATCACATAAAGGTGCTGGATTGTGGGTGCCTAGTCCTTATGGGGCTGGAGTCATAATGTGGAGATGCCAGCGTTGGACTTACAGTAAGAAATCTCACAACACAGGTCAAAGTCTAACAGGTTTATTTGGTGGTAAATGCCTCTAGCTTTCAGGGCTTTTCCCCTTCATCAGGTGGGAAAAGCCCTGAAAGCTAGTGGCATTTGCTCCCAAATAAACCAACTGGACTTTAACCTGATGTTGTGAGATTTCTTAAGGGGCTGGAGTGGGCAGCGTTTATGAGTTCACAGTTTATGAGGTCACAGTTTATGAGTTCCCAATGAGTATCTGTTTGAGGGCAGTATTGATACCAGACCTCAAACAAATTACATACAATGATAGTATTGGTGCATTTATGAATAGGAATACTTAATGAGATATCTCTCTATCTCATATGTCCATGCATTTTCAAAGAAATGACAGTGTGTGTTCTGAACTCCATGTCTCTGGTTTTGTTCATAGAATATGAATTGCATTTTGATTCCAGCATCCCTTACTACAGTGAGGGGCTAATGGCACAATTAAAGTGGCAAAGATTATCTTGCCACAATTAATCCAAAGAGAACGGGCAGGATTTTTTTTCCTATGTGTTGCCTTGGGCAGGAAAAGTGGAGGTCAGCTTTATCCATTGTATTTTTCTACCCTTTGATACAGTAAATAGAAAGGGTGGGTCCCCTGACGTCTTACTGGGGTGAGGGGTTTAGTCTGATTGGGCCCGTCCCTTCAAGGTTAACTCAGCTTCCAGGCAATGCAGGGTTCGGCCTGGGCCTGACCCTCTGCTCCAAGGGGCTGCACTTACCTGCGCACTTGGGCAGGATCTGTTCATCAGATGAATGTCACAGGGATCATGGATCATAGAACCCTACAGTGCAGAAAGAGGCCCTTCGGCCCATCGAGTCTGCACCGAACACAATCCCACCCAGGCCCTTTCCCCACATCCCTACATATTATAACCACTAATCCCCTCTAACCTACACATCCCTGGTCACTAAGGAGCAATTTATTAGCATGGTCAATCAACCTAACCTGCGCATCTTTGGACTGTGGGGGGAAACCGGAGTACCCGGAGGAAACCCACGCAGGCACGAGGAGAATGTGCAAACTCCACGCAGACAGTGACCGGAGCCGGGAATCGAACCCAGGATCCCGGAGCTGTGAAGCAGCGGTGCTAACCACTGATGGAGGGAAGGAAATCCCGCCGGCGTAAAAGCCATTTTGGGTCATCCACTTGTTTCTCCGCACCCTCTGCCATCCCCAGCTCTACCCCTAACAGAAGATAGGGGCAAAAAATTGCCCTCAATGATTCAATGAATCATTCAATGAATGAAGTGTCCTTCATTGGCGCACCCAACACTCCTTCTGGGAAAGGTTGGAGGTCTTCAGCTAGCAATAGACAGGTGGTGCGGATTACAATGTCCTGAGGTAGGGTCAAGAAAGTCTAAGGGGACATGGGGACCCTGTTAGTCAGTATAGACAAAAGTGAGTGGGTCTAAGTACATAGGAAAAAGGCACCTTATGTGAAGCCGAATATCGATCATTCTTTTGCGTACCCCCTTGCTCTTCCTCATGGTGTAATAGAAGGCAGTCATACAGGGAATCATAGAATGATAGAATCTGCAATGCAGAAGGAGGCCATTCAGCCCATCACTCCTGCATCGATCACAAACCCACCCTAGTCCTATTCCATTAACTCTTATATTTACCCTGCTAATCTCCCTGACATTAGGATTAATTTTAACATGGCCCATCAACCTAACCTGCACATCTTTGGAGTGTGAGAGAAAGCTGGAGCACCCAGAGGAAATCCACGCAGACATGGGGAGAATGTGCCGACTCCACAAAGACAGCGACCCGAAGCTGGAATTGAACCCAGGTAGCCGGCGCTGTGAGGCCAGAGTTTCAAGATCTGAAGAGGAAATGGATCTGTGCAGCTGTGGAGCTTCACACTGGTTTCCTGTCTGGACCTGACACTTTGAGAAAATTGGGGTAAGATTCTGTTCGATGTATTTTTGACACAGTTTGTGTTGTACTTTTCGAACAAGAGAAAAGTAGGTTAGATGGATTGATCATGCTAAATTATTCCTCAGTATCCAAAGATGTGCAGGTTAGGTGGATTGGCCATGCTAAATTGCCCCTTAGTATCCAAAGATGTGCAGGTTAGATGGATTGGCCGTGCTAAATTGCCCCTTAGTATCCAAAGATGCGCAGATTAGGTAGATTGGCCATGTTAAATTGCCCCTCAGTATCCAAAGATGTGCAGGTTAGATGGATTGGCCATGCTAAATTGCCCCTCAGTATCCAAAGGTGTGCAGGTTAGGTGGATTGGCCATGTTAAATTGCCCCTCAGTATCCAAAGATGTGCAGGTTAGATGGATTGGCCATGCTAAATTGCCCCTTAGTGTCCAAAGACGCGCTAACCACTGTGCCACCGTTCACCCACGGAAATCCATCTCCCAGTGCAGAATAGGACTTTGAATTCAGGAAAAGTAACAAAACTGATTTAAACTTGAAAGTGCTGAAGAGATACACAGACAGCATTAACAGATCCCAAAATGGCCTTCTCTGTATGATGTCCATCTCAGATATAACCTCCTGCCATGCACACGAGTCAGCGGGGTAAGCCACATGTCCCTGTTTAATAAGGCAGATTGGGCACCCGCCATAGGTCTATTCACAGGGTCATTCCAAGAACTCATTGTGGTCTCACACACCAACTCAAAGCAGATAGTAAATTGAAGGATATCCAGTCCATTGTGTTGGAAGTTAGCTGGCTTGCAGCCGCAAGTGACCCTTAATGGCGTTTATGGAGCTGGGAGTTTAAGGTGGGGGGGGGGGGTCTCCACCAAAGGCAGTAGCATGGGGTTTATCCAGCAGAGGGCGGCGTACTCACCTGGAAACCCTTTTAAGAAGCAAAATCAAAATCTGTACCATAAAACAGAGCAACTCCCTCAACAAGTGCTCCATCACACAACAACGGCTCCAAGTCTGAGTATGGTTAATAAATTGTACTTTTTTTTACATTAAAGTGTATCAAACAGAACAGATATTTAAAGGTTAGAACAAGTCGGAATTATAAATTAAAACAAGTTGACACAGAATGGCAACCAATTTAAAATTTTGCATGTGATGCATTGTAAACCATTATTTCCACATTGGGTAAGCTAATTAATTTGACCTGGCAGCTCCTAAATTCTGGTGTGTGTGCTGATGATAATATGAAGTGAATTTTACTTTCTTACGTTGCTTTCGAATTAATTGATTTGATTTCTTTCTCATCTTCTCCCCTGTAGCACTGATAAATGTCTTTAGCACACACTGTAATCTGATAATAGTCGACGTGTTCTCATTTGTGCTGAAGGTAAATGTGAGGTTGAATCCAGTTAGGGACAATTCAATTTCATTCCCTCAACATTAAACTAAATTCTCGGTGTAAATCAATAGCTCTTTTCCCCCACTAAGGACATACTGTAGGGCTACAGGGCTGACTAGTATTAATGGATGTTTTAAGGGGCATTTATCTTTGCCAAGACCTCTCACTAAAATATTTTTCTCAAGTTTGAAAAGTACAACACAAACTGCTTCAAAATACAACGAACAGAATCTTACCCCAATTTTCTCAAAGTGTCAGGCCCCAGGCAGGAAACCAGTGTGAAGCTCCCCAGCTGCACAGATCCATTTCCTTCCCGGGCCTTGAAACTCTTAGGCTAAGTAGGGAAGTAGGGAAAGGTGGCAGAGTGGGTGGCAAGGTGACACCATGGTTAGCACTGCTGCCTCATGGTGCTAGGGACTTGGGTTCAATTCGAGTCACTGTCTGTGTGGAGTTTGCACGTTCTCCCTGTGTCATAGAACATGGAACATAGAACATTACAGCACAGAACAGGCCCTTCGGCCTTCGATGTTGTGCCGACCAATATAAAAAGCAATGCCTCTCCAAACTAAACCCTTCCCTTCTCTTCCATATACTTATCAACTAACCTCTTAAACGCCACCAAACTTGGCGCATCTACAACCGCTGCAGGCAGGGCATTCCACTCCCTAACCACCCTCTGGGTAAAGACTTTGGGTAAAGTCTGCAAGGGTTTCTTCTGGCTGCTTCAGTTTCTTCTCACAATCCAAAGAGGTATAGGTTAGATGGATTGATCATGCTAAATTATCCCTTAGTGTCCAAAGATATGTAGGTTAGGTGGAGTGGCCATGCTAAATTGCCCCTTAGTGTCCAAAGATGTGCAGATTAGGTGGATTGGCCATGCTAAGTTGCCTCTTAGTGTCCAAAGATGTGCAGATTAGGTGGATTGGCCATGCTAAGTTGCCTCTTAGTGTCCAAAGATGTGCAGATTAGGTGGATTGGCCATGCTAAGTTGCCTCTTAGTGTCCAAAGATGTGCAGATTAGGTGGATTGGCCATGCTAAATTGCCCCTTAGTGTCCAAAGATGTGCAGATTAGATGGATTGGCCATGGTAAATTATCCCTTAGTGTCCTAAGATGTGCAAATTAGGTGGATTGGCCATGGGTGGGGTTACGGGGATAGGGCAGAGGATTGTGCCTGGGTAAGATGCTCTTTTGGAGAGTCAGTGCAGACTCGATGGGTCAGATAGCCTCTTCTTGCACTATAAGATTTTTATGGTTCTATGGGTTTACAGCGGTGGCCTGGTGGGATATGATAGAGTTGCCAACTCAACACAGAACAAAAAAAAACTTCCCTTCCTCACAGCCACGGAGGCATTAATGGCTCACCTAGCTTCATTTCAGTCCTTGAGGGTTTCCCACCCAAGCTCCAGCCCCAGAAAATCATTACCAAACCACCCACATATCCCAAGCCGGGAATCGAACCCAGGTCCCTGTTGCTGTGGGGCTGCAGTGCTGACCATCCATACGCTGTAGCTGCTGAACAGTACCTTACGCACATTGTAAATAAAGGGTGTTGTTGATTGAAGACTGGTGCCACATATTGCCTTATTATATTGGTGATGAGGATTGTATAGTACAAAGGCATCAATAAGTACATGGGACAGGTTGCCAACCTGTACTACACACAATGTACCTTCAAGAAAGAGCTGGAGTGATTCCTGGGTTGAAGATAACATTGTGCAAATTCTATACGCCGTGGTCATCACAGTCACTCTGCAGTGGAGAAGGATTATTTTGTTCCTTACCCGTAACTCTCATTCACCTCTCTCAGGGGTCTACCTTATACGAAGGGAAAACCACTCTCCTGCTTTGCTGTATTAAGCAATAAAGCCACATGGGGCAGGTCAGATGGAGCAAGCAGTCTTTCCAATGTCTGACTGCATCTTATTTTGGGGCCCATGGGACAGACAGCAGAGCTTTTCCCAATCTGTGAACACTTGTTTAAAGTTTATTTATTGTATCACAAGTGCGCTCCCATTAACAGTGCAACGAAGTTACTGTGAAAATCCCTGAGTCACTGCACTATGACACCTGTTCAGGTACACCAAGGGAGAATTTAACACAGCCCAATGCACCTAACCAGCACATCTTTCGGACTGTGGAAGGAAGCCCACACAGACACAGGGAGAACATGCAAACTCTGCACAGACAGTGACCCAAGCCAGGAATCGAACCCAGGTCCCCGGCACTGCGAGGCAGCAGTGCTAACCACTGTGCTAGCATACCATCTTTCGTCATTGCCTTGCAATTTCCCAATTTAAAAAAAAGACACGTTCCTTTTGAAATATAAAAGGGAACCTTTGGTTGATGTTTTTCACAAACATTCGTAGCTCTCCAGGGCCATCAGTGCAGCTGTTTATAATTTTCAATTTGTAGAACCTCCAGGGTGTTGTAGATTTTGATAGGGGGATGGAGTAATGTTGCAAACAGTTATTTTTGAAATAAAGAATGGCCTGTAAGTTGATTGCTCATTCTGTACACTTCTCCATAAATGAGAGTGGTATGGTACTTGTAGCAACATATCCATGTTTATTTTATTTTCATACATTTATAAGTTATTCCTATTTATAATTAATTTTGCATTCCCATCGCCCGCAGCAGTATTCCTTTCGTAAAATGCTTTATTTTTTTTTTCTTCCTGCACCACAGCCTTCCCCGTGTGACCTTGTTAGCCACGGGATTGACAGAAATGTCAATTATTTGTGACATTTGCATTATTATCCATTTATTGAAACTGGAGAATTCCGTCGGGAAGGGGAGAAAAGGAAAGTTGTACAAGGGCACAGAAATAGCAAACACGGCTAAATGGAGAAGTCAGAAAATAAACTTCTTGGAGTTTATTATTAAAAGCGAACTGCTTTCTATTGAAATGTCACATAATGCTAAACCTTACTGTAGCAAAAATGACAGCTCCATCCTTTTTTTTTCATTTTGCAGAGTTTTGCTTTATTCAGTCACTAGTCAAAAACAGCTAAAAACATTACTGGACTAGTAGTCCTAATTTGTAACCCAGACAATCATAGAATCAAAGAATCCTACAGTTCAGAAGGAGGCCATTCGGCCCTTTGAGCCTGCATCAACCACAATCCCATTTACCCTAGCTAGTCACTCTGACACTAAGGGGCAATTTAGCATGGCCAATCCACCTAACCCGCACATCTTTGGACTGTGAGTAGAAACCAGAGCATCTGGAGGAAACCCACACAGACATGGGGAGAATGTGCAAACTCTACAAAGACGGTGACCCAAGCCAGGAATCGAACCTGGGCTCCTGGTAGCAGTGCTAATCACTGTGCCACCCCGTACCTGTCTCCAGAGATCATGATGTGGGTTCAAATGGGGCCAGGGTACCTTGAGAATTTGAATTTAATTTTAAAAGTATATTATAGTATACTATAGCATTGCCTCGGAAAAGCAGCCAGCATAATTAAAGACCCCACACACCCTGGACATTCTCTCTTCCACTTTCTTCCGTTGGGAAATAGATACAAAAGTCTGAGGTCATGTACCAGCTGATTCAAGAACAGCTTCTTCCCTATCCGCTGTCAGACTTTTGAATGGACCTACCTCGCATTAAGCTGACCCTTCTCTACACCCTGGCTATGACTGTAACATTACATTCCACACTCTCTTCTTTCCTTCTCTATGAACGGTATGCTTTGTGTGCATAGTGCGCAAGAAACAATACTTTTCATTGCATGCTAATACATGTGACAATAATAAATCAATTCAAATCAAATCAAAATACTGATATCAGTAAAAACAAACATGAAACTATCAGATTGTTTTAAAAACTCACTGCTTTAGGGAAGGGAATCAGCTGTACTTACCCGATCTGGTCTTCATGTGACTCCAAACTGCCCGAACAAACAATTAATTTTGCATCAAACCATTGAGCACTTTTGCAACAAGGATGGCAGCAGTTCGAGACAAAAAGTCATCATTTTATCAAAGCAGTTGGGGAGGAGGGGAGTGCGATAACTGCCAAACTGGACCACAGCTCATGCAGTCTTGTCTCTGTAAAGACAAAACACATAAAGAAGGGGCAGAAGTGGGCCCTCCAGCCTGCTTCACCATTCAATTAGAATATGCGAGCAGAAATGCCTGTATCTCAGATACTCAGTGGAAATTTTGCAAGTTTCACTGCTTTACTTGTATTGTGATATGTGTTAAAGTGGTAACAAAAGTGAGCAGTGGTGTGTAGTGGTATTGTCAAGGGACTAGTTATCCAATGGTAATGTTCTGGATGTGAATCCCATCACGGCAGATGGTGAAATTTGAATTTGGTGCAAATCTAGAATTACAGGTCTAATGATGACTGCAAAACCATTGTTGTGAAAACCCATCTTGTTCACTAATGTCCTTTAGGGAAGGAAATCTACTCTCCTCACTTGGTCTGGCCTATACATGACTTCAGATCTACTACAATGTTGTTGGCTCTTAAATACTCTGAGGAAAGATAATAAATGCT
Source organism: Sphyrna mokarran (assembly GCA_024679065.1). Taxonomy (NCBI): domain Eukaryota; kingdom Metazoa; phylum Chordata; class Chondrichthyes; order Carcharhiniformes; family Carcharhinidae; genus Sphyrna; species Sphyrna mokarran. The sequence goes on from JAGIQG010000018.1 coordinate 8,318,157, forward strand.
GGCCCAGCCAGCGATACCCACTTCCAATCAATGAATATTTTAAAAAACACCAGAAGTGAAGTGTATGGTGTAAACCAGTCTCAATTTCACTTTTGCCTTATAGCAGAGCACAGACACACAACTCTGCTGCTCTGTATTAAACGTTTGCAGTCTACATAAATAAATACCTAATCTAAATAAATGAACCTTCAACGTGGTTACACAATCCCTTATGAGCGATTTGATGCCCTCACATCATTATAACAACATGACAGCTTGTATAAGGAGCCAAGCTCTCTTTAGCTAACAGCCTGAGTGGTGTAGATCTTGACTATGTGACAGTGTAAAGTGGGTGATAACAAGTCTACAACTCCTTTGCTTCTCTCTCCTTTGCTTCTACCGACTTCAAGGGAAAGAATGATCAGTTGGAATGAATTTCAGACAAACAATTTGTCTTCATTTGGTTGACACGGTTAAGGACAGCACCATTGTCATGCTATAAGCATAAAAACAAATTCTTCACAGGGTTTGCTTTCAACAAATGTTGACTCTGAACTATACAGTGAGATGTTAGCATTGCTGACCATTAGCTTGATCAAAGAGGAGGCTTTTAAGGAACATCTTACAGAGGAGCAAGAGAGGTGGACTGGTCAAGGGAGGAAATTCAAAACTTTAGGTCCCAGGGTGGCCCAAGGTATGTTTGAGATCCATCCATTCATTTGAGTAGACAAAAGGACAGCATTTGGTACGAGTTTTAAAAAGATTTTCTTTAATTGAACAGAAGTGAAAGAAAAATTAACATGACAGAAGTGAAAGTAAAATAAACTTGGAAACTGGCCTCTCAGCCATGCTCTGAACTAAATTAAAATTGAACTTCAACTGGGACAGCTCAGTGACTATCGCTGTGCTGTGCAGATACGTGGATTCGGGCCTGTGCCTGTGGGAGTTTGCGCATTCTCCCCGTGCTTGCGTGGGTTTTCTCCGGGCGCTCCGGTTTCCTCCCACATCCCAAAGATGTGCTCTTAGGCTAGTTGGCAAAACAAATTCTCCCTAAATTGTCTCAAATTTGGTTTTTAATCCATAGATCTATAAACATGGACAGGGATCGCGGATAGAAGTGGGAACATCGAGGTGGCGGCGCGGGCTCGTTGGGCCGAAGGGCCTGTTTCCCGTGCTGTTTTGTTCTTTGTTCTTTGTTCTTTGGATCTTGAAAACTGAAAACACACACACTAAAATCTATAATATATTTCAACCCTTATGGAAGTGTTTTTTTGTATTCTGTCTCCATCTGGAGTTACAATCCCTGCAGCTGCTGTTGTTTGCCTGCATTGTATACCCTTCAGGAATGCAGTCAATTTTTTTAGCTAACCCATCATGCCTTCTTATTCTACATGTTGTCAGGTAAGCTACAATTGTTCAGCTTAGCAGAGTTAGTTAACCCCTAGAGTCTCGCATGTAAATGCAATTGTGCACAGGCAGAAATATCTTAAAATGAAGTCTTTGCATAGATTGAAGCAACCAGGGCTGTGCATGGCTGCTGAGGGAAACTGGGAGTGCAATGCACAAGGGTACGAATATCCCGGAGGATTACAGAGCTGGAGGAGGCTACAGAAAGCTAGGAAATATCATGGACAAAGGCATGACCAAGACTGTTAAAATGGAGACATTTCTATACCAGAAACCAATGCTAGCAGCAAGCTCAAAGATGATAGTGAACAGAATTTGATGCCAGTTCAGATTTGATCCATGGAGCTTTGGAAGGGCTGAAGTTCAGACCTGTTTCAGTACTGAAACAGTGTAGACTAGAGGTAACAAAGGCATGGATTAAGTTAGCAGCAACACAACATATGATACATTGGCTACCCCAATGATTTGCTTACTGTGCGTACCACGCCCTGTAAGAAATGTGCAGCAGGAATAGATGGTGTGTTTTCCTGCAGCAGAGGTGGCTGCTACTGGCCACTAATGGAATCTCTGGGTCCCACCAATGTCTACAGCTTGTTGCATGGCTTGCCCATCCTGCCGCTGGGGAATCTGCCACGTACAGTTCACTTTGGGCAGGAGAGGAAGATCCTGCCAGCCGGAAGGGCCAGAAAATCACACCTGAACAGGCAGCTAGGTGGCACAGTGGTTAGCGCTGCTGCTACCTCACAGTGCCAGGGACCAGGGGTTCGATCCCCGGTTTGGGTCACTGTTTCTCTGGAGTTTGCACATTCTCTCCGAGTCTGCGTGGGTTTCCTCTGGGTGCTCCGGTTTCCTCCCACAGTCTGAAAGATGTGCTGATTAGGTGGATTGGCCATGCTAAATTGCCCCTTAGTGTCAGGAAGACTAGCTAGGGTAAATTTCTGGGAATAGGACTTGGGGTTGGATTGTGGCCTGTGCAGTGTCAATGAGCCAAACAGCCTCCTTTTGCACTGCAGAGATTCCATGACTCTAAGATATGAACTTGCCCCTGAATTCAGACTGTGTTTGAATAATATTTTGTTCATTTCTCTACAGATATCAATGCAGCTGCTTGCCAATTGTCTCCCAATGCTAATCTCTGTACTTCTTACATTCAGAACTGGCTTTGCTGTAACTGCTGCATTTATAGGAGCTGTTGTTTTGCAACCCCTCCAGGTTACATAACTTGCATTTGAAATTGTGAGTCAAAATCCCCACATACAAAAGAGTTCTGGCCCATCAAGGCATAGAGTGTAACGCCCAGAAAGATTTGAGTTACATTCTCAGCACTCTCCCTGTATTCACTGAGAAGAGGCTGCTTTCATAAACAAGTCTTAACCTCCCATGAACTTGTACGTAACCATGTGTATCGAATGAATTGTTTGTAACTTCTTTGAGGCTAACAGTTTGTCTTTTATCATGGGGTTATTAATGCAGACAATCCACTGAATAAGTTGGGGAAGAGTTTGTAATGAGACCTTCAGGCCAGAAGAAGCATTTATATCATAGATGGAAAATGTATTACAGTTCCAGTTGCCTACCGTAGCTAGGAGAACCGGTCCAGATAGTGGGTGAGGGGTTGATTTTGAGTCCATGCTCTCTGCCCAAGTGAATATTGGCAGGAAGTCGCCATTCTTGTTGGTGCGTTTGCGATTTTGGATCTTTCTCGCCAACGACATCATCAAGTTCAAGCTCATCATGGGAGCGAGGCAGCTTCAAGTGCATTTGAACAGATTTTTGTCACAGAGAAATCATAGAATCCTACAGTGCAGAAGGAGGCCACTCAGCCCATCGAGTCTGCATCAACAAATGGCGAGTGGTGTTTCCAATGAGTGTGTTTCTTTCGGAGGAACTCCGGTCGGTTTTCTCTCCAGACCACAATCCCACCTGGCTCCTACCCATAACCCCACATATTTACTCTGCTAATCCCATGCATCCTGGTACACTAAGGGGTAATTTAGCATGGCCAATCTACCCTGGAGGAAGCCCACGCAGACATGGGGAAAATGTGCAGTTTCAACATAGACAATGCCCAAGCTGGGAATCGAAGCGGGTCCCCGGAGCTGTGAGGCAGCAGTGCTAACCACTGTGCCACCACGTTGCCCCAATTAACCCACCCCTCACCAGATATTGACCCCATGCCGTGTATTGACACTGCGGCAACCTGAAGTCATGGTTTACAACAGTTTCACACCTATGTGAGCCTGTTGTGGGATCTCCCCGGAGATTGGAAAGTTAGGTGTAGCCCCTGGGCGAAAGGACATAGACAGACAGTGGCCTGGCAATGCCCCCTTGCACTGCCCCTTAGCACAGGATGGTACTGCCTGGTTGTCTTCATTCGTGTGCCAACCTGGCAATGCCAAACTGGTGGTGGGCCCAAGTGGGAGCGTCATGAAATGGGGTGGATGGGATTTGTTTAGATGTGGTAGTGGCTGGGAACGGATAAAGGAATTGGGAAGTCTGGCGATGGGTAGGGGGAGGGGGCGATGATCAGGAGCAAGTAAAAAAACACACCAATTTTCTCACTGGAAACTCGCCACTTTTTGTTAAGATTTACCCAATTATTCCATCTCTACTCACAGCGTCAAACATCAAAAATCATTTCTGGGAAACTGATGAAGGCGACTTTTTGTCTGTCTGGTAGTAATTAATCTAAATCTCTTCCCTTTGATGCTAACATGCATGGACTCGAGGCAAGATTATGTGCATTCAATCAAAACGAGACTGCATACTCACACACATACAGATATATAGGATAGCAGAGTGTGTGTCCCCCCTCTCCCCGGACAGCAATGACTAGAACAAAGGCTGGAATTTTACCATGCTGCCCACCAAGGGAACTAGAGAGAAAGATCCGTTGACCTCAGGCAGAATTTTTCAGTTTTGAGATGAGCAAGGCTGTAAAATCCCTCACATAGCCTCCCTTTGCCAACTCTGGCCCAGATAATGAATTAAATGATGTAACGCAGAGGATCATTCGAAAAGACAGATCACAGGCCTTTCAAATGAGATAAAGAAGAAGCAAAGTGTCTACAACTGAAATATGTCGTGAGAGGGAAAAGTGCAGGCAAGAGTTTGCCCCTTCATGAACTATGATGTGGAGATGCGGGCGTTGGACTGGGGTAAACCAATAAAAATTTTCAGAACACCAAGTTAAAGTCCAATAGGTTTATTTGGTGGCAAATGCCACTAGCTTTCGTCACTTGCCTGACGAAGCGGCAGAGCCCCAAAAATTAGTGGCTTTTGCTACCAAACAAACCTATTGGACTTTAACCCAGTATTGTGAGATTTCTTACTGAACTACCAATCGATAAATGTACTATCGGCAGCATGGGTGAATTAAATAAGGACACAGAGATTAATACAACCTCAATTCTTGTCAAACTGTCTTCTGTGTCAGTGAGTCTTCTTGATGGATTTTAAACATTAGGAATCCAGAACCTATACTCTTCATGCAGCCTGACCCTTGTACAATAAGGAATACTTATTGTATTAAGTGGGAGGACAGTGCACCAATATCTCTCACAAGTAGGCACCACAAGTTTCCATAAGAACATGCGACACAAGAACAGAAGTTGACCATTCGATCCATCAAGTCTGCTGTACCATTCAATAAGATCATGACTGGTCTGATATAATAATCCTCAATTCCACTTCCCCGCCTTATCTTCATAGTTGTTGGTTCACATACTGATTAAGAATCTGTCTATCTCAGTCTTAACATACTTAATGACCCCAGTCTCTACAGCTCTCTGCAGTAAAGAATTCCACAGGTTCAGCAAACTCTGAGTGGAGAAATTTCTCCTCATCTCTGTCTTAAATGGGTGATCCCTTACTGAGATTATGCCATCTAGATCTAGACTCTCCCACAAGGGGAAACAGCCTCTCAGCATCCACCCTGTCCAGACACCTGAGAATCCTATATGTCTCAATAAGGTCGCCTCATTCTTCTCAATTCCAAAGTCCAAAGATGTGCGGGTTAGGTTGATTGGCCATGCTAAGCAATTGCCCCTTAGCATCCAGGGTTAAAGTGATTAATGGATATAATATGTAGAGATGTGGAGGTAGGGCCTGAGTGGGATTGCATTCGGTGCAGACTTGATGGCCCAAAGGGCTTCGTTCTGCACTGTAGGGTTCAATGGTTCTATGAATTCCAATGAGTGGAGACCCAATCTACTTAACTTCTCATAAGAAAATCACTCCACACTTAGGATCAATCCAGTGAACCTCTCTGAACTGCCTCCAATTCCTGTATGGCATCGATTCTCCAGCTCACTGCACTAGCGGCAAATCAGGCAGGGAGACATCAGTGGGGCTGTTTAGTGTGCGCTCCACCTCTACACGTTTCACAGATGAAGATTTTGCACACGGAGCTGATTTCCATAATTAAATTTATATTTATGCTTCAGCTCCGGGACTGAGGTCTCTGGGCCAGCTAGCATCAAGGAGATCAGAGCTGGTGAAGGGGTGAGGGAAGGGAGGGAGACATTGGGACTTGCCTGGAGAGGTCTGGGAGGGCAGCGATCGGGGGTTGGCGAGTTCGAATGGCTGGCAATATGCTGTCACAGAGTGGGTCAGACATTGAGCTGGCCAGTCAGCGGGAGGCTGGCAGTACAGGGCTACAGGTTGCTGTGCTGAAAATGCCCATCTTATTCTAACTCTCTGTCACCTGTTAGTTATCCGATCCTCCAATCGTGCTCATATAGATCGACACTATAGTTAAGAAAGCCCATCAATGCCTCTACTTTCTCAGAAGGGTAAGGAAATTTGTTACGTCCACTACAATTCTCACTATTTTTTACAGATGCGCCAAAGAAAGCATCCTTTCCAGATGTATCACATTTTGGTATGGCTTATCACAGCTTGTTATGGCTTCTTCTCCTTCATCAGATGAGTCACCTGACGAAGGAACAGTGTTCTGAAAGCTCGTGATGCCAAATAAACCTGTTGGACTGTAACCTGGTGTTGTGAGACTTCCTATTGTACCCACCCCAGACCAATGCTGGCATCTTATCTTATGTGTGGCACCATATCAAACACTTTTTAGGAATCTAAATACATTACATTTACTGGTTTGCCTATATTTATCCTGCTGATAGAATTCTAATAAATTAGTCAGGCATGATTTCCATCTCATGAAGTCTTGCTGAGTTATATTTATGCATTTTTAAAAGCTATTCCTTTACAATGTACTCTAACTTTTTCCCAATGAAAAGTATCAAGCTAACTGGCCTACACTTACCTGTCCTTTTTTAATCTCCCTCCCTTTTTGAATGAGGTTGTTACATTGGGATTTTTCCAAACTTCTGGGTCTTTTCCGGGATTTATGCATCGTATGTTCTGCGAACCATTAACACAAAACATTTGCCAAAAATGCCAACACAATGACATAAGGTGTTGATAAACCCCGCCATGATTTGACTAATCTTCGCAAAAGAGGAAATCAACTGTGGGTAGAGACGCATACTGAATTTTTAAGGACACAATTCAGGCCAAGGGACTTCATTTGGCCTCTCGCCACTCTGCTGTCAGTTTCATGCATCGTCCTCTAAGTCCAGGCTCCCCACCCGAACCACTCACCAGAATTCGAGAATATCTTAAGTTGTTTTCTCTCTCACGACGCTTTTCTTGAAGCCTTTTAGAATTCACACTCTTAAAAAAGTTATCACGATGACACTTTTAGCTGGTGTGAATATCTCCGGGACATCTCCTTCACTGTCAACAAAACCTCAAGGAAAATTCAGTTTAGACATCACTTACTCAGGCATTCACGGCGGAGTTTTACTATCAAGACATTTTTTCTAAGAAGTAGTGTCTGTCGCAGCAATTCGCTTCAGCACTAAAGTTATTTTAAACTTATGAAAAACTTACAAAATTATGAAGGGCATAGATAGAGTGAATATTGGTAAGCTTTTTCCCAGGTCAGAGGTGATGATCATGAGGGGTCACGGGCTCAAGGTGAGAGAGGCAAGGTATAATTCAGGTATCAGAGGGACGTTTTTTACGCAGAGGGTGGTGGGGGCCTGGAATGCGCTGCCAAGTACGGTGTCCGAGGCAGACATGTTGGCATCGTTTAACAATTACCTGGGTAGACACAAGAGCAGCCTAGAACTGGAGGGATACAAAAGAATGATCTAGTTGGACCAATGAGCGGCGCACGCTTGGAGGGCCGAAGGGCCTGGTTCCTGTGCTGTACTGTTCTTTGTTCTTATTTTCTATAACTTTGACAGGCAGATTTCCTCAAGTTGAAAGTATTGAAACTCCTCAAATATTGTCCTCTTCGAAGTTACTTTAAGGCTGAGGTATTAGTAAAATGGACATTTGTCATCATTTATCCTAAACAAAAAGGCCTAAAGTTGGGAGTTGTGCCAAGTTCATCAATACTATCACCAGAAATCAAATCCCAGCTTTAATGGGCATTCAACCTTGTACACTTTCAATGGATGTGTTGCCTTGTTCCCAGCTGAGCTGACAGATACTGCATTGCAGCAAAACATTCTCTATCTTGGGAAGGTCGGGGAGAGAGAGTGAGAGTAGGAAACAGTCCCACCTTGCATGAGAAACCTTGCTGCGGAGGGTCACATTTCCTCACAGGAACTCTCAGTGCCATTTCAAAATTTCAAAGCAAAGGCGGGTTTGCAGCAATGCTACAAATTCAAAAGCAATTAAATCAACCCAGGAGCAGATTCTTTAACATCCAGAATGCAGGACAGAAGTCAGGAATCATGTGTGTGTGTGTGTTTATGTATGTGCGCATGCACATATGTGTGTGTATGTGTGCGTGTATATATGTGTACATGTGTTTGTGTACGCATGTGTATTAGTGCACATATGTTTACATGTGTGAGCGAGTGTGTGTGTGTGTGTATGTATGTTGGTGCAATGTGTGTGCATATGTGTGTGTGTTCATATGTGTTTATGTACATGTGCGTATGTACATGTGTTGTGCATGTGAGTGAATGAGTGTTGTGTGTGTGCGTGCGTGCGTATATGTGTGTGTGTGTGTGTGTGTGTATATACCTTTGTGAGGATGTATGAATGTCTGTGTGCTGGAGGTGTGGACAGGAGCTGTTCCTGTAGCATGTGGGATAGCTGGAACTCTGGGTGATTCCACATGCTGTCTCTAAGGGGCGTCCTTTTGGAACTGTGATGTCGCCCACCCAAAAATCAACCTGGCTGATCGATTTGGTTTCCAGTGGGGTGGGGGGACAGCAAGAGGAGTGACAGAAGTTGGTATATCTGTTTGCTAATCCTGGTGAAGGGGATAGCAGAATCTAATGGCAAGGGGAGTGCAAACACAACTGTGTGGGTGTGGGATGGTGATAGGATAAAAAGAAAGTGGGACTAATTGGATAAGTCTTTCAATCACGCAACATAGACTGAAAAACCTCCCTCTGTGCTATGAGTGTCTAAGTATGACAAGGTCAGATGCAGATACAACATGGAGCCTTCATCCTCCATCTTGTCCCAACAGCAATATCAACTGCACAACTTCAATGCATGTGGCCCAACTATTGCTACCCTGTAGCTATCTTGTATTTGACAAAGTCTCTTTGAGCAGATGTTAATGCTATGATTAAATTGACCGCGCTGAGTTGCTAGTTACATGCAGAGACCATCGAGGGTATCAGTGCCCGTTTGATACTGCATCGCTGTTTTGGCAACATGTTTTGCAAGAATGGAAATGGTCAGCAGAAAATCTGATTGAGCCGAGGAATTTGCAAGTCGTCAATTGTTAAAAATGTTAAGCTTCGGTCAGAATGTGACACCCAAGCAATGGCATTATGGTGAACCAGTCGCGTGTGGCGTTCAGCAAAGCCCAATCTACAAGAGTGGAAAATGTGAACGGACATTAGGACAATAAAATATCTCCGAGGGACAAGTTCAACAGCATTGTGACAGGCCTGAAAAGCTGACGCAGCACGATTGTAGCTTTGATTAAATTCAAGCACCATGTTATAATAGCACCCACACCTAGACTGTGCTATAAGCGAAAGCGTCACAGGACAATCAATCACGGGTAATGCTTACAGGAAGACATTAGTTTAAAAAGATGACAAGCTTCTTTCACGGTTCAATAGGCATTGCACTATCCAAACTGAGCTGTGCAAACTACAGGGCTTCAGATTTCATTCCCTTGTCCATGCTGAGTTAACTATCGTAGTGGGGTTGACAGTGGTAGGTATCAGTGTTGACCTCTGTAGCCCCCGGCTAGAGCTCCTGATCACTAATCCAGGGAATGCTGCAGAATATGTGTTCACGTGTGGATACAGGTCAGGAAAGTTGCAGGCTTGCCAAACTCAATGGTCATCATCGGCTGGGGAAAAAAAGATTGCATTTATCTTGCACTTTTCATGACCTTAGAATGTCTCCAAGCACTTTTTACAGCCAATGGAAGTGCTTTGGAAGTGTTGACATTGCTGTGATGTAGGAAATGGAGCAGCCAATATGCGTGCATGCGTATGTGCATATGTGTGTGCATATATGTATGTGTGTGTGCATATGTGTGTGTATGTGCATGTGTGTTATGCATGCATGTGTGCATACGTGTGCTTGTGTGTATATGTATGTGTACATAATTGTGTGTGTGCGTCTGTGTGTGTGCATATGCATGTGTGTATATGGGTGTGAGTTACGCATGTGTGTGTGCATAGGTATATGTGTGTGTATATGTGTGTGTGTGTGTGTGTGTATACATGTGGACGTGTATATGTGCATCTGCGCACATGTCCTGGCTCAAGTTCCAGGATCCCCCCTTTGCAAGAGTCTTCAGTCACCCAGGAGGCATGGTGCACACTGTTTAGCACTGCTGCGTCATTGTGCCAGGGATCCTGGTTCAATTCCAGTCTCGGGTCACTGTTAGTGTGGATCTTGCACCTTCTTCCCTGCGTCTGCGTGGGTTTGTTCCGGGCGCTCCAGTTTCCTTTCACAGTCCAAAGATGTGCAGGTTAGGTTGATTGGCCACGATAAATTGCCCTTTATTGTCAGTGGAATTAGCTAGGATAAATGCATGGGGTTACATCAACAGGGCCTGGGTGGGATTGTGGTCGATGCAGACTCAGTGGCCTGAATGGCCTCTTTCTGTAGGATTCTATGAATCTAGAGGCTCACTACAAAGATGTGCATTGACCACACAAAATTATCCATGTAACTGTTTATATGCTTTTTAAAAGACAAAATTGTACCCGCCTCTACTACTACCTCTGGCAACTCGTTCCAGACACTCACTACCCTCTGTGTGAAAAAGTTGTCTCCCTGGACCCTTTTGTATCTCTCGCCCCTCACCTTAAACCTATACCCTCTAGTTTTAGATTCCTCTATTTTTGGGAAAAAAGTATTGACTATATTTCAGATCTATGCCCCTCATTATTTTATAGATCTCTATAAGATCATCCTGCAGCCTCCTACCTCCAAGGTAAAGAGTCCTAATCTATCCAGCCTCTCCTTATTAGTGAAACCATCAAGCCCTCTTCTCTAATCTCTTTATGGTTTAATAATGTCCTTTTGATAATACATTTGTGTAATGTGCCCATTGTGTGCATAATGCAAATGAGTATTTTCTGCCTAACTTTATGCAGAAGATTCTCTCAGTGCTCAAAGCTGGAAAATACAGATTGACGTTCTGCTGTTGCACAGGTGGCTTTGCATAATTTTACAACTCACGATACACATCATGGACCAACTGGTTCTGTCGGAGTGTTTGAGAAATATATAAAGTGCCATCAAGAACATCAAAGAAAAGATTGTTAAGTTGAGCTCAGGTTCCCAAGGCAACTGTTCCACCATGTGAGTTTTGAATGGAGTTACTCATTTCACTCTTTGAGTTAGCAGACCTTGTGCTGAAATACCTAGAAGGCACAGGGGACTCATGAGTTTAAGTTTACTTTTTGCACATGTTTCAAAGACCACCCCATGGGACGCTCAAGGGAAACATGAGGGTGGCACAGTGGTTAGCACAGCCTTCTCACAATGTCAAGGACCCAGGTTCTATTCCGGCCTTGGGTCACTGTCTGTGCAGAGTCCGCTGCTCCCCCAGTGTCTGTGTGGGTTTCCTCTGGATGCTCCAGCTTCTTCCTACAGTCCAAAGATGTGCAGATTAAGTTGATTGGCTGTAGTAAATTGCCCTTAATCTCAGGGAGATTAGCTAGGCAAGAATAAGGGTTTAGGGCCTTGGGGGGGATTGTTGTCAGTGCAGACTTGATGGGCCAAATGACTTCCTACCCCACTGTAGGGATTCCATGATTCTATAATTCAATTCCGGCCTCCGGTCACTGTCTGTGTGGAGTTTGCACATTCTCCCCGTGTCTGCCTGGGTTTCCTCTGGGTGCTCCAATTTCTTCCCACACTCCAAAGTTGTGTGGGTTAGTTTGATTGGCTGTGGTAAATTGTCCCTTAGTGTCATGGAGATTAGCAGGGTAAATGCATGCGGTTATGGGGCTAGGATGGGATTGTAGTCAGTGCAGATTTGATGGGCTAAAGTTCTGCAGATTAGGTTGATTGGCCGTAGTAAATTGCCCCTTAGTGTTAGGGAGACTAGCCGAGTAAATATGAGGGATTAGGGCCTGGGTGGGATTGTAGCAGTGCAGGCTCGATGGGCTGAATGGCCTCCTTCTGCATTGTAGGGATTCTATAAAGGAGAGGGGTTGAAGTGTTGGTCTTCAGCGCAGTTACTCCTATCCCCTCTGTTTTCAGGAGAAGATTATGATGTTGGATTCACAGCCAAAGGCTAAATGGAGCTTCAGTGTGTTTGGCACATATCCCCACCTATCCCTCCTCCCCTCCCCTTCTGCTTTGTCTCGCTCAGTAATCCAGTCCCACGTGGTCCCAACCTTTCTTTATATCTGCTTCTCAGCTGGAACTGATGTGAGCCCAGCGTCCTCAGTGCACAGTTGGATCATTGCAGGCACAATGGCTTTAAGGGTGAGTATGAAGTTTCTAACATCGCCAGCTCCACAACTTATTGATTGACTAGTGTCCCATTGTGTTTGTTGGTGCACTGATAAGTGGACAATGTGAGATGTATTTCACAATAAAACTTATTGATCTTCCTGATGCTGTGCTTTGATTAAGTCAAAACCTCGCCAAGATCAAGGGTGTAAAATTTATTACTTCAATCCCAGAAATGTCTGAGAATAAATGGAAAGAAAAATAAACCAAAATGACAGAAGTGAATTAAATAGGTGTCTGAAAATAGGAAAATTTCTCAGATTTGAACAGTTCATCAATTGTTGGCTTTTTTAGTGAGAGTTTTCAACTTTTAAATTGCATCAGAAGTTACAGTCGAGCAATCATAAAGCTTTTGACAAAGGCATATCTGGAAATGCCAGGTCTCTTTTCTCTCCTCACAGATGCTGCCAGACTTGCTGAGATTTTCCAGCGTTCTGTCTTTTGGTAATAATGCTCAGGTTATGGTTGTATGAAATATTAACATGCAAATCACAGAGTTAAGTAATAATGTACATGGATGTGCGCAACCTCAGGGTATTGAGGAGATTTCTACCAGAATGACAAGGTGGGTAGGAAAATATATTGTGACAAGGACAAGAGGAGGTTGAAGAGGAATAACGGTAGGTTGGGTAACTGGGCAAAAGTCTGGCTGATGCAGTATAAATGTGAATTTCTCTTTGGCAGAAAGAAGGAAAAAGCAGAGTGTTACTTAAACAGAGAATAACTGCAAAATGCTGAGGTGCCAAAGGATCTAGATGTTCTTACAAAAGAGTAACAAAACATTATTATGCCGGTGCAGAGGCAATCAAGAAGGCTAATGGTATATTATTCTTCGTTATGAGAGGATTTCAACACAAAAATAAGGATGAAATGTAAGAAGTCTCACAACAGTAGGTTAAAGTCCAACAGGTTTATTTGGTAGCAAAAGCCACTAGCTTTCAGGTTGAGTGGGAATTCTGTTCACATACAGGGCATATAAAGACACAATTTCAATTTACAAAATAATGGTTGGAATGCAAGTCTTCACACTAATCAAGTCTTAAAGGTAGAGACAATGTGAGTGGAGAAAGGGTTAAGCACAGGTTAAAGAGATTGTCTCCAGCCAGGACCATTAGTGAGATTTTGCAAGTCCAGGCAAGTCATGGAGGTTACAGATAGTGTGAAGTGAACCCAAGATCCCAGTTGAAGACACTCTGATGTGTGCGGAATTTGGCTGCCAGTCTCTGCTCAATGAAAGGATGTCCCAGTCATGGTACATTGGGGAGAACATGCAGACAAATGACAACGGATGAATGAACACCGCTTGACAATCATCAGGTAAGACTGTTCCCTTCCTGTTGGGCAGCACTTCAGCGGTCACGGGCATTCGGCCTCTGATCTTCGGGTAAGTGTTCTCCAAGGTGGTCTTTACGACACATGACAGCGCAGAGTCACTGAGCAGAGACTGACAGCCAAGTTCCGCACACATGAGGATGGTCTCAACAGGGATTTTGGGTTCATGTCACACTATCTGTAACCCCCACGACTTGCAAAATCTCACTAACTGTCTTGTCTGGAGACAATACACATCTCTTTAACCTGTGCTTAACGCTCTCTCTACTCACATTGTCTATATCTTTCAGACTTGATTACCTGTAAAGACTCGCATTCCAACCATTATCTTGTGAATTGTGTTTGTGTCTTTATATGTCCTGTTTGTGACAAGAACTCCCACTCACCTGATGAAGGAGCAGTGCTCCAAAAGCTTGTGGCTTTTGCTATCAAATAAACCTGTTGGACTTTAACCTGATGTTGTGAGACTTCTTACCGTGTTTACCCCAGTCCAATGCCAGCATCTCCACATCATGCTTTAGTTCTACAGGATATTGGTGAGACCACATCTCAAACACTGGCCAGAATTTTACTGCCTCACAGAACGGTCTTTGGGTGGGATTTTACAAGTGGGCGAGATGTTAAAATTCTGACGACAGTGTACGGTTTTAGTCACTTTATTTAAGGGAAGATGTAAATGCATTGGAGACAGTTCAGAGGAGGTTTACTAGATTGATATTGAATGAGCAGGTTGTCTTTTGAGGAAACGTCAGGCAGACTGGACTTCTTCCCATTGGAGTGTAGGAGAGTGAGGCGCAGTGTGATTGAAATCTATTAGATCCTGAATGGTCTTGACAAGAGCAGACGTGCAAAGGATGTTTCCTCGTGTGGGTGAATCCAGAACTGGGGGCCACCATTTTCAAATTAAGGGTTGCCCCTTTAGGACAGAAATGAGGAGGATTCTTTCTCTCTCAGCAGGGTGGGAAACTTTGGATCTCTCTGTCTCAGAAGGCAGTGGAAGTGGGAGTCACTGAATATTCTTAAGGAGGAGGTAGTTAAATTTTTCTTAGGCAAGGGAATTAAAGGTTAGCAGGCTGGAAGGAAATGTGGTATTCAAAACGATCTTATTGAATGGTGGAACAGGCTTGAGGGGCCGAATGGCCTATTTCTCTCCAATTTCTCATGGTCATATGACAGAACAGGTCCGTGTTTTCGATCCGGAGCCCATCCTGAACTCCCGGGGGTGGTATAAATTGTTGCTACATCACGACACAGCTTTGGATGTATCTTATTTTCCTATCTATTGATGGAGTGTTCTTCCGAAATGTGATAATATAACTCTGTTTGAACCCTGGAGCAGATGAAGTATTGTGAACTATGAGAAGGATAATATTGGACTTCCAAGAGGTTACAGACAGCGGGTGGAATGGGTGGACACATGGCAAGGGGATATTCACTGCTTTGATGTGGGAGGGAGAATGATTCCAAATGGGGTGCAGGAGCAGATGGGTCTGGAGTATGTGTGCACAAGGCAGAGGCAGGAAAGGTCAAGAAATTGATGAACAAGGCCTACAGCATCCTTTATAAAGACGCATAGAATATAGAACAAAAAAGTGATGGTGAACTGTTATGAAGCATGAACTGGAGTATTGGGTGCCATCTTACTGTTCATGCCACACCCTCACTGCAGCGAAGGAGTTTGCGGCCAGCCAAATCTCCCTTCACTGTGGCGGCATGGGACAATCCCGTCGGCGTGAATGATGGTAAGGTTTTGGCTATAGTGGCCGGTTCTGGGCACCGCACTTTAGGAAGGATGAGACGTTTTTTTGAGAGGGGGCAGAAAAGATTTACAAGAAAGCTCCTGGGGATGAGAGATTATGTAAATTGATGGGAGAAGCTGGGTGCGTTCTCCTCGGAGAAGAACAAGTTGTTAGGGGTGTTCAAAACCTTGAGAGATCAGGACAGAGTGGATCAGGAGAAATTGTTCCCATTGACTGAAGGGAGGAGAACCAGAGGGCAATGATTTAAGACGGTTGGTAAAGAAACCAAAGTTGACACGAGGAAAACCTTTTTTTACACAGCGAGTGTTTAAGATTTGGAACTAACTGCCTAAGAGTGTATAGTAGATTTCTTCCACTGGGTTTCCTCCGGGTGCTCCGCTTTCCTCCCACAGTCCAAAGAAGTGTGGGTTAGGTGGATTGGCCGTGCTAAGTTGCCCCTTAGTGTAGGGGGACCAGTATGGTAAATGCATGGGGTTATGGGGATAGGACCTGGGTGGGATTGTGGTCGGTGCAGATTCGAGAGGCTGAATGGCCTCCTTCTGCACTGTAGGGATTCTATGATTAATTCCATGGGTGGAATTTTATGGCCCTTTTTTTTACGGATCTTCCCAGAGTCAATGGAGTTTAATACGACTGGCTGCATTTTTATGGCTCCACCTCCACAGCAATGATGTTGTAAAATTCTGCCCAATGAATGGTGAGGCTTGGAAGTTTCCAGATGCGCATGGATGTGTTTCAAAACCCAGATTTGTGCTTTCAATTCGAAGATAATAACTCATACTAATACTCCAGCTTTGACATCAGGGCCAGAATATCTTGAAGCCGGTGAAGTATTTATTTAAACCGTAGCCACATTGTCATGAAGAAAGGCAATCAATTTGTATCTCACAAAATGATCAGATAATCTGATTTTGGTGACATTTAGTGAGGCATAAAAATTGGCCTGCTCTTCGAACTGGAGAATAGAATTCCTACAGTGCAGAAGGAGGCCATTCAGCCCATCGAAGAGACATCTACCCGGGTGCCCCCCCCCCCACTCTCACCCCCTGTCCAATTCCCATAACTTTTCACATTTACCATGGCTAATTCATTTAACCTGCCCATCTTTGGACACTCAAAGGTGATTTAGCATAGATAATCTATTTAACCTACTCATCTTTGGACATTAAGAGGGAATTTAATATGGCCAATGCCTACACCTCTTTGGAATGTGGGATGAAATGGGAACATCCCATGCAAACCCACACAGACACGGGAAAATGTGTAAGCTTCACACTGTCACTCCACACTGGACTCGAACCCAGGTTCCTGGCGCTGTGAGGCAGCAGTGCTAGCCACTGGGCCACTGTGCCAACTTCATTCTTCTCCACGGACAGCTAAGAGGGAAGACTGGACAGTTTAACATCTTATCTGAAAAACAGCACTCCCAGCAAAGCAGCACTCCCTCATTTATGCACTGGCTGTGTCAGCTTTTGTGTTCAAGTCTGTGAAGTGGGACTAACTGTTCATTTTGGTGCAGAAGCGAGTGTGTGCCATCAATGAGTTACAGTAGACAGTTACTTATAACAGTTCAATCACTGAACTGTTATCATGAACACACATTAGAGCTCCCGTCAACACTGGTCTTAAGCACATCCAGTTTTGAAGTTGATAAAACTCTGCTGCACGTTGAAAGAACATTGAATGAACCATCTTTCAGCTCAGCTATCCTTCAATCTGAGGTTTATAATTTCAGATCACGCTCAAGTTAGGCTAGTTACAAGGCTTTGAATGTCCAAGAGAGATTTTGTTAGAACCTGATGTGGGATAAATGAGTTTGATCAATTCCTGGTTTAGATATCTGAGTGAGAATGGAATCATCATAATGCAGAGAGCTTTGTACAGTGGGAAAGGCGTGGGGATGTGGGACAGTGCGTGTGCGGGCGTGTTTATCATTATTATATAAGGGCATCCTTAATCATCTTGAAATTTTGGCAGGCATGTTTGGATTCTACGTGCTTGTTGTTTGGGGAAAACAATATGGACCATTTACTATCACAAATGAGTTCGTTTTGATTGAGTGCAGCCCATTCTGTTTCTCAAGGAATTCAATTTCCCTCTGTCAGAAGCTGCTAAATCCACTGGGTCTGTCTAATTGAAATTATTGCTTTTAATTACATTTCTTGACATGTTCTGCCGTTTTTAATTTGCTAAAATCAGTGACAGCATTGCAAATTCATGCCCATATTATTCTTTCCCATTATCTCACCTCTTCTACAGTGACACTGACTCCACAGTGGGGTAAGGTTCCACCTGAGGCATCTTTCCAAGTCTCTAACCTTTACGTGTGAACATTCACAATCTGTACTGGTGGATCATTC
Source organism: Sphyrna mokarran (assembly GCA_024679065.1). Taxonomy (NCBI): domain Eukaryota; kingdom Metazoa; phylum Chordata; class Chondrichthyes; order Carcharhiniformes; family Carcharhinidae; genus Sphyrna; species Sphyrna mokarran. The sequence goes on from JAGIQG010000018.1 coordinate 8,335,978, forward strand.
AATCAAATGGACATCACAGCCTATCCATATTCAATTATCACTCACACAAACACACACACACAAACTCATTCACACACAAATGCACACACACTGACACTCACACAAGCATACATACACACATGCACCCAAAGACATATACACACATATATATACATGCACATACACACACTTAAAAATGTGCATTTGCACATACACACAGGCATGTTTATACACACATACACAAATATGCACAGACACATGCATATACAGACACATGCATATGCATACATACATATACATAGATGCTCACATAAACACATATATACAGACACACATCTACATACGTACACATACATACACGGATGCATACTGATATACAAACACGTACATGTGCGCACATACATATACATATGCACACCTCTACACATATACTTACATACACACATTTACACATAAACACACACACACATACACACATAGGTAACACACACATGTGACAGGTAAGCTAACAAAATACACTGGGTTGGATAGGCTGGGTCAAAAATCCTGGAGCTCCCCCTCAACAGCACTGTGGCTATATCAACACCACATGGCAGTGGTTCAAAAAGGCACATTCTCAAGGGGCAAATAGGGACGGGCGATAAAGTGTTCAAGGCAATTAAACACTTTGAGCCTGCTCCGTCATTCAATCAAATCATGGCTGATCTCTTCCTGGTTTCAAATCCACCTCCCCACTTGTTCCCCATATCCCTTTATTCCATTGTAAAATTAAAAATCACCTTCTCAAAACCATTTAATGATTCAGACTCCACCACGCTATGGGGCAGCGAGTTCCACAAATTCACCACACTCTGTGAGAAGTAGTTCCTCTTCACCTCTCTGTTAAATCCAGTACCTCTCAAGCTATACCTGTGACCTCTAGTTCTAGTTAGTATGCAGACAGAGATAATACTGGAATCAATGTTTGTTGCATTAACTCGTAAAATAAAGTATATTTATTAGTCAGAAGTAGGCTTATATTAACACTGCAATGAAGTTACTGTGAAAATCCCCTAGTCGCCACACTATGGCGCCTAGTCGCTACACTCTGGGAGAATTTAGTGTGGCCAATGCACCTAAACCAACACATCTTTCAGACTGTAGGGGGAAACCAGAGCACCCATGCAGACACAGGGAGAATGTGCAAACTTCACACAGCAAGTGACGCCAAGCTGGGGATCATATCCAGTTCCCTAGTGATGTGAGGCAGCAGTGCTAACCATTGTGCCACTGTGCTGCCCCTGATTCCAGGAGCAGAGCTGGAAGGTAAAGGGCTTTGGCTGAATCATACAGAGCCATGTCGAATCAGTATGTAATGCGTCCTGTCATCGGGATGTTTTCCAGACAGTGGGATCAGATGCAGAGAGGCTGTCCAACCTCCATCATTAAAAGTCATGTTAGGGTCCATTTAATGGTGTGTTGTTATTTTGCTGATGTGGATTGACCCACCACGCTGCAAGAGGAGAACCCCATCAGCCAGCAATACAGCGACCTCCCAGTGGCGACCTAACGGAGTTAAAGATTTATAAGGTGGAGGGCCTCCAGCATGGCAGGAGCCAGGCCTCCTGATTTCTTGGAGACATTCCCCCTTTATCACTCTGCCCTCTTTTAGCCTTACCCCAGATCTCCAACCTACCTCAGTGGTAACCACCAATCTTCTAATCCAAGTTGGAGGCACAGTCTGTGAATTGCAGGATGACACGGTGGTTAGCATTGCTGTTTCACAAGACCAGGGACCCCGGTTCAATTCCAGCCTCTGGAGATTGTCTATGTGGAGTTTGCATATTCTCCCTATGTCTGCATGGGCTTCCCCCTGCAGGTTAGGTAGACTGGCCATGTTAAATTGTCCCTTAGTGTTCCAAAATGTGTAGGTTAGGTGGATTGGCCATGCTAAATTGCCCGTTAATGTCCAAAGATGTGCAATTTATGTGGATTGGCCATGTTAAATTGCCCCTTAGTGTCCAAAGATGTGCAGGTTAAGTGGATTGGCAGTGCTAAATTGCCTCACTGTCCCAACAGGTGCTGGTCATATGGATTAGGGAAATATGTGGATCTAGGACCTGGGTGGGATGCTTTTTTGGTGAGTTAATGCAAACTCGATGGGCTGAATGGCCTCTTCCTGCAGCATAGAGATTCTATGGTTCGATGGAGTCTGTGTTCTATGTTTGCAGCAACACACATTTCCACCCAACATCTGGATCTGCCAACTACCAGAACAACACAGGTTGACTTTTAAATTTTATTTTAGGGCCTTTAGGGTTGGAATATCACAGTGAAGACCATTCAAAAGTCAGCAGGACTAGAAAATCCTGCTGGCATAAAATCTTCCCATTGATTTTTCTTGTGCGTTAGAAAGAGCTCGTTTGGGCCTTTTTTGTTCCAGGCTTTTCTCCATTGCTGATGCTTCATTGCTATGGCCTGCTTCCCAGCCTTATTCCTGCCTGTCAAACATGTAATGGATTTGGCCGGTTCACCTGGATCAGCAAGAAAACGTATACTGCGCTAAAATTCCGGGCTTGGGTCATTGTCTGTGCGGAGTCTGCACATTCTCCCCATGTCTGCATGGGTTTCCTCCGGGTGCTCTGGTTTCCTCCCACAGTCTGAATGATGTGCTGGTTGGGTGTATTGACTGTGCTAAATTTTCCCTCAATGAACCCAAACATGGGGAGAATGTGCAAACTCCATACAAAGAGTCACCCAAGTCTAGAATTGAACCCAAGTCCCCGGCGCTTTGAGGCAGCAGTGCTAACCACTGTGCCACTGAGCCTCCCGAATCTCTGCATTCCTCCAATTCTGCTGAGTTGCACATCCCTGCTTTGAATCATTCCATCATTGGAAGCCATGCCTTCAGCTACCTGGGCACTATGCTCTGAAACCCCTTCCTTAACACTCACTCTTCCAATTTCTACTTCCTGTTTTATTCTAATTGTTTGACCAACCTTTTGCCCTTCTATCCTAATAACTTGCAAAGGACTGGCTAGACATAGAACAAAAGGCAACAAAATTTGACCAACAGTCTTACGTGATTAATCCGACATAAAGCATAGCTGATAAACCCACCTTCATTAATATTCATCGCTGTTTCTGCAAGCAGGTAAATATTCACTTTCCTTTGAGCTGATTTGTTACTCAGAAAGTTCTAATTTGTAATTTTCACTTTTAGCTTTGTTTAATGGCCGTAGAAAGAATATTGCTACAGGGACTGAAAGAACCAACCATTCACAATAACAATTGTGAGCTTTGGGCATTGTGACAATTTTGTTAGCTGTTACAAAGATGATACATGTGGGAAAATACGGAGCAGCAAAATAGTTCATGCAATGGAACAGTTAATTTTGATTTATTATTGTCACATGTATAAGCATACAGTGAAAAGTATTGTTTCTTGCACACTATACAAAGTATACCATACATAGAGAAGAAAAGGAGAGAGTGCAGAATGTAGTGTTACAGTCATAGTTAGGGTGGTAGAGAAAGATCAATTTAGTGCGAGGTATGTCCCTTCAAATTCTGATGGCAGTAGGAAGAAAGCGTTCTTGAGTTGGTTGGCATGTGACCTCAGACATCTGTATCATTTTCCAGATGGAAGAAGGTGGAAGTGAGCATGTCTGAGGTGCGTGGGGTCCTTGATTATGCTGCTGCTTTTCCGAGGTAGCAGGAAGTGTAGACAGTGTCAATGGATGGATGGCTGGTTTGTGTGATGGACTGGGCTTCATTCACAACCCTTTGTGATTTCTTGTGATCTTGGACAGAGCAAGACCCATACCAAGCTGTGATATAACCAGAAAGAAAGTTTTCTATGGTACCAATGTAAAAGAGGGTGAAAGTCCGAGCAGACAAGCCAAATTTCCTTAGCCTCCTGAGAAAGTGAAGGCATTGGTAGGCTTTCTTAACTACAGTGGGGGCATGTACCAGGTCAGATTGACTCTGACAGTCAGCCCGAATTGTCCCTGATCACATGGGGAAATTACATGAAAGCAGTATGATTGGACGGGGTAAGGCTTGTGGTTTGGGGAATTTAGTCCTTTAGAAGCCAATTCTAGAGCCCTACCTTAAATAGTCCCAAAGATACCGACATTAGCATCTAATCCTTCCCACTGCAGGGAAAACAAATTAGCCAGGGAGCAAACAAAATATGTAGAATTGCTTATATAAAGATGAATGGATTGCTTTAATAAAATGCTGTTTCTGTTTGTGGGCAGTTTGAAGCTTTGTGTCCTGAGGGCCTATGTCCTGGTTGGAATGTGACTCTGAAGGGTGAGCCAACTGCAGAAGCCAAAAGGTAATTAAAGAGTGTGCATCCTACCACCATCACCATTGATTCAATGGCTTAGCCCCACAATGCTTACCTTATCATCACAACTAGTCCATATCTTTACAGAGTCGGTCTCTTCCATTCACTCAGTGGTAAAAATTAAAAATATTTCTGCAGATAAACTGGGGTTTACACTTCTGACCTCCCTCAGTAGCCAATTCTGGAAGGTGTGTGTGTAGATATAGGGGAAAATTAGACTAAACACTCCTCCAAGTTCAAAATGGGAACCCACATTTGAGCCACACACATCTCATCTCTTGGTCTTCCCTCTGTTGCTTCCTGTCTGTTTTCCCATTCTCTTCTTCACCCATTGACACAAGGGAGAAACAGAGAACCAAGGATGTCTTACAACCATATTGCAACCACCAGCCAGAGAGAAAGGGGCACTGGGCATCACAGGAGACCCTGAAGATGGAGATCTTCCAACTATTCAGTGACAGAATTAAATACCTACAGTGACATGATGTCAGCTGTGAGCCTAATATGATTTTGTGCATAATCATTACTTAAAACATTCTTACCTTGACCAATTTAATTCATGTCTTTAATTTCCCACAGGCGATTGAAGTGGGAATATGTTTTGTTCCACGTGTGATTCTTTCAATACCACTGTGAAGCTTTTATTAAAACAATTTAACAATATCGCTTAACTATAACAAAAAGAATTGACGTAACTTTAGCAATTGAAACACTTACACATGACAATTCTTAACTGCTAGATATCTCTATTAGTGAATAATAGCTCCGATTGTGGGTCATTCGGGTGAGGTATTAGAGTTGAATGCCGGCTCCAATAGGGAGGGGTGCATGTTGTGGGCAGGGACGGGGGTCTAGGGCCCTGTCACCTCCATCGTGAGCTGGGGGGGTGAAGTTTTATGAATTCTTGATCAGAGCTTTGTTTAAAGATGGCACTCTGATCTCTGTGCAGCCGGGATTGGTGGGCATGTTGCCGTACCGTCCCCCCTCTCAATATGATAGTGTGAAACACACTGCCTTGATTTAGCATTGGCCGAGCATGGTAAGATCTGGAGAGAAAAAGAAACACCAGTTTCTCTGGAGAGAAACTCGTCAGTTTTCTCATTGGAAATAGAATCTATTTTTTGGTAAAAGTTTGGGGGCTGTGATGGATGCCACCCTAGTGTTGATAAGTGTTCCAGCTGCAATGTACAAATGGATTGCAGGAGTCTGTCTGTCTCAAACATATGCAGCGTGATATCCTGGCCTGTGCAATGTTGCATGTTGATAGAGTGGAAGCCATTGCTCTGCACACCCAAGTGAACCCAGGCATCTTGTTTGCCACATGCAAGCAGTCGAAGGTGCCCTGCAACTGTAAGAAGCCAACCCTGAAAACCCAGTTCACTCTGACTGGCATCACTAATGCAAAGTTGGTATAATTGCTCCCCCTATCCCCCACGCTAAATGAGCTACCGTGTCTGAAGCATTGGTGAACAGCTGACTGTGAGAGGCTGCTACAAGCTCTCATTGCGCCCTGGGACGAGCTCGTGACTTGGTCACTGAAAGCAGAGATGATTCTGAAGGCAGATATGGCCACCAGGTGAGTGAGCAGCTGGCATTGCTCAACAGACGACAAATGTCTGCCAAGTGTTGATTTGAGAACCTCCAACACTAAAATTGGAACATGTCAAGGAATCTGACCCTCTGTCTCTGTACCCCGCGCTGTGGGTAATGCTTCCTTCAAACTGCACCTAATCATTGAGCTAATACAGCATAGAAGGTGGCTATTAGTGCCAGGGACCCAGACTTGATTCTAGCTTTGTGTAGTGTTTGTACCTTTTCCCTGTGTCTGCGCGGGTTCCCTCTGGATGCTCCTGTTTTCTCCCACAGTCCAAAACATGTGCAGGTTAGGTGGATTGGCCATGTTAAATTGACCTTAGTGTCCACAAGTGTGTATGCTAGGGGAATTGGTCATGGTAAATATGGGGATTATGGATATAGAGCGCGGTGATGGTGGTGGGCCTGGGTAAGTGCTCTTTCAGGGAGTTGGTGCAGATTCAATAAGGCCAAATGGCTTCCGTTTGCACTGTAGGGATTCTATATTGGCTCCCTGTTGAGTAACAAGTTGGTCCCACTCCCCTGCTCAATCCCCAAAGTGCTGCAAGTTTATTTTGACCAACTTTCTTTTGAAATCATTGGTGATAACGCTAACTCTCACAGGTATCAGGTTGCAGGTTTTTGTAAAACATCTTCTTCTCATTCCCCATTTATCTCTTGTCCAAAACCCCTTAACCCTGTGTCTTCTCATTCTTGCACCATCAGACAGTGCAAGTAGCTTAAATTTGTCTCCCTTTTCCAAATGTGTTAAGTCCTTCTACACTTTGATCAAATCTACTCTCGGTCTCCTTTGCTCCGAGTTGAACAAGCCTCCTGAGTTTCTCTAACCTAAGAGATAGGTTAAGTTCCATAAGTGTTCTGTACACACTGGGACATTCCAAACCAGCTTACATTGTTTTCACTGGCAAGTTGTGAGGAACGTGTGTATCTACAGTTAAACCCACTGTTAATATCGCCGAAATTGAAAGCACCATTTTGCACAGCACGGTTCAGTGTGGCAGCCAATCTGTTAGAGCCACCATACTCAAACACTGGGTGCAATCTTATACTGCATTCCCCCCCACACATCCCCCCCGCTTCACCCCCAAGCGAATTCTGAGATGGGGGGCTAGGTGGAGGGGTGGGGGGAGGTAGCGTATAATTAAATGGATAAGATACCCCTCAGAAACCCATCCAAACCCAGACACACTTTCATATTTGGGCAGGTTGGACCCAAGGTAATGGAAAATCTACCGCTTCACCATTTTATAGCCATTTACGGACCTTATCCCCACCCAGCCTCAATTTTTTGATTGGCGAACTAGTTGTGGGTAAAGGGGAAAGCAGCCTTTAGACTTTTCCCCCATTTCGGGTGAGATACTTTCTGAAGGTCTCCTTATGGTTGAGGCACCCCGTCCTCTCCCACTCCGCCAAAAGATATTGATGCTGTGGGACATTCTCACCCATTCCAGTCCTATCCTACCTCCTGCACTTTTCCCAACATTGCATTTGCCATTCTCCCAGCTCCTCCACCCCTATCATCACCAACCAGCCCCCCTCCCCCCACTCCATCTCCCCTCCACCCCTTCTCCCAACACCAGGATTTAACTTTCCAACAGTCCTAGAACTTAGTCCCAGGCAGCACTGTACCTGGCCAGAGTTGTTGACCAATTTGATTGGCCAATAGTTCTTATGGGTGAAACCTTCTTCCAAGCATGGACCCAAAACCCACCCACTGTTGACCAATGCTCAAGTGAGTGTTAAATGGATTTGGGAAGCTGAGCATCGCTGGCTGTGTGTTAGCCATCTCGAGATGGCAATTGCACACTATCCTTAAAATTCTACCCGCTGTTAACATGCGGGCTTTAAATGCCACACCCAAGCCCATTCACTTCTGCACGTTAGAATCCATCTTACTGTCTTTAGCCCATGTTACAGACCCTGACCACCAATTCCAGCACCATCCTTAACCACTGTAAAAAGCTGATGCAGCCTATTGCAATCTGTCCGTGACTCTGATACGGACCTCCCGCCAACATCTAGTCCAGCTCAGCTCATTAGCTGCAGAAACTCTCACCCTCACCTTCGTTATTTGTAGACTTGACTATTCCATTTCTCTCCTGGCTGACTTCCCAAAACCTAAGTTCACTCAAACTATTCTTGTCCATAAGTGTGCTCACATCATATCTCATTCACCCATCACCCCCTGAGCTTGCTCTCCTGCAGAGGCTCCTTGACCAGCAATGCCTCCATTTTAAAATTCCCATCCCTTTTTGAAACTGTTCACTTCTTATCTGAGATTGTGATTTAGGCTAAATTAACCCTTAGTGTCCTGAGATGTGTAGGTTGGCAGAGTAAATACATGGGGTTATGGGACAGGGTTTGTGTAACTTGCTCTGTTTGAGAGTTGGTGCAAACTTGATGGGCCAAATGAACTCCTTCTGTACTGTGTGGATTCTAGTTGGAGTTTTACCACCATGCCTGCCCCAGAATCATTTGGCCTTGGGTGGGATTTTACAAGTCTTGGGTGAGCGAGATTGTAAAATGCCGGCCTATGATTCTACGATCTTTATAAACTCTTAAATCCTCCAAGAACCCTGAACTTCTCCAATTCTGCCCACTTTCACATCTCCAGTTTTATCTTACCACTATTGGTAACCGTGCCTTCTGCAGGCTCTTAGTTTTGGAATTCCCTCCCTCAACCTCTTCTCCACCTCTATCTCTCTTACTCCACCTTCCTTTAAGGAGATCTCTATCTGCATCTTGTCCTAATTTCTTCTAATCAGGCTGGGTGCCAAATTTAAGCAATGCCAGTATGAAGCACTTCGGAACAAGGAAGGCACTGAAATGAATGCAAGTTCTTTTACAGACATTCGTAAGAGCTGCCTTGGTTTGGTGTAAAGGATCTGTTAACATGGTGGTTTGGATTAAAGGAGACTTTTAGTACCAACACTTTCATAATACATTGGTGCACCTGTCACTGAAGTGAAGATTGCATTTGTGCTATGTTACCAAACCAGCATCTATCTCATTGTCTCCCTTTCGAGCTCATCTCTTTCTCTCTGTCTGATCTCATTCTCCTTCTTTCCTCTGTCTGTTGTTATCTTTCTCCCTTCGGCCTTTCCATCTGTCTGTTCTCACTCCATTAAGAACGTTACGCAGTGTTGTTAAATGATGAAAATTGACACCGCAGCATGAACTCAAAGTCAACAATCTTTACGTTTTGGCAAATTCATTAAATTTGCCATGACAGGGGACTTTGCAAATGGAAATGTATCGCTGCAAAAGTGTGAATGCAAAGACAAGGATTGCACGTGAAATGCATGAATTGCGGTGCAGTTAAAATAATGCAGTCACATATTGACATCACGTGCTGAAGCTATTCTTCAACATCTAGCGAGATTTGGAGAAAGAGCCGCGATTCAGGATTTTTTTTAGCTATCTGTAATGTTGTCCAAAAGGAGCATTATCTAAGACCGCGGGCTGAGATTGCCCAACTCCACGCTTCGAAGCTGAGGTATTTAAAAAAAACACACACACGCAGAAATTGCTGAGAACACTCAGCATGTCAGGTGGTGCCTGCGGAGACAGAAAGAAAGTTAAGGTTTCAGATCGATGATCTTTCATCCAAATGGAAGTATCTACAGTGGAAGACACAGCACCAGGCAGTGAAATAAATCCGCCACTGAGAGACTGAGTACCCCATACTTAAATGTTACGGATAATTGATTTTCTGAACACTCTTATCCTGCGTGTATTCTTGAATGCAATGATGATCTGGAGAGGAATTTGAGGTGCGTTTTAACGTGAACATTTCATTGCGTAATAGGATGACGTCACTAAAAACAGCAGCAATGGTATAGAAACTAGAAGTAGGAGTAGGCCATTCGGCCCTTCATTTTGATCATGACTGGTCATCGAATTCAATATCCTGACCACCCCCTCCCACCTTTCTCCCTATATCCCTTCATCCCTTTAACCTGGAAAGCTATATCTCATTTCTTCTTGGAATCAGACGATGTTTTGAACACAACTACTTGCTGTGGTACTGAATTCCACACATTCATCACCCTCTGGGTGAAGAAATTTCTTTTCACAGTTCTAAAAGGTTTACCCCTTATCCTCAGAGGGGTCACAGGACATGATATTACTGGTCTTTCCCACCACACTCCCGCTACAGGGACGTTGGAGAATTTGGTGATCAGCCAAATACCCCTTCACTGCAGGGAAAATCCCACTGCCGTGAACAGTGGTAAGATTCCAGTCCTAGATTCATAGAGATAGATAGCACAGAAAAAGCCTCTTTGGTACATCATGCCTGTGTCGGTCAAAGACAAACCACCTAACTATTCAAATCCCATTTTCTAGCACTTGATGAAAGGTCTTTGGCCTGAGCATTGGGCTGGATGAGATGGGGAGGGGGTGGGGTGGGTGGTGAGATCAGAGAATCCAGTAGAATGAGTTTTCCTCAGTTGCTGCTGAGCTTAATGGTAAGATTTGATTACCCTTTTCGTCCTGTTTCCTGGCTGTCAGGCTGCTAGGCTTTCAGTACCAGACTGAGGGAGAGGCAGAAGGGTTGGCGGTGGGAGGTAGGCGATGGAAAGGAGCAAAGAAGATCAAGATTCGATTGGATTCCCCATGGCAATGCATTGAGCAATGAGACTCAACCTGTCTGGTTGGAATTTAAGCAAAAAGCTTTGCAGTTAACTGTTCTCTGGTACATTCTCCATGACAATGCCTCTAACAATCAAAGTCCACTTGCCAATCAATTAGCACACTCTTCTCATGCAGTTTAAATTGTTGTTCTTAGTGGGATTTGATATTCTTGAGATCCTGACCTTATTAGTGCAGTTAACAGAGTGGAAAATTATGTCTCACAAATTTGATTGAGTTTTTTGAAGGGGTAACCAAGAAAGTAGATGAGGGCAGTGCAGCTGATGTTGTCTACGTGGGCTTCAGCAAGGCCTTTGACAAGGATACCGCATGGTAGGTTGTTGCATAACGTTAAATCTCAGGGGATTCACGATGAGGATTCTAAATGGATCCAAAAGATGGTTGTAGAGGGTTGTTTTTCAAACTGGAGGCCTGTGACCAGTGGTGTGCCTCAGGGATCAGTGCTGGGTCCACAATCATTTGTCATTTATATTAATGATTTGGATAAAAATATAGGATGCATGGTTAATAAGTTTGCAGCAAGATTGGTGGCATAGTGGACAGTGAAGAAAATTATCTCCAATTGGAATGGAAGCATGATCAATTGGGCCAGTGGGCTGACAAATGGCAGATGGAGTTTAATTTAGACAAATGCGAGATGATGCATTTTGGTAGATTGAACCAGGGCAGAGCTTACTCAGTTAATGGTAGGGCATTGGGGAGATTACAGAACAAAGAGATCTCGAGGTACATGTTCATAACTCCTTGAAAGTGGAGTCACAAGTGGACAGAGTGGTGAAGATGGCATTCGGCATGCTTGGTTTCATCAATCAGAACATTGAATACAGGAGTTGTACAAGACATTGGTAAGGCCACACAATTGGAGTATTGTGTGTAATTCTATTATAGAAAGGATATGATTAAATTAGAAAGAATGCAGAAAAGATTTACTAGGATGCATGGGTAAAATGGGTACAGAGAGATATGGGCCAAATGAGGGCAATTGGATTAGTTTAGGGGTTTTAAAAAAGAAAGGAACAGAATGGACAAGTTGGGCTGAAGGGCCTGTTTCCATGCGTAAACCTCTATGACCCTAACTGCAAAGCTTTTGCTTAAAATCAAAGTTGGGCATGATGTGATCCAGAGCCGCCTCCGCGCCGGTTCCCCTTTTACCAAGGCCCGAAAATATCCATGATCGGGACTGCACCCGAAATGCAAATTTGCATGCATTTAAATTGATTTAATGGGCTATATGCCCAACTTGACCAGCACTTCCCCTTTTACCATTACTTCACCCATCTGAAATCGGCACAAAACAGAAATGCTCCACAAATGTCTGATTCGGGGCGCTCCAGTTAGTGAGAAGTTACGTGACAAGCATTTGATAGTTTTCTGCTTGAGATCGGTGGGGGAGGTTGGGTGGGGGAAAGGGGGAAGGGTTGTGATGGGGGTGGAATCTGCTGGCACTCTGCCTGAGATCAGTGAAGGGGAAAGGGGGGGCAAGGGGTTATGATCGGGCTAGGTGTCGGAGGGTTGGGGGGGATAAGGGGGTCAGTAATGTTCTGGGGGTGGGGCAATGTGTGTGGGGGCCAGGCGGAGGTATTATACAGCCCGGAAGCGATGTAGCAGGGGAGGCGCGTTCTATCATTTTCTTTCTGTGTGTGCGCAGTTGGTAGTGCCAATTGGAGCTGCAGGTTAACCCTCACCCACAGGTTTGTGAACATGATTCAGAATTGCAGATATTCCGTCAGGCAGAGTGTATGTGGGGATGCCTGAGAATGGATCTAAATGTTGGATCTGAAACACTCTGAAAAGAGTGTTTCAGATCTGATCTTTTCAGATGTTGGATCTGAAATCCTTGTCAAGCCTGCCCAGCACTTAGAATCAAAATGGCAAAATAGGGCCCATTGAGTTTAGGCGTAGGCTTAGAGATAATTAAACAGACAACACCGAAAATCCTGGGAAGAGTAGACCTTTTAAGGATTATACAAATCTATGTGAATAAATTTCCTTCACACTTGGAAATTAGTGTCATCTGTATTTTTCTCTGAGATAATATATGAAATATACACCAGACAATGTAGGGTAATACGAGACAGTTTGACACCATTGTGGTAATTACATACAAACTTACCAATTAAGAGTAGGCCACTCGGCCCTTTGAGCCTGCTGTGCCATTCAATAAGATCACGGCTGATCTGATTGTGGCCTCAACTCCACTCTCCACCTACTCCCAATAGCTATTGAGTCTCTTGTTAGTCAAGAATCTGTCCAACTCTGCCTTACAAATATTCAATGACTCTGCCCCCACCACTCTCTGCAGAAGAGACTTCCAAAGACTTATGACCCTCTTAAAGAAAAAGAAATTTCCTTAGCTCCATCTTAAATGGGAGATGCCTTCTTTTCTAAACCATGTCCATTTGTTTTCCATCTTAAATATGAGATCCCTAATTTTAAAACAGTGTTCTCTATTGAGAAACATTCTTTCACCATCCATCCTGTCAATCTCCTCACGATCTTATGTTTCAATGGAATTATTGAATCCCTACAATGCAGAATGAGGCCATTGAGCCCATCACCCCTGCACTGGGCTCACTCAGGTCCTATCCCTGATGTATTTTACCTTGTTAAGCCCCCGACACTTAGGGGCAATTTAGCATGGCCAATCAACCTAACCCACATATCTTTGAAGTTTGGGAGAAAACCGGAGCACCCAGAGGAACCTCACGTCGACACGAAGAGAATGTGTAAATTTCACACAGACCTGTGGATAGAATTAAACCCTGGTCCCTGGCATTGTGAAGCAGCAGCGCTAACCACTGTGCCACTGTGCTGCCCTAAAATCACCTCTCAATCTTCTAAACTCCAATGGATACAGGGCCAACCAGTCCAACTGTTTGTTTCGTAAAGTTTAGGAAAGAATTCATGCTACACAAGCACCAGCAATGATTATCTTCAACAAGAGAGATTCCTAACATCTCCCCTTGATATTCAATGGTATTACCATTGCTTGACTCGTCCACTTTCAACATCCTGCAGGGAGGTTATCACAGACCAGAAATGAAACTTGAACTTGGATTGCCAACCCTCCAGGACTGGCCTGGAGTCTCCAGGGTTTAAAGATTAATCTCCAGATCACTGCAACCCTAGAGAAAAAAAAACATTGAGATATTTAAAAAAATATTATTTTTCATCATAATCTTTACATGTTCTCCCTCAGCAGACATGAAAATACTAAAAATGAGGAAAAACAAGTTGGTTTGACTGACAGCCAAGTATCATCCCATTGGGTAGTAAATATTTTGCTTTCAAATGGTGTTGGGAGGCAAGGGTGGATGTGTCGGTGAACAATGGCTGGAGCATGGGACAAGACAAGTGATAGAACCTCCAGAAATATACTTAATTCCAGTTAGCAATCAGAACTGTTCTAGCCATGTAAACACAGTGGCTGCAGGGCAGAGGATAGGAATTCTATGATGAGTAACTCACTTCCCGATTCCCCAAAGTGTGTCCACTACGTGCAAGGCACAAGTCGGGAGTGTGATGGAATACTCTCCACTTTGCCTGGATGGCTGCAGCTCCAATAACACTCAAGAAGCTCAATACCATCCAGGACTAGCAGCCTGTTTTATTGATATCCTATCCGCCAACTTTCCAACGTTCAGTCCCTCCATCATTGGTGGTCACTGGTAGCAGCGTGTAACATCTACAACTCATCAAGTCTTTTTCAACAGCACCTTCCAAACCCATGACAAACACCACCTAGGAGTTCAAGAGCGGCAAATGCTAATTTGTAGATGCGCCAAGTTTGGTGGCGTTTAAGAGGTTAGTTGATAAGTATATGGAAGAGAAGGGAATGGTTTAGTTTGGAGGGCATTGCTTTTTATATTGGTCGGCGCAACATCGAAGGCCGAAGGGCCTGTTCTGTGCTGTAATGTTCTATGTTCTATGTTCTAAATGTACGGGAACATGACCCCCTCCATGGTGGCACAATTGTTAGCACTCATAGTGCCAGGGGCCTGTGTTTAATTTCGGCCTTGTGTGACTGTATAGTGTTTGCACATTTTCCACTTTTCTGCACAGTTTCCTCCGGGTACTTAGAGGTTTCTCACCCTACAGTACAAAAATATGCAGGTTAAGTGGGTTGACCATGTTAACTCAATCTTTCGTGTCCGAAGATAAGTAGGTTAGGTGGATTGGCCATGCTAAATTGCCCCTAAGTTTCTCAGATGTGTAGGGTTAGATGGACCAAGTGGATTTTTTACATTTTAAATGTGCGGGGTTATGGGGATAGGGAGTTAGTGGGAAGTGATTCCCTAAGTTAACGGTTGCAGACATAGTTCATATAGATAGAACATTAACCTGAGTAAAATATGAAGGGGACTTGGCATGTGTGGAGCAAAACTCCAGCAAAATATCCTGAAGGAGTGGAAAGGAACTGAGAAGAGATCAAAACTTCTAAAAAAAAACAATAACAGAAATAACATGCGGCTGTCCGATTAGATTTGCTGAAACATTTCTCGCGAAATGAACACTAGGCTGTCTCTACAATGGGCAAGGAGATCCACGAGGCCAAAGTAGGTTCAAACCTATTCCATCAATTTATCAACACAATTTCCTAGAATAACTTACTCAGACTCTTGGGCACATGGATAAATTTTCTGACCAGGAATGAGTTTAAGTACGAGGAAGGGTCACAATCTCATGACCCCCCTCCCCCCCACCAAGGGATAAGTGTGGGTTGAGATGCTCATTCAAAAAAAATTCAATCAAATGTAAAGTGGAAAAAGACTACCTCGATGTAAGATCACAGAACTGAATCGTTAACTCTGTTTCTTTCCCTTCAGGTCCTGCCAGATCCAGCTAAGTATTTCCAACATTTTCAATTTTTGTTTTCGCATGTAGGAATTTTGCCTGGGGTTCTGGGAGAACTTCCACTTCTTCTCCAAATAACACTGCATAATGTTCGATACGCATCCGGAGGACAGGATCACAGTTTAACATCTCATCCAAGGGATAGCACCGTTGATAGTGCAGCACTCTCTCTGTACAATATGATCGGACAGTAAAAAGTCTCACTTCTTACTGTGTTTACCCCAGTCCAACGCCAGCATCTCCACATCATGACTACATGATAGGTCCAGCTCAAACGCAGAAATGTAGCCTGAAAACCACTAACCCAGAGATTATTTAATATATTCTCTTTGTTTGTAGGATGCAAACACCACTGTTTCTCTTTTTAATTCTTTCACAGAACAAGAGGCAACACTAACTAGGCATTTCTAATGTCAAACCATAATTGCCCTTGAGAAGGTTAGGATGAGCTGCCTCTTGGAGCCACTGCAGAGCGTGTAGTGTCAGTGCACCCATAGCTCTGTTAGTGGGAGGATTTCCAGGATTTTTACCTAGCAACAGTGAAGGTATGACGATGTATTTCCAAGACAGCATGGTGTGTGACTTGGTGTGTGACTGTCTGCTGCCCTTGTCTTTCAAAGTGGGAGAGATTGTGGGAGCCATTGTTGAAGGAGCCTTGGTGAGTTCTATACTGTATTTTGCAGATGGTACACACCGCTGCCAGTGTGTGTGACTGGTGAAGGTAGTGGATGATGAAGCTGGTAAATAGGGCTCAGTCAAACAGACTGTTGTAGTCTGGATGGTGTTGAACTTCCTGAGTGCCATAGGAGCTGCACCCATCAGGGCAAGTGGAGAATTCCATCAAACTCCTGGCTTGTGCCTCATAGATGGTGGGTAGGCTTTGCACAGTCAGGAGGTGAGTTGCTTGCTGTAGTATTCGTGGCCTCTAACTGGTCCTTGTAGCCACTGTGTTTATGTGGTTGGTCCAGTTCAGTTTCTAGTCAATGATGACCCCAAGATCGGTGGCAGTCCAGGATTAAGCAATGGCAAAGCCATTGAATGTCAAACAGAAATGGTTAGATTCTCTCTTGTTGGAGATGGTGATTGCCTTGCACTTGTGTGACGAGAATGTTACTTGCCAGTTGTCAGCCCAAGCCCGAATATTGTCCAGGTCTTGTTACATTTGAGCATGGACTGCTTCAGTATCTGAGGAATAGTGAATGATGCTGAGCATTGTGCAACCATCAGTGAACATCCCCACTTCTGACCTTGTAATGGGGGGAAATTCATTGATAAAAGATGGTTGGGCTTAGGACACTACCCTGAGGGACTCCTGCAGTGATGTCCTAGAGCTGAGATGATTGTTCTCCAACCACCACAGCTATCTTCCTTTGTGCCAGGCATGGCTCCAATCAGTGGAGGTTTACTCCCAATACCCGTTGACTCCAGTTTTGCTCTGGGCTCCTTGATGCTGCACTCATCCAGTCAAGCTGGTACATGAGCTGCGAATGTGTGTGTGTGTATGGTAAAGCAGTATCGTAATGCAACCAACAAAAAGCGTACAGTTTACAAATTAGAGCATTGTCCGTTATGTCAATGATGCTTTCAGTTTTAGATGTTTGCTTATTGGATGGCATGATCCAGTTACCCAGTGAGTGACTAAGAGCCACTCCTGCTATGCCGATGCCAATTTCAGCCTATAATTCTCGAGGTGTGAGGCATTACTGAGAAGATAACAACTTGTTCAATGCCTCTGGATTCATAGAATCATAGAATCCCCACAGTGAAGGAGAAGGCCATTCAGCCCATCAAGCCAGCACTATCCCACCTATGTCTTATTCTCGTAACCCCACACATTTATACTGCTAATCCCCTGGCACTATCGTTAATTTAGCACATCCAATCAACCTCAGGACTCTAAGGGGCAATTTTTAACATGGCCAATCACACCTTTGGAGTGTTGGAAGAAACTAGAGCACCCAGAGGAAACCCATGCAGATACGAGGAGAATGTGCAAACTCCACACCAACAGTGATCCAAGTCCGGGAATTGAACCCGGGTGCCTGGCGCTGTGAGGCAGCGATGCTAACCATTGTGCCACCATGCCAAATTCATAGAACTATCATAGAAACCCTACAGTGGAGAAAAAGCCCATTTGAGCCATTGAGTCTGCACTGACCACAATTCACCCACACCCCAGTCTCACATCCCTACATATTTTACCCACTAATCCCTCTAACCTATGCACCTTAGGACTCTAAGGAACAATTTTTAACACGGCCAATCAACCTAACCTGCACATGTTTGGACTGTGGGAGGAAACGGAGCACCCAGAGGAAACCCACGCAGACACGAGGAGATTGTGCAAACTCCACAGAGACAATGACCCAAGCTGGGAATCGAACCCAAATCCTTGGAGCTGTGAAGCAGCAATGTTAACCAGTGTGCCACCGTGCCAAATTGTATAAGCCATGCTTGTTTTCCCAATCGTTCTGTCATTGGATATTGGATCAGGTTTGCAGACGATGCCCCCCAGAGTTGAACAGCTCATCAATATTGGCAGCCAAGCCTTGCACATGAATAATAATGATCAGTCACCATGGAAACATGCAGCAGCAAGAGCAAGCGCAAAATGAGAATTGGCAAAGAAAAACAAGGAATTGGTCCTTAATGAAGGATTAACCAGGACTATCAAATGGAAATTGAAGTACAGAATCAAATGCAATCTAACTGTGTTTTCTCTTCTGATAGGTTTGAAATCAATTTTGTCTGCGACAGAAGTGAAGAAATAGCATTCCATTTTAACCCACGCTTTACCGAGCCTCAGCTTGTGTGTAATTCCTACCTGGCTAACAAGTGGGGTAAAGAGGAACGGGTCACATCATGTCCTCTTGAGGTAGAAGAACCATTCCAGGTAACCATCTAATGATACATTTTGCAAATTGCCACAATATTCTTTTCAGTGAAACCTTTGCAGCATCTTGCTCAAGGTAAGGCACCGCCTATATTATCCAAGCCTGAGGGAAAACATTCTTATAACATCTGAGATAATCCTGTTTGGCTCTGTCTAGTTATTTTAATTTATTCCTGGGATGTGGGCGTCACTAGCTGGGCCAGTATTTATTGCCCATCCCTTGAGGGCATTTAAGAATGAACCACTTTGCTGTGGCTCTGGAGTCACACTAAGGCCAGACTGGACAGATTTCCTTCCATAAAGGACTTTAGTGAACCCAATGAGTTTTTGCGGCAATCGTTTCACGCTCATCATTAGATATTTAATTCCAGATTATTATTAAATTTGAATTTCATCATCTGCCGAGGCATGATTCGAACCCATGTCTCCAGAGAGTTACTCCGAGTCTCTGGATTACTAGTCTAATGACAGTGCCACTACGCTACTGTCTCCCCTTGCTGGATTCCATTCCCCAATCCTCAGTTGCTCTCTAGGGTTTATCGAAATGGTGCACTAACCTCAGTCACCATGACTACATCTCACTTTTGTACAACAATGCACTATCATAAATCTATCAGTCTTAGCATTGATCCTCAATCTGTGTTGGATCCACTAAAGTAGTCAAAGAATTATTCTTAAATTATAGCATTCACACCAATCGGGTCAAGTAATGCAACCTGTAGTTGTAATTTTCTTGGCCTGCTCTCTTTCCCATCTTATTCTCTAACTCTCCTTTCCTTCCAATACAAATGCATTCTTTAACGTTGGCCTCAATTTTCAACATTGGCAAATATTGCATCAGAAAGTTACACCAGCTTACATCAGAGGGAACAGAAGAAAGGTTTGCATTTCAGTAGCACCTCTCTTGAACTCAGAATGTGTTTAGAGGAGGTTCCTCTTAGCTAGAAAATATGAGGGTCATAGTTCAGCCACTGGCCGTGACGGGAGTGGGGGAGACAGGGGAAGGGTGGTGGCAACACATTAAGACAGGGCTGTGATTATTTCTTCAGAGGAGGTCTGCAAACCCGATTAATAATAGGAAGAAATAGTGGGCGCAAAGACTAAAGGTGCGTAAGTTAGAGGGATTATCTAGGGTAAATGTGTGGGGTTCCAGGGAAAGGGCAAGGGAACAAATTCAGTTACTCTGTTAGAGATACAATGCAGACTTGATGGGCCAAATGGCCTCTTCTGCACTGTAGGGATTCTATGACCCCTGGTTCATTTTGATGCCATCAGAAAATCAACAGCAGCGATCACTTTGTGGAGCAATGGCACAAAAGGTGGCATAGTGGTTAGTACAGCTGCTTCACAGTGTCAGGGACCCAGGTTCGATTCCCAGCTTGGGTCACTGTCTGCATGTTCTCCCTGTGTCTGCGTGGGTTTTCTCCAGGTGCTCCAGTTTCCTCCCACAGTCCAAAGATGTGTGGGTTGGGTGGATTAACCATGCTAAATTGCCCCATAGTGTCAGAGGGACTGGTGAGGGCATGGGGTTATAGGGAAAGGGCCTGGGTGGGACTCGATGGGCTGAATTCTGCACTGTAAGGATTCTATGATTCTACTGTTCCTTCTCCTCACCCACGGGATGGAGACAAAAGCAGAAGGAATGAGATGGGACTGTAACCTTTTGGAGGAATGTATCAGACTTATTTCAGTGGCGGGAAAGGTGGGGGGAGAAATGGAAGAACAACTATGAATTCAGCGTTCGGGAAATTATCTCTTCAAATTTTCATTTCTGGTTGAGCCAGGCAGCTGGGGAAGCAGTTGTACATTGGCCTAATTTTCCCAACGTGGAAAAATTCTCAAGGAGTAAGGTGATCCCGTGGGATTAAACCTCACGGGTCCTGGGCAGGTCAATCATCGCAGCTTCTGAATAAAAAACCCACGCGCAGAACATTGACAAGGCATGAGTAATATAGGACGGGATTTTCCAGCTACGCTCGCCCCAAAATCAAAAAATCCCACCCAAGGTCAACGGAAGTTTGCGTGGTTTCCCCCCCCCCCCCCCCCCCCCCCCCCCCCCCCGCCACACACACACTGTGATTCCCGTGGCTGGCGGGGTGGGAAAATTTCTCCAAAAGGTGTCAAATGATGTACGGGTTAGGCCGATTGGCTATGCTAAAATTGCCCTTCGCTGTCCTGAGATGCATAGGTTAGAAGGATTAGCAGTAAAATATATAGGGATATGGGGGTAGGGCCTGGGTGGGATTGCGGTCAATGCAGACTTGATGGGCCGAATGGCCTCTTTCTGATTGTAGGGATTCTATGATTCTAAATGCACTTAAGGTGAGAGAGGGCAAAGTTCAAAGGAGATATGAGGGGGAAGTTTTTTATATAGAGAGCGGTAGGTGTCTGGAATGAGCTGCCAAGGGTTGTGGTGGAAGCAGATATGATAGAAGTATTTAAAGGGCTTTTAGAAAAGCACATGAATGTGCAAGGAATAGAGGGATATGAACCAAGGGCAGGCAGAAGGGGTTGCTTTAATTTGGTGTTATGTTCGGCACAACATGGTGGGCCGAAGGACCTGTTCCTGTTCTGTACTGATCTATGTTCTACATTCTAAATGCTAATTTAATCGATCTTTTTAATGAAATTTGTGCTATAGATTGAGGAAATTGAAAGCCAAGGCTTTACGTCTTTCCTTTGACCACTGCTGTATCAAAGCCTCACAACTATCTGCGCAGGCATGTTCTCTCATGCTTTCTGTCCCAAATCCCTGATGTTTAACTTGCATCAATGGATGGAATATTTCCCTCTTAGAATATTCTTGGGCATCAGGTGCTGATCTGGATTCCAGTCCCAATGGTCTCTCAGGTCTGCCCACCTGGCAGCCAGCCTCTAGAAATTTGATCCGATGAGGGACGGCGGGTAGAGTTCGCAGAGGAGGGACAACCGGATGGCGTGAGCTTGTGGTGGCACCACCAGTTAGGCTAGGAACCAGGATGGAGGCGGCCTCTGTGATGGTTAAACGAAAGTGTGACCACAGCTGCCAGGTCATGGTTGTGGCTTTGGGGGGGGGCTGGGGGGTGAGGAATACATCTTCACATGGTAATCTTCAACACTATCTCCAAGTACCTGAAGGCTGTGAAAGAAGTTTTCCTTGGCACCACCTAAACCCTCAACTCCCAACCTGCCGTTGGGAGGCTACTTTGAGACACCTTTAGGCCTACTCTCAGAGGCCTCAATACCAATTTTACCAACAATAAGTCAAAATTCCACCCACAGTACCTGCAGCTGTACTCTGCATGCTCCGTAGGAATGTCAGCTTTGACAAGCTGTGGAGATGGGTTTGACACATGGCCCCCTGACTCAGCAACTGGAGTACTCACAACTGAGACAAGCGGAAGCTAACAAAAATCTTTCAATGTTTTAGTTCTACAATAAAGTGATAATTAATGCCTGCATCATCCATCTATATGGATTACTGTCTTGTGTCTAGCATATATCAATCAAACTGTCAATATCTTATTTTGAATGCAACAGATTTCAAACAATTAATAAAGAAAAAGAAAGATAATCGTTGACAAGGAGCCTTCAGTTTTAAAGCATGCACAATGGCCCAATCAGCAATCTCAGCAATTCAGCTTTTCTTCCTTCAGTTCTCTGCCCGGACTCAGCTCTGACCCATGGCGCAATGGTGGCATGGTGACACAGTGGTTAGCGCTATTACCTCAGCAGCGCCAGGAACCGGGTTCGATTCCCGGCTTGGGTCACTGTCTGTGCGGACTTTGCACATTCTGTCCATATCTGAGTGAGTTTCCTCCAGGTGCTCTGGTTTCTAACGTACTGGTTAGTGGGCATTGATCCAAATGGGTGATGGACAGTGGTGACGAGGGGAATTTTGCAGTGACTTCACTGCAGTATGAATGAAAGTCTTGTGACTAATAAATAAACATTTATTGTTATTTCTTTATCATAAGGCTGACCAGGAATCATAGAATCCCTACAATGCAGAAGGAGACCACTTTGCCCATCAAGCCTGCACCAACAACAATCCTGTCCAGGCTCTACCTTTGTAATCCCACATAATCCCTTTGACACTAAGGGGCAATTCCATCCAACCCAGTTCCCTGCAACCCCAAGTTTTTATCCCTCTAATCCCCCTAACCTACACATATTGGGACAGTAAGGGGTAATTTAGCATGGCCAATCTACCTAACCTGCATACTTTCCCCGCTCTTACTACCTGTCGCTGGTGTGCGTTGGAAGTATTCACAAATTGGTATTCAGCCTGTTTAGAGGGTTGTAGAACACAGAGTCATATAGATATTTGACACAGAAACAGGGAACCAGGGCCCTTCAGCCCAACTTATCCATACCAACCGGATTTCCTAAACAGAACTAGTCCCATTTGCAATTAGTTTAACCTCATCAGCCATCAAGTCTCGGAATGGGCATTGAACCCAAAGCCCTCGGCTCAGAAGCAGTGACCTTGCCTATTGCGCCACAAGATCTCCTTCAGCAGTTTATATATAGATTAGATTACCTTCAATAATTACTTATTGAAATCTCTTGGCTTAAAGAAACAGCGCAGGTAAGCAGTCGAATATCACAACCATTGCTACAGACCGACCCATGAGCAATAACATGGATGATCCAACAGTTACAGAAATAAGACCCTCAATGATCATTGAAATTATAGGGCACATTTTTCTTTAAAGCATGGCCAAATTTTATAGAGTTAAAAGGCCAAATAGGAACTGAGTTGACTGCACTGCCAAATTCCTTGCGTTACTATGACGATGCAATCTCACCACAATGAAACATGTTACCATTCCTCACAAACAGAAATTGTTGGAAATGCAGATCAGGTCCATTAGCATCTGGAAGTGAGAGTTTCAAAGTGCGATTCTTACACAGAATTAGCATGGTTAACCAGAATAGTCACTAGATAGGATTAACGAATATCAGTGGTGATGGGGTGCTATTCATGAGGTTGATGCATTAATAATAAAGGTCAAGGGTTTAGATATTGTTCAGGTCTCCATCATTGCATATTTTGTTGAGATACAAGATCAGAAACCCCAAGGTATGTTATAAAGTTAGACTAGACCCAAACTATTTGCTATTTTGTCATTAATGTTAGGATAAAGTGTTTCACTGTGTGATTCTATTGACACATAAGGAAGCTTTTAGCAAAACAAATCTTATTTAACAATACAGTTTAACTATAGTGAATGAAATAGCTTATTTTTTTCAATTGAAATACTTAAACATGACAAGATATAATTCTTAGTTGTTAACCTATTTCTATGATTTCCAATTCAAGGAATATTCCTCTTGCAGACTTAAAACCTCTCTTCAAAAAATTAGTAAACCACACGGTCTTACATGAGTGTACTTGTTAATAGGCCAAGTGCCTTTTGAACACCTCTAGAAATAGAGAGAGAGACAGAGAGATAGGCCCAAAGAACAGCTTCCAGAAACAGAGAGAAATACAAAAGACACATTTTGTTTCTTTCAGAAGCAGGCAGAAACTCTGAATGCAAGCTTAATTCCACCCATTAGCACATGAATCTCTCAATCAACCTAATTAAACCCTTCTCTGAAACTCCAGAGGAAAAAGACAAATAAACAAAAATGCAATAACTCAGATTAAAGCAAACACATTCCTAACTAAAGTCAATCATTCCCTTGCATTCACAGGATATAAGCTGCCTGGTGCAGATAATTTGGCACCATGTAAACCAAAGCTGAATTTTAAATATATCCCGTCACAAGAAATATGATATGAATACGTTTCTTAAAGGCACAGAATCATCACAATATAGAACTAGTGAAACAAACATTTGGCCCACCTGGTTCATACCTGCCTGCTTCAGGTCCAATCCTAACTCTGAGCAGAGAAGAAATACCTGTGGAGAGTTAAACACATATCCCAAACCATTTTAAGTCCCAGAGCTTGTTTGCGTTTAGCAGTGCTTCATCATTTATGCCCGAGACTGATGCAGGCACTGAGATAAGTGCCTGAAGAGATCAATTTCACTATGGCAGAAATAATAAATGTGTAGAGTATAGGGCAAATGGTAGGATTCTTAGTAGTCTAGATGAACAGAGGGATCTTGGTGTGTATGTGCATAGATCCCTGAAAGTAGGCAGTCAGGTCGAGAAGGTTGTTAAGAAGGCATATGGAGTCTTGGCTTTTATTGGTAGAGGGATTGAATTTCGGAGCCGCAACGTCATGTTGCAACTGTACAAAACTCTAGTGCGGCCGCACTTGGAGTATTGTGTGCAGTTCTGGTCCCCACATTATAAGAAAGATGTGGAGGCATTGGAGAGGGTACAGAGGAGGTTTACCAGGATGTTGCCTGGTATGGAGGGCAGGTCTTATGAAGAGAGGCTGAGGGATTTGAGGTTGTTTTCGTTAGAAAGGAGGCGGCTAAGAGGGGACCTTATCGAAACATATAAGATGATTAGAGGTTTAGATAGGGTGGACAGTGATAGCCTTTTTCCTAGGATGGAGAAAGCTAGCACGAGGGGACACAGCTTTAAATTAAGGGGTGATAGTTATAGGACGGATATCAGAGGTAGGTTCTTTACCCAAAGGGTGGTTCGGGAGTGGAATGCCCTGCCTGCAGCAGTTGTAGATGCGCCAAGTTTGGTGGCGTTTAAGAGGTTAGTTGATAAGTATATGGAAGAGAAGGGAATGGTTTAGTTTGGAGGGGCGTTGCTTTTTACATTGGTCGGCGCAACATCGAAGGCCGAAGGGCCTGTTCTGTGCTGTAATGTTCTATGTTCTATGTTCTAAGGACTTAATGCAGACCCCAAGGGAGCATTTCAATATAATCACAAGAATCCTCAGGAAAGCTAAATGAGGATATTTACTTTGGCCTCAACCAGCACGTTATAATTCTAGTTGGTTCTGGATAAATCCTGAGTTAACTTTGAGCCATAGTATTAATGATGTTGTGTGTCTATACAGGTTGAATGTAAAGTGGGCCCACACGCACTCAACATCGACAGATGTCCCTTTTGCATATTTTGAGCTTGGTAAAAATGATGGAGGGCATGAGCATGCTGGGAAGTGACCACAACTCCCCCAGGCTGCCATATTAATGAGTCACATTCCCCCAGAGCCAGCTGGGTTAAAATCCGGCCTGCTGTCCATCAGATGAACTTGAGAAACTTCACACTTCGGACTTAATCAACGGTCAGTCATGAGGGTACATTATTTTAGAGCAAGGGGCAGAAGATTCAGAGAGGATTTGAGAAAACAAAATTTCACGCAGAGGTGGTGGGAATCAGGAATGCACTGCCTGGGAAGGTAGTAGATGCTGGAAACCTTACAATCTTTAAAAACGTACTTGGTTGAGCACTTGAAATATTAGAACATTCAAGGAAATGGGACAAGTGTAAGAAAATGGGATTAGCACGACTTCAGTGGTAGAGCCCTTTCTATGCTCTATAACATTTTTCCCTCAGCTTCCATGGTTCACCTGTTTAATTCTGTTTGTATGATAGGTTGACATCTATTCCGATGCAGAATATTTCCACGTTTTGCTTGACGGAACTGCGGTCTGTCAGTTCAAGCATCGCTTGGAGGAACTCAACTCCATCAACAAGCTGCAGGTGCTGGATGATGTCAACATTTGCTCTGTCGAATTCACCAAAAGGCCCTTCACCTAAGCATCCTGAAAAGACAAGACACCAGATGTCCACACGTCAAACTAAAGAGCTGTGGAAATTTGAATGTCAGACTGTACAGAATTCCTAAAAAAAAAACCTACTCTTGAAGCGTCAGTCTGAATGAAAATATGTATCTTAGCAAGATCGATAATGGATGTTCATGTATTCCGAAAGGTCAAAAACCTCCCGTGGCTCATGCATTGTTGACAGAATTCTTACACTTAAATTTGCAATCTGTTTCTCCTAGCACAACTAAAATATTCATTAATAAACAGGCTTTAAGAGAAAATTTGCTTCTGATTAGAGCAAAGGAACAATAATTATAAAAGATACTTATTACAATAACTAACCAGTTTATAAATTTGATTTCACATTGATTGTTGCACATTATTGAAAGACCATCAATTTCCTTCCCATGTAAGAAATTGGAAATTTTTGTTCATTAGATCTTAAGTTCAATTATCAACAGTACTTTAGTGCGTGTGGTATAAATTAGAATATAAAGGAACATTTTGAATTGAATTCTAACCTGACTAGAGACTTTGTTCATTCTTGCTATATGGGGCATCGCTAACAAAGACAGTATTTGTTGTCCACCCCCAGTTATCCAAAAGAAGGTATTGAATGTAATCTTCTTCCTGGAGCCTTGTGGAGTCAACATGATGAAAGTATTGCTATTGCTGAATAAGGACTATTAAGATAAGTGAAGGACTGATGATTATAGAATCATCTTAGGACCCCTACAGTGCCAAAGGAGGTCATTTGGTCCATCAAACCTGCACTGATGACAATCCCATCCAAGCCTTATCCCCCTAACTCAATGTATTTACCCTGCTAATCCTCCTGACACCAAGGGACAATTTAGCATTTGTCAATCAATCTAACCCATTCATCTTTGGACTGTGGGAGGAAACTGGAGCATCTGAGGGAAACCCACGCAGATGTGGAAAGAATGTGCAAAGACAGTCACCCAAAGCCAGAATGGAACCTGGGTCCCTGGCGCTGTGAGGCAGCAATGTTAAACACTGTGGCACCGTGCCGCCCAAGGGTAAAATTTTATGGTCCCACCCACTGAAGGAATCATTGCGAGTGGATGGGAAAATTTTGACAGACCACTTAAATGTCTGTTGAACTCAGACAGGAATTTCTAGTCCTGGGGCGACCGCGACTGGAAAACCCCACCTGGTGATTTGGAGGGGAACTTGCACGTGATGGTGTTCCCATCCTTTGTCCGTCTAAGTGACCGAGGCTATAAGTTTGTAAAGTGATGTCGAGGAAGGCTTGGGCGAGTTACTGCCGTGCATTTTGTGGATGGTACAGATTGATACCATAGTGTGCCAAGGCAGAGAGAGTGAATGAATTAAGTGCTGGATTGAGTGTTGAGCGGACTGTGGACAGAATTCTCCAATCTCATCCCAATGCAAGAGCAAATGGAGTAAGTGGCATTTAGCCAAAACTTCATTCACTGCGGTGGCACTGGAGAATCCCAGTTCCGGATCAGAGCGAAGGTTCTTGGGAATTTCCTATCTGTTGCATGCTGCCTTATCCAAGCAAGTGGAGAGCATTCCTTTCCTTCTTGACTTGTATCAGACTCGAATGCCCACCTCCCCTGAAGAAAGTGGTAATGAGCCTCAATGTCAGTGAAGGTTCTGGGGAGATGGTCAGATTCTCTCTTGTCGGACATTGCCAATGCCTGACGTAACTATTCTTTTTTCAATCCAACCTACATACTGTCCAGATCTCACTGCATGCAGACATGCACTGCTTCACCATCTAAGGAGCTGTATAGAACTGAATACTGTGGTAGATAAGATGGTTAAAAGGGCAGATTCCCCAATAGGGGAATGCATACTCCACAGGATGATCTGCCTTTATTAGCCGAGGCATAGAATATGGGAGCCCCTTTTTCTCAATTTTAACTCTCTCCCAACTATCTCCCCTCCTCCCCTTATATCCTCATCAATCATAGTTTACCCTCTGATTCCAGCTTCTCTGCCATTCACACCTTCACTTCTCACTGTGGACTGCCATTAGCAGCCTTTCCCCTTGTTTTTGTGGCTATGACTCATCTTTCATTCCCTAACCTTACAGTATAAATATTTCCCACTTTCTATACTTTTCAACTTTGACAAAGGGTCATCTGGATTTGAAACATCAGCTTGATTCCCTCCTTACAGCTGTGGCCAGACCTGCTGAAGATTTTCTAGCATTTTCTCTTTTGGTCTTGGATTCCAGCGTCAGCAGTAATTTGCTTTTATCCAGTATATAAAACACTTGTTAGGCCACAGCTAGAATATTGTCTGCTGTTCTGGTTGCCACACTATGGGAAGGATGTGATTGCAGTAGAGAGGGAGCAGAGGAGATTCACCAGGATGCTGCCTGGGCTGGAGCGTTTCCACTATGAAGAGACGCTGGATAGTCTGGGATTGTTTTGAAGGCTGAGGAGGCACCTGATTGAAGTGTACAAAATTATGAAGGGCATATATGTGTGTGTATATATATATATATATATTATGAGGGGTATATATGTATATATATATAAATACATATACAAATAAATATAAATATATAAATACATCTACATATACATTATGAGGGGTATATATGTATATATACAGATAGATAGGAATGTATGTATATATAGATAGATATATGTATATAATAGTACGTATAGATAGATAGATAGATAGATAGATAGATAGAAACCTTTCCCCTTAGTGGAGAGATCAAAACTGGGGGGGCATTGATTGAAGATAAGGAGCAGGAGATTTAGAGGGGATTTGAGGACAAACATTTTCACCCAGAGGATGGTGGCAATCTGGGACTCACTGCCTGAAAGAGGTGGAAATCATCACAACATTGAAGAGGCATTTAGATGAACACTTGAAGTACCATAACATACAAGGCTACAGACCAAGTGCTGGAAAATGGGATTCGAATAGTGAGGCGCTTGATGGCCAGTACAGACACGCTCGGTGTAAGGCCTTTGCTGTAAAGTTATTGATCTTATGATGGAGAGAAGGTCATTGATAAGTCAGCTGCCAATGCTTGGCCAAGGGAATTACCCAACTTTCCTCCTGCAGTGATGTCCTT
This sequence comes from Sphyrna mokarran, assembly GCA_024679065.1. Lineage (NCBI taxonomy): Eukaryota > Metazoa > Chordata > Chondrichthyes > Carcharhiniformes > Carcharhinidae > Sphyrna > Sphyrna mokarran. Next base: position 8,365,038 of record JAGIQG010000018.1, read on the forward strand.
GAACTGAAATGATTGGCTCCCAACAGCCTCAGCCATCTTCCCTGGTGCTGACTTTGGTTCTGTTTTCCCCCGATTCCCATTGGTTTCAGTTTTGCTAGGGCTTCTTGATGCCTCTCTGGGTGTAATGCTATTTTGACATAAAGGGCAGTGTAAGAATCTTGCCAGGGCCAGTCTGCCATCATCAACACCCTTTATTCACATAGTGAAAATGCACTGTACCTACGGTACACAACTCAAAGCCCAGAGACCTACACTTACCCAATAGGGGAATGCATACTCCACAGGGAGATCTGTCGACAATCCCTCCATGACCATCATAACATCCAGTCATTCTCACCCCACCTCTTTCATTCATTTTTGGACCAAGAAGTTGGATTTTATAGACCCTGTAGGATAAAAACAAATACGTGAATATCATTGTCTATTCACACACTTCCCAGGGAACTCCCAAGGCTCATGATCCCTATTTTAAATCAGTTTTCTATATCCCTCCATTCCCATTCTGTTCATGTGCCCATCTAAGTATCTCTTAAATAACTCCAGAGTGCCTGCCTCCACCATTTTACTTGGCAGTGTGTTCCATACCCCCACCACCCTCTGTGTGAAAAAACTCCCTCTAGCATCCAAATTATACCTTAATCCCATCACCCTAAGCCCGTGACCTCTCGTGCTATTTGAGTCCATCCTAGGAAAAAGCTTAACCTTGTTTATTCTATGTATACCCCTCATAATCTTGTACACCTCTATTCGATCTCCTCTAAGTCTACGTCTTTCTAAGGAAAGCAGCCCCAATTTGCCTAACCTCTCCTCATAACTCAGACCTTCCGTACCAGGCAGCATCCTGGTAAACCTCCTCCGCACTCTCTCCAGAGTCTCCACGTCCTTCCGGTAGTAAGGCAACCAGAACGGGACGCAGTATTCCAACTGAGGTCTAACCAACGTTCTATACAACTGCAACATTAAAGGCCAGGTCTTGTACTCGATACCTACATCCCAAAGATGTGCTCTTAGGCTAATTGGCAGAACAAATTCTCCCTAAATTGTCTCAAATTTGGTTTCATCCATAGATCTATAAACATAGATAGAGATCACGGGTAGAAGTGGGAACATCGAGGTGGCGGCACGGGCTCGTTGGGCCAAAAGGTCTGTTTCCCGTGCTGTTTTGTTCTTTGTTCTTTGTTCTTTGTTCACCCTTTACCCCAGTTAGAGATTCAGTAAGTTAGCCCATGAGCCTGTTCGCTGCACTGCAGAATGGTAATGCCAGGAACATAGCTAATTATGCTAGAATCATAGAATTCCTACAGTGCAGAAGGAGGCTATTTGGCCCATCGACACTGCACTGACAACAATCCCACTCAGGCCCTATTCCCATAACCCCATATATTCAACCAGCCGGTCCTCCAGACACTAAGGGGCAACTTAACATGGTTAATTAACCCAACCAGCACATAATTTGGACTTGGGAGGAAGCTGGAGCACCCACAGGAAACCCATGCAGATATGGGGAGAATATGCAAACTGCACTCTGACCCAAAGCATTAAGACAAGACTGAAGGTTTTAAGACTCCTCCCTGTTTTAATATGAGGTCTCTCCTTAGAGAGCTGGCAACCAATCCATTTGTAATCCTGGTGGGCACGAGGTAAGAATGATAATCAATGTCAGAACTGCACACATTCTCCAATAGAGATCATCACAATTCCAAGGTACAGGAAGGAGGGTGAGTGGGATTTTGCCTTGGTGAAGCTGACAAGAGGGGGGAATGAGGACTGATCTGCTGGGGGGGTGCCAGGGAGACAAAGTACAGAGGGAAGTATGACTTTGAAAGTGGAGGTGCCTCCAATGGACCAAGGGAACTTGCAATAATTCTTCAGCGGCACCTTCACCAAAATCCCTTTATTTACAATTCCTACATCACTACGCAGTGTGCTATCAGTCTGCAGTCTATCTCCGGGAGTGCCAGAGGAACAGACAGTCCCAGTTAAATACAAGAAAAAGACTCACTAATTGGCCCATCAATTGATTCCTTAATCATAGTCCAATAGGCCAACCTCAATGGCCTGATTGAAGTCAGAACTTGAAAAGGAGGAACCTTACCCCACTTGCCCAATTCCAGCCCAGACAGTTAAAGCTGCCAACCTTTTAGTGAGGCATGTGCATTGCAAGATTGGGCAAAATCTTGGCAATGCTACTATGAGGTCAATAAGTGGTCATTAATTGACCACTCAAAGGCCCCAGTAGGCCCAAGAGTAAGCGACCCATCCAACACCTCCATTGGCAATGGAACCATTCTTCAGCCTCTGCCAAGATCATCCCAGCAACACATTGAGGTGAAAGATCCTTTAAAAAGCAGTCCGTTATTACTTGTGCGACAAATGTTTCATTTCAATCTGCCTTTCTGTTATCAACAACAACGCAAAATGTAAAATTTAAAAAAATACATAGTCAGGGACTTAGTGAATGTCAATTTTGAGACAAAACTCAGGAATGTTATCCAAATCATCTCCCCAATGGGTCAAACATGTGTTTGAAAAAATTACCCACAATTGAATATCCTCGTCAGTATCATAATCCAAAAATCCAAGCACGTTTCAGAACAGGATTACCTGGGCATGACCTTTAAGCATCAGTTTGGGACATTTTCATCATGTAGTTGCAGCAGGGTTCTGAGGGATAGATGTTAATCCAGACCTTAAATAGGATGCTAAATCTACATTGTTGCTGCACAGAAATTACAGTTGCCAATCTTTGGGTATTTTGGATGGTTGGATTTCTCTGTTATAATAATGCACTGAGGGAATAATAGGAAAAAAGGAGCCGGAATAGACCATTTCATCCCTTGTTCCATATTAATCAGATCATAGCTGATTGATTCTACTGACCAACCTTTGACCCCTATCTCTTGATACCTTTACCTGGCAAAGGCCAGTCTAGAACAGCATCCATTACCTATTAGTGAGAAAATGCAGATACTACACCTCCTGATTTCACTCCTACTGAGTCCAGATCTAATTTGAAGATTACATCCCATTGTCATGTATCACATTTTCCACCCCCTGCACACCAGCAGAAATTGTTTCTTTGTATCTGCCTTCAATCTTTTTAAATATCGTGATTTGATCACCACACAGCTGTAAAAACAAGGGAATTACAAATCCCGTTGATCCAACCTGAAGAATTCCTGCAGTGCAGAGGGAGGCCATTCAGCCCATCTAATCTGCACCGATTCTCTGACAGAGCACCTTACCCAGGCCCTATCCCTGTAACCCCTTGCATTTGGCCTCCTAAACCTCCTAACCCGCGCACCTTGGGACACTAAGAGACAATTTAGCATGGCTAATCCCCCTAGCATCTTTGGGGTATGGGAGGAAACTGGAGCACCCGGAGGGAACTCACACAGACATGGGGAAAGCATGCAAACCCCACACAGACAGTGATCCAAGCCAGGAATCGAACCTGGGTCCCTAGCACTGTGAGTCAGCCCTGCTGACCACTGTGTCGCCGTCCCATAATTTCGCTCTTGAAGTTGCACTATCGCAAAGAATCTGCACTCTCCTCTCATTGCCACTCAGTCCTCCCTGAGGATCCCCAAACTACAAACTCCAAATGGGTCAGAATAAAGCTTTGTAAACTGAAGCATTTGGATCCCAACTTTTCTCAACTAAAGCCAACATTCCTCTGTGATTGCATTTTGTACTCGGGCACCAGCATTCACTGGTTTTTGCACATGTCACTCCTTCACCACGGCTCCTAATCTCACCATTGGGAAAAACTCCCAGTTTGTCTATCTCCAACTCATAACAGATCCTCACACTGTGGAAATTAGGTTATAACAATTGTGAAAATTAAAGTCCAATAATTGTCAAAACAAAGCTGTCAAGTCAAGGAAAATGCTTATCAGCATACGAGGCTTTCAGTGAATCCACGTTTATGTACTCAGAATAAGCGACTAAATCTAAACCTTGTGTTAGTTCCATATACAGTGCCTCCAGCCCTGGCTACAAATAACAAAATATCAAATAGCAAGATATGGGGACATATTATGCTAATGATGGATTAGCAGGAGACAGCTTTCTATTGGGTAAGAAAGGGCAAAGGGTTATGCGATGATTGGTGGATATGGATGCAAATGAAGGATTAAAAAGTTACTTGTTTCTCGTTTGCTGTAATTATAATTATTAAATAAGAAATAGGAGCAGGAGTAGGCCATCCAGCCCTTCAAGCCTGCCCCGCCATTCAATAAGATCATGTCTGATCTGCAGTGGATCAGTTCCACTTTCCCACTTTCTCCCCATAACCCTTAATTCCCTTGTCTATCAGAAATCTATCTTCCCGTGACTTAAATATATTCAGCGAGGGAGTCTCCACCACTTCACTGGGCAGAGAATTCCAGACATCCACCACCCTTTGAGTGAAGAAGTTCTTCCTCAACTCCGTTGTTGATACAAAAATTGTTTGTATCGGCAGAACATCCTGTAATGCTGGGAGTTGCGCCATGTTGTCACTTGTTCACAAGTTATTAAAGTTTGGAAATTGAGTGCTCTGGGTTTTAAGTGTTGTTCGTACCCAAAGTCAATGACAATACTTAGCCAAATGGAACTCCACCCACCATTGCTTTATTCACTTACTTTATCTGCTGATGTCTCTCTATAGCTTCCTCCCATTGACTAAAACTAATCTTTTACCATCTGCAGAATAGGATTTACAACTCTCTATCCCTCCATCCAAGGCATTAATATGTACACAGTGGAAAGCACAGTTTCCAGTCACGGATTCCTGAAGCAACACTTCAAACAAGCCCCATGAATATATTGAGCATTTTCTCAACCTATTGCAAGCCATATTTCTCTTTTTTAGCCCATGTAGCAAACACACATTAAAAGACAAAACTGATATATTATAGAGAGTAGTGCTGAGAAACATGAGTACATGAATATATTGACAACGTGTTGACTTCTTTTCAAATCATATTAAGACCTTCACATGGATCTGACATCTCCCGCTGACATCAGAGGCACTCAACTGACTGTCTCTATAATGGATGAGCTTAGTTGGCTGGGTGGTTGGTTTTTGATGCAGGGCGACGTCAGCAGCGCAGGTTCAATTCCCGTCTCGGCTGAGGTTATTCACATTCTCCCAACCTTGAGGTACACCTGAGGCTCTCCCCCTCAAAGCAAACAGCGTTCTATGATTATTTGGAACTATGCAGACTTTACCTTATATAGGATGAAATTTCATACGGCACAAACTTTAAAAATAAAATTAGGCATAAAAATAGAGATTGAATCAAACTATCATATTTTGTGGGAACAGATAAAATTTATGTTCACTGGAATTTGAATAAAAGTGACAGCAACTGTTATTAGTGTCAAGCAATCCAAGGTCATATCCAAAGATGTGCAGGTTAGGTGGATTGGCCACGCTAAATTGGCTCTTGGTGTCCCAAGTTGTGTAAATTAGATGGATTAGCCATGATAAATGTGTGGGATTAATGGGATCGGGTGGGGAAGAGGTCCTGAGAAAGTTGTGCAGACTCAATGAACTAAATGACATCCTTTTGCACTGTAAGAATTCTATGTATAGCACGGTTTATATGCAGTAAGGAATTATTACAAGATGGTTTCAATATACTGCACAGAAATCTGCTTTATGTCCCCCTTTTTTTTATTTTTCCATAAAAAGAACATTTAGAATCTCTCTGGCACAATACTAATAGCAAAAAGGATTTTTTTTATGAGTTTTTATTCATTTGGAACTGATGTACGACTTTCAGACGTTTGGGTCGGTCAGGTTCTGGACAGTGCACAAACACATTTGAACTCATAATTATAGAATCATAGAATTCTACAGTACAGAAGGAGGCCATTTGGCCCATCGTGTCTGCACCGACCACAATGCCACCCAGGCCCTTTTCCAATAATTCCACGCGTTTACTACACTAGCTAGTCCCCCTGGCACAAAGGGGCAATTTAGCATGGCCAATTAACTTAATCTCATTTACAATGTCTTTCACACCAAGCTACATGTGGAAGGATGATCACTGGAGAAAGTTTCCATTTTTGGCATTTGTTCATCATCTCAGGTGAACAATTGAATTTTCCCAATTTTCAAAAGCCTCGGCAAGATCCCTAACATCTCAGGCGTATGAAATGCCCTCAACTTTTCACAACCAAAATATAACTTGTGAGTTATACGGGATTATTATGTACATGGACTTTGGCAAAGCCTTTGACCAAATTCTGCATGGTAGATTATTGCATAAGTTAAATCTCATAGTATCCAGGTGAAGTAACCAATTGGATAGAAAATTGGCTTGATGACAGAATGTGGAGATGCCAGTGTTGGACTGGGGTAAACATGGTAAGAAGTCTCACAATGCCAGGTTAAAGTCCAACAGGTTTATTTGGTAGCAAAAGCCATAGCTTTCGGTGTGCTCGCTACTCCTTCATCAGGTGAGTGGGATTTCTGTTCACAAACAGGGCATATAAAGACACAAACTCAATTTACAAAATAATGGTTGGAATGTGAGTCTTTACAGGTAATCAAGTCTTAAACATAAGACAACGTGAGTGGGACTTGCAAAATTTCACTAACTGTCCCGGCTGGAGACAATACACATCTCCTTAAACTATGCTTAACCCTCTCTCTACTCACATTCTCTGTTCAAATTTATTGGGGAAGAAAACCTTCCCAGGGTCACTGGGGCCTACTTCCTGTTTTACACTCCCAGTTTAAAAAAAACCTCCAAAAAAAGTAAGGTAAAAATCCCTTTTACCTTCAAGCTTTTTGTAGCGTATTTTATAAATCCTTTAATTTAGATAAACGTGAGGTGATGCATTTTGGTAGATCAAATTGGGGCAGGATTTACTGAGTTAATGGCAGGACACTGGGGAGACTTTTTGAACAAAGAGATTTAAGGGTAAAGTTCAAACTCCTTGAAAATGGAGTCACAAGTGGACAGAGTGGTGAAGAAGGCACTCAGCATGCTTAGTTTCATTGGTCAGAGCATTGATTACAGGAATTGGGACGCCTTGTTGAAGTTGTACAAGACATTGGTAAGGCCACACTTGGAATACTGTGTACAGTTCTGGTCACCTTATTATAGAAAGGATATCATTATACTAGAAACAGTGCAGAAAATACTTACTAGGATGCTACCAGGATTTGATCGTTTGGGTTATAAGAAAAAACTGGATAGATTGGGACTTTTTTCTCTGGAGCGTAGGAGGCTGAGGGGTGATCTTATAGAGGTCTATAAAATAATGAAGGGAACCTAGATAGTAAATATCTTTTCCCAAACATTGGGGAGTCTAAAACTAAACAGCATAGGTTTAAGCCGAGGGAGGGAGATACAAATGCATGTGCATTATTTACGTATTCATGGATGAGACAAAGCAAATTGTTGAGCCTGTGTATGGTTTGCTTCACTTTTACAAAGGTTTCATGTTATGATATTTCTGCCTAGGTAATTACATTTAAATGCTTAGCTTAAAAAATGAACTAACTCCACTTTAACTTGACTACATTTTCAAACTCAGAAAGCATGCTAAGTTAGTTGGTTGGCATCTTTGAAAAGTACAATGCCAGCAAAACAGGCTTTTCATAAGCTAAACTAAGTTTTTCATAAACTACATCTGCAAAGCCTGTTTCTCCAAGTCAGAGACAACATGTGCCAAACAATTTCAATAACAAGATAACAAATCACGTATATTGCAGATTCAGCTTTATGTTTTCAGCTTTTAAGCTCTGTTTTGATCAATGCAGTATTAGTAGAAGAAGCCAGTCTCTATCTCTCTCACTCTCTTAGCTTTTCTCTTTTCACTTCTGTAATAATTTAATTTTAACTTCTGTTCAATAAAAGAAATTCATTTAATCTCCATGCCAGCACTGCTTTTGTCCATTCAAAGGGGAATAAATGGACCTAAGACCAATTATCCTGCAATTATTCACATGCCTTTGTTTGTCTGTGCAATCTTTAATCGATCTCAGTTTAATCACCCAATATAACTCCACTTTCTAGCACCACTTATCGATTGGAGCAAGGGTAATTTCACAAGCTCATGCTAGCACATGAAATAGAAGCTCAAAAGTTCATAATACTTCATGGCCGCAGTCTGTTGTGTAATTAACTGAAACAATGAGAAAAAGAGCAGGTTTCTATGCAGAGTTAGTTACCAGGGATTAATGTTGTGGGTCAGGCTGCTATAAACAAGTTTGCTCATTTAGTTCCCCTTCTCGGTTCATTGATTTCAGCTCTCATGCTGACGCAATTGCTGTGGAAGATAATGTCTTAGATTCAGTAACTATCATACCCTCTATTACAGCCTGTTAAAACTCTCAGTTTTTAGCCCTGAGAGTAATTACATATGCGATACACTTTATTGTTTCATCTATAGATCGTACAATGTAAATGTTTCCTGATTAAGTTGCTTAGTGTTCTTACACTTAGCATTTTTAAGTACTGCCTCGCTACTAATTAAGAATTTTTAAACTAAATTACAGAGGACAGTATTTCAACATAGGTATTACTCCTTCTGTGCCTGCTGGGCACTGCAGGGGCTGAGATGCGTTATAAACCCCAACAATCATATTTTGATTTGATGTGACATAAGTTTCCTTTGTACCTTTGTTTTTGTTTGGGCTGCTCCCCTTCCTTTCAGTGAGTTGCCCCTTTTACTTTGTCCTAATTTAATTTGAGTTTGTCTACTTGGTCTTTGACCTAAAAGGAAACATAGGTGTTACTGAGCTTGCTCGATTGCTACCTCTTCCATAAACATCCTCTCCCTCCAGAACTGACGAGCAGTGTGTACCATCTACAAGATGCACTGTAGCAAGATTCCTTAGGCAGCACCTTCCAAACTGTTACCATCTGGCAAGAAAAGAGCACTAAATCTGTTGTCCATAGATAATCTGGCCTACACATGACTCTAGACCCACACCAATGCAGTTTAACTCTTAACCGTCCTCTGGAATTGCTGAGTGAAGCACTCAGTTCAAGGACGATAAGGGACAGGCAGCAAATGCTGGCCCAGCCAGCGACACCCAAATCCCACAAATAAATAAAACAGAGAGACTAAATTTCCTTAACGGATTTCCTCTGGGTGCTCATTTTTCCTCCCACAGTCCAAAGATATGTAGGTTAGGTTGATTAACCATGCTAACTTGCCCCTTAGTGTCCAAAGATATGGAGGTTAGGTAGATTAGCATGGTTAATGTGTGGGGTTACAGGAAAAGAGTGGGGCTGTTAGAGTTGGTGCAGACTTGATGGGCCAAATGGCCTGCCTCTGCGTTGTAGAGATTCTATGATTCCATAATTCTATGACGTGTCCAAACATTAGTCTTTTAGGGGATTAAGGTTGTAACATCAAGTGGTTGCAGACATTGACGGCCTTCTAGAATGTGACCGATTACCTTTGAGACCTGGTGGCATTACTAGTCATCACTGTTTTCGGATCTCTCACTCACAGCTGCATAGACTCAGAGTGGCCCCTCATGCCCACGTCCACTCTTTGCAGGAGTAACTCAGCAAGTTCCATTCCCCTGCACTTTCCCCACAGCCAAGATCTTTTTCCTCTGCATGCATTTGTCTAATTCCTTTTTGAAAGCTATATTTGAATCTGTCTCCCTCACCCCACCCACAATCTCAAACAGTGCAATTCAAATCCTAACCACGCTCTATGTAAAAAGATTTTCCTCATGCAGGCCATTGGTTCATTTCCCAATCATCTTAAATCAGTGCCCTCTACTTCTTGACCTTCCGCCAATGGGAACATTTCTTACTATCTGCTCTATTTAGATTCTCTGGATGTGGAGTTGCCAGCATTGGACTGGGATAGGCACATTAAATAGTCTCTCAACACCAGGTTAAAGCTCAACAGGTTAATTGGCTGCACGAGCTTTTGGAGTGTTGCCCCTTCATTGGATGAGTGAAGAGTTCAGTTCACAAACAGGACATATAGAGACACAAACTCAGTTACAAGATAATGGTTGGAATGTGAGTCTTAACAGATAATCAAGTCTTCAGAGATATAAATAATGTGAGTGGAGAGAGCGTTAGCACAGGTTAAAGAGATGTGTATTGTCTCCAACCAGGACAGTTAGTGAGATTTTGCAAGCCCGGGCAAATCATTATGGGGGTTACAGATAGTGTGAAATGAACCCAAGCTCCTGGTTGAGGCCGCCCTCATGTGTGTGGAACTTGGCTATCAGTTTCTGCTCAGCAATTCTGTATTGTCCTATATTGTGAAGGCCCCCTTGGAGAACGCTTACCCGAAGGCCAGAGGCTGAATGCCCTTGACTGCTGAAGTATTCCCTGGCTGGAAGAGAACATTCCTGCCTTGTGATTGTTGACTGGTGTTTATTTATCCATTGTTGTGGCGTCTGCATGGTCTCGCCAATGTACCATGTTTCGGGACAGGTCCTGCAGAGTATCAGGTAGGCAACATTGGCCGAGTCGCAAGAATATATACTGTGTACCTGGTGGATGGTGTTCTCATGTAAGATGATGGTATCTGTGTCGATGATCTGGCATGTCTTGCAGAGGTTGCTGTGGCAGGGTTGGGTGGTGGTGTTGTGGTCACCGTTCACCTGAAGGCTGGGTAGTTTGCTGCGAATAATGGTCTGTTTGAGGTTGTGCGTTATTTGAAGGCAAGAAGTGGGGGTGTGGAGTGTTGAAAGTTCCGGAGAAGATGTCATAGCTTCTGTGCTCCAGAGAAGTACTGGACGACAAAGGGTACTCTATCCACCGTGTCCCGTCTTTGTCTTCTGAGGAGGTTTACGCCGCTTCTGTCTGGAGACTAGGAAGTTGAGAGTGGTGGTGACTTTGAACACATCTACCAAATCTCTTCTCAACCTCTTACTAAGGCAACAAGCCCCAGACCTCTCCGATCTGCCAACCTAACAGAAGTCACTCATCGCTGGAACCATTCTCATAAATCTTGTCTGCACTCTCTCACTCTCAAATACTCACATCCTTCTTAAAGTGCAGCATCTAGAGTTGGATACAAAATTCCAGTTGAGGCTCTACCGGTATTTTATAAAAGTTTATCCTCTTTGCTTTTGATGTCTATGCATCTGAATTATTAAGCCTATGATTATGTGTGTCTTTTTAGCCACATCCTCAAATTGCCCTGCTGCCTTCAACAATGTTTGCACATACGGCTCACAGGTCTCGTTATTCCTGGACTCCGATAGAATCCTATCCTTCGATTTGTATTGCCTCTCCTCATTCCCCCTTCCAAAACCTATCACTTCAATCTTCTCTGCATTATTTACCATTTTCCAGTTGTCCATTCATTCCATCAGCTTGCCTATAACTCTTGAAGTCTATCACTATCCCTCTTACAGTTAACAATATTTCAAGTTTTGTGTTGTCAGCAAATTTTGAAATTATGCCCTGCGCACCAAGTAGAGGTCATGAATATATAACAAGAAAAACTGTGCTCCTAGTGCCAACCTGTTCAGTGGTCTGTTTTATATATATGTATATATACATATATATATATAGTTCCACTTTGATAAACAGCCTTTTGTAACTATTCTCCATTTCGCTCAGTCAATTTTATTTCCATGCTACAGTTGTCCTTTTCATGCTGTAGCTTCAAGTTTTAAGTTTAAGTTTATTTATTAGTGTCACAAGTAGGTTTACATTATCACTGCAATGAAGTTACTGTGAAAATCCCCAAATCGCCACACTCCAGTGCCTATTCGGGTACATTAAAGGAGAATTTAGCATGGCCATTGCACCCTAACCAGCACATCTTTCAGACTGTGGGTGGAAACCAAAGCACGTGGAGGAAACCCGTACTGATCAGGGGAGAATGTGCAAACTCCACATGGACAGTGACCCAAGCTGGGAATTGAACCTGAATCCTTGGCACTGTGAGGCAGCAGGGCTTATCACTGTGCCATCCAACTGTGCTAGCAAGCCTATTACGTGAATTTATCAAATTGCCTTTTGTCCATATCCAGCATATTATCCTCATCAAAGTTTGCTGTTACCTCATCAAAACTTTTTTAATACAATTTGGATTTCCCAGAATTGAGATTTGCGAAGTGCCGTTAAGATCTGCATCAAACCTTGGTTAGATCACATTTAGAATACTGTGTGTCATTCTCTTTTTCCAAGTTATAAAAAGGACATAGAGGCACTGGAAAGGGTGCAGACAAGATCTACAAGAATCATCCCCAAAAAACATTGCATATGTTTCATACAGAGCTGACAGACTAGGGGCACAATCTTACAGGCCGTTCCTGCCCCGCTGTCGCTACAAACAAGGACAGAGAATTCGGCACCCAGTCAAATCTCTGCTCACTGCAGTAATACCAGAAAATCCCATCCTAGTCCTTTTCCCTCTTAAAGAAAGAAGGCTGAGGAGTGACCTAATGGAGCTCTTTAATATTATTAAGCGTTTGGATAGAGGGGCTACAGAGAGAATGCTTCCTCTCGTGAGGAAGAACATAACAAGAGGCCATCAATATAAGATAGATACAAAAATAATCCAAATGAATTCAAAAGGAACGTCTTCATCCAGAGAATGTGTGGACTCATGACCACCGGGCAGTGGTTGAATAGTTTAGATACCTTTAAGGGGCAACTAGGTAAGTGTATGAACTTCCTCTTCTGTTGGTTCAAATTCTTAACTCCTCCAAATCCTAGCTCAGACAGGTCTTGTAAATACTGGAGTTGAGATTGTGCCATGTAAATAGTTATCATGCCTATCTCTGGTCAATACTTGCCAAAACTGCAAGGAAAATGCTGCGCAACAGAGCCACTGTAAGGAGTCTCACAACACCAGGTTAAAGTCCGACAGGTTTATTTGGTAGCAAAAGCCATATCATGACTACAAAGCCACTGACAGATGGAAACCCTTCCTGGTTTTACTGGTCCACCCTCTCCTCCACTCCAATCTCCTCCCCTATCCTGCCCCCATCTCACTGGTATACGTCTACAGGGTAACCACTCAATCGTATCAGTTTTAAATGCTTTCTGAAGTTTACAATGCATAAAAGTTGCAAAGAAAAATACTTCCAATGTTAGGAAAGGGTAGCACAGTGATCAGCACTAGGGACTGTCTCACAGTGCTGGAGACTCGGGTTCAATTCTGGCCCTTGCACATTCTCCCCATGTCTGTAAGGGTTTCTTCCAGGTGCTCCAGTTTTCTCCCACAGTCCAAAGATGTGCAGATTAGGTGGATTGGCCATGTCAAATTGCCCCAAGAGTAGGTTGGGGAGGGGGCGTATCAGAGTAAATATGTGGAGTTACGGAAATAAAGCCTGAGTAAGATTCTCTGTTGAAGAGTTGGCAAAAAACCTGTGGGCCAAATGGCCTTCTTCGGCAATGAATCTACAATCCTAGGCTTTTGTAGAAGTCTGAATCCTTCAGCAAATTGTTAATAAAGAAACTACAAGACACGAATGTCATTCAATGGACACAGTTAATAATTACTGTGAACCATGTATTAATTTTTTGTAAAGTATTAACTCAGGCACATGTCAGGATTAGACACCCCAGTCACTGAGAAAGTAAAGGTGAGCTCATTCTCTTTCAGAAAACATTTTTGAGTGTAATATAATATTACATGACTGTGTTAGAAAGAGAACAATAGCAGATCAGCTATGATTAACACTGAGACTGACATTATGAGAAAGCTGTTGAGAATAGCTGGATATTAACATTGAAAATGCTGTTGCATTTCCAATGGAGTGCCTTATTTCCAGAAGAATTCGGATTCTTCCCTGCCAACAGTACATCACCTCAATGATCTTTACAGCAGATATTGAAAAATGGGGAGCAGTGAAGGGGACAAAGATAGATATAGCCCCCAGGGGGAAGAGGGACATGCCCAGGCAGCATCCTGGTAGAGTCAACTTGGCAAGCGAGGGACGGATCCTCTGGGGAGCTCCATCGAGGAGTTTCCCTTTATGTGTAGTGGGGGAGAATGTCCTCATGCTTATGGGGCAGGGTTTGGTGGGTGTTTGTGAGGAGTTGGGGGAGGGGGGCTTTGTTCTATGATTATAAGATATAGGAGCAGAATTAGGCTATTCAGCCCATCGATTCTTCTCCACCATTCAATCATGGCCAAAGATTTTCTCAGCCCCATTCTCCCACTTTCTCCCTAAACCTTTGATACTCCTACCAATTAAGAACCTATCTATCTCTGTCTTCCTTACCCTCAATGACCTGGCCTCCACAGCCTTCCGCGGCAATGAATTCCATAGATTCACCACCCGCTTGCTGAAGAAATTCCTCTTCATCTCGGTTCTAAAGGGTCATTCCTTTACTTTGTGTCTGTGCCCTTAATTCCTGGCCTCTCCTACTAATGGAAGCATGTTCCCCATGTCCATTCTATCCAGGGCCTTTCATTATTCTGTAAGGGGAAAACTGTATCATTTCACCAATTTATCCTGTGGAGATAATGATGTGCTTAAGGAACAATTTCAGCATTACAGAAGCAGTTCTTCTGAATATTGTATTCAGCCCTGGTCTCAGCCTCAATCAGTGCAGTATAAATTCTTGCAAGGTTGTGGCCTGTACCCTCTCCATTCTTGCTGAGCAGACTATGTGAGAATAGGAGCAGCTGATTCACATTCATCCTGTTAGCTTTGAAATAAGAATTTATGGTTTCCACAGCGTCAGTCAATTCTAACATCATCATTGTGGGTGATTTAATTAGATCACTTTTAACCCTTAAAGGTTCTTGTTAAAATTAACTGATGACCATGATATATGGTGAGGCGATGGCCTAGTGATATTATCACTAGGCTATTAATCCAGAAACTCAACCAATGTTCTGGGGATCCAGGTTCGAATCCCACCATGGCAGAAGGTGGAATTTGAATTCAAAATAAAAGAAATCTGGAATTAAGAATCTACTGATAACCATGAAACCATTGTCGGAAAAGCCCATCTGGTTCGCTAATGTCCTTTAGGGAAGGAAATCTGTCATCATTACCTGTCTGTCTGGGTCACATGTGTTTCCAGAGCCACAGCAATGTGGTTGACTCTCAACTGCTCTCTGAAATGCCCAGCGAACCATTCAGTTCAGGAACATTTAGAGATGGGCAATAAATCCTGGCTGACCAGTGACGCCCATGTCTCATAATTAATAAAAATACAATGGCCTTTGCGGATAGCCTTTAATGACAGTCTGATACTTAATTAATCTGAAAGGTGGGACATGCTGTCTAAAGTCAAACAGAGAAGGCATGCCAAAGGCTGGGAAACAAATTCCCTTCCCATTGACAGAACGTAACCTGGCTGCTGATAGTCACTTGATGTGACAATGATCTGACCATCCTCTCTTCAAGGAAATATGACCTTCATCAGCATCTTTATATTTTCGTAAAGTTAGAGGCACAGAGGTTTACAGCGTAGAAACAAGCCCTTTGGTCCAACTTGTCCATGCCACCCAATTTTTAGCACTGAGCTGGTCCCAATTGCCCACATTTGTCCCATATCCCTCTATGCCCATCTTACACATGTAACTGTCTAAATACTTTTCAAAGGACAAAATTGTATCCGGTTCTGCAATTGCCTCTGGCAGCTTGTTCCAGACACTCTTTGTGTGAAAAAAATTGCTCGTCTGGACACTTTTGTATCTCTCTCTTCTCACCTTAAACCTATGGCCTTTAATTTTAGACTCCCCTACCTTTGGGAAAAGATAGTGACTATCTAGCTGATCTGTGCCCCTCGTTATTTTATGACCTCTATAAGATCACTCCTAAACCTCCAGAGAAAAAAGTCCCAGTCTATCTAACCTGTCATATCTCAAACCATCAAGTCCCGGTAGCATCCTAGTAAATCTTTTCTGCACTGTTTCTAATTTGATAATATCCTCTCTATAACAGGGAGATCAAAACTGCACACAGTATTCCAAGTGTGGCTTTACCAATGTCTTATACAACTTCAACAAGATGCCTTAATTCAACGTTCTGACCAATGAAACCAAGCATGCCGAATGCCTTCTTCACCACCTGTGAGTTGTTTTAAGGGTTACAGTCGGGATTCTCTGACTGTTCAGTCCAGTGGGATTCTCCCATTCCGCTGCAACGAACGGAGATTCGGCTGAGCATCGAATTTTCCGTCCTCTCTGACAAGCAGGGTGAGAATTCCGGTCTTTATTCCCTACGTTTGCTCTATGGCTTTTCCTGAAGACTCTGATGGAATCCAACCCTTCCCCACCTCCCCAGCTCCCCACTAACCCCCCTCCCCTCTCCCCTCACTACCCTGCCAGAATGTCTGACATGTTCCACTATTGACGGGATCTTCCAGCGGCTTTGCATTCCCCACACATTCCACCACGCGCCACTGCTGCCACCAGCAGGACTGGAAGCTCTCAAGTGCTGGAAAATGTGTAATTCTGCCTCCCAATGCATTGTGCTCCTGTGAAGTGCCCAAACGTGTCCATCTTTGACCTAGATATTGGCACTTTCAGGAATCAGATTGCCTTTTTATATTGAGCCTTACAACTGTTTAGCAATGCACATTCAAGTTCCCAATTGAAAGTCGGGCTAGACTGAAGTTTCTCACCTACTGAGATGGAAGTGCTTAGCAGTGTAAAGAGAATGAGGGGAAGAGCACTGATGGTGTAAATTCAAGCTGTGAAAGTTATCTATCATGTTGACTCGACTTTGCATTTAAATTTGCAGAAAGAAAACAGAAACATTTGCATTCACACAGCAACTTTCACAATCTCCCAGCACCCAAAATGCTTTACAACCGATCATTTACTTTTGGACTGTGACTGTGGAAATGACCTTATTACAACTTGTCGGTTCTGGCGAGGAAAAATGGAGTGAATTCGGTTTGAACACTAACCTGGCGTGGAGGAATCGAGGAGCGATGCCTGCTTGGCACCCAGCACAACCTCTCGGAGCAAGGGGCAACCCGATACGAAGGGAAGGTAAGACCTGTGAGTGACCCACCGACTCCCCCAAAGGCAACAGTGACCCTCACTGGGAAGTGGGAAAAATAACTATTTCGGATTCCAGATGGTATACAAGATATCAAGCAGAAAGACAGAACAAAATCTGAAAGGGAAAAAAGCACTCAAAAATAATCAGAAAATTGAACAGATGCAGAATGAATTTTCGGGGAGCTGGAACAGATTCCTGTGTTCAAATACAGGAGGCAAAATAGCAACGAATAAATGCATTGCATCATTGACAAGTAATATTTCTACAACTGTAGGGGATAAATAAGTAAAGCATAGCTACTTATGGAGGAGCATGTTAGTTTCCCTAATGGATTAGGGTTAAAAGATAAGCAAGAATGAAGAAATAGACCTAGGGATTGGATGGAGCGAGGAGGGAAACAGTAGTTAACAAATGGAGTGCAGCAATAAATGATCACCAGGCAAGTATAATAATGGGGAATCAAGCAGGATGACAGAAAGATGAAAAGATGATTTGATAACAGTTTTCGTTTCAGAAATGGACTGATTCCTACAATTGGAGCAGCGGGAGATGTATTCATGTCCCCCCCACGAAATTGAAGGTTAGCACTGAGATGATCACTATGGAGCTAGTGATTCTGAATATTCATAAAGGCAACAGGTCCAGATGGAATGGGTCCAAGGGCACTTACAGAAATTACGGGAGGAGTGTGTGAATCGTGCCGAGAGTGTTACAAAGCTCAGTGAACTCTGAGCTTGCGATCAGCAAACTTGGAAGCAAATTTATCCTGTTCAAAGCTTTCAGCCAACAGCAGCGATGATCTGCAGAATTACAGGCTTGTTCGCCTGACATTCTCTGATGCAGAAAATATTGAGAGCGATTCGAACACAGTTAAGAAGGATTCATTAGATGATCTCCAATCGTGCAAGAGGCTTTTGAGTGACTTTCCACCTTAACAAATATGCTGGCCTTCTTTGAATATGAAATGAAATGAATATGAATATGAATATGAAAGACTGTAAGCTTGTACAAACAAATAATGCAATGTACCCTCACCTCCTGAAAACAGATAATTCAGAAGAGGTTTTTTTTTGGAGAATGCAGACTTTAGAATATCAATCAAGAAAAAGCTGTCACCTATATCTCTAAACCTTTCTATATTGGGGAATGGTCCCTTGCTAACCTCTCTCCTGCCCTCCTAAACCGACCCTCCGACTCTCTGTGACCAATATAACATTCCGTGTTAGTAACATTCCGACATTGGCAGACTATATGGAATTTCCTGAACCAGTTCACAATGCTTCAAGTCCTCAGCAGCCTGGGATGATGTGATTTGATTTATTCTTGTCACGTGTATTACATACAGTGCAAGGTATTGTTTCTTGTGCGCTATACAGACAAAGCATACCATTCATAAAGAAGGAAAGGAGGGAGTGCAGAATGTAGTGTGGCAATCACAACTAGGGTTGTAGAGACGGATGAACTTAATATAAGGTAGATCCATTCAAAAGTCTGATGGCAGCAGAGAAGAACTGCTTTTGAATTGGTTGATACCTGACCTCAGGACTTTCGTATTGTTTTCTCGATGGAAAAACGGTGGAACAGAGTATGTCCAGGGTGAATGGGGTCCTTAATTATGCTGGCTACTTTTCTGAGGCAGTGGGAAGTGCAGACAGAGCCAACAGATGGAAGGCTGGTTGAAATAATCAGCCATGAATATGTAAAGAAATAAAGGAGGGCATCAAATTGAAAAAAAAATGCATACAAATGGCAAGGATTAGTGAGAAACTAATGGATTGGGAAATCTTTAAAGGTCAACAAAAAGCTGTAAAAAAGGCTATAAAGAAAAGTGAGATGGATTATGAGAGTAAAATAGCTCAGAATATAAAAACAATATTTTTTAGATAGCAATAGTTTCTACAAATATATAAAACAAAAAAAGATGGCTAAAATAAACATTGATCCTTTAAAGGATGAGAAGGGGAATGCAATAACTGGAAATGAGGAAATGGCTGAGGTGTTGAACAGGTATTTTGTGTCAGTCTTCACACTGGAAGAGACAAGTAACATGCCAGAAATTATTGATAGGAACGCTATGGCAGTGAGGACCTAGAAACTATCATCATCACAAAAGAGGTAGTGTTGGGCATGTTAATGGGGGTTAAAGGTAGACAAGTCTCCTGGTTCTGATGGAATGCATCTCACGGTACTAAAAGAGATAGCGGGAGAAATAACAAATGAACTAGTAGTAATTTACCTAAATTTGCTGGACTCTGGGGTGGTTCCTGCAGATTGGAAAACAGCAGATGTGACGCCACTGTGTAAAAAAGGAGGCAGACAAAAAGCAGTTAACTATAGACCAGTTAGCTTAACTTCTGTAGTAGGGAAAGTGGCTGAATCTGTCATCAAAGAAGAAATAGTGAGACATCTGGATATAAATTGCCCCATTAGGAAAATACAGCATGGCTTCATGAAGGGAAGGTCATGTTTGACGAATTTGGTGGAATTCTTTGAGAACATTATGTGCGCAGAGGACAATGGGGAAACTGTGGGTGTGATATAACTGGGTTTCCAAAAGGCATTTGACAAGATGTCACACCAAAGGCTGCTACATAAGATAAAGCTTCACAATGTTATGGGTAATATATTAGGATAGAGGATTGGTTAACTAACAGAGAGCAGAGTGGGGGTAAATGGGTGTTTGTCTGGTTGGCAATCAATGACTAGTAGTGTGCCTCTGGGATCGGTATTGAGACAGCAATTATTTTCAATTTACATTGATGATTTGGAGTTGGGGACCAAATGTAGTGTGTCAAAATTTGCAGACGACACTCAGATAAGTGGCAGAGCAAAGTATGCAGAGGACGCTAAAAGTCTGCAAAAAGATATAGATAGTATAAGTGAGTGGGTGAGGGACTACAATGTTGGTAAATGTGAGGTCATCCATTTTGGTAGGAATAACAGCAACATGGACTATTATTTAATGGTAAGAAATTGCAGCATGCTACTGTGCAAGAATCACAAAGAGTTGGTTTGCAGGTGCAGCAGGTAATTAAGAAGGCAAATGGAATTTCGGCCTTCATTGCGAGAGGGATGGAGTTTAAAAACAGGGAGGTTATGTTACAGCTGTATAAGCTCTGTGAGGCCATACGGAGTACTGCATATAGGTCTCCTTACTTGAGAAAGGATATACTGACACTGGAGTGGGTACAGAGGCGATTCACTGGGTAAATTCCAGAGTTGAGAGGGTTGGCTTATGAGCAGAGACTGAATAGACTGGGGCTGTACTCATTGGAATTCAGAAAAATGAAGGGAGATTTTATAGAAACATGTAAGATTATGAAGGGATTAGATAAGATAGAAGCAGGGAGGTTGTTTCCACTGGCAGGTGAAACTCGAACTTTGGGACATAGCTTCAAAATAAGGAGAAGCAGACTCAGGACCGAGTTGAGGAGGAAGTTCTTCACCCAAAGGGTTGTGAATCTGTAGAATTGCCTGCCCAGTGAAGCAGTTGAGCCAACTGCTTGGATGTTTTTAAGACAAGGACAGGTAAATTTTTGAACAGTAACGGAATTAAGGGTTATGGTGAGCAAGCGGGTAAGTGATGGTGGTGTTCTTATGTTTGCATTGTTGCAGGGGATGGGAGTGCAGGGTGACCTGAAGCTTGGGGGTCATCTCTACGTTAGTGGGGAGGTGGGGGGCAAGGGGAGCCTTTTATTTAAGCCCTTTAAAAATGAAGCCCCAATCTTGGAATTCCTGTGCCTGGCTGGTGTTTGCAAGGCCTGGTCCTCTAGCTGACTGATTTTCAACTTTCCCTTTTAAAATACAATGGTTTTCTCACCTGGGCCAACACTTAGCTAACCACAGCTAACAACAGATGCACCACAGAAAACATCCCTTCCGGATGCATCACTGCTTGGTGTGGCTCCTTCTCTGACCAAAACTGCAAGAAACTGCAAAAGGTTTTGAATGAAAGCCAGTCCATCACACAAACCAGCCTCCGATCCATTGACTATGTCTACATTTCCCATTGTCACGGAAAATCAGCCAACAAAATCAAAGACCCAATGCACTCCAGACATACTCTCTTCCACCTTCTTCCATTGGGAAAAAGATACAAAAGTCTAAGGTAACATAACAAACTACTCAAGAACAGCTTCTTCCCTGCTGCTGTCAGATCTTTGAATGGTCCTACCTTGCACTCAGCCATTCTTTCTCTACACCCTGGCTATGACAATAACACTACATTCTGTAGTCTCTCCTTTCCTTCTCTATGAGCAGTATGGTCTGTCTGTATAGCACGCAATAAACAATACTTTTCACTGTATACTAATACATGTGGCAATAATAAATCAAATCAAATCACTCTGTACGTTTTTGGGAAGATTTTGCCCACCGTCAATGCTCAAACAGGAATGATTTCAGCAGGACTGTGAGGAATCTTAAGCAAAAGCAATGGTGTACAAATTCATATTTGGCATCAGTTCAAATCAGGAAAGATAAATTGGAGTCTGTTTTTATTGAAACTAAAGAAAATTGAAAATTGGTCGAGACACAAACTGAGCTAGTGTTCAATTTGTTTTATCACCCCCAGGGTGAATTTCCACCCCAGTGTTTTCAGAGTTGAACGGAGAGAAGGAATTAACAGGGAGAAAGCAAAAGTTAACAAGATAAACTCCGCTTCAAAGTCAATTATGCAAGAGCCCTTGATGTGACAATGCATGAAAATGAACATTCATGATAAATATAGTGGGAAAAGCACAAATTTTAAAAACTAAAAGATTGAGCTCAGTGATCGCGGTAGGAATACATATTAAGATAACTTTTCTCTTCCATTGATTTCTCTGTAGAATATAAAAAGGCGCACAATATCATAAATGTTTCATCAAATTATTGTAAAGAAAAACACAAATACGTCATTGAGGAAGGCAGTGGTGTAATGGTATTGTCACCGGGTTAGTAATCTCAGAGCTCTGGGAAACCGGGTTTGAATGCCACTGTAGCGAAACTTGAATTCAATACAAATCTTTAATTAAATTGCTAATAACTTTTGCTAATTGTTGTAAACACCCTTCAGGAAGGAAATCTGTTGGCCAGAATTTTCCAGCCGTTCACACCGGTAGGACTTTTCAGTCCTGCTTCAGTGAACGCAAATTTGGCTGAGCGCCAAATTCCCCATTCCCTCTTTATTTGTCTTTACTTGGTCTACACGTGACTCGAGACCCACAGTGACTCTTAAATGTCTTCAGGGATGGTCAATAAATACTGGCCCATCCAGTGATACCCACATCCTATGAATGATTTGTTTAAGAATTATATTAAAATTGTCTAAATGTAGCAATTCTGATGTTCAGGGTAAATTCCGTGACCAACCTTCCAAGTTTATTCAAAGACAGCATGGTTTAGAAATGGGGCTGCAACATTTTCTTTATTTGTTCGTGGGATATGGGCGTCGCTGACTGGCCAGTTTTTATTACCCATCCCTAGCTGCCTGAGGGCATTTGAGAGTCAACCACATTGCTGCGGCTCTGGAATCACATGTAGGCCGGACCGGATAAGGACGGCAGATTTCCTTCCCTATAAGATATTAGTGAATCAGATGGGTTTTCTGATAATCAACAACGGTTTCATGGTTATCAGTAGATTCTTAATTTCAGATGTGTTTATTGAATTCAAATTCTACCATTTGCCATGGTGGGATTTGAACCCAGGTCCCGGAACACTAGCTGAGTTTCTTGATTAATAGTCTAGTGATAATACCACTAAGCCATCTCCTTCCCTAATTGTAGCTCTCATACTCTGAGCTACTTTCCCTGTAGCTATAGCTCCCTATTGAGAAGACAAGATCAGTGAGTTTATGTTTTGTGTTTGGTATTTCCTTGCAGGGAAACAAATGAGTGTAGCAATGCAAGCCTTTTTATTCCAGGGTGCAGAGCCAATATTAAGGTACGATCTTTCATCAAAATGACTACAAGTTCTTCCCTAGTGTTATGAGTTAACCCAAAGCCTGAGGCTTGTTTTCTGATCTTTTTTGTAGTTCCATTCCAGCTTAAACACAATAGGAGCAACTTGTTCATTAGAACAAATTTATTCAAACAATATACAGAATGTTTGACATGAGGTATAAATAACTTGGTACTGAAAGATGCAGGCTTCTATTCTATAATATTTGCATAGCTGTGTCTGTAACACTACATTCTGCATGCCTTTCCTTCTCTACAAATGGTATGCTTTCTCCATATAATGTGCAAAAAACAGTACTTTTCATTGTATACTAATACATGTGACAATAACAAATCAAATCAAATCAATACAGCTTCCCTAACATGGGATAGGATTTGGCAATGATACAGGTAGATAGCTTATTCTCAAATCCTAATTATACTACTATTACTATTATATAATACTATATTATAATATAATACCATATAACTCCAGGAGTCAGCCAAAGAGGAACAGTGCTTTATTGCACAAAATAGAGCAAAGCAAAAACTAATCAAGTCTGGGTGATTACAACAAGTCCTAACCAGGACAATGGAATAATGGACCTACTCAGGGGCTTGCTTTATACAGGGTTCAAAATATGAGCTCCACTTTGTTAATTAGCAATCCCCAGGGAACTTGTATTCAGTAAGTCCTACAGGGAGGACAATCAGTAATTACTCATGCAAGTCCTTTTTCTTGCTGTTTCTACCAAACAATTTTCAAATATTTTGACCATTTTGTCTATTCTTTGTCTTCCTGTTTCAAAAATGTCTGGACTTTTAAAGAAAAGATATCTCTCTGTGTAATTCTAAAGGATTATTTTTCTCTCTCTCTCCTTTATTTTCTATCATTTTGACCTTGTTACTGATGACTGCAGCAGTCAGACTGTCCGTCCATTGCTCAATCCCCTGTTATTTGGTCTTCATACAGGTGGTCAATAATTGTGCTCCAAGCCTCACGGTTGATCAACTCCAGCCACAGTATATGAGCTGGGAATGAATGGATCTATCAGCGTCCCTCTGGCCCCAGCATGCTCAGACACACAAAAAGGACTGTCACCTCAAACCATTCCATTAACTCAGAGCTTTTATTCCATGTAGCACTTCAAAAAAACTGAGAAAAAATATTAAAAATAACTGCACTCATCTTCCTCTGACTTTATGTGCCTTTTGCAGTCACGTTCTCGTGGAATACAATATCTTGGTGCAACAAAAGCAAAAGAATGCAGGCGCTGGGAATCTGAAATGAAAAAAAACAGGAAGTGCTGGAAAATCTCAGCGGGCAGGTTTTTTAACGGCCTCACTCGCCCCAAAACCATAAAATCCCAGCCGAGGTTGACAGACTTTCCGTAGTCTGTTCTTTGCCCGCACTGATTCCTGTGGCAAGCAGGAAAGTAAAGTCCTGCCCAGCAAGTCTGGCAACGTATGACTTAATAAGAGACATATGATAATAGGATTAGACAGGGGTGGACATTTTTCCCTCGCTACAGACCTGCTGAGTTTTTCCAGTACTTTTAAATTTTAGGTGCTGACAGGATAGATATGGAGAGGATGTTTCATTGAATCCTAGAATTCCTACAGTGCAGAAGGAGGCCTTTCAGCCCATCAAACCTATACTGGCAACAATCCCACCCAGGCCCTATCCCCGTAACCCCATGCATTTCCCCTGCTAACTCCCATGATACCATAGGGTAAGTTAGCACAGCCAATCAACATTACCCACACATCTTTGGAGGAAACATTAGCACCCGGAGGAAACCCATGTAGGCACTGGGAGAATGTGCAGACTCCACACTGACAGACACCCAAGGCTGGAATTGAACCCAGGTTCCTAGTGCAGTGAGGCAGCAGTGCTAACCAGTCTTCCACCTTCCTCTTGTGGGAGAATCTAGAGCTAGAGGGTTTAAAAATAAGGTGTCAGCCTTTGGGACAAGAGATCGGGATATGACGTGCAGGTTAGGTGAGTTGATGATGCTAAATTGCCCCTTCATGTCCCAAAAGATGTGTGAGTTAGGGGAATTAGTGGGGTAAATGTGTGGGGTTACAGAGATGGGGCTGGTGGGCTGGGACAAAATGCTCTGTCAGAGAGCCAGTGAAGATTCGATGGGCTAAATGGCCTCCATCTAGTAGGGATTCTATTCTATGATTTCTTGGCATTTTTTTCTCTCTGCAGGTTGTGACTCTTTAGAACTTTATTCCTCAAAAGGCAGGGGAAGGAGAGTTTTTGAAAATTTTTAACGCAGCAGTAGGTAGATTATCGATTAACGAGGGGTATGAAAGGTTATCAGAGGCAGGAACACGGGGTTGAGGTTACAGTCAGATCAGCCATGGTCTTATTGAATGGCGGGGCAGGCTCGAGAGCTCTAGTCCTACTGCTAATTTGTATGCTTATAATTGCATATTAAGGTGCAGTCTGGCTGTGAGCATTTTGCAGAGACAGTGAATCGTGCAGGTTATGATGCATTTCTCTGCTATGCAGAGTTTCTCACTGAGGACATTTCGAAACCACAGTCTAAAGCAATAGTTGAGTTATCCAGCCACCCACCTCCGCCAAATAGAGCGGGTGTTGGAATCTGAAACAAGAACAGGAAATGCTGGAAAATCTCAGCAGGTCTGACAGCATCTGTGGAGCGAGAAACAGATTTGAGTCTAGATCCAGATATAGGCTCCATTTTATCTTCCTCAATGGCTGTGATTTTGAATTGGATGCCTATTCTATGCCCTGTGTATTCAATTGGTGCTCTGAGATGGTCAAATGCTGCCTGGCTCCAGAGACTCTGCCCTCGGAATAAACTGGGCATTCTGTCAGACAGCTGCTTGGCACACTCCCCTGGACAGCTGCCTGCTGACATCTCCTGGAGTGGCATTCTATTCCTTTGGCCATATCTTTCCAGCTGAGATGGGGAGCAGGATCACAGCAGTAACTTTTTAAACCTTTATCCTGATATCACCAATGGTTCTCAGGATAACATTTAAAGAGCCATTTCTTTTAAACAAATCATTCATAGAAAAGCCAATAAGACTTTTTTTTTCCATAGTAAGAGGGCTGAAATCTCTAAGATCTAACAGGCACCTAATGCGAATGAGCAAATAAGTATACACTTATTTATTTAAGCTTTTTTATTAGTGTCACATGTCAGCTTACATTTACACTACAATGAAGTTACTATGAAAATCTCATAGTTGCCACATTCCAGCACCTGTATGCGTACACTGAGGGAGAATTTAGGTGCATGGCCAATGCACCTAACTAATACATCTTCCTTACTGTAGGAGGAAACCCACTCAGACATGGGGAGAACATGCAGACTCCATACATACCATTACTCAAACCAAGAATCAAACCTGGGTCCCTGGCACTGTGAAGTGATGAAGTAAAAGCAAATTACTGCAGATGCTGGAATCTGAAACCAACAGAGAAAATGCTGGAAAATCTCAGCAGGCCTGGCAGCAGTTGTAAGGAGAGAAAAGAGCTGACATTTCGAGTCCAGATGACCCTTTATCAAAGCTGGAATAATTAAATCCATGCACTTTGACAAAGGATCAAACATCAGCTCTTTTCTCTCCTCACAGATACTGCCAGACATGCTGATATTTTCCAGCATTTTCCCTTCTGATGAAGTCACACGTTCAACTATCAAGTAGAAAACAGCAGCAGTTAGATCAACTCTTTTTCATTCTAGCCAATTTTCATTTGCCTTTTTCTACCTGAGGCTAATGATGATTCACTCTGTGGTCATTGAGCCAGTGGTCTCTCATCTTCGGTTCATATTTCAGTGGTTTCTCACTGCACAGTTTACCTGGGATATCGAAGCAACCACAGACTGATGTGAAAATATATTTCTTATCATTCCCCAGGCTGTGCATATCATGTCCCCTGTGTCACACTTTGTCATGCACAGCCTTAATCCTGATGGGAAGGTGTTTGATTCCTGATCTGTGAGGGACAGTCTAAAGTATTTATTGATCAGTTATTGTCGAGTGGATTCCAACAGGTTGTATCAGAAACAGCCTTAAAGAGATAGGCTAAGTTAGTACCTCAGTTACACAGCCTGTGTACCCAGGCACTATGTATTGGGCACTGTTAATCTCTGGGATTGTCACCCAACTGTGTGCCCTCCTACCATGGCTACATTCAGGGCTGGGTGACCCTGAAGACGGAGCATGCAATACCTACTGGCACTGGCGAGGCCTTCCATGCCTGCTGGGCACCAGAGGGACTGGGGTGCCTTGTCAACACCCTTAATCACATTTTAATTTCGAATCATAGAATCCCTACAGTGCAGAGGGAGGCCATTTGGCCCATCAAGTCTGAACCAACTCTCTGATAGAACAGC
Organism: Sphyrna mokarran; assembly: GCA_024679065.1. Lineage (NCBI taxonomy): Eukaryota > Metazoa > Chordata > Chondrichthyes > Carcharhiniformes > Carcharhinidae > Sphyrna > Sphyrna mokarran. The sequence goes on from JAGIQG010000018.1 coordinate 8,392,253, forward strand.
TTACCCAGGACACCCACCATATCCCTGTAATCCGCTTAAAGTTTATTTATCAGTGTCACAAGTAGGCTTATATTAACACTGCAATGAAGTTACTGTGAAAATATTCTGGTTGCCACACTGCGGCGCCTGTTCAGGTACACTCAGCGAGAATTTAGCACAGTCAGTACACCGAACTAGCACATCTTTTGGACTTGGGAGGAAACCAAGCATCCGGAGGAAACCCATGCTGACATGGGGAGAATGTGCAGACTCCGCACAGACAGTGACCTAAGCTGAGAATCAAACCCGGGTGCTATGAACAGTAAAAACCACATTGTCACTCTATAATTACTATTCCCACTAATCCCCTTAACCTGAATATCTTAGGACACTAAGCGCCAATTTAGCACAGCCAGTCAACCTAATCTGTACATCTTGGAGTGTGGGAGGAAACAAGAGCACCCAGAGGAAACCCACACAGACATGGGGAGAACATGCACAGACAGTGAGCCGAGGCTGGAATTGTATTTGATATTTTAGGTCACATCTGCAATTTGTTTTTGTTGAAGGTAATATTATCCCTTTAAGGGATAATATTTCACCTTGGTTTGATTTGGTTAATACAAAAGAAAGTATTGCAAATAGTCATTGGGTAGGGCAGCCTCTGTGGAGAAGCTAATGAGTTTCACCAGCAGTTTCCGTTCTCACTTCAGATTTCCAGCGGCCAACTGCATTTTACCTTTATTAGAAATACATTTATTTTTTTAAAAAAAGCACTCCTCCACCTTGTGAAGTCATTTTTTGCATTTGGAAAGCACACGTCACAGGCCTCAGAAAGCTCCCAAAGAGATTTACAATCAATGACACACTTTGGAATTGTTACAGATTCAGAAACCAATCTCCAACACAGCAAGTTCCCACAAGCAACAATGCAATCCATTACCACAGGATCTATTCTGGTCATGTTGGCACAGGGCTAGATATTGGCCAGAGTAAGCTATAGCATTTACACAGCCCTTCTCTAACTGCTGCTCCTGCTGTTTCCTGCCTTGTCTCTGATGGTGCAACTTTCAGATGGTGCTGGAGTTCATTCCGAACCATGGGCTCAAGCTTTGCGAGTGGGACTTCAGCTTGCGAAAGTCTGACTCAGACTAGAGCACAACTCACTGAGACACCGACATTTTCCCTTTGGGGTTAGTGTTTGGAACACACACACCGGGACCGTTCAGCATTCCCCAGGTCTTGGCTGCTGGAGTGAGGGGGGTGGGGGGGGGGGGGTGAAGTGAGTGTGGCGGAGAGCAGATGAGTTCAGATGGAGACTGAACAGTTGGCTGGCCAGCTCCCAGCTCCCGGCAGCAAGGAATCTCTTCCCAGCGGTGGAAAGTTTCGAGTTTCCCGATTGCTGATTGCAGAGTGACTGTGTGAGGCTTTTAGTGAGGATTATTCAGAGCTGGCCCTGAAAGCTCCGTGACTAACAATTAAGGCAGGGGGAATTACTCTCTCTCTCCCTCTCTGTCTCCCTGCCTCTGTCTGATTCTCTCTGTCTCTCTCTATCTCATCTTTTTCTGTTTCTCTCTCCGTCTCTTTGCTTCTTTCTATCTCTCTTGCTCTCTGTTTCTCTCTGTCTCTCTGCCTTTCTCTCTCTCTCTCTGCGTCTGTCTGATTCTCTCTGCCTCTCTCTGGTTCCCTATCTCTCTGTCACTCTCTGCCTCTGTCTGTTTCAGTTTGTCTCTCTGTGTCTCTGCCTCTGGCGTTCTCTGTTCCTCTGTCTCTCTCTCTCTGTCACATTCTGCTTCTGTCTGCTTCTATCTGTCTTTCTGCCTCTCTGCCCCTCTCTCTGTTTCTCTGAATCTTTCTGTGTCAGTTTCTCTGTCTGTGAGTGTGTGTGTCTTTTTTGAGTCTGTCTCTCGCTGTCATTTTCTGCCTCTGTCTGTCTTTCTCTCTCTCTTTCTCTGTCTCTCTCTGTATGGTTTTCTCTCTCTCTCTCTCTCTCCCTGTGTCACTCTCTGCCTCTGTCTCTGTCTGTGTCTTTCTCTACCTCTTTCAGTGTGTCTCTGTCGCTCTCTGACACTCTGTTTTTTCTCTTTCTCTGTCTCTCTTTTTGTGTGTGTCTCTCTCTGTCTATGTCCCTCTCTTTTTGTATCTCTGCCTGTCTCTCTCTGTCTACTTGTCTGTCTGCCTCTCTCTGCACTCGTGACTCGAGGCTGAACCCACGACCCTGCTTTTTGCTGGAAGTAAGAATACATTATGATCAGATTTGATTCCTCCTCTGCTGCCGAGATGAGGGATGGATGCAGGAAGGGAAGATGGAATTGAGAGAGGTCAGACAGCGACTGACACAGGCAAAGAGCAAGCGATCAGAAGTAAACTCGAGCCGGAGAGAAGAGGGATTAACATCACAGTAAGAAGGAACTGCATGCGGAAAATCAAGAGAGATGAAGGCAGAAAAAGAGAAATGAGAAACTTGTAGTGAAAAGGTTAAAGAGAAATGACGAAAACAACAGGCAGTCTGATGATGATTGGGTGCAAGTAAATAATTCGAGATGTCCACAGTGTTTGGGAGAATAAGTGAACGAAGAGAGAAGCAAGAGGGAAATAATCTATCCTGATCTCTGTCAAGAAGCAGTGTTAAAAGGGGAGGCACCACTTTGTATTCAAACACTGAGGGTGTAGGACTCAGAGGTAGCCCTTGGGCTCCCGCTGGGGTGACTCCAAGGGTGGGAAATGCTTGGCACCCGCGGAGTGTTGGAAAGGGTGGAAGTTTCTCCTGGAGAGTTGGAGGCTAAGTCGCTGTTCTTTCAGCACTAGCTCAGTTCAGCACTGAGGGCAGCTCGCAGTGAGCCACGTTTCAGGGAGCCGGCAAAGGTTTTATTATTGGCAGATATCTCGCCCTGTGGTTATAGCAATGCTGCGGATTAAAGTGGGACTTGTCCGGGCAACATGCTGAAGGAGATGAATTCTTCCCTGGGTCTGCCTCACTCCAACTTCCCCCTGGCTGAACGTTGGACGAGAGGCAATTTCTCCCTCTCCCTCCCGGGCGCCTCCCTGCACGAAGACCTGGCAAACCTGGACAACATCCTGCTGACCATCCGAGAGCCTTCCACCATCGCCCTGACGGTCATGTACAGCTTGTCTTTCGTGGTTGGCTTCGCCGGCAACGTTATGAGCATCAAAGTGCTGACCAGCAAGAGGAGTAAGCGCATGCCTGGGGTGAGTGCCACTCGCAGTTTGTTAATCAACCTTGCTGTCTGTGATCTGATGGTGGTCTGTGTGTGCATGCCCACCACCCTGGGTTACCAGATCTACAAAGCTTGGATTTATGGTGACTTCATGTGCAGAGCAGCACCTTTCACCCAGGCAGTGTCTGTCTCTGCCAGTGTCCTCAGCATCACTGTTATCAGTGTGAACAGGTACTACAATGTCCACAACCCCTTAAATGCCAGATCCTTCTTCACCTGGAGGAAACTCTTCTGGACTATTTTTGTGGTGTGGTTGTTGTCATCTGGCATCTGCCTACCCCTCATTTTCATGAATAAATTGGAAGTCATCGACCCTACGTTTGGGGTTCCCTTCTGCAGCGAAGTCTGGTCACAAGTCAGGTTGAAACAGGCCTACAACTTCCTCCTCTTCTGCGCTCTCTATGGCCTGCCCGTGCTATTCAATCTGGTCATTTGCTTTCTCACTTGGCGGAGGCTTTGGAGCACCTCCAGTCATTTCAAAGAGTGCGACTCCCGGAGTCAATCCCTCCCAGCTTCCAGGCTGAAAATCCGGAAGAAGATTGCCAAAATGGTGGTGGCTTTGGTGATTCTGTTTGCCTTCTCGTGGTTACCCGTTTATGTGGTGGACATCTGGCTAGACTTCAACACCGAGGATGCTTCAAGAGATGATGACACGTCTTCAGAGTGGATCATGCACTTTAGACCATTCGCCCAGTGGCTTGGTCTCACTAATTCTTCCCTCAATCCAATTTGCTATTGCTTCGTTGGAGACGTGTACAGATCAGCCAAGGAAATGAAGAACAAATATCGAAGAACCCTCGTCTCTCTTTTTAACTATTCTGTGTCTGAAGGCTCTACAAGGTCAACCCTACCCAAACTTCTTTCCTACAAGGAATCTTGTCAGAAACCCACAAAAGAATTCAATTTCACACAGTCAAAAAAGGAGAAGTTTAAGGACTATTGTTCGCCTCCTGGGATTTCTGAAACATCATTGAGTACTTGCCATCCTGTCCCCAAATCCACGGTTGGAGCTGATGAGGAGTTCACGAAGAACAAGAAATAGACCACATAGAACTTGTAGAAATCTGTTTCTATTAAGTTAACGCTATGTCACTGATTAATACACCACTATCATTCCCACTTTGAAAATAGCCCTGAAACCAACCTGGGTGAGGATAAATGGCTTTGTTAGTAGTCTCTAGGTAACCAATATAGAGCTCTGTAAAGCCAAAGATTGTGACATGTGTAAAAGTACCGTTCATATCTTGGGCAACTCGAAATCTTCCATAACGAATAGTGTTAATTCCTTAACTGTGCGCACCATTTCGTGTACATTTTCTTGCTGAATTTGTTTGCATAAATACTTGACGACGTCCAGTTCTACATTCAAGTGATGTGTTTGTATAGAAAATGATGTAAGCATGCAATTTGACCATGGGGAACACCACATTCAAGCCCAATATTATTTTTGGCTGACATATACGCTTGCCAGCTTGGGACACTGCACAGACACCAGGATGCAAATGCTTCCTGGTTGTTTGTCCCATCTCTTATGCACTGGTGTCAATTGTCACACCTAGTAACTGTACCAGCTGTGATAAAACAAAACAGTATAGAACTGAACCCAGCACTGTGTGGCCTTTTTCACTTGGAATTATATCTTTAGTAAGGACACTTTGTATTGAGACCACAATAACGTAGAAAGTAGAATCAATACTAACATGCAGTTGAAGTGAGAGATTGTGACCACCCTGTTGATACATAGCTATTTTATCAACATTGTTCTCATGTATAATATTTTAATTTTGTTGCAAACAGTGAACGTTTTATGATACTTTGCTTACCTGCTGTGCCTGATGTACTGGTCTGTCAGCTTTCATTCAGAATAGCGTTAGTTATTTCAGTTGCTCTCAAATTACTAAATGTCCTCTAAGAAGTGGCCATTTTTATTTTATAGTATTTAGCCTATTTAATTTGTCCTCTCTCCTTTCCTGAAGTTTAATGGTGGGGTTTGAATCGATGGCACAATTTAGTACCTTGTGCAGGTGACTCACCTTCATGTGTAAACACTGAGTGGTGTTGACCAGGGGATGAGTGGGGTTCATAGCTAATCCAAGTCCTGATTTCCTTCAATGTTCATGGAATCAGCATTGGATAGAACAGCGTGGATGAATCTTTCCATCTCTAATCTTGAAGCACTGCAGAATGCTTCTGTCACACTGTCACAGTGATTCCAGCTAACGCAATCCTAACTGCAAATTTGGCACAGTAGTTATCACTGCTGCCTCACAGCACCAGGGATTCCCAGCTTAGGTGACTGTCTGTCTAGAATTTGCACATTCTCCCCATGTCTGCATGGGTTTCCTCTGGGTGCCCTGGTTTCCTCCCACAACCGAAAGACATGCTGGTTAGGTGCATTGACCATGTTAAATTCTCTGAACAGGTGGTAGAATATGGAGAGAAAGGGATTTTCACAGTAACTTCATTGCAGCGTTAATGTAAGCCGACTTGTGACTAACAAATAAATAAAATTGATAAAATTCTGCTGGGGTCTGTGGGTCAGTATAATCTCAGTGAATGATGCCTCTATTGTGGGCCATTAGTGAAAACATCTTCAAAGCGAACAAAGATAGGGATAAGGTTTTGTCCTCAATTCGTTGGTGATAATCCGGCAGAACATATTTTCTGCCTCTTGTAAAACATTTTGATCTGTTCTCTCGGGCAGATTCTACACTGGGTTGTCAGTTCAATCTGCAAAATTTCTATGCGTGGGTGAAGATGAAAATTTTACCCCTAATTGTAGTCTGATCAGGTAATTCTACGTGCTTCACTCCCTTTTCCATAAAACTGGATAAGTGAATTATGTCACACTTCAGCTGAGATAAGCCTCACAGCTACAAGTAAAATTAAGCTCCTACAATGACAACAACAGATGTAATATTTGTGGCAATAGCAGAGACTTAAGAGATATTCTAAGCACACACGCACGCAGTGCGAAGGGAGGTGCACAAAATAATGAGGAGATACAGCAGGTAGTCTTACAGAAAGACTGAGAAATAAAGTCATACAGTGCAGAAAAGGCCTTTTGACCCATCGAGTACATCCTGACAATTACTACTCAAGTCACGCGAATCTAATTTTCCAGCTCTTGTCCCATATCCTTGTATGTTATATTTCAAGTGCTCATCCAAATACTGTGTAGACAAAATACTTGATAATCTGAGGTAACAGAAGCTAAGAAGCGTGTAAAACAAAATTTCAGAGCCCTTTGAATGAAAGAAAGAGAAAAAGGGAAACAAAATAGTTAATTATTAGTTGATGTATTAGTGTCACAAGGAGGCTTATATTAACATTGTAATGAAGTTACTGCGAACATCCTCTAGTTGCCACACTTCAGCACCTGTTCGGATACACTGAGGGAGAATTTAGCATGGCCAACGCACATAACCAGCACATCTTTTTGGGCAGGACAAACTGGATCACACGGAGGAAGCCCACACAAATTTGGGGAGAGCATGCAGACTATGTACAGACAGTGACCTGAGTCAGAAATTGAACCTGGAACCCGGGCACTGTGAGGCAGTAAAGCTAACCTACTGTGCCATTGTGATAGAGAGAGACGCACATAGCAGATGGAGAAAATTGCACACACTGGGAGGACAGAGAGAGATGACACACACAAGATAGAAAGAAATGGTGCAAAGGCATGCAACAGTTGTACAAAGATAGACTTTTTCTGCCCATGAGAAACGAGTTTGAAAATGTTAGGCACTGAAGGAGCTAACTATATTTTTTGTTATCTTTATTCTTACAGAGCAGCACGGTGGCACAGTGGTTAGCAATGCTGCCTCACAGCGCCTGGGCTTGGATTCCCAGCTTGGGTCAATGCCTGTGTGCAGTTTTGCATATTCTTCCTGCGTCTGCGTGGGTTTGCTCCAGATGCTCCAATTTCCTCCCACAGTCTGAAAGACATGCTGGTTAGATGGATTGGCCAGGCTAAATTCTCCCTCAATTTACCCGAACACGTGCCAGAGTGTGGCGACTAGGGAGCTTTTCACAGTGACGATATTGCAGTGTTAACAGAAGTCTACCTGTGACATTAATAAATAAACTTAAAATAAACTACTCTTGTTTTGAAAAGAAAAGATGAAATGGAGTCCCAACCCTTACCAAACCACCCTGTTATTTTTGTTAGTCCAATGTCTCTGTCTTGTTTGGACAAGCTGGACAAGAGCTCAAGGAATCTGATTTTGATACGCATTTCCTTTCCCCGTGGAAATTGAAGATTGATTGATTGACAGCATTCCTTATGTGATGTTCTGCTGCCAAAGTGCCCAGACAAACCTGTACGGCTGCAATGGCGACACAAAGTCCCTACCAAACAATTACAAATGGAGACAGGTCCATCAAAGCTATCCGCAATTCATGAACAAGTGTAATAAAAAAAAAGCAATCATGATAATAAATGGCATTTCAGCTCACTCATAAACTTAATTCATACTGAGCTCCCCTTGAGGGCATTTCTGGCTTATTATTTCACCGTAGACACTCCAATCTTAAAATCATGTGCGTGATGAATTCAGACAGTCCTCAGCCAATCTGTTGTTGGTTTGTTCTCTTGTGTTGAGGGTTGACACAAGATTCCCAGAAAGAGAAGCAAAATCACAGCTGTTGTGCCGAATGGCAGACACAACCTCCAGAAGTTGTGACAAGCTAATGCAATGTTTAAAATGATCACAGATTTTGCTTCTTTTCCTTCAGTGTGATAGACACTTGGAATTTTCACAGCCATCTTGGAAGGGAGATGCTCAAACAAGTTGGTCTCAATTTTCATAGAATCATAGAAACCCTACAGTGCAGAAGGGGGCCACTCGACCCATCGAGTCTGCACCAGCAACCGTCCAATCCAGGTCCTAACCCCGTAATCACGTTTACCTTGCATATCTCTTTAATCTATGGAACTCAGGGGCAATTTAGCATCTAACCTGCAGTTTTTGGACTGTGGGAGGAAAACAAAGCACCCAGAGGAAACCCACATAGACATGGAGAGAATGTGCAGACTCTGCACAGACAGTGACCTAAGCCGGGATTCGAAGCCAGGTCCCTGGAGCTGTGTGGCAGCAGTGATAACCACTGTGCCACCGTGCTACCATCAACAACAAAAGCAACCCCCCTGGAAAGTTGGAACATAATTTAATTTGTAGCTGTTAGGCATAGCTCTCAACCAGGAACTATTATGTTGTGCAAAGTGTCTCTTCATTGCACAACAGTTATTGAGCACAGATCCCAGCTCTTAAAATTAATCTCACAACAGCAGGTTAAAGTCCAACGGGTTTATTTGAAATCATGAGCTTTCGAAGCACTGCTCCTTCATCAGGTGAGTCACCTGATGAAGAAGGAAGTGACCTTACTGTGAGGTAGGAAGGTGCCTTATTGTACCCATTCCAGTCTAACACCGGCATCTCCAAATTAAAACTAATCAGTTGATTTGAGTTTAATAATGGATACACTCAAATTGGTGCCAACGTTATATTTTCTAATTGAATCCTATTACACAAATAGCAGTGTTTTATTAATTACATTATATAAATGATTACGTGACATTGACGCTAACATATTGTGTGGCTTAACCAACTTGAGACAGTTTCAAGATTCATAGAACAACTTTATTCTAGTCTTGATAACAAGTACACTAAATTAACTTTGCCCACAAAGTTTGTCTGCTATTAAGAAGCCACAGATGTCGCGTCACATTTAAAATAGAAAGAAATACATTGTGCTCATTTATTCCTGCTTACATTTAACCCAGAGGGAAACAAATACCAATTGTATTTTGCTATCTTTGTTGAGGTCTAAAATAGAACAAATGAAGACAGACAGAATGAAATGCAGTAACCACCGCTACCCACCACCCCTCCTCACACGCTCCCCACCGCCCCCGCCCCCCAACCTCCTCCCTCAAATCTGGAACAATTAGCTGATGTTTCTTTCATTAGAATCTAAATTTAGTTGAACGCAAATTAAAAAATAACTACAATTGTATTTTCAACTCACTGACAATTATAATTCAGCATTGGAAGATCTAACGAATATTTTTTATATACTTGTGTTCTCTGATGTAATTGGTGTCCAGTCCAATGACAAACCTGAAATAGTTAATCATGTGGGTGGTTATGTTTAAAAATGCCACGGCTGTTGGCACTAATTTAGTGGCACATTTTGAATTTGCACAGAAATTGCTTAAGTGAATTAACAACACGGTGGCAGAGTGGTTAGCATAGCTGCCTCACACCCAGGAGTCCAGGTTCGATTTCCAGCTTGGGTCACTGTCTGTGCAGAGTTTGCACGTTCTCCCCATGTCTGTGTGGGTTTCCTCTGAGTGCTTCGGATTCCTCCAGAACTGCAAAGGTGGGCAGGTTAGGTTCACTGGCTATGCTAAATTGCCTCTTAGTGCTCAAAGATTTGCCGAATAGGTGGATTGGCCATGCTAAATTTCCCCTTAGTATCCAAAAACATGTCAGTTAGATGCATTGAGCATGTTTAATTGCCCTTTAGTGTCCCAAGATGTGCAAGTTAGGTGGATTGGCCATGCTAAATTGCCCCTTAGTATCCAAAGATGTGCCGGTTATGTGCGCTGGCTGTACTAAATTGCCTCTTTGTGCCTAAAGATTTGCAGATTAGGTGGATTGGCCCATGCTAAATTGCTCCTTAGTGTCCAAAAATATGTAGGTTTAGTGAATTAGCCATGTTAAATTGCTCCTTAGTGTCCAAATATGTGCAGGTAAATGACTAGGATTACGGGAATAGGACCTGGGTGGGATACTCTTTCAGAGAGTTGATACAGATCTGACTGGCTGAGTGGCCTCCTTCTGCACTGTCAGGATTCTGATTCCAGCAATTTAGCCCTTAGAAATTCCAAAAACTGTGTCACAGTAAGTTTATGGAAACTGGAGGTGGGGTGTGATTTTGATCATGTGTAAAGTGGGCTAAAGCAAATTGATTGGTGATATATTGTAGGTATGGTTAATCTTAGGAAAGAAATGAGGAGAGATTATATAAGTCAAATGAACATGATGAGCAGCAACTTCCTGTCCTGCAATGGCAATTTGAAGGTGGGACTGGGAGGAAATTCTGAAATTAGAGCAATCTTCCCAATAGCAGATGTCACCCTACTTGCTCCCCTTCCCACCCATCCCATACTGTCCTCCTGAGATCAAAGGATGGCAAGTAACTACAGATGACTTACCAGAGGCGGGCCGGGAAGGAGGTTGTTGGTGCCCTAACTGGATCAGAAGGGATCAGAGAGCCACCACCATGACCACTAGTCCTTGCGTAAATGGCCTTTCCCACCCAGCAAGGGGTTTCCAGGCAACTGTGGCAGCAAAACATTCATTACACATTGACTGCTCTTCAGGAAGCATCTCAAGACGGAGGTGACCCTTGTATTCCCCTCCTACAGTCACAGTGCCCACCCCTGCCAGGCTTCCCTGGCTGCGTGCCCTGCAATTGGCCCTGAAGACTCAGGAATCTGCCCACTGCAGATGGTTTCGTAATTGGCCACTTCGGAGAGGATCTCACAGGCAGGATTTAACCGTGGGGTAGGGATCTGGAAATGGTCCCACGTCATGATGCGTAAGTGCTTCCACCTTATTTCAATGTATCTTTGACAGTATAAAGCTGTAATCCATAGAATCCTTACAATGCAAAAGGAGAACATTTAGCCCACACTGATTCTCTGAAAGAGCACCTTACCCAAGCCCACCACTCAATCCTATCCCCATAATCCTACACATTTACCATGGCTAATCCACCTAACCACACATCTTTGGACGCTACAGGACAATTTACCATGGCCGATCCATTAGAACATGCATAATCTTTGGAGTGTGGGAGGAAACCCACACTGACATGGGGAGAATGTGCAAGCTGCACACAGATAGTGACCCAAGGCTGGAATTGAGCCCAAGTCCCTGGTGCTATGAGACAGCAGCATTGATCACTATGCCACTCCCCCTACCATTGAGGTGAAATAGATTTGAAGTGTATATCTATAGTAGATAGATGAATAATTGGGCCATGTATCCCTGATTTTTTTTTTAAACTCAGATTAGGGAGAGGTATAGTCGCCCACAGCTACCAACTTGAATTATGACAAAATAATTATGACAACGATCTTTAAAAAGAATTGCAAATATTTTCCATTCCAGAATGGAAACAATAGAGAGTTCACAACAATGTAAACCTAGTACCAGCATTTGCCAAACAAATCATCTTATAATACATCATCTTATAATGACTATAATATAATCATCTTGCAAATATGCTGTTTCTCTCAGTCTATTTGCAAATTGGCATGATCAAAGGTAACAAGATTAATGGGTAATAATGTTACTTTGGATTTATCATTCAAATCTGACATTGGGCTCTATCTGTGACTGCTATATTAGCAGTCCAGGTACTGGATGCATTAATTTATCTAATCTAGCCATCTATACTTCATCAAGATCTGTCATGTGGAATTACATACAGTTATGAATAAGATTAGCTCATTATTTTTAATCGGGACAGTTACATTTTGGATAACTGCTGTATTTAAAAATACATCAATGTGTGTTGAAATCGCATTGAGTGCTGCTTTTAATCTGGAATAGATGAGGAGAGGGGATGTTCAACGGGATGCTGCCTGGGGGTGGAATTTTTAAATTATGAGGACATTGGGTAAGCTTGGGTAGTTTTTGTTGGGGATACTGTGAGGTGGCCTGATCGAGATGCACAGGAGTTATGAGGGGCATGCATAGAGAAACAGCTGTTCCCTTTAGTTGAAGGATCCATCATGAGGGGACATAGGTTCAAATTGAAGAAGGTTCAGGGAGGATGTGAGGAAAAGCTTTTTTAACCCAGTAAGTGGTGACAGGTTAGAATGCGTTGCCTGGGAAGGTGGTGCCAAGTGCTCACCCAGGGTGCCTGGATGAGCACTTAGGAGTGGAGTTCAGATATGTTGGTGTGGCCTCGATGGGCTGAAGGCTCTCTTCTGCACTGAATGAATCTATGATTCTATGGGCAGCATTTAATGGCCTCGCTCACCCCAAAACCGTAAAATCCCACACAAGATCAATAGACCTTTCCATTGTCCAGCCCTGGCCTGCTCCGACTCCTGTGGCAGGTGGGCAGGATGGTAAAATTCCACCCTATGACTCCTGATATCTAACTAAAAATCAAAGACTTATGTAACGCAGGAGGTAGTTCAACTCAAAAGTTGTCCAATTATGTTTTCTCTTCAGAGACCCAAAATGCCCTACAGTGGTAATTAAGACCACAAGATGTAGGAGCAGAAGTCGGCCATTTGGCCTCTCAAGTCTGTTACGTATTGTAATCCACTGTTCTTATGAGTAAAACTAAAATAACTCATGGATGCCATTGGTGCTGTGAGCTACAATGTCTCTCTATTGAGTGAAAGGACGGGAATAGTATGTATACCACAAGTGCAACTTTGATGATTATTCTGGAATCTTGTTCATTCAATGTGCAGCACCATGTACATATTATCTCTTTCATTCATTTGTGTTGCCAACATTGCAGATTTAGGAACTATTGTTCAAATGTTCAACAATGTTCCTCTACATGTGTAACACACCCAAACTGATTGCATGTAGGGTATGAAATAATAAATAAATTAGTGGATGACTATTGAAGTATAGTTGTGTCCAAGACGAGGGTAAAATTAATGCTTTCCATTACAATCTCATAACTACTTTCTCCCATTCTTTTAAAATGTTGTGCGTGTCTATTTTGATGGACAGTGTAACTCCTTGCACAAGAAATTATGTAATATGTATATGCTCACAAATAGTATTATTATTTCTGTAAGATTTTGTTTCATATTGGCTCAGAGTGCTAAGCCACTATCATGACTACCTGGGCAATTTTTTTGGATTTGAAGATGTGTACAGATGGAATATGCCCATTTCAAAAAGGTTTATTGCAATGTGCCATTCAATATCTGTAAGTGATGTGGAAATAAACTTCAAATTATTTCTGTGTTAACATGAAATCCAATATTTCCTTTAATTAATACAATAGAAATATACAAATATGCATCCAGAAATGCAATTCAGAAAAGAAATGTGATATTTAGAACATAGAACATAGAACATTACAGCGCAGTACAGGCCCTTCGGTCCTCGATGTTGCGCCGGCCAGCAGACCCTCTAACCTAAACTATTCCAATATCATCCACATGCCTATCCACTAACCATTTGAATATAAAATGTACAATTTAGTACCTCCGTGTGCCTACTTTTACCTTGGACATAAAGGACAATATATAATTTTTGGAGAAAGAATTTCAGGTTATAAAATGTTGATCACTTCTGCTATTCGGCTAAGGTACATCTCAAATTATTCAGTTGATCAATCCAGCAGATACCTGGGCTGTACAAACCATAAAGGCCTTAGAGTTAGGTCCTGCTTATAACTGAGCACGCTAATTCACTTCGTGCTACAACAGAGACGCCACAGGTACCCAAGATAGAATGAGGAAAATAAGGCAAGATTGTTATCCAGCGATTCATGTTATCAGTGTGGGTGTGTGTCTGTGTGTGTGACAGTGAGTGAGCGTGTGGTTGTGTGTGTGTGTGGGCGTGCACGTCTGCATGAGTGTGAGTGCATATATGCGTGTGAGTGCGCGTGTGTATGTGTGTGTGTGTGTATGTACGAGTGTGAGTGTGTGTGTGAGTGTGAGTGTGTGTGAGACTGTATGCAAGTGTGTGCATGTGTGTGTGTGGATGCGTGTGTGTGCGTGTGAGTTGGCTGTGTGTAAGTGGGAGTGTGTACGTGAGAGTGTGTGAATGTGGGACTGTGTGTGTGTGTGTATGTGCGTCTCCTTAAATTGGTTAGTTTCAGTTATCTTGTCTCCATTGGCAGACCTGTCAAACTCACACACAATCTGAACTTCCTGAGTGAAATTCCACAGTGCCTTCAAGTGAGATGGGGAGAGGAAAATATTAGAAAGAAATTATTTCAATGATGCACTACAGCCCAGCTGTTCCAGCACAATGCATTGGCAAACCAGATGGCCGAGGAAAAGAAGAGGGTTTGAGGCTGTTCTGAAAAATCACCAAGTGGCTTGCTGCCCAAAAATCATATCATTCAGTGCTAGATTTTCCCCAGCCTGAGGACTGGGTCTAGGCCAAGCTTGAAACATCACTGGGCCTCTGCATGCAGAGTTATGAGGTCCTCCCCTATTTGGAGAATTTGACCGTTCTGAACACCTTCCTAGCTGTGTGCAGTAAAATATAGTTTGCAGGAAGCCTTAAGCCAGCAAGCCTGAATGGGCTCATTGGAGACCATCATTACTTGAATGTAGAGGCAGAAGGTGCCAGAGTTGTCCACCAGAGAAGCAGGTGCCTGCTTCCTCCGAATCGCCACAACCCTCCCAATTGTTTCACTAATCTCCCAGCTGCCCCCTGTATCTCCCAGCACTCTTTCTTTCCTGACAATACAACAATATTAATAATTCCGAAACAGAAACCCTCTTCAGCAGTGAGATGTGTAAGATCGTTCAACAGGGGATGACAGCTTGTGTAGGTAAGGGCGGAGGTGAATGCTGAACATAGCTTCAGCCAACCAGCTCCAGAACGTTGAAACAGCTAAACTAGAAGCAGAAGAGGGCCATTCGGCCCTTTGAACCTGCCCCTCCACTCATTTTGATCATGGCTGATCATCAAATTCAATATCCTATTTCCCCCTTCTTCCTCCCCCTGCCCCAATATCCCTTGATCCCTTTAGCCCTTAGAGCTATATCTAATTTCTTCTTGAAATCTTTCAACATTTTGCCTCGACTACTTTCTGTGGTAGTGAGTTACACACATTCACCTGTGTGAAGAAATCTCTCCTCATCTCAGTTCTAAAAGATTTACCCCTTATACTCAAACTGTGACCCCTCGTTCTGGACTTCCTCACCACCAGGAACATTCTTTCTGAATCTACCCTGTCTTAGAATTTTATAAGTTTCTACGAGATTCCCCTCTCACTCATCCAAACTCCTATGAACGTAATTCTAACCGACTTAGTCTCTCCTCATATGAGAGACTTGCCATCCCAAGAATCAGCCTGGTAAACCTTCACTCTATTCCCTCTATAGCAAGGACATCCTTCCTTAGATAAAGGCACCAAAATTAGAGCTTGCTTCCTGAGCCCTGAGCTCACACTGACGAATGAGTTAAACCAATTAATAGGCAGTGGACCTGACTATGATGAGCATTCAACAATGCAGCGCTGAAGCTGGGTGAAATAGTATTGGTACACTCTCTGCTTAGCCACATTATGAAACTTGCAGCAGTTGTTTCTGTGAATGCAACAATCATTTTGGCAGCAATCGCCCAAGAGCATCAGAGAGATAGAGGACGGAGGAAGGACAGATTTGAGATATGAAACTGTAATCTCTTAGATTCATTTGTTGACCATGATTAAAGCAACATCAATGTTTCCATCATTTCCCTTTCACTAAGGTGTCCTTGGTGACAAATCATGACAGTTGTGCCCAGTCTGAAATCACAGATTTCCTACTGTGCGTATGGAGGTCATTCAGCCCATTGAGTCTGCATCGACAACAATCCCAATCAGGCGCTTTTCTCAGTAACCCCACATATTTACCCTGCTAATCCCCCTGACACTGTGGGGCAATTTAGTATGGCCAATCCACCTAAGCCGCACACCTTTGAAGTGTGGGAGGAAACTGGAGCACGTGGACGAAACCCACGCAGACATGGGGAGAACATGCAAACTCCACACAGTCACCCAAGGCAGGAATTGAACCCGGATTCCCGGTGCTCTGAGGCAGCAGTGCATTCTTTCGGATTGTACCACAGCTTGGTATGGCTCCTGAACTGCCCAAGAGCACAATGAACTACAAAGGGTCTTAAATCAAGCCCAGACTAGTACACAAACCAGCCTCCCACTGATTCTGTCTACACTTCCCGCTGCCTCGGAAAAGTAGCCACATGACTAGGGACCCCATGCACCCCGGACATTCTCTCTTCCACCTTCTTCCATTGGGAAAAAGATACAAAAGTCTGAGGTCTCATATCAATCAATTCAAGAATAGTTTCTTCCCTGCTGCTGTCAGACATTTGAATGGACTTAAATTGACCTTTCTCTACACCCCAGCTATGATTGTAACACTACATCCCACACTCTTTCCTTTCCTTCCCTATGAATAGTATGCTTTGCCTGTATAGCATGCAAGTAATACTTTTCACTATATACTAATACATGTGACAATAATAAATCAAATCAAAAACCACTATGCCACTGTGCTGCTGTTAAAGAAGACAATGTGAATTTAGCAGTGGGAGAAAGACCTGTGCAGATTAGGCAGGAACCAGTACTAAATGTTTACGCTTCACACATTTTTGAATCTGAAAATTTGCAAAGATACCTGCTTCTAGCTCAAAGTGCAATTTGGAACATTTTTCCTGCTTTTGCACAGATTGATAATTTTATGCACCATTTAACTAATGAGTCCAGAATTGGACATTGTACAAATACCACCTCAAGGGGTTGAAGAAGTGATGCCTTAATGGTACACAGTCTTGTTTAGACTCCAGCTGGAGTATCGCAGGCAGCATTGGACACCGCATCTTAGGAAGGTTATGTTGACCTTAGATGAGTTCTAGTGTAGATTCACCAAAATGCTACCACAATTGAATGATAAGCAAACTTGTATTCCCTTGAGTTTAGAAGTTTATGGGTGATCTGATCCAGGTCTTCTAATATGATGAATGGATTTGACAAAGGTAGGTAAGGAGAAATGACTTTTTCCAGTGAAATTCAGATTAAGATGGGACATAAAGTTATGTTTAGAACAAAGCCATTTTGGAGTGAAATTGGAGAGCATGTCTTCATGCAAAAGGTGGTGGAACTCTGTAACTCACTTCTTCACCTCATTTTCACTGTTTACTCCAATTCACGATCGCAGTGGGTGGGGGGGGGGTTCAAAGCCTACCCAAACAGACTTTAGGGAGCAAAGTTTCCCATTGCAGTCGCCACGGCGAGGGGCGGACCATGGAAAGACCTCAGACGGGATTTTCCAGTTTCAGGGAGAGCGCAGTGGGCAAGTCCAGCTCTGGGAGTTAGGCAGGGATACAACCAGGACAAGATGCCAATCCATATACATTTATACACACACACACACACACACGCACACACACACACACACGCACACACACACACATGCGCGCACACACACACACACGCGCACACGCGCGCACACACGCACACACACACACACACACACACACACACTCTCTCTGAAGGGCAATTTAGCATGACCAATGCACCTAATCAACAACCTGGAGTGTGGGAGGAAACCAGGACACCCGGAGGACACTGCTCACAGTGACCCAAGGTTGGAATCAAACCCAGGTGAAATCAGCAACTTTTCCTCCCAAAAGATTGTGAATACTGAATCAATATAAACTTTTCAGACTGAGATGAATGAATTTGTGTCAAGTAAGAATGATGGGAAATGAAGTTGAAGAACAGATTGGCAATGGAATGGCGGAGCAGATTAAAGTGAAATTTCTTTTTATCTATCCTTGTCAAATCCATTTATCATTTCAGGGGACCTTGATCACATGAGCTTCTAAACTCAAGGGAATGGAGTGCTTGTAATTTCACTCCCTGCTATCATTCTCAAGACAGAATGGCCTCATCTTGATCTATCCGTAAATATGAGAGAATTCTGAGAGTGATGATTGCATGTTATATAAGTTACTAATAGAAGGTGGTGGGGAGACTGCCATTAAAAAGTGCTGATGCACAAGGTTCCTGCAGCATTATTTTATCAATTCTGCACATTAGCCAGAACACTTAGATAGTATCTCTTAATCCCCGGACAAACACCATTCAATCAAAAATATTTTATTTGTCTGATATTGACGTTGGGTGCCTGAAATGAGAAGGTGTTCCATTTTCCAATTGAAAACCCCCTACCTCGACAGATAATGGGTGGCACGATGGCACAATGGTTAACAATGCTGTCTCACAGTGCCAGGGACACGGCTTGGGCCACTGTCTGTGTGGAGTTTGCACGTCATGTGTAAACTCCACACTGGCACCTCACAAGATTAAATCAGAGATGGAGAACCTAAGCTAGTAAGTGGCCCTCCATCATCTCAGTGGGCCGCAAGATTGAAATCAGCATGTTCATTAATCGTGACCCCATGAATAAGATTAAATAAGATTGGATACACTTCTTACAGGCTGAATATTTCATAAGGAGCTATAGAAAATGTTTAATCGTTCATGTATTAATAGAACAGTCATTAACTTCAAATAGAGTTACAAAGATATAGAGGTTTGCAATACAGCAACAGGTCCTTCAGCTCAACTTGTCCATGCCACCCCTTTTATTAACCCCTAAGCTAGTCCCAATTGCCCGTATTTGGCCCATATCCGTCTATACCCATTTTGCCATGCAACTGTTTAAATGTTTTTTAAAAGACAAAATTGTACTCACCTCTATCTACTACTACCTCTAGCAGCTTATTCCAGGCACTCACCACCCTGTGTGTGAAAAAATTGTCCCTCTGGATTCTTTTGTATCTCTCCCCTCTCTCCTTAAATCATGCCTTCTAGTTTTAGACTCCTTTACCTTTACAAAAAGACATTGATTATCTAGCTGATCAATATCCCTCATTATTTTATAGACCTAGATAAGATTACCCCTAAGCCTCCTATGCTTCAGAGAAAGAAGTCTCAGTCTATCCAGCCTCTCATTATAACTCAAACCATCAAGTCTTAATAGCATCCTAGTAAATCTTTTCTGCACTCTTTCTAACTTAATAATATCCTTTCAATAATAGGGTGACCAGAACTGTACACAGTATTCCAAATGTGGCCTTACCAATGTCTTGTACAATTTCAACAAAACGTCCCAACTCCTGTACCCAATGTTCTGACCAATGAAACCAAATATGCTGAATGGTTTCTTCACCACTCTATCCACCTGTGACTCCACTTTCAAGGAGCTATGAACCTGTACCCCTCGATCTCTTTGTTCTATAACTCTTCCCAACGCCCTACCATTAACTGAATCAGTCCTGCCCCAGTTCAATCGATCAAAATGAATCACCTTGCATTTACCCAAATTAAACTCCATCTGCCATTTGTAAGGCCACTAGCCCAACTTATCAAGATCCTATGGCAATCCTAGACAACCTTCTTTACTGTCCACTATGCCACCAATCTTGGTATCATCTGCAAATTTGCTAACCATGCCTATTAAATTCTCATCCAAATCATTAATATAAATAACAAATAACAGTGGACCCAGCACTGATCCCTGAGGCACACCACTGGTCACAGGCCTCTAGTTTGAAAAATAATCCTCTACAACCACCTTCAATCTTCTGTCATCAAATTTTTGATCAATTTGGCTACCTCACTCTGGATCCCATGAGATTTAATCTTAGCAACAACCTATTTTGTGGTACCCTGTCAAAGGCCTTACTAAAGTCCAAGTAGACAACAATGCCCCCACCTACCTTCTTGGTTACCCCTTCAAAAAAACTCAATCAAATTTGTGAGACACGATTTTCCGTTCACAAATCCATGCTGACTGTTCCTAATCAATCCTTGCAGCTCTAAATGTCTGTAGATCTTGTCTCTCAAAATATCTTCCAACAATTTACCCACTATAGATGTGAAGCTCGCTGGCTTATAGTTCACAGGCTTTTCTCAGCAGCCCTTTTTAAACAAAAAGACAACATTGGCCATTCTCCAATCTTCAGGCACCTCACCTGTGACTATCGAAGATTCAAATATCTCTGTTAGGGGACCCGCAATTTCTTCCATAGCCTCCCACAATGTCCTGGAATACATTTCATCAGGTCCCGGGATTATCCATCTTGATGTGCTTTAAGACTTCCAGCACCTCTTTCTCTGTAATATGTACATTCTTCAAGACATCACTATTTATTTTCCCAAGTCCCCTAACATCCATGCTTTTCTCAATAGTAAATACTGATGAGAAATATTCAAGATCTCACCCATCTCTTTGAACCTACACATAGATGACCCTGCTGACTCTTAACAGGTCCTACTCTCTCCCATATTATTCTTTTGTCCTTTCTGTATTTGTAGAAGCTCTTTGGATTCCCCTTTGCCATATCTGCCAAAATATCTTTTTGCCTTCCTGATTTCTCTCTGGTAAAAACAAAATAAATATTTACACTTTAGACACAGAGAGAGCACATGGCTCTCACAGTCAATGTTGTGAGCAATCAGCAAACATTTCACTCACTCACTCTTGCTTTACATGCGGATCACTTCAGTCAAACCGGTAGGAAGAAAACTACATGGTAGTGAATCAGTGGAACCAGTGGACCCTGAGTGAGAGCCACGGTCAACAAAATGTCTTGTACTCCTCACTCAGAATCCAAATGGGCTACATGCGGACCCCAAGCCGTAGGTTGCGCCCCCTCACTGTAGTAAAGGGACTGCTGGAGTTTGCTTCATAACAGTGATCTGTTATAAGATTTTTGCGGGAAGGGAAGGATTTGTACTCCGCTTGGCTCCATCAAAATCTTCCCTTCCATTCTACCCCTTACTGCCACCCCACCAGGATCTGCCAGTGGCTCCTTCCCCCTTACCAACCAATAGATCCTACTTGGCAGCTCTGTGCAGCAGCCAGTCGATTCGGGGATGACATCGAACTGGTGAGTTGCAGTTGAGTGCCCATTCGGTGCCTGCGTCTTACTGATGAAATCTAATAGAGTCTCAACCCTGTAAAAGAGTGAGCTCCCCCTTGAACACGACCTTGACATCAGGCCTGCTTTTCCGTTTCCTTTAACAATATCCTTCAGAGACCATCTGCTCTGTGTGAAATACAAGCTAGAAGACAGAGTCACTTTGCCTGCAGGAAGTGGATAGCTCATTGAAGAGCCTTCCTTGATGGTTGGAATGATATGTTCCGTTTGCTAATGAAGGCAGCTGATCGTCAAATGAAAGATGTCATTTTAATGTCAAAACAAATCAGCGAGTGACAATGTCAAGATCTGAAGCTCCAATTGTTCATCTCACTGTTAACTCTGGTTTCAGATAGCTGACTGTGGCACTGAAACTGATTGAATTGATCATAAGGAACTAAAAAGTGTTGCGTATGAAGCTCAATCCATCATCTAAATTAGCCTCCCATCCATTGCCTCCGTCTACACTTCCCGCTGCCTCAGAAAAGCAGCCAACATAATCAAAGCACTCCGAACATTCTGACCAGAATTCTATAGCCTTGCCCGCTCCAGAGTCGGGACGGGCGAGTCTCGCAAACGGCATTCTTCGTTGGACTCGGGTGGGATCGTACAAGCCTCAGGCAGGCGAGGCGGTAAAATTCCAGCATCTCTCTCGCACCTTCTTCTGTTGAGAAAAAAGATACAAAAGTCTGAGGTCACGTGCCAATCGACACAAGAACAGCTTCTTCCCTGCTGCCATCAGACTTTTGAATAGACCTATCTCCCAATAAGTTGATCTTTCTCTACGCTCTAGCTATGACTGTAACATTACATTCTACGGTCTCTCCTTCCCTTCTCTATGTACGGTATGCTTTATCTGTATAGCACGCAAGAAACAATACTTTTCACTGTATGCTAATACACGTAACAACAATAAATCAAATCAAAGAAACAAGAGCAGGCCACTCAGCCCCTGCTCCACCATTCATTTTGATCATGGCTAATCTGATTGTAGCTTTAACTCTAATTTCCTACCTCCATAACTCTTGACTTCCCTTGGAGACCCAAGATTTGTCTAACTCGGTTTTAGAAATATTAAATGACCCAACCATCACCATTCTCTGGGGAAGAGAATTTCACAGACTAGAGACTCACAAAGAGAAAACATTTCTCCTCATTTCAGTCTTAAATGGGAAACCCCTCATTTTTAAACTATGTCCCCCCACCCCCCAAGTTCTAGATTCTCCCACAAGAGGAAACATCCTCTAACATCTACTTTGTCAAGCTCTTTCACAATCTTATATGTTTCAGTAAGATCCCCTCTCATTCTTCTGAACTCCAACACTACTGGGCCCAACCTGCTCAACCATATCTCGTAAGGTTCTCATTCTGAGAATCAGACTAGCAAGCCTTCCCTGAACTGTTTCCAATGCAAATGTATCTATCTTAAGTGACCGGAACTGCACACAGTATTTTAGAAATGGTTTCACTAATGACCTCCAATTGTAGCAAGGCTTTCCTCCTTTAATACTCCATCTCACTTGCAATGAAGGCCAATATTCCATTTGCTGTACTAATTACTTGCTGTACCTGCATGCTGACTTATTATTGTTCATGCACAAGGACACTCAGATCCCTCTGTATTGCAGCATTCTGCAGTCTCTCCCCATTTAAATAATGCAAAGTCTGCACATTCTTCCTGTGTCTGTGCGGGTTTTCTCCAGGTGCTCCAGTTTCCTCCCACTGTCCAAAAGGGGTGCTGGTTGGATATATTGGCCATGCTAAATTCTCCCTCAGTGTACCCAAATAGGTACCGGAGTGTGGGCAATTTTCACAGTAACTGTATTACAGTATTAAGGTAAGACTATTTGTGTAATAAATAAACTTTACTTTCACTTTAACTTTGGGCAAACTCACATTTTCTCACAATGTTTTCCATTTACCAAATTTCTGTAGATTCGCTTAGCCAATTATAAAGAAAAAAACATCCTGATGAAAGCAAAAGTATTAGCCAATGTGTGTCAATTCCTTGAAAGAGCTTCGAATTAGTCTCACTGCCCAGCTCTGCACACGTAACCCTGCAAAGCTATCCTCATCAAATAGCTAACTGATCCATATTTATAGTTCCTATTGAATCTGCTTCTTCCACACTTCAATGAGGTATTGCAGACTGCAGAAAATCTGTAACATTTTATTGGCCATGTAAGGGCCATTTCGACGCAGCCTCAGTTTCTAGGCAGGCAGGAGGATTGCCCCTGCGTGGGGGATGCCTGAAAATGATTGGGCTTAGCCCTAGTATGGCACTGGCCAAATAACATTTCCAATGATGGACCTGTACAAGAAAGTTGGTTATTGCAGCAATGCCCTCGCCATCAACAAGCACCAGATAAGATGGTTCACATTAGTGCTAAGGATGCTCCCAAGAACGAATATCAATTGTTACTCTATGATGATAGCAGTAATGTAATTGGAGAAAGCCAAAAACAGCATGGCATTGGCTAGTGGTGGCTGGAAGAACTGGGGGTTATAGGGTTTACATGGTGCAAGGCACAAAACAATGGAGAAACATTGCAATGACCTTATGTTCCATTCAGTACAAGGAGGATATCTAACTAATAAAATAAAGTTGAATGCAGTGCTTGTTTCAATTTTAAATACAGCTAAAACTAAAATTAACTGACGCTGAAATGTTTAATTGCAAGATTAATTATAATTTATTTTTTATTTGCTTGGCAGCTGGAAATCACATACACTCACATGCACACACACACACATACACACACACTCGGACACACGCACACATACATACACATGCACACACGCACACACATACACACACGCACATATATATACACACACACATATATACACACACACACGTATATACACACACACACACGCACGCACATGCACACACACATACACACACGCACACACACTTGGACACACGCACACATACATACACACACACACACGCACACACATACACACACACACATATATACACACACACACATACACACACACACATATATACACACACACACGTATATACACACACACACGCACATACACACACACACACACACATACACACACACGCACACACACACACATATATGAATTAGTTACATAACATATAATAATACTTTTTTTTTCTGGAACATTTGCACTTTCAATTTTTTAGGTAGTCTTGATTTCCCTTGTGTCTTTACAGGTTTAAATATTGAAAAGAAGAACAATATTACCCATGCATTTTTGATCAGCTCCTGCCCGTTTTACGATGCATTGACCGTGTAACATTAATATAAGTTGACGGTGGATCTCTTGCTATCCAGACATAGTGCTATTCTGTTTGAATGGTATGAGCTAGCACTGTGCACCTTGACAATGCTTTTGATAATCTGAACATCACATCTGATCATTCTATTAACACCCAATACTTTCATCACTCTGCGTTGGAGGTAGTTCTCTTTTGTTCTATTATCTGTTCACCATTGAGATGTCTCTTCTTTCATTTGATGGTATCTTATCTTTAATTAAAGGATTAGCTGGATAATATTGATATGTTGTCCATTCCAGATTATTAGGAGGAATATTCTGCCTGCGTCAGTTCCTAATATAAATGCCTTTTCTGCTGAGATTGGCCCTTAAGGAGATATTTGGGACTAAATAATTGTCTAAATTAGCCATCTTGGATTTAACTCCTGTTGACAAGTGGGCCCAACTGATGCACAACACTCATCACAGCAAATCTAAAATCCAAATGGTTGAAATAAAGCATTTCACAAATAATAATTAGTGACTGGGTGAGCCTGGGAGATTCAGTGCTGCCAACCCAATAATTCAGACACTAATTATTGAGTTTGTATCCAAATTTATCTGCCTCAGTAAGAGAAATTTGTTAACTGTCCATTAAAGATCAATGTAGACAGGCCTCACAATATCAGAGATATTTGCCTAAGATGTACTCATTTCAATTGTACAAATGACCAAGTTGAGATTTGAGATCACCCCTTATGGGGTAGCACAGTGGTTAGCACTGTTGTCTCATAGTGCTAGGGACCTGGGTTCAATTCCAGCCTTGAGTGACTGTATGCCTGGAGTTTGCATGTTCTCCCCATGTCTGCATGGGTTTCCTCCCTGTAATAAGTCCTCAGAGGGAGAAGTCCCCTTCACCAAAATTCCTTTAAGTTATAAAACTTTACAGAGTGTTCTCAGTATACAGTCTACATCCAGAGTACCTGAGTAACAGGCAGTTAAATACAGAGCATGGGGCTTCCTGATTGGGTGCCAATTTGGCTCTTAATCAGGACACCTTTTCACACCCAATCAAATAAACCAACTCAAACTAACTCAGAGACAACACGAAAGGGACAGCTCCCTAAAAGGAGGGGAGGGGAACTGCCCAAAACAAAAGACAAAGCGGAAAGAAAACTTAAAACATCAAATTAAAATGTGATTAAAGGGGTCAATAATTAACTCCAGTCCCCGCAGTGCCTGGCAGGCATGGAAGGCATTAGTGGTGCCCCCCGGGCACCACATCGTCTCTCTCCAGGGACACCCAGCCGCGAATATAGCCGCGGTAGAGGGGCACACTGTTGGGTTGGATGACCCCCTCAGTTGCCCGCTGCCTGGTCCTGTAGATGGCATTGCCCTCAGTCACGGAGTCCATAAGCTAACCTCACTGGCTTGATCGAAATCATTACACTCCCACAGTCCAAAGATCTGCGGGTTAGGCGAGTTAGCCAAGATAAATGTATGTGATTGCAGAGACAGGGTGGGTGAGGAAGGTGAGCCTGGGTAAGAAACAGTGCAGAATCAATGGGCTGAATGGCTTCCTTCTGCATGGTCGGGATTCTATGATTCTATGGGAAAAATTGTCAAGGAACATGAAGCAAAATTAGTTTTGTTTTATCAGACTGTCCCTAAGTTTTTTGATCAATGCAGCAGCGAGAATCATAGAACCCCTGCAGTACAGAAGGAGGCCATTCAGCCCATCGAGTCATAATGAGCACAATCTCACCCGGACCCTTTCCCTTCACCCCACGGATTTACAATAGCTGGTCTCCTGACACTAAGGAGCAATTTAGCACAGCTGATCCATCTAACACACATATCTTTGGACTGCAGAAGGGAACCGGAGCACTCAGAGGAAACCCATACAGACACGAGCAGAGTGTGGTACAGGCAGTGACCCGAGACTAGAATTGGACCCAGGCTCCAGGCACTGTGAGACAGCAGTGCTTAACCACTGTGCCATCATGCTGCCCCGTGCAGAGAATTATTGCATAATTTTAAAGTCCTAAAAAATACATCTATAAAGGAGTGGTGAACTGGTAATGACTTATTTTTAGAGCAGAGTTTAATAATTTATCGCGCAGAAAATAGAATTGTAATGAACTATTATGGTAGTGCAGAGATGACGATAGCAGACGTATAGAATCATAAATCCCTACTGTGCAGAAGGAGCCATTCTGGCCATTGAGTCTGCACTAACTATTACCCTTACCCTCTCCGCCCATCCTATCGCTGCAATCGTATGCATTTAGCGTGGCCAATCCACCTAACCCGCACATCTTTGGAATGTGGGATGAAATCAGAGTACCCAGAGGAAACCCATGCAGACACAGGGAGAACGTGCAGACTCCACACGGACAGTGGCCTGGGGCCGGAATTGAACCCGGGTCCCTGGCGCTGTGAGGCAGCAGTGCTAACCACTGTGCCACCGTGTTACCTCATAAAGGCTGTGATTGCGAATCTCAACCTGGTAAATTGCACAGTTGAAATGAATAAATCTTATTGTTTATGAACAGGTACAAAGAAAATATGATGTGGAGATGCCGGTGTTGGACTGGGATAAACACAATAAGAAGTCTCACAACACCAGGTTAAAGTCCAACAGGTTTATTTTGTCGCACATACCACTAGCTTTCGGAACGCTGTTCCTTCATCAGATGAGCACTCCGAAAGCTAGTGGCTTTTGCTACCAAATAAACCCATTGGACTTTAACCTGGTGTTGTGAGACTTCTTACAAGAAAAATAAGCAGGAAAGCCGCCAGGTTGTTGTTAACGCTGAACTGGCTCATTGATGTCCTTTCGGGAATAGAAGCTGGTCTCTGATCTACGCACTAACCTAGTCCACACTATGTCATTGCCTCGCTATCTACAAGGGAGCCGTGAATGGGAAGAAATGCAGTCAGATCAAAATGATTTCCGCATCTTTGGAGCAGATTTTAAACAACTTCTTATCAACAACAGCTTTCCCCAGACTGTATGATTCCGCACCACTGACTCTGCAGATGAGGAAGCTTTGATAAGCAGAAGTAAGCACTGGTATAATGAGAGTTGACACCTAAGTAAAGGTATTCGAACTTTAATGAATTAAAGTTGCAGAGATTATTGAAATTGATTGCAAAACTGGGTATTTTTAAAATTCTAAATGTGGTGCCTCCAAATATCTTAATGGCAATAAATGAGACTGTTAATTGAGACTATTAATGAACAGATTCCACAGTCATATTCATCTCAGTTAACAATATCTCAGAGGGAGAATCAATTGATAGGCATGTGTTTTTTAAATTAGTAGTGGAGATGCTGACAGTGATAAAGGATTCTGATCGCATCCTCAGTACATCAGGAGACCCACTTGCACTTGGTGGGGAGAACAAGGGGGGATGTTGGTGTAGGGGGTGGGAGGGAGGGTTGAGATGCGAGAATGAAAAAGGGGTGGCTGGGTGCGGGGGGACGGATGGGTTGGGACAATAATAGGGTTGGAATTGGGGTGGAAGATAGAGAGGAAGAGTGGGGCAGAGGGTGGGGAGGGAAGAATTGGGGTGGAGGTTGGTGATGGGGGTGGAGTTGGGGGGGTGGAGGGTAAGGGAGAGTGGTGGGAGGGAGTGGAGGTTCGGTGGAGGGAGCATGGAGGTAAGGGCTGAGGGAGAATGGGAGCGGGGAGGGGAATGTGGTGGAGGGTGGGATGGGAAGAATGGGGGTGGGGGTAGCAGGGAGAGTGGAGACGGGGAGGAGTGTGTGGTGAAGGGTGGGGGGTGGATGGTGGGAGGGGAGAATGGGGTAGGGGGAGCAGGGAGAGTGGAGATGGGGAGGAGTGTGTGGTGAAGGGTGGGGGTGGATGGTGGGAGGGGAGAAATGGGTAGGGGAGCAGGGAGAGTGGAGATGGGGAGGAGTGTGTGGTGAAGGGTGGGGAGAATTGGGTCTAGGAGGCAGATAGAGTGGAAATGGGGAGGGGAGTGTTGGGGGTGAGAGTGGGATGGGGGAGAATGGGGTGGGGTAGCAGGGAGAGGGGAGGTGGGGAGGAGTGTGTGATGGAGGCGGGGAGTGGATGGTGGGATGGGGAGATGGGGTGGGGGAGCAGGGAGAGAAGAGGTGGGGGGGAGTGTGTGATGGAGGGTGGGGAGTGGATGGTGGGATGGGGGAGTGTGAGGTGGGGAAGGGAGAAGGGTGGAAATGGAGACGAGTGTGTGTTGGAGAGTGGGGTTGAGGGTGGGATGAGGGAGAATGGGGTAGGGAAGGCAGATAGAGTGGAGATGGGGAGGGGAGCGTTGGGGTGAGTGTGGGATGGGGGAGAATGGGGTGGGGTAGCAGGGAGAGGTGAGGTGGGGAGGAGTGTGTGATGGTGAGTGGGGGTGAGGGAGGGGAGAGGTGGGGAGAGAAGCAGGAAGCTCAGCAGCACACTCTGCAAATGTCAAACAATCACAAAAATTTATCTTTATGATTGGTTGGCAATCCACTCAGATCGGCTGAGGGGTTGCCATGGAGAAAAACAACTATAGGTTCCCCAAGGTCCCAGATATTCAAAGAAGTTCAAAACTTGAGCGCATCCCTTTAGTTGCCAGAGAACAGGTCCCTGGATATGTGAATCGCTTCAAAAAATTGTCTTATTGAATACGATTATAAGGATATTGTGAATAAGGAAGGTGTTGAATTAAAACAGAAAAATGCTGGAAAATCTCAGCCGGTCTGTGGAGGGAGAGTCGAGCTGATGTTTGGAATCTGAACCTCGGTGACCCTTGTTACAGTTGTGACAAAGACTCACCCTGAATCAAAACGTTGGCTCTATTCCACCCCACGACACTCCAAGTTATTCACCAATTTTAGCATCCTTGGCACCTCCAATTTCAATCGCTCCACTATTGGTGGCTGTGCCTTTGTTGCTGCCTCGGTCCTAAGTCCTGGAAATCTCTTTCTAAGCCTTTCTGCTTCTCTACTTCCTTTTCCTCCTCACAAAGAGGAAGGTGAGACACTGTGGGGAGGGAAATGAGCTGGGATTTTACCGTCTCACCAGGATCGGGGCGAGTCAGACTCACAGAACAGCATTCTCCATTGGTCTCAGGCAGGATCTTATGAACCTCGGCCAGCAAGGCAATAAAATCCTGGAAATGAAGTTGAAAGTTGTCCTCCTTTTACAAATAGGATACTCAGTCCTTTAATACGGGAAGATAAGATAATGCTTTGTTGAAAATCAAGGTTGTACTGATGGGCAGGACACTTCAAACAATGCATGTAATTTTGAACGTAATCAGTACCTGTTAATTTATAGCAGATATTTGATGAAAAGAAAGTACCTAATGTTCCTGGAATTTTAGCCTGATTAATTTATGGAAGTGGGCTATTTTGAGTCCGTGCCTGATGGTTTAGAATGATAGCAAATTGACGGCTTATTTTAGATCTCTCCCGACATCATTGGAAGTAAAAAAATCCCAAAAGGCCACAGTGCTGAGTTGCTGCTGATTTCACAAAGTCAAAATCACCCCCAAATCTTTCATTAAATAGCTTTGATTCTGACTTAAAGCCAGAAAGAGGAAGAGACGCGCATACCCCCTGGAATTTTACCACCCCACCTGCCACGGGGATTGGAGCAGGCGAGGGACAGGCAATGGGAAGGCCCTCTGACCTCTGGCGGGACTTTACAATTTCAGGACGAGCGAAATTCCACCCACTTTCTTCATTCTATGTTTCTGTACTGATGAATCTACGGAATTTGCTCCCACAGAATGCAGTTGAAGCCAAAATGTTGTCTGATTTCAAGGAGAAATTAGATGTGGCTCTTGGAGCTGAAGGGATACGGGGGGGATCAGGATATTGAATTCGATGATCAGCCATGATGGTGGAGCAGGCTAGAAGGGCTGAACGGCCTACTCCTCCTTCTAGTTTCTATCCCAAAGAAAGCCCCCCACAAATAATGAACTAACATTATTTTCAAGCTATGTGAAAGATGTTTAGAGTGGCCATCTTCTGTGTGCTGAGAGAATGGTTTGTGCTTTGGCGGTTATCCCTGAGCCTGCCGTGTCTCAGGAATCTCACCCTGGCATGGCAGTCTCTCTAATACTCTGCAGCAGAAAGGAATAGGGGACTGAGAAGGTACAGATTTCACAGCCCTCTGTTTTCTCTGGCATCTTCTCAGCCAGCTGAATCTTAACCCTTTACCACTCCATGCCCCACCAAGAAGATCCAAGTTTTTAGGTTTCTAGATCACCAACAAACTGTCAAGGTCCCCCATGTTGATACCATAGTTCAGAAAGTCCACCAACACCTCTATGTTCTCAGGATATTAAGGAAATTTGGCACGCTGGCTATGAATATCACCAATTTTACAGATGAACTACAGAAAGCATCCTTTCTGGTTGTATCACAGCTGGGTGTGGCTCATGCTGTGCCCCAAGACAGCAAGGAACTCCAAACAGTCATGAATATAGCCCAATCCATCACGCAAGCCAGCCTCCCATCCATTGACTCTGTCTATATTTCCCATTGCCTCGGCAAAGTAGCCAGCATAATTAAGGTCCTCATGCACCCTTGCTTCCATTTCTTCCTTTGGGAAAAGAAAAAAGTCTGAGATCGCATGCCAACCAACTCAAGCACAGCTTCTTCCCTGCTGCCATCAGACTTTTGAGTGGACTTACCTCGCATTAAGCTGATCTTTCTCTACACCTTAGCTATGATTGTAACACTAATTCTGCATTCTCTCCTTTCCTCCTCTATGAACAGTATGCTTTACCTGTATAGCATGCAAGAAAATACTTTTCACTGTATATGATACAGATGATGACAATAATAAATCAAATCAAACATCACAGTCATTGGCAACTCACAGTTATCAGTATCATTGGCCATCATCTTCATATCTCACTTGCTGGCATCCTTTTGAAGCAGAGGTATGGACATGCTGGGGTCATGATCCAGTGATCAGTTCACAATACACCAAGTTTTTAGGAATATAGCTGTTATCCATTGACAGAGATAGCTGAGCCAGACTGAGCAGAGAGTGTATGCTGATACAATTAACACAATCCACCACCTCTGAGTTGGTAACATTGTCCCAGACAAGCGGTGCTGAGTATACATTTGGAGAGATAGCAATGATGGAATATGTTTAGCCTTTTTCTCCTTCTCAGCATATATTGTCCAAGTCTCATCATGAGAGAAGAGTGCACTTAGAACATTAACTTGCCAGACTCACAGCTTGGTGTTCTCAGTCAGCCTGTTACAATCAGGCTCTTACTCAGCCTGGCTACAACAGCTGCAACTCTTCTGATGCATGTGTTGATTTCAGCATCAAGTGAAAGATTATTGGTAATTGTGGAGCTGAGATATGTGAAGCTATCAACAATGCCTAGAATCACATTGTCAATGTTGATAGATGGCAGAATGGCAGCACCCTTGCCTTCTTGATGATAATGATCAAACCAAATCCTTGAAAGGCTTGAGGGAGTCTGTCCGTTTGCTGCTGAAGGTGATTCTCATTATGGAATGCTAATGTGGCACCATCATCATAGAGCAAATCTCTGTTGAGGACTTGATACTCTGTGATCCTCAATCTCAGGTGGACATGGCTGTTAGCTCTGGTCTGTAAGCAGTTACTCTCTGTAGATGAACCAAAGGGGAATGATAACAGCGGAGGGAAGAATATGCCAAAGAATGCTGGTGTCACAGTGGAATCCTATCTGACCTCACTGCGATGATATTGCCTGTCATAGCTGACCTTACCCATCATGTTGCCATGGAGCAACCCTGTAACATTGGGCAGAATCAGCAATTGCTAATTTTTTTCAGTAGCTTAAACAGACCACATCTGATCACATGGTGAGATTGATATACTGGCCCCCTTTTTGTCATGACAAAACATAAAGAAATAGAAAGACTATATCCAGTGAGGAGAATGTGAAGCTCAACAATTCTCATATATAAAATATCCCCTATGTTATAACAATAAATTAATATCTCACAAAGCTCTTAATTGGCAGGGAAACACTTTGCGACATCCTGAGTTTGGTTTGATTTGATTTGTTATTATCACATGTGTTGCAGTGTTAATGCAAGCTTTACTTGCGACTAGTAAATAAACTTCTTAACTTTTCACAGTAGTATGTATCATGTGACATTTTCTCATTGTTTAGGAGATACAGAAATATGAGTGTTGCTGAAAAAGAGACATTTTTGTCAAAGCTTTTCAAAGCCCCCTGGTTGTTCCTTCGACTATTCTCATTAGGCAAGCTACAGACTGTACCCAACCAGCATGCTACTTGGACATGCACAGTTGCCGGAGGCTGGAATTGAACATGGGTCCCTGGCACTGTGAGGCAGCAGTGCTATCGCACCACCTCCAACAAACCCCTGGCAATGTTCATATTTCAACAAGCCTCCTCCACACATTACCATTTCCAATTTGCTCCCATCACCATAAATTCCCTCCTCTCTGGTTAATACTGTTATCCCAGCCAGGTGTATGTGCATATCTCTTGTTTCCTGTTACTTTGGCTCAACCACTGTAGGAAAACTAAAGCTCTAAAAAAGAAATAGGATAGATTTTAGTTTGGATTGAATAATTCAATTGTATGGTTTGCCCATAACCCTTATCACCTTATTAGAGTTTAGTTTGAATGGTGGCACAGAAGTGAAAGTAGCTCCCACACACCAACCCACACCCACCACACCCACCAACCCACAAAAAAACCAAACAACAAACCCACCACACCACCCAAACACACCGCCTCACAGCACCAGGGACCTGGATTCAATTACAGCCTCAGGTCACTGTCTGTGTGGAGTTTGCACACTCTCCCTGTGTCTGCTTGGGTTTCCTCCGATGCTCCGGTTTCCTCCCATAGTCCAAAGATGTGCAGGTTAGGTTGATTGGCCATGCTATATTGTCCATTAGATTCTTAAGCTGTGTAGGTTAGGGGATTAGCAGGGTAAATGCATGGTGATAGGGGATGGGTGGGATTGTGAACAGTGTAGGCTCAATGGGCTGAATGGTTTCCTTCTGCACTGTAAGAACTCTATGATTCTATTACAAACTGCAATCTAGTTTGGAGATTGTTGGTAGTGGTCGGACTATATTAATATTTCGGCGACCCATTGTTCACATTCTGACATGGATTATAGGCAATCAAGTTTTCTGGGTGGGATTTTACAGCCTCACTCATCCCAAAGCTACCTGCCCAAGGTCAACGAACTGTCCCATTCTCCACTCCTCGTCTACTCCGATTCCTGTAGCAGGCGGAGCAGTAAAATTTCAGCCAAAGAGTTTGGGATGATCTATAAACAGGTTGGTTATGGCATAATTGAAATGACTACAGCTTTAGCAATTTGATATGCATGCTATGGATGTCTTAATCATACCAAGTGATTAATAAAATTCTTCTTCAGCCAACAGGGCATGGGACTTTAGTATGGACCCCACCATTCGGCACATTTCCCAGCCTAAGTCCACACACTACTGTTGCATATTATAAGTTCAAAGGCTACAGTGTTTATTACACTCTATTATCATTAGAGCTGAACATAATATGGCTGCTTTTAGTCGGTATCTTGTGGCAGATGTCACATGACCATGGCAAACCAGGTAGGACCTACAAGTAGACGTCTAATCCCTGTAACCACATCTCTGTACTCCTCCAGGATCTGTTCAGCAGCCAATGGTCTAGCGTGTTGTGTAGAGTTTGCACATTCTCCCTGTGTCGGCGTGGGTTTCCTCCGGTTCCCTCCCACAGTCCAAAGATGCGCGGGTTAGGTTGATTGGCCATGCTCAGTTGCCCCTTAGCATCTCAAGATGTGTAGGTTAGGGGATTAGCAGAGTAAATGCACGGGGATAGAGCTTGGGTGGGATTATATTGTAACTCTCTTTTGCCCTGTTCAGGGTTAGCAGTCCAAGCTATAAACCTGCATCAGCTGAGATCAGTGGTACCTGCTTACTGTCGGTGACCTGGAACTTGTTTCTTGCTGTTGCAACTGGAAAAACTGCCACATAACACCTCTCAGTTTGACAGCAGTTAGGAGTGAACATTTCATAGCCAGTGATTGACCGTAGACTGTTTATTTGTTTTTTCCGTATCAGTGACTTCCAGTGCCTCTGAACATTTCTGTTTTCCTCTTAAATTTAAGTTTAACATTTATTTATTAGTGTCACAAGTAGGCTGACTGTGTTAGTTACTGTGAAAATCCCCTAGTTGTCACACTTTGGTGCCTGTTTGGGTACACTGAGGGAGAATTTAGCCTGGCCAATGCACCTAACCAGCACGTCTGTGGGAGGAAACTGGAGCACCCAGAGGAAACCCATGCAAACTTGCAGGCTCCACACAGACAGTGACCCAAGCTGGGAATCGAACTCGGGTCCCTGGTGCTGTGAGGGCAGCAGTGCTAAGCACTGTGCTACTTTACAGCCCTTTAACACTCAGCCTTAACTCCATTCCTGGCATCATCTTATGAAGTCAAAGATTATAGTATTTATTTTTGTTTATTCATTTACGGGATACAGGCATTGCTAATGGCCAGCATTTTACTGCCATCCTCAATTGTCCTTGACTGAATGGCTCACCAGGCAAGCTCAGTAAGAGGTCTTGACAACACCAATTTTAAATCCAACTGACTTATTTGATAGTAAACTTGCAAGCTTTCGGCCTTTGTAGCCTTCGTCGAGTTTACTATCAAAGTTTACTATCAAAGTTTACTACTAGCAAGTTTACTATTAAATAAATCGGTTGGATTTAAAATTGATGTTGTCAGACCTCTTGCTGAGTTTACCCCAGTCCAACGCCGGCATCTCTACATCTTGCCAGGCAAGTTCAGAGGGTAGTCAACCAGTGGCTCTGTCTGTATTATAGCTGATTGTAATATGGCTGCTTTGAGCCAATGCCTCACAGCAAAGGTGGCACCTTTACTACACAGTTACATCTCACTCCAAACAGCACCTGACACACAACCCGGATTTTCTGCAGGTTGGCCAATCAGTGGCCAAGGGTGCATGCTCATCATCCAATTAAGACTGCAAGGTGGCCAATTGGAAACTCTCTGTCACTCATAGTTTGGTATTTTCTTCATGAGAGATTGAACTGCTGATATACAGAGAGAGAGAGAACTTGGCCTCCTCAAGGTAGAGGAGGTTTCGGTACACTGTTACCAGCCATGACTTCCAGGTTGCAATTGTGGAGGTGTAAACCACCTCATTTATAGATTATACCAAACTCGTTGGCTTGAATTTTACCGTGCCCCCGCCACGGGAATCAGAACAGATGAGGGGTAGAGAATGGGACAGTCCATTGACCTCGAACAGGATTTTATGGCTTTGGGACGAGTGAGGCAAGCTGTGTGCTGGCAACTGTGGCTATCTTGGTATGTTAGCTGCCCGGGAGATGGAACTTTGACCTTCGCAGTTTGACACTGGCACAGTGATTGGCACTGCTGCCTCACAGTACCAGGGACCGGGGTTCAATTTCAGCCTCAGGTGACTGTAGAATTTGCACATTCTCCCCGTGAATGTGTGGGTTTCCTCCGGGTGCTCCAGTTTCCTCTCACACTCCGAAGATGTGTGGCTGTTTGGCCATGCTATATTGGTTAGGGATGATTAGCAGGGTAAATACACAAAATTATGGGGATAGGGTCTGGGTAAGATGCTCTGTTGGAAAATCAGCACAGACTTGATGGGCTGAATCCTTCTGCAATGTAGGGATTCTGTAATATTCCGCTTAGGTGTGAGTAAATTCTCCACTGCTAGGATGGCTGTCTTTCAGGTGAGATGTTATGCTGAAACTTGCCTGTCAGTCTAGGTGATTAACAACGATGACAACTCTTCGGAATATAGCCTGTTGTGTGTGAAGAGTCCTGGCAGTGTGGGAAATAAATGCAAACTTTTCATTTACAAATTACCAAGGCCTTTGTCCTGTGACGGAAGAGAATATCAGTGATTGGTGTTTGGAATTGTGCAGAAACTGTCAGAACTTTTTAGGATCGATGGTGCCTTTGGAAGGTTTGGAATTAACATAATGATCATTAACCACAAGTTAATAGAAGCTTGAAAATAAAATGAATTATTTCTGTCGATGAGTCTGGCACTACAGAAGGAGCTTTCAGCATTTTCTATTAGAGCTGAATATGTTCTAGATTCTATTTATCATTAATTCCGATATTAATCAGAATTCCAGATTCAAAATTGTCCAGCTCATGCTGATTGCTTTGTATAGAGAGCAGTGAATAGCCAGAGAATTTTCCACTTGTAAACAAACAAAGTGAATAAAATCATGGGATCCCTGTCATGCAGAAAAAGCCATTCAGCCCACCGAGCTTGCACTGACAACAATCCCACTTAGGACTAGTCCCGTAACCCCACGTATTTACCCACCAATCCCCCTGATATTAAGGGACAATTTAGCGTGGCCAATCAACCTAACGCATTCATCATTGGACTGTGGGAGGAAACTGCAGCACCCAGAGGAAACCCACGCAGATACAGGGAGAACACGCAAACTCCATACAGACCCTGGGTCCCTAGTGCCGTGAGGTGGCAGTGCTAACCACCATGTCACCCAAGATAACAGTGTGCTGTACTAGCCAAAAGATAAAGCCAGTGCAGCACAGCACTAAAGTTGAGAGAAATAAGAGAGAGAATAATAGGTCACAAGGAGGTGATCACACTTAGCTTTTAACAGCCTGAAGATCGTAGGAAAGTATGACATAGCGGGGTCTGGAGTTCCGCAGTTTGGATGTCCAAGGAACGGATGGACAGGTGTTACTCCTGCTCCACAAATACAAGGGGTGGCACAGCGGCACAGTGGTTAGCGCTGCTGCCTCACAGTGCCAGGAACCCTGGTTCAATTCCATCCTCGGGTCACTGTCTGTGTAGAGTCTGCACGTTCTCTGCCTGGGTTTCCTCCGGGTGCTCCGGTTTGCTCCCACAATCCACAGATGTGCAGGTTAGGTGGATTTGGCATGGTAAATGTACAGGGTTACGATGATAGGATGGCAGGCGAGTGGGTAGGGGAGGGCCTGGGTAGGATGCTCTTTCAGGAGAGTCAGTGCAGACTCGATGGGCCAAATGGCTTCTTTCTGCATTGTAGGGATTTCCCCAGACCCAGGGAGAATATGGCATTCCCAATATGGCATGTTTGGTGCATTGGCCATGGTACATGTCCCTTATCCAAACATGCATAAATCAGATGGATTAACCATGGTAAATAAGCAAAGTTATGGGAGTATTGTGGGAGCGGGCCTAGGTAGACCACTCTTTCATAGGTTTGGTGCACACGCGACAGGACGAACGGCCTCATTCCGCACAGTGGGAATTCTATGGATATCAGATTGAATAGTCTGTCAACATGATGTAAGTTCTGCGTAATTCTGTTGCCAACACCGTGATTCTTGCTAAGTGGAAAAGGAATGCAATTTACTCCATCCTTTGAATTGTGGCATTGACTAGTTTTGCAATTCATTGAACAGGCAATTCGAAATGGTCTTCCCTGTACTCAGAACACCCCAAATCAGTCCATACAGAACAAACCTCTTTTGAAACATAATTACTGTTGCTTCTGGCCAAAACAGCAGCCATTTTGTGCACAGGAAGATTCCAGAGGCACTGCAGTGTTATGGTGGATCCGAGGTTTGTCATAACCGAGCTATGAACATGCCTGAAAGGTGAAGGCTTGATTTAGTCTCGGGGGTATAAATCTAACAAATAGTAAAGCATAGTTTTCATCAACAGTTTGGAAGAAACTCCAAAGGGATGTGAATGTACCCGAGTCCATCACGAAAACCAGCCTCCCATCCATTGACTATGTTTACACTTCTTGCTACTTTGAGAAAAGCAGCTAGCATTATCACATACCAACCAACGCAAGAATGGTTTCTTCTCTGCTGCTGTCAGACTTTTGAATGTACCTACCTCGCACTATGTTGACTTTTCTCTACACCCTAGCTGTGACTGTAACATTACATTCTGCACCTTCTCCTTTCCTTCTCTATGAATGGTATATTTTGTCTGTATGGTGCACAAGAATCTGAGCGGGCAGCACAGTAGCACAGTGGTTAGCACCACTGCTTCACAGCTCCAGGGACCTGGGTTCGATTCCCGGCTCGGATCACTGTCTGTGTGGAGTCTGCACATTCTCCTGGTGTGTATGTCGGTTTCCTCCGAGTGCTTTGATTTCCTCTCACACTCCAAAGATGTATGGGTCACGTTGATTGGCCAGGCTAAGATTGCCTTTAGTATCCTGAGGTGCGTAGGTTAGAGGGATTAGTGGATAAATATGTAGGGATATGGGGGAAGGGCCTGGGTAGGATTGTGGTCAGTGCAGGCTCGATGGGCCGAATGGCCTCTTTCTGTACTGTAGAGATTCTAAATCAAGGAACAATACTTTTCACTGTATACTAATACATGCAACAATAATAAATGAAATTAAGTAACAAGTTTAGACATCATTGAAGAGAGTTGTGAGTGCAGCAGGTATGAATATTCTATTCTAAAGCATTCCACCCATCTCAGAAATGGATCCTTTTTGACAATTCAGTAAGGTGCATCACATATCATTATAGTCAAATCACACCTAGCTACGTTCCTCAGCTCGCAAGTCCCTCATTAATCTGAATGATCTGTAGCTTTATCTGGATCATTTATTCAACATTTATAACCAGAAGCCGATATAGAGTTAACCCAATGGACTGTTCATATTTATTGACCCAATCCAGCGTGCATTTCAGTCAAGCAAGTTGAAGGCACAACTGAGATTGTCTGGGTTGCTGTCACTGTGATGAACATTGGCTGCATCACGTCAACAGCATGGCCTGACAAGCTAGCTTGTGGCATTTTAGATCAGACATCTGTGATGTCAAAAGGTTTGGTTTGATATGATCAACTGCAATAATTTAACAAAATACGTGAAAGATAAATGACACGGCTTTCAAGTCGCAGAAGTAGGATTTGGAAAAGCAATTTTTCTGGCTTCATGTTTTTTTTCCCTGAAGAATGTGGTTTTCACTGGCTAGGCCAGCATTTATTACCCATCCATAATTGCCCCTTGAGAAGGTGAGCTGCCTCCTTGAGCTGTATGTGATGAAGGTACACACGCAATGCTGTTAGGGAAGGTATTTCAGGATTTTGACCCAGCAGCAGCGAAGGAACAGCGATTTCTTTTCAATCAGGGTGGTGAATGGCTTGGAGGGGAATTTTTAGGGCAGTGATATTCCCGGATTCCTGCTGCCCTTATCCCTCGAGCTGGTAGTGGTGAAGAATGTGGAAGATACTGCCTAAAAAGCCTTGGTTTTGTTAAAGTGCATCTTGTAGATGGTACACACTGTTGCCATAGTGTGGCGTAAATGTTCAGTTCA
This sequence comes from Sphyrna mokarran, assembly GCA_024679065.1. Lineage (NCBI taxonomy): Eukaryota > Metazoa > Chordata > Chondrichthyes > Carcharhiniformes > Carcharhinidae > Sphyrna > Sphyrna mokarran. Next base: position 8,431,795 of record JAGIQG010000018.1, read on the forward strand.
CATATTAGTGTCACGGTAGGCTTACATTGCATTGAAATGATTGGGAAAATTCCTTAGGCCCAACACTCTGGAACCCATTCGGGTACACTGAGGGAAAATTTAGCATGCACCTAATCAGCACATTTTTCAATGGAAAGAAACTGGAACACCCAGAGGAAATACACGCAGACAAGAGGAGAACATGTAGACTCCGCATAGACAGTGACCTATGTCAGGAATAAAACCTAGCATTGTGAAGCAGTAGTGTTAACCTCTGAGCCACTAAGATGCCCATTGTCGGCACAGTGGCACAATGGTTAGCACTGCTGCCTCACAGCACCAGGGACTCGCATTCGATTCGCAGATAGGGTGACTATGTGGAGTTTGCACATTCTCTCCATGTCTGTGTGGGTTTCCTTCGAGTGCTCCAGTTTCCTCCCACAATCCAAAGATTTGTGGGTTAGATTGATTGGTCGTGCTAAATTGACCCTAGTTTCGGGACGGATTAGGAGGCTAAATATGTGGGATGACAGGGATGGAATGGGATTGTTATTAGTGTAGACTTGATGGGCTGAATGATCTCTTGCGCTGTAGGGATTCTGTGATTGTATGAGTTAGAGGAATAATATATTCCAGTGAGTGGTGCACAGTCACTATTGGGACCAATCTGTTCCCAGCAAGCTAGATATATAATGAATATTTAGATAATTTGTTGTAGTTTGGTTGAGAGATAAATATTGGCCAGAAGATGAGCAGCAATCTCCAACTCTTCTTTGAATAATGCCAAGTGATATTTTTCATCGACGCGACAGAATCTATCGCAGCATCAATCAGCAGAGAAAACTACAAAAAGAATTCCGAGTGCAATGAAAAATCTCAAATACGGAGTATTATTTTTCGATGTCAAGCCACTCTTCTATCATCTGAACAAACAGGCACACCTTCTAAATTTTCCGAACTGCTCTCCAGCAAAAGGCGTTTTTGGGATGATTTTTGGCCAGCGACTTTCGTCAGACAGAACAGCAACGTGGGCGGAAAATCTGGAGAGAATTGGGAGATGCAGGTTCCCATGCTTCACTGTGCAAATGTGGATGCCGAAAACCTGATTCCCTCCGTAATAATGCAGTGACAGCTGCAGTTCCAGCGAATGCAAACTTGGGCTATTGACTCAGAAAAAATGGAAACAATAAATGCTAAAGGGATTTTCTCAAATTGATTTCCTCAAAAACAAAGAGTTTATCCAGTTCACCCAAGATTTAGTATTTTCTAACTATCAACATGACTGTTGAATGTTTCTCTCCACATTCGCTGCTTGACTATCGAAGATTTTCCAGCATTTTTTGCACGCAGACTGTCACCCAACGCTGGAATTGAACCTGGGTCTCCGGCGCTGTGAGGCAGCAGTGATAAAGACTATGGAATTGCTTTATTGATTGCTACCAAGATACTTTCTGCTACACTTTAAAACCTTGTTCAGCCCAGGCCTGAAGTAATCCCTACCTGAAATTTTTCATACCATTTGACATCATTTACTTTCAGCTGCTTCCATTTGACATCAACTGCTCTCAGTGAAAATCAGTTTGCCAACTTTGAAACCACAAGTAATCACCTGGCCAACTTTCGCTTTCATTTTGACTCCGAACTGACCATTCAGTTAACATTATCTCTCAGAATCACACTTGCGATGTCAAGTGACGGTGACCAACCGACATCATTGCCATTGACTGTCACTCTGCAATGATCACAACATGATGTGATTATGTGTAGAGCCAAAATATTCCGAATTCTCAGACAATTGTGTACAAAGTGTGTAAGGTCACATTTCCCCATGACGCACTCTCTCCCTCCATCCTATCACACTCCTTAATACCCCAGCGAAACCCCTCCTTACTCCTGTACCAAAACCAACTAATTTTCCTCTCCTTCATTCCTCCTTTCTTCCCTTCACCCATTTCCCTCTGGACCCTCCCCTCTCCATTGGCTCCCATCCTTTCCCATCCCTTCTTCCTACTCTTCACTCCCCACTCCCCTCCTTCCCCAATCCCCTCTCCATCCTCTTCATCCCCCCTTTATTCCCCCTTCATTACTCTCCATCTTACCCAGCTCCTTCCTTCTTCTTCTCTCCTTCGCCCTCCCTCTCATGTTCCTGCCCTGGAACATCCCCATTCACTGTGCTGACCAGCAAACACCCTCGGCTGGCTCTGGAAAGATTGACGTCAAAGCCAGAGCAGAGAGGGAGTAGGCAAGAGCAAAACACTGAGAATTTACACACAAAGCATTGAGACTGGGGTCCACACATGAGGCATTGAGACCAGGATTCAAACAGAGAGCATTGAGACTGGGGTCCACACACGGAGCATTGAGATGGGAGTCCATACACAGAGCATTGAGACTGGGGTCCACACACGGAGCATTGAGATGGGAGTCCATACACAGAGCATTGAGACTGGGATCCATACATGGAGCATTGAGACTGGGATCCATACATGGAGCATTGAGACTGAGGTCCACACACGGAGCATTGAGACTGGGGTCCACACACAGAGCATTGAGATGGGAGTCCATACACGGAGCATTGAGACTGGGATCCATACACGGAGCATTGAGACTGGGATCCATACATGGAGCATTGAGACTGAGGTCCACACACGGAGCATTGAGACTGGGCCCCACACACGGAGCATTAAGACTGAAGAGATTTGAGAGATTTTGATAACTTTGTCAGCATGTCAATTAACTTAGATCCAGTCGATTGGCTTTGAGAGACTTTAGTAGCTTTGAGCACGTTGCAAAGCTTTGCATGCATTAGATAGCTTTGAGCACAGCAGCGAGCTTCAAACATGCTGGCAAGCTTTGAGTGTCCTGAGAGCTTTGAGCATGTCACATGGCCTTGAGCAAGTTAGATAGCATTGAGTGTGCTGAATAGCTTTGAGTGTGCCAATAGCTTTGAGTGTGCCGATTAGCTTTGAGTGTGCTGCATAGCTTTAAATGTGCTGGGTATCTTGAGTGTGCTGAATATCTTTGAGTGTGCTGAATATCTTTGAGTGTGCCAAATAGCTTTGAATGTGCCAAATAGCTTTGAATGTGCCGAATTTCACTGGTTAAAAGGAAAAAGGAGGCTTATGTCAGGATGAGGCTTGAAGGCTCAGTTAATGCAATGGATAGCTATAGATTAGCCAGGAGGGAGCTAAAGAGTGAGTTGAGGAGAGCTAAAAGGGGACACAAGAAGACTTTGGCTGATAGGATCAAGGAGAAATCTAAAGCTTTCTTTAGATATGTTAAGAATAGAAGATTGGTTAGGGCAAGATTAGGGCCAGTCAGAGACAGCAGTGGGAAGTTGTGCGTGGAGCCTGAAGAGATTGGAGAGGCACTGAACAATATTTCTCTTCGGTATTCACGCAGGGAGATGTAAATGTAGTTGTGGAGAACACTGGGATACAGGGTTGTAAACTGGAAAGTATTGAAGTAGATAAGGAGGATGTGCTAGATATTCTTGAGGGTTTGAAGTTAGATAAGTCCCCTGGGCCGGACGGAATTTACCCTAGGATTCTCTGGGAGGCGAGAGAGGCGATTGCAGAGCCTCTGGCTCTGATCTTCAGGTCGTTGTTGGTTACGGGTACAGTGCCGGAAGACTGGAGGATAGCGAATGTGGCCCCATTGTTCAAGAAGGGGAATAGAGACTTTCCGGGGAATTATAGGCCAGTGAGTCTTACTTCTGTTGTGGGCAAAGTATTGGAGAGAATTATTAGGGATAGGATTTATAGTTATTTAGAGAGAAATGAATTGATTGGGGATAGTCAGCATGGTTTTTGTGAAGGGTAGGTCGTGCCTTACTAACCTCATTGAGTTTTTTGAAAAAGTGACTAAAGAGGTGGATGGGGGTAAGGCGGTTGATGTGGTATATATGGAATTTAGTAAGGCATTTGATAAGGTGGCCCATGGAAGACTTCTGCAGAAAATGCAGATGTATGGGATAGAGGGTGATTTAGCTAATTGGATTAGGGATTGGCTAGCAGATAGAAGACAGAGGGTGGTGGTTGATGGGAGATATTCATCGTGGAGTTCGGTTACACGTGGTGTACCTCAGGGGTCTGTTTTGGGGCCCCTGCTGTTTGTAATTTTTATAAATGATCTGGATGAGGGTATTGAAGGATGGATTAGTAAATTTGCAGATGACACCAAAGTCAGTAGAGTGGTAGATAGTGAAGAGGGTGTTATAGTTTGCAGAGAGACTTGGACAAGTTGCAGAGCTGGGCCGAGAGGTGGCAAATGGAGTTTAATGTGGAAAAATGTGAGGTAATTCACTTTGGCAGGAATAACAAATGTGTAGAGTATAGGGCTAATGATAGGACTCTTAATAGTGTTGAAGAACAGAGGGATCTTGGTGTATATGTGCATAGATCCCTGAAAGTTGGCAATCAAGTCGATAAGGTTGTTAAGAAGCATACGGAGTCTTAGCTTTTATTGGTAGGGGGATTGAATTTCGGAGCGCAACGTCATGTTGCAACTGTACAAAACTCTAGTGTGGCCGCACTTGGAGTATTGTGTGCAGTTCTGGTCCCCACATTATAAGAAAGATGTGGAGGCATTGGAGAGGGTATAGAGGAGGTTTACCAGGATGTTGCCTGGTATGGAAGGCAGGTCTTATGAAGAGAGGCTGAGGGATTTTGAGGTTGTTTTCGTTAGAAAGAAGGCGGCTAAGAGGAGACCTTATTGAAACATATAAGATGATTAGAGGTTTAGATAGGGTGGACAGTGATTGCCTTTTTCCTAGGATGGAGAAAGCTAGCACGAGGGGACATAGCTTTAAATTAAGGGGTGGTATTTATAGGACGGATGTCAGAGGTAGGTTCTTTACCCAGAGGGTGGTAAGGGTATGGAATGCCCTGCCTGCTGCAGTTGTAGATGCGCCAAGTTTGGTGGCTTTTAAGAGGTTAGTAGATAAGTTTATGGATGAAAAGGGAATGGTTTAGGTTAGAGGGTCATTGCTTTTTCCTAATTGGTCGGCGCAACATCGAAGGCCGAAGGGCCTGTTCTGCGCTGTAATGTTCTATATTCTATGTTCTATGAATAGCTTTGAGTGTGCTGGGTAGCTCTGAGTGCGCTGTATAGCTTTGAGTGTGCCGAATAGCTCTGAGTGTGCTGGGTATCTTTGAGTATGTCGGATAGCTTTGAGGAGCCAGAGACCTTTGAGTGTGCTGGATAGCTTTGGGAGCTTCCACAGTTATAATCGCACTGGAAAGCTTTGTACTTGCCAGAGAGCTTTGATAGCTTGGAGTGTGCTGGAGAGCTTTGAGTACTATTATCAAATTTGATATCAAATTCATGCCAAACCAGAACTATCAATGGCAAATTGTAACTGGGAGGATTGAGTACTCAGGAAAGCACAAATGATGTCAACATTTTTTGGATAATGTTATTGTTGCTGGATGCAAACATTCAGCTGCCAGCCTTTTGCATCATTATGCATTCATTTTTCTAACGTTTCTGAATATATGAATAACTTAAACTAAAAGCCCTGTGCTACTAACTGGACGTATTGTCGTGACATTCTAGAAAAGGTCACATGTTATTGCTTTGTGTACTTAACCTTTTGATCATTCATAATTCCTTCATCCTTTTGTCTGCTTTGTACCGATCAATTTACGTCGACATTTGATTCATACACAGCACCTGGTTTTGAGTCAATCTGTCTGAATTAAGTAGTTTTGATTTTACTTTTCAAATGTTTCTTGCAAAGGATCAGAGACAAATTATTTGCAGATTGCTCGGAGAATTCTCATTTCAACTCTGCTAAGAATTGAATATGTATTTTCATTTCCACCAGTTGGATGTTAACTATCCGTGTCGGTTCATTTATCTATAATTTAATTTACATTGCAACCAAAAATGTAATAGCTTGGTGAAATTGACAACCCCTTGACCCTAATTGCAAAGATTTTATGTTCAAATTCTGTTCTGGGAGATATTCAAAGTCAGCCATTCATTGTAGCACAGTGGTAATGCTATATTATTTGCTGACCTGAACTGACATTATTAACTGCCTCTGAATGTAAGTAATTCCACTGAACTCTTTTTATTTTTATTTGATATGGACATCACTGGCTACACCAGCATTTATTGGCCATCCTTAATTGCCCTTGAGAAGGTGGTGCTGAGCTGCCTTCTTAAACCGCTGCAGTCCAATGGGATAGGTACACCCACATTGCTGTTAGGGAGGGAATTCTAGGATTTTGACCCAGTGACAGTGGAGGAACGGTGATACATTTCCAAGTCAGGATGATGAGTGGCTCAGAGGGAAACTTGTCAGTGGTGGTGTTCCAATGCTGCTTCAAGGTGGAAATGGTCGTGGATTTGGAAGGTGTTGCCAAAGTAACATCGGTGTGTTCCTACAGGGCATCTTGTGGATAATACACACTGCTGCCACTAAACATTGGTGGTGAAGGGATTGAATGCTAATGGAAAGGATATCAATCAAGCACACTGCTTTGTCCTGGATGATGGGGTTAAGCTTTTTGAGTGTTTACCAGGGTTGCTTGATATCACACCAGGTTATTGCTGCTTTGGTATTACCTCATCAGCTCTTTGCCCATGTTGGAATCAAGGCTGTGACAAGATGCAGAGATGACCGATCCTGGCAAACTGACGAGTATATTATTCATGTCCTGGTGCACTTGATAACGTGGATGAATATGTGAGAGTCATGGCAAGTATGTACGTATTGGGTTTGTTCTGTTTTGTAAATGGACCTAATGACCCATAACATCCCGGCTCCCCAGCATTATTGTTTCAGAGTGAGATGCAAAGTGAACAAGTGATTTGAGGTCTAACATCAGTCAAGCAAATTATCTTGCTGCAATCCAGGAATGGCCATTGAACCCCTAGTGTGGAATAAGTAGAATCAAATCAAACTGCTAATAATATCTGAGTCCTGGATGTCCTGAAGAACCAATTAGCAAAAGTATCTCCAAGGACAAGGTTGTGAGTTCAGACCCCACATCAGAGACGTAGACACATTGGCTGGAATTTTACTGCCCCGGAATCGGGGCAAGTGAGGCTCACAGAATGGAATTTCCCATTGGCCCCAGGTGGGATTTTACAAGCTTCTCCCAAACTTGGCTGACACTTAAAAACACAGAAGAATAGGAGCAGGAGGCCATTCTGCCCTTTGAGCCTGCCCCACCATTCACTATGATCATGGCTGGTCATCCAATTCAATAACCTGATCCCGCCTTCCCCCCATATCCTTTAATACCCTTTGTCCCAAGAGCCATCTCTAACCCCTTCTTGAAAACATTCAATGTTTTGACTTCAACTACGTTCTGTGATGGTAAATTCCGCAGGCTCATCTCTGTCTGGGTGAAGGAATTTTCCTCATCTGTGTCCTAAATGGTCTACCCTATATCTTAAGGCTATGATTCCTGGTTCTGGACTCCCCCACGATAGGGAAGACCCTTCTTGCATCCACCCTGTCTAGTCCTGTTAGAATTGTATTGGTTTCGAGATGATCCTCTATACTATGATGTTGAGGATGTCAGTGGTGCTGTCTTTCAGATGTGATTTTAAACTAATCCCCTCCAAGTTGGAGACAGAGAATCCCACAGCACTACTTGAATAAAATCAAGGCGTTTCTCCCCTCATCTTAGACCATATTTAGCATTCAATTGACATGCAGTAAAACGGATTAATTTTTAATTTCAGAAAAATGCTGGAAAATCTCAGCAGGTCTGAAGCACTTGTGGAGAGAGGGTAGAGCTCTGACGAAGGATCATCCAGTCTCAAAACATTGGCTCTATTCTCTCTCCACAGATGCTGTCAGACATGCTGAGATTTTCCAGCATTTTTCTGTTTTTATTTCAGATTCCAGCACTTGCGGTATTTTAATATGTTTGATATGTTTAGTATAGAATCATAGAACCCTGCAATGCAGAATGAGTCTCTTCGGCCCATCGAGTCTGCACCGAGTAGTATGTTAATCTTTATTTCAGTTCTATGTGTGGGAGCTTGCTGTGTTCAAATTGGTTGCCACATTTTTATTATTCATTCGTGGGACTTGGGCATTGCTGGGTAGGCTAACATTTTTATTGTCCTTATATATTTGTTCTTGAGAAGGTGACAGGGAGCTGCCTTCCACAAAAACTGCAGTCAACATGCTGTGGGTCAACCCTTTGCAACAGTGACGACATTTCTCAAGTATATTTTGGTTGTAAAATATTTTTGAGATGCCCCGAGGTTTTGGAAGGTTCTACAGAATTGAAGATTCCTTTTTCTAAAATTAAAATTCATTTTCATTTCCCCTCCCCTCTCTCCTTGCATTTCTATACTTGTCAGACCGGTCTATACTTGCGGAGGAATGCAGATTTAAAGGAACAAAGCACCCAGTTTCACAGAAATTAGAAAAGATTGGAAATACTTAGCAGGTCAGGTGGTATCTGACAGGGAGATTCTGAGACCATCTCAGCCATCTTCCACTTTATTCGGGGTCAAAAGTGGACCGAGTTATCAGGGACTCCACACAGACACCTCAGAAAAAGGGGGAACAAGTGTATCCAACATTGCCCTCCACCCGATAGCACGTGTGTATATGGATGTACCAATCCGTGTGTTGGTACGCAAACACCAGGGGTGGGCCGTACTCACCCCAAGACCCTGAAAATCACTCCTGAGGTCAACGGACCTTTCCATGGTCCTGTCCCACCCCCTACTATTCCTGTAGTGGTACTGTCGCTCCCTACATGTCTCCTTGTGTTGAGGTTTATTTGGACAGCGTAGTAACACAGTGATTAGCAATGCTGCTTCACAGCTCCAAGAACCTGGGTTCGATTCCTAGCTCGGGTCACTGTCTGTGTGGAGTTTGCACATTCTCCTCGTGTCTGCGTGGGTTTTCTCCAGGTACTCCAGTTTCCTCCCACAGGCCAAAGATGTGCGGGTTAGGTTGATTGGCCATGCTAAAATTGCCCCTTAATGTTCTGAGATGCATAGGTTAGAAGGGATTAGCAGGTAGAATATGTAGGGATATGGGAGTAGGGCCTGGGTGGGATTGTGGTCGGTGCAGACTCTATGATTCGAGGTTCTATGGCATTGCAAAGGATGGGTCTGGCCACATTGCTGTGGAACAATTTAAGTTGTTGTCCCTTGTGGAAAAATTAATGCAGAGTAACATCTTTGATGAAGGGTCAATGAAGCTTCAATGGGCCGAGTGGCCTCCTTCTGTACTCTGGAGATTCTATGATTGCAGTCAAGGCAGGGACTGCAGGACAGATGAAATGATCTTATCCATGAGTTCTGAGATTAGCTCTTAACGCTGCCACTTTATTTAAGTTCATTCCGAAGCTGATGTCCCCCCAAGGGGAAGACGATAGCCGAGTGGTGTTATTACTGGACTATTAATTCAGAAACTAGCTAATGTTCTGGGGACCTGGGTTCCCACTACGACAGGTGGTGGAATCTGAATTCAATTAAAAAAAAATCTGGAATTAAGAATCGTTCAATTCCAGCCTCATGTGACTGTCTGTGTGGAGTTTGCACATTCTCCCCGTGTCTGCATCGGTTTCCTCCAGATGCTCCAGTTCCCTCCAAAAGTCCAAAGATGTGCATGTTAGATGGATTAACCATGTTAAATTGCCACTTTGAGTCAGTGGGACTAGCAAGGGTAAATGCATGGCGTTATGGAGATAGGGTGTGGGTGGGATTATTGTCAGTGCAGACTTGAAGGGACAAATGGCCTCCTTCTGCATGGTAGGTATTCTATGAAAGTGATGCCCATGAAGACATTGTCGATTGTTGGAAAAACATATTTGGTTCATTAATGCCCTTTAGGGAAGAAAATCTGCCATCCTTACCTGGTCTACATGTGATTCTAGAGCCACAGCAATGTGATTGACTCTCAATTATCCTCAACAACTAGGGATGGACAATAAATACTGGCCGGCCCATAAACAGATATTAAACAAGCTGATTTATCTAAAGTTGCTCAGTTTGTTACAAAATACGTTCAAACCTTTACTGGAATGCGATGAAATAATGTATCTCCTCCCCACAAGACAAATTGGCGACTTAGAACGGGGCCAAGTTTTCCTTTACAATTGTGCAGAAGAAAGGGCGAAATTATGGTCTGAACTATTCTGACTTGGCATGGATTTATTGGGAGGCTGTTTCTCATTGTTGGTTAACAATCAGACTTCAAGATTAGTTTCCTCAATAGTGCACACTTTAATTTCCCCTCTGAGGCGTTCACGCTGCACATTGGAGAACTTGCTTAAATAATAATGACTTGCCTCGCATTGAAAATAACAATTGCTGGCTGCGACCCAGTTACTCTTTTACTGAGTTATTTCATTTTTAACCCTACCAGAATTTATTAACATGTTACATTTATTTTACAAAAATAAACTTTGGGACAAAGGCATGTTGTTGCATTTGGATTATTCTCCTGTAGAAAAGAATTTTTGCATTCCCTGCAATGATTTTTGACACGTCTCAGCACTGATTTTTCCCAAAGATTTTCTTTAAAGCTAAGCTTTTAATAATTGATAAATGCTTGTGTTGTACTTAGTCTCAGGGAAATGGCTACTTTCAAAGAAAGGTGCTGAGAAAAGAAACATTAGAATGAAAAAGACAGATATCAAAAAGACAGGAAAAGGTCAAGGTCAGGAAGAGGAAGCAATGAGGACATTTTATACTTTAGTTTTTAATTCCCTTGTAAGATGCTCTGCAATGCGGCCTCTTTCTTTCATATTCTGTGTTAGAAGTAATTGCTGTTCAAAAAAAATGAGACAAAAACCACGTCACTTTGGCTTAAGCCTCACAATTTGTGGACGGCCCAGTGGTTAGCACTGCTGCCTCACAGCCCCAGGGACCCGGTTCGATTCCTGCCTCGGGTCACTGCCTGCATGCTCTCTCTGTATCTGTGTGGGTTTCCCCCACGTGCTCCGGTTTCTTCCCAGGATGCGCCTGGAACATTTAAGTTATGGAGAGAGGTTGGATAAGCTTGGGTTGTTTTCACTGGAGCAGAGAAAGCTGAGGGGTGACCTGATCAAGGTGCTTAAGATCATGAGGTACATGGACAGAGTGGATAAGGGAAAACTATTCCTTTTATTTAAAAGGTCAATCACGAGGGGACGTGGGTTCAAGGTGAGAGGCAGGAGGTTTAGGGGGATGTGAAGAAACCTTTTTTACCCAGAGGATGGTGATGATCAAGAATGCACTGCCTGTGAGGGTGGAAGAGGCCTCAAATCCTTTAAAAAGTACCTGGATGAGAACTTGGCACATCATAACATTCAGAGCTCTGGGCCAAGTGCTGGCGAATGGGATTAGATGGCAGTCCAGGTGATTTTCACTTTTCAGTGCAGACTCAATGGGCTAAAGGGCCTGTTCTATCTGTGTAATTCTGTGAGAATAGATGGTGTACATCCAAAGGCAGTTAACCTAAAATGTTTGCTCTGTTTTGTTTATCCACTATTGCTGGCTGATCTGCCAATGATTTCCAGCATTTTCTGTTTATCTGTCACATTTCCTGTATCTGTATTATTTCACCTTTGCGGCTCTGTGTGTTTGTGTATATTTATGTAATAGAGATAAATATATTCAGGTAAATATAGAAAAGTTGAGAACAAAAGAGCGAGATCCTAAAATTATAACGAAACTGGGTTAAAAATAAATCCGAGGAAATCCTCTTCATGTGGAGTTGTGGCAAGGATGGCCAGAGACAGAGAATTAATTTGTGTATAAAAAGAAATTTATTTGGGTAAAAATAATGTCAATGCATGTCAGGAAAAGGTAGAGAATTGAATTAAAAAATTAAAGACCGGGACGCTCCAATGTCATACACAACACTACCGCTGTCAGCAAGAATGGAGAATTTGGCACTCAGTCGAAACTCCAATTACTGCAGCGGGACCAGCTTTTTTTTATTAGTGTCACAAGTAGGCTTACATTAACACAGCGACAAAGATACTGTGAAAATCCCCTAGTCGCCACACTCCTGGCAACTGTTAGGGTACACTGAGGGAGAATTTAGCATGGATAATGCACCCAACCAATACGTCTTTTGGATTGCAGGAGGAAACCAGAGCACCTGGAGGAAACCCGTCCAGATAACATGAAAGTCTCTGTACAGGCGATTACCCAAGCTGGGAATTGAACCTGAATCTCTGGCACTGTGTGGCAGCAGTGCAAACCACTCTGCCACTGTACCACTGTACTGCCCTGGATAATCCTAGCCACGGGCAAGGATGGGAAATTTCGGCTAAAGAGTTACCCCGTGAACACAAAGCTTCAATGGGTCTGAATTGCCTGTAGAATTCACACAGACACGTGGCATGTTGTTTGCTTAGTCACAACTACAAACTGTTCAGGGTTGTTTTTAGAAAGCTGCTGGAAGATCATAAAACATCCCAATATTCAGCTTCTGGTTCTGCGCGAGAGGCAATATAAGCTCCAAGAGCTAAATTATTATTACAACAAGGTTCAGCCAGGCAGATTTACTGCCTGCTACACATGAAGCACAGGCCCAACATAATCAGGCAGTCAGTTCAAACTGGTATAGAAGGACAACTTATCTGTTTAGAATTCAACGCTTTTACCCAGGAAGGGAAAGATAATGATTATGAACTGTGTATCAGTGAAGCAGGGATATTCTCTTGTCTGCACATAATACAATCTTCAGAGGTGGCTCAACATATTTATAGAGTTATAGAGGTTTACAGCATGGATACAGGCCATTCAGCCCTACTTGTCCATGCCGCCTTTGTTTTCAAAACTCCTAAACTAATCCCAGTTGCCTGCATTTGGCCCATATCCCTCTATAGCCATCATACCCATGTTACTACGTAAATGCTCTTTAAAAGATAAAGTTGTACTTGTGTCTACTATTGCCTCTGGCAGCTTGTTCCAGATACTCACCACCCTCTGTATGAAAATATTGCTCCTCTGGACCCTTTTGTATCTCTCCCCTCTCACCTTAAACCTATGCCCTCCAGTTTTAGACTCCCCTGCCTTTGGGAAAAGATATTGAATATCTAGCTGATCTATGCCCCTCATTATTTTATAGACCTCTATATAAGGTCACTCCTCAGCCTTCTACACTCCAGAGAAAAAGGTCCCAGTCTATCCAGCTTCTCCTTATAAGTTGATCCATTAAGTCCTGATGACATCCTAGTAAATCTTTTCTGCACTCTTTCTTGTTTAATAATATCCTTTCTATAATAGGGTGACCAGAACCATACACAGTATTCCAAGTGTGGCCTTACCAATGTCTTTGGACTGAGACGCATCTAACTCAAATCCACATGACATTTACTGACATAGAAACAAGGGGCAAACATTTCAAATATATTATTTTATTTGAACTTACGAAACAAAGTGTTGAGACAATCAATGATAACAACACTGGTCTTTATCAATCGAGGAATAGGTTCTAAAATCAGGGAAGTTATGTTGGAGTTGTGCAGGACACTGGTGAGGCTACAGCTGGAGTACTGTACACAGTTCTGGTCATCACATTACAGGAAAGATGTAATTGGACTGGAGGGGATAGAGAGGAGATTCATCAGGACGGGGTTGGAATATTTAAGTTATGAAGAAAGATCGGATAGACTTGGGTTGTTTTTGTTGGAGTACAGAAAACTGAGGGGTGCCTTGATTGAGGTGTACAAGATTATGGGGGACATGGACAGAATGGTTAAGGAGCCGCTGTTCACTTTAACTGAATGGTCAGACACGAGGGGACATAGATTCAAGATGAGGGGCAGACGGTTTGGTGGACATAAGGATGTGGACGGCATGGTGGCACAGTGGTTAGCACTGCTGCCTTCCAGCACCAAGGAGCAAAGTTCAATTCCGGCCCTGGGTCACTGTCTGTGTGAAGTTTGCACGTTCTCCCCGTATCTGCGTGGGTTTGCTCCGGTTTCTTCCCACAGTCCAAAGACGTGCTGGTTAAATACATTGGCCATGTTAAATTCTCCCTCAGTGTACCCGAACAGGTGCCAGAGTGTGATGATGACCACAGTAACTTCATGTAAGCCTGCTAGTGAAACTAATAAATAAACTTTCAGAAAAAACTTTTTTTACCTCGAGGGTGGTGACGGTCTGAAATGTCTCACCGCCTGGCAGGGTGGTGGGTGTAGGATGCCTCACATCGTTTATGAAGTATTTGGATGAGTACTTGGCGCATCATAACATTCAGGGCTAGTGCTGGTGAATGGGGTTAGTTCGGGGAAGGGTCAGAGGTTTCTCACTTTTCAGTGCAGATTCGATGGGCTGAAAGGCCTCTTCTGCACTGTGATTCTATTCTAAATAGGAGCCGGAGTAGGCCATGCAGCCCCTTGTAACAACTCCACCTTTCAATGTGATCAATATGACCTTCTGCCCCAGCTTTACTGCCCCAATTCATCCCAGTAACCCTCAATTTACTCTGAGTTGGAAACTATGCTCATATCAGTTTCATGTGAGTAAGAACCCTAAAAATCCTCTGGAAGAGGGAATTTCAAAGATGCATGCTATATATCATCTTTTTTTTAAAGAGCTAGGAACTAATTGCCAAGGAACTACTTGTTATATGTGTTTTGGGGGGCCACATTTCGAGGTGCACTTGAGACCTGTGTGGGGGTAACAAAACCAGTTCAAACCAATCCTTGGAAGTGTGAGCAAGCACCGACAACAATCCCATCCAGATCCTATCACCACAACCCCTGCTAATCCCCTCCCCCCGAATCTCAGGGACAATTTAGCATGGCCTCGCGTTTTTCGACTGTGGGAGGAAACCGGAGCACACGAAGGAAACCCACGCAGACACGGGGAGAACGTGCAAACTCCACACCGACAGTTGCGGGCAGCAGTTTAAGGACAATATGGTGGCACAGTGGTTAGCGCTGCTACCTCACAACTCCAGAGACCGGGTTTGATTCCAGCCTGTCTGTGTGGGGTTTGCACCTTCTCCCCGTGTCTGCGTGGGTTTCCTCCAGATGCTCCGGTTTCGTCTCACAGTTCAAAGATATGTGGGTTAGATGCATAATAAATTACCCCTTAGTGTCCTGTGATGCATAGGTTAGAGGGATTAGCAGGATAAATATGTGGGGTTACAGGGATAGGGCCTGGAGCGGAATTGTAGTTGGTGCAGACTCGATGGGCTGAGTGGCCTCCTTCTGTGCTGTACAGATTTAATTATTCTATGAATTACCTGAGGTCGGAACTGAACTCAGATCCCTGGTGCTGTGAGGCAGCAGTGCTAACCACTGTGTCATTCTTTGCCATCCTGCTGCCCTTTACATAAAGGTAAGATATCAGAACCTTTTGCCTGAGGCCAGAGGCTTCAAATTCTCCAGCGAGGGATTTGATCAATATTTTATTGGTAATATTTACTTAACAAATGAGAAGCAAAGAGTACAGGTTATGAAATGGAGTAATTTGGTTCATATCGTATCAACTATGTGCAGACGTGTATCCCTAAATAATTCTTGTGTAATATAACACCATTGGACCATAAGAAATGGGAACAGGAGTAGGCAATTCAGGCCTGTTCTTCCATTTATTAAGATCAGGGCTCATCTAACATCCCGAATAACAAAGACGTTGAAGATAAGTGAATTGAAGAAGAAATTCATGCACAAATAAGGGGAAATTTTAAGAAGATCAAAAAGAGAAAGGAAGGGACTGACAATGTAGGAGCTTGTTGCTGGCTCAGATATTTAATTACAGAGATTTAGACCATGATTTGATTAGACTGAGATTGACTAGGAGAGGACATACTGTTATCACACTCAGATTGATCCATAAAATCCCTCCAGAGCAGAAGGAGGCCATTCAGCCCATCAGGACCATACAGACCACAATCCCAAGCCTTATCCCTATAACCTCACATATTTATCTTGCTAATCCCCCTAACACTAGGGTTAATTTGCTGTGGCCAATCCACCTAACCCACACATCCTTGGACTGTGAAAGGAAACTGGAGGACCCCTAGAGGAAACCCACGCAGACATGGGGAGAATGTGCAAACTCCACAGAGAGAGTGACTTAAGCCAGGAATTGATCCCAGGTCCCTGGCGCTGTGAGGTAGCAGTGCTAACCACTGTGCCACCTGATTGGTTCGTCTGCAGCATGAAATGCTCAACAGCTTGCAGGTTTCCAGTTATTTGAGAGAGGAATATGATCACTTAGCGGTGGATTTTCACGATCCCAGTCCCCAAAGCCAGGAAGAGAGACCATTCCCAACACCATTAATAACCAGTATGGAGGGAGGACAGGAGCACAATGAAGCTGGACCTGATTGATTTTGGACGCTGTGAAAACAATCCAAGCAAAGATATGTAACGTTCTTGTCGATTTAGACCAAAGAAATGATTATTAATTCAAACGGTTCACAAACTATTTTCCTATTAAACGGATAGCTACCAAAATGAAATTAGACAGAAGTGCTTCATTTTTGTTTTGCAGGCACGCACGTAACTAATAGGTTCCATGAATAAAAGAAAGTCAATGTGCCCAACGGGTACCTTGTCACGTAAATATCCTGGCAACAGAGCAAGCTTTAATTGTAGATGGTTTCCAACCCTTACATTGAATTTGATTTGATTTATTATTGTCATATATATTAGCATACAATGAAAATATTGTTTCTTGTGTGCTATACAGGTGCACAGTGGTCAGCACAGCTGCAGGAACCCAGGTTCAATTCCCGGCTTAGGTCACTGTGAGGGTTTTCCATGTTCAAGATGGATACAGAGGATAGCAGTGGAAGGTGGCATTTCTGAGTAGAGGGCTGTGACTAAGTGGTGTTCCTCAGGGATCAGTGCTGGGACCTTTGCCGTTTGTAATATATATAAATGATTTGGAAGAAAATGTAACTGGTTTGATTAGTAAGTTTGTGGATGACACAAAGGTTGGTGGATTTGCGGATAGCAATGAGGACCATCAGAGGATGCAGCAAGATATAGATCAGTTGGAGGCTTGGGTGGAGAGATGGCAGATGGAGTTCAATCCTGACAAATGTGAGATAATGCATTTTGAAAGGTCTGATGCATGTAGAATCGTTGAGAGTATTGATAGGCAGAGGGATCTGGGTGTACAGGTGCACATGTCGCTGAGAGAGGCCATGCAGGTGGAGAAGGTAGACTAGAAGGCATGCGGCATGCTTGCCTTCATCAGCCAGGGCATTGATTTTAAAAATTGGCAAGTCATGTTACAACTTTATAAAACCTTAATTAGGCTGCACTTGGAACATAGTGTTCAATTCTGGTCACCACATTACTGGAAGGATGTGGAGGCTTTGCAGAGGATACAGAAAAGATTTACCAGGCATGTTGCCTGGCATGGAGGGCATTAGTTATGAGGAGAGGTTGGAGAAATTTGCTTTGTTCTCACTGGAATGGCGGAGATTGAAGGGTGACCTGATAGAAGTCGACAAGATTATGAGGGGCATGAACAGAGTGGATAGTCAGATTTTTCCCAGGACGGAAGAGTCAATTACTAGGGGGGCACAGGTTTAAGGTGCGATGGGCAAGATTTAAAGGAGATGTGCAAGGCAAGTTTTTTATACAGATGATGGTGGATGCCTGGAACTCATGCCAGGTGAGGTAGTGGAAACAGATACAATAGTGAGTTTTAAGAGGCGTCTGGACAAATACATGAATAGGATGGGAATAGAGTGATATGGTCCTCGGAAGGGTAAGGGCTTTTAGTTCAGTTGGGCAGCATCGTCGGTGCAGGCTTAGAGGGCCAAAGGCCCTGTTCCTGTGCTATAATTCTATCTTTTCTTTGTTCTTTTATTCTCTGTTCTCCCCGTGTCTGTGTGGGTTTGTCTCAGGTGCTCCGGTTTCCTCCCACAATACAAAGATGTGCTGGTTAGGTTGATTAGGGGATTAGTGGGGTAAATATGTGGCTATAGGAATAGGGTCTGGGTGGGATTGTTGTTGATGCAGATTCAATGGGCCAAATGGCCTCCTTCCACGCTATAGGGTTTCTATAATTTGATGATTCTACAGACAAAGCATACCATGCCTCGAGAAGGAAGGGAGAAAGTGCAGAATGTAGTATTAGAGTCATAGCTAGGATGTAGAGAAAGATTAACTTAGGGTGGATATTAGGAAAGAGGATGTCTCAGACCTGTTAAATTCTATCAAGATAGACAAGTCGCCAGGACCGGATGGGATGTACCCCAGGTTATTGTGGGAGGTGAGGGAAGTGGTTGCAGAGCCCCTGGCGATGATCTTTGCATCGTCCATGGAAACGGGAGAGGTTCTGGAGGATTGGAGGATTGCGGATGTGGTTCCTATCTTTAAGAAAGGAAACAGGGATAGTCCAGGAAATTACCGACCGGTGAGTTTGACTTCAGTGGTTGGTAAGCTGATGGAGAGGCTTCTGAGGGATAAGATATATGAACATTTGGAGAAGTTTGGACTGATTAAAAATAGTCAGCATGGTTTTGTCAAGGGCAGGTCATGCCTTACGAGCTTAGTTGAGTTCTTCGAAAATGTGACTGAACACATTGACGAAGGAAGGGCGGTGGACGTAGTGTACATGGACTTTAGTAAGGCATTTGATAAGGTCCCACATACAAGGCTTCTGGAGAAGGTAAGAGGGCATGGGATCCAAGGGGCTTTGGCCTCGCGGATCCAGAACTGGCTTGCTGGCAGAAGGCAGAGAGTGGTTGTGGATGAGTCTTGTTCTGCATGGAGGTCGGTAACCGGTGGAATGCCCCAGGGATCTGTTCTGGGACCCCTGCTGTTTGTCATTTTCACAAATGACCTAGATGAGGAAGTGGAGGGATGGGTTAGCAAGTTCGCCGACGATACAAAGATCGGTGGTGTTGTGGATGGTCTAGAGGGATGCCAAAAGTTGCAGCAGGACATAGACAGGATGCAAGACTGGGCGGAGAAGTGGCAGATGGACTTCAACGCAGATAAATGTGTAGTGGTCCATTTTGGCAGGAATAATGGAATGAAGGAGTACAGTATAAGGGATAGGAGTCTTAGCTGTGTTGTAGAGCAGAAGGATCTCGGGGTCCAGGTCCATAGGACTCTTAAATCGGCCTCGCAGGTGGAGGAAGTGGTCAAGAAGGCGTACGGTGTACTGGCCTTCATTAATCTAGGAATAGAGTTTAGGAGTCAGGAGGTAATGATGTAGCTCTATAAGACTCTTGTCAGACCACAGTTGGAGTATTGTGCGCAGTTCTGGTCGCCTCATTATAGGAAGGATGTAGAGGCTATTGAGAGGGTTCAGAGGAGATTTACAAGGATGCTGCCTGGATTGGGAGGCAGGCCTTATGAAGATAGGTTGAGGGAGCTGGGACTCTTCTCACTGGAGAGACGTAGGTTGAGAGGCGACCTGATAGAGATTTATAAAATGTTGAGAGGAATAGATAGGGTGGACTCTCAGAGACTATTTCCCTGAGCAGAAATGGTCAATACGAGAGGACACAGATTTAAGGTGCAAGGAAGCAAATACAAAGGAGATGTCAGGGGTAGGTTTTTCACTCTGAGGGTGGTGAGTGAATGGAACCGACTGCCGTCGGAGGTTGTTGAGGCAAACTCACTGGGATCTTTTAAGAGACTTCTGGATGAGTATATGGAAAAGAATAGGATAGGAGGTTATAGATAGGTCTGTGGATTGGTAGATGTGATCGGCGCAACTCGTGAACCGAAGGGCCTGTTTGTGCTGTATTATTCTATGTTCTATGTATGTGAGGTGTGTCCATTCAAAGGTCTGGCGGCAGCAGGGAAGAAGCTGTTCTTGAATCAGATGGTACATGACCTCAGAATTTTGTACCTATCTCCCAATGGAAGAAGGTGGAACAGAAAATGTCTGGAGCGCGTTGGGTCTTTATTTATGCCAGCTGATTAGCCAAGTCAGTTGGAAGTGCAGACAGAGTCAATGGATGGGAACTGGTTTGTGTGATGAGTGGACTTCATTCACGACCTTTTGTAGCTCCTTGTGGTCTTGGACAGAGCAGGAGTCATACCAATCTGTGATATAAGCAAAAAGGATTCTTTGTATGATGCAGCTGTAAAAGTTACTGAGAGTCGTAGCGGACATGCCAAATTTCCGTAGTCTCCTGAGAAAATAGAGGCATTGGTGGGCTTTCTTAACTATAGCATTGGCATGGAGGGGCCACAACAGGTTGTTCGTGATCCGTACACCTAAGCACTTGAAACTCTCCATTTCTATTTTGTCTCCATTGATGTAGACGGGCCCTCCACTACGGTTCCTGAAGTTGTTCCTTAGTCTTTTTGACATTAAGGGAGAGATTATTGCTGTAGCACCAGATTCTCTGTCTCATTCCATATTCCGTGTCATCATTGTTTGAGATTCGACGCAATACAGTGGTGTTTTGCATGTACATAACTCATAGGTTCCACAAATTAAAGAAAGCCAATGTGCCCAGCGGGTGCCTCGCTATATGAGTATCCTGGCAACAGAGTATTCACCAGGCAACAACAGCAAGCTTTAATTGTTAGGCAATTGACAGGCATGTGGAAGAACGTCTTTTTCCCAGGGGCCGTTCGTGTTTGGAATTCTCCTCCACGGAGGCCAGTGGATGATGAATATATTCGAGCCTGAGTTAAACAAATTTTTGGAGAGTGCAGTCTTGGGGGACAGGCAGGAAAGGGAGGTGTTAAGACCACAATCTGATCAGCCATGACCGTATTTAATAGCAGAGCAGGCTTGAGGGGCTGAATGGCTTATTCCTGCTTCTATTTCTTGTGCCCTTCGCAATTGTCACGATGGACAACCAAGGAAAATCATAAATCATAGAATCCTTACAGTGCAGAAAGAGGCCATTCGGCCCATTGAGTCTGCACTGAACATAATCCCACCCAGGCTTACCCCCATATCCCTATATATTTTACCCGCTAATTCCTCTAACCTCATGTCTCAGGACACTAAGGGGCAATTTAGCATGGCCAATCAACCTAACTCACACATCTTTGGAATGTGGGAGGAAACCGGAGCACCCAGAGGAAACCCACGCAGACACAAGTAAAATGTGCAAATTCCATGCAGACAGTGACCCAAGCTGGGTCAGAATGTGTTAAAATATAAATGCATCAAAATGTATAAATGCACTTTTAAAAAGTGTATTTTTTTCTCATTATTTTTACAGAGATGTGAAGACAATGCTGCTGAACTAATGGTTAGGATTATAAATCTAGGAGGATAGGTGTCTGCTTCCTTTCAAATCAGCGTGGGAGGGTGAGATGCTACGAGGATAATTGAGTTTTAGGAATTGGGGGGGAGTGTCTACAGGAGAGGGAGCGTAAATGGTTGTGGATTTATTTATTTATTAGAGCCACAAGTAGGCTTACATGTAGTTACTGTGAAAATCCCTTATTTGCCACACTTCGGTGCCTGTTTGCGTACACTGAGGGAAGAATTTAGCATGGTCAATGCACTGAACCAACACATCTTTCAGCCTGTAGGAGGAAACCAGAGCACCCGGAGGAAACCCACGCAGACACAGGGAGAATGTACAGTGACCCAAGCCAGAAATTGAACCCAGGTCCCTGGCACTGAGGCAGCAGTGCTAAACACTGTGCCGCCCACTGCCATCCTGCAGAGAGGACTTGTATGAAACTTGGTGGAATATCGCCAACCAGAACTTTGGCAATTTTACTTCCAACCAAATCCAGACACTGCGAATGATGTTAGATTATAAATAAGGCTGGTGATGTGACATAGACATTAATGCAAAAGTCACTATAATGTGGGTATAAGCGATTAAATCACGTTGACTTGTCGCTGAAATCCATTCCTGTACTGGCTGACAGAATCATACAAATTTAATTCCTGAAACCTCTCAGTGCAGTAGCAAGGAAGTGCTGCGCAGTTGGAGGTGCTCTCTTTCAGACAGAACACTAAACTTGCTTCTCTTCCAGGTGGATACAAAAGATCCCACTGTGCTAATTTGAAACAGAACACGGGAGTTCTCCTGGGTGTTTCCCTGGCCAATATTTATCCCTCATCAGAAACTGATTATCACATTAGCACTTTTTTGCTTCTGCTACACGCAATGGGCTGCTGCGTTTTCCTTTAGAAAACTGGCTACACTTCAAACGTAGCTGTTAAAGGATTTCTTTCGATTGTGAAAGGCAGAAGAAAAGTGCTCGACTTTTTATTGATGCATTCGGTGCTTGACTGTACCTTGCAGTATAGTAAGGACAGGGGTACTGTATATGTTCTAGAATGGCAGCTAAGATATCACTGTGCCATCCAGCCAGTTCCCTCCAGCTAAAGTCATTGAGGACAGTATCAATTCCCATTCTCCGCAACTGCAGATCAGAATACCCAGCGCAACTGGCAGCTTCTACTGAAATGTGAAATTCCACTGCTGGCAAACCCACTGGGATTTCTTTATTTCATACTGTTGTCATCAATAAACTGGTCAATTCCTTCAAAGAATATTCCTAAAAGGAAATTGGATAAATCCTTGAAGGAGAAATAGAAACAGCAAGGAGATGGGGGTCAGAGGGGGGGGGGGGGGGGGTGGAATGACACTGATCAGATTGCTCCTCCAATGAGCCAACACAAACCTAATGGGCCGAATGGCCTCCTTCTGTGCTGCCCTGTTCTGTGATTCAGTTTATTTGTATAGGCGATTGGAAATTTAAATCTGAGCGTCACAAGGAGTATTATTGTGTTTAACAAGCCAGTCAGAGTTTTTTGAAGGGGTAGCACAGAGGGTTGATAAGGGCAATGCTGCTGATGTGGTCTACCCGGACTTCCAAAAGGTGATCATGAAAGGATCAAGAACGAGGGGCATACACGTGTTGGGTCGTGCGAGGGCTGCTCTTGGATGTTGCTTCGAGAGTTGCCTTGTGCTTCACGTCGTTAGTGTACGCTTAAACTGGACCAACTGGTGGGCAACACGACAGCTCAGTGACTATCGCTGTGCTGTGCAGATACATGGATTTGGGCCTGTGTCTGCGGGAGTTTGCGCATTCTCCCCGTGCTTGCGTGGGTTTTCTCCGGGGGCTCCCACTTCCTCCCACACCCCAAAAAAAGTGCTCTTAGGCTGATCGGTGTTAACAAATTGTCCGTAAATTAGGCGTCCCTCAATCTGGTTATAATTCCTTTATTGTAGAGTCCAATAGGCATAAACAAAGGTCATAGGTACAGGAGGGCGTTCACAATGTTAAAATGGCAGCACAGGCTTTTGGGCTGAAGGGCCTGTCTCCTGTGCTGTGTTGTTCTTTGTTCTTTGAGAGGACACAGATTTAAAGTAATTAGTAAAAGAAGTAAAAATGATACAAGAAAAGATTTTTTCACACAGCAAGTGATCAGGGTTTGAAATACACTGTCTGTGAGTGGTGGAGGGAGGACTCAATCAAAGCATTCAAAAGGAAATGAGACTGTTATCTGCAAAGGAAATATGTGCAGGATTACAGGAAGAAGGAGGAAGGAATGGCATTAGGTGAGTTGCGCAGGTGGAGGACCAGTTCGGACACAATAGCCTCTCAATCTGGGTGAGAGACTCCCACCCACCCAACCCACCCTCCGTCCCTCTTCCTCTGGGAACTTGCAAGCAAATATGCCAGGATTTGCTTGTTGTACACTCAGCCTGGCATACCCCCTCCCCCCATCCACCGTTGGCTTTGACAGAATGAGATTCTTAAATGGACATTATTTGCCTATTTAAGAGCTTCAATAGATGGTGGGGCATTTTGTTTAAAGGTCTCTGATTTAATTGGGATGGAGTTGATGTCGGGGTCCCATCTGCCACCCCCTAATTGGATTAAGCACCCCTGCCAAATTTGCCACGAGGAGGATAGGCATGAAGTTGCACCCATTGTTGTTCTACCACGAGCAACAATGAAATAAATACCTCAGTGAATTTGTTTTGGAGGTGATGGTTAAGGAGCAGAACTTTGTCTCAGGCTTTTAATTTTCATCCTCTTTACTGACAGACAGAACATCAATTCAGTTGCTGCCTCTGATGATACATCACTTCAATTTATTATGGAATAAAGTGCGTGCTAAGGTTAGACAAGACTTGAACGCTTGACATCCTGATCTGACGATGAGAGTTCTCCTGCTGACCATGTTAGGATCTGTGCCAAATCACTGACCTTCATTAGGAAGCAATATCTGCCTTCCAGCTGTTAAATTACAGTGGACAGTTTTACTTCGCAACTTGACAACTGGGACACCATCATCCTATTCTAATGGCGTACAATATTCGTATGATTATCAATGTGAAAATCTGAATAAGATAGAAGCTTACATTCCCAATGTGCAGAAGGAGGCCATTTAGCCATCAAGTCTGCACCAACCCCTCTTTTTCTTTAATCTTACCCAGACCTATCCCCCTACCCCCAATATTTACCACACTAATCCCCCTAACCTACACATTTTGGGACACTAGGGCACAATTTAGCATGGCCAATCCACCTAACCTGCACATTTTGGGACACTAAGAGGCAATTTAGCATAGCCAAACAATCTAGCCTGCACATCTTGGGACACAAAGGGGAAGTTAGCATGGCCTAACCACCTAACCTACAAATCCTGGGACACTAAGGGGCAATTTGGCATGGCCAATCCACCTAACCTACAAATCTTGGGACGCTAAAAAGGGGCAATTTTGTATGGTCAATAGACCTGACCTGCACATCTTTGGGCTGTTTAGAAACCAAGCATTCATGCAAGGGTAAAAGCTCCCTTCAGTTTACCCTTCCTGTTACAAATATTAATCACAGAGTAATTAAAGTTGTTATACTTCAAACTTGGCTTACTGAGAAACCAGCAATAGTGTAATGTTTGTTCATGAAAATCATGAATCAAGTCCATTTTGGAAGATTTACCTCAACGAACCCAATGCTATTCTATAACTTACATTTTAATTTGGTTTTTGCTGAGCTTCACTTTAGTCTTGCCAGTGTAAGTCGGAGGAAATACTGTGACTTATTCAGTACCACACAATGGCGGAGAGTTTAAACAAATGGAAAAAAGAGCTGGGTGTTGTTATGAATGTAGAACTTTATAAGACAATTAAGTTTTAAAATTTCTCCTTTAAGTTAAGGTGAAATAAAATATTCTGGAAAGTGACGTGGTGAGATCATACAACTCCTATCCAGAGACAGGCCCACATCATCTGGTTGTTACAGGGAAGAAGACCAGACTGAGATCTATTGAAAATAAAAAGACAGTTGCCACAGCTTGACAAGGAAAGAAGCTCAGCTGCTTTTCAGAGACAAAATGGACGGAAAGAGAGAGAGAGAGAGAGAGAGTGAGAGACATACACACATAAAAAGGAATTATTGCAGTGTAGAGAAGAAACAGCTGCTGATGTGAATTGTTTTTGTATTAATGCTTGGACGAGCTGGTTTTCTGTTCAAAAAGAAAGGCACAGGACTCTGGACCAGCGGAGGCTGAGGGAAGATCTGATAGAAGTCGATAAAATTATGAGAGGCAGAGATGAGGTTGACAGTCAGAATGTTTTCCCTAGAGTTGAAATATCTAATACAAGGGGGGAATGCACTTAGGATGAGAGGAGGATAGTTCAAAGGAGATGTGAGGGGCAAGTTTTTTTACACAGAGAGTGGTAGGTATGTGGAAAGTGCTGTCAGGGATGGTGGTGGAGGCAGATATGGTAGAGGCATTTGAGGGGCTTTTAGATAAATAGAATCATAAAATGTTATAGTGCAGAAAGAGGCCCTTCGATCCACCGAGTCTGCATTGAACACAATCCCACCCAGGCCCTACCCTCATATCATACCCATTAATCCCTCTAGTCTATGTATCCCTAGACACTAAGGGGCAATTTCTTAGCAGGGCCAATCAACCTACCCTCACATCTTTGGACTGTGGGAGGAAAGCAGAGGAAACCCACACAGAAACAAGGAGAACATACAAACTCCACACAGACAGTGACCTGAGCCAGGAATCGAACCCAGGACCCTGGAGCTGTGAAGCAGCAGTGCTAACCACTGTGCTACCATGCCACCCAAAGAAATAAAGGAATAAAGGGATATAGACCAAAAGCAGGCAGAAGGGATTAGCTTAATTTGGCGTCATGCTCAGCACAACATCGTGGGCTGAAGAGTCTGTTCCTGTGTTGTACCATTCTAAGTTTTATGACTGATAGGATTTGTGAAGGTTTACGGATGAAGGAGACGCTGAGGTGGGCATTGGTGACAAGGGAAATAGAATCTCTACAATGCAGAAAGAGATCATTCGGCCCACAGAACCTGCACTGACAACAATCCCAGCCAGGCCCTATCCCCATAACCTCACGTATTCATACTGTTAATCTCCCTGACAGCATCGGGCAACTGAGCACGGCCAATCAACTTAACCTGCAGACCTTTGGATTGTGGGAGGAAACCGGAGCACCCACACAGACACGAGGAGAATGTGCAAACTCCACACAGAGACAGTGACCCGAGGCCAGAATTGAACCCAGGTCCCTGACGCTGTGAGGCAGCAGTGCTAACCAATGTGCACCCAGATTCTGGAATTCTCCGGCAGAGGAAACAATTTTTTGAAAGGGCAGAACCTTGGCAAAAAAAAGTTTTTTAAAAATTAAAACTCAGGAATCAGGGCCCTTCAGCCGACTTTCAACTCTGCTGAGCTACAGAGCTATAAATATTCAAAGACATTAGTGCTTTTTTATTTTCTGTTTAACAGCTTCACATATTCTACATCATTTTTGACTGTATTTAATCCTGGAGCATTTAATCTTTATTTCCATTTGCTTGGCAAGTTCATGGGTTTAACATTTAAAAGAATTTAACATAAGGAACTGAGCAGCATAAGTTGGGCTAAAGGGCCAATGCTGTAAACCTCTACGATTAGAACGGTCCAGAAATAAAACAGCAATATTTAGATTCAATAACTCATGAGCAGACAATTGGAGAAAGCGAGGAGACAGATACTGGTTTAAATTTTGATTTTTGCGTGAAGCATGACTCATGCACTTACTCACTGATGAAAATATACTGCTCCACCTTAACAGTGTCTGGAGAAAATGTGTTATGGCCAAGTTTGTTTCATAGACCACAGAACATAGAACACTACAGCACAAACAGGCCCTTCGGCCCAAAGGTTGTGCCGATCACATCCCTACCTACCAGGCCTATCTATAACCCTCAATCCCATTAGATCCCATGTACTCATCCAGAAGTCTCTTAAAAAACCCCAGCGAGTTTGCGTCCACCACTATAGCCGATTCCATTCACTCACCATCCTCTGAGAGAAATACTTACCCCGACACCTCCTCTGTACCTATTCCCCAGCATCTTAAACTTGTGTCCTCTCGTAGCGACCATTTCAGCCCTGGGCAATAGCCTCCGAGAATCCACTCTATCTATACCTCTCAACATCTTATAAACCTCTATCAGGTCGCCTCTCACCCTTCCAGGGAAAAAAGACCGAGCTCCCTCTACCTATCCTCATCAGGCATGCAACCCTATCCAGGCAACATCTTTGTAAGTCTCCTCTGTGCCCTTTCAATAGCTTCCACATCCTTCTTATAGTGAGGTGACCAGAACTGCGCACAGTATTCCAAGTGGGGTCTGACAAGGGTCTCATAAATCTTATATTTTGATTCACTGTGCAGGCGAAGAATTCAATTGCTCCCGTTTTTGGGTGTGAGAGGTGTTCAGAATTCACAATTAGCCTCACTCAATCTTATTGAGGTTGGCAGCATGTATGTTGCTCTCTCTCCTCATTTGAATGAGCACAGCACACACTGTTGATCGGCTATCTCCTCAAAGGGAGCCCAACAGCGTGGATGCTTAGTGTATATTTCAGCCAGCCTGCCCCTCTTAAAGACAGTCTGTCCTCCTGAAAAGGGGGAAGAACCACATATAGAGGGAGTATTCCATTTTTTCCAAGCAGCCAATCTCTGATCTGTGCCCAAAGATGGCAGAGGAGGCGTCAAGAATGTGGCCTTTCCCCGAAATGATACTTCCTGTTTTAAAGATTCAAGTTTATTTATCCGTCACAAGTAGGCTTACATTAACACTGCAATGAAGTTACTGTGAAAATCTCCTAGTCTCCACACTCCTGTTCGGGGACACTGAGGGAGAATTTAGCATGGCCAATGCACCTAACCAGGGCTGCGTAACATGCAACTGAACATATTTTCTGTGGAAAGTGTTGAGATCATTACATTCCCTAGACATGTACAGTCCAAGTTTGCATAACATAGAATCATAGTATCCCTACAGTGCAAAAAGTGGCCATTCAGCCCATTGAGTCTACATTGATTCTTACCCAGGCTTGCCCCGTAACGCCATATATTTACCCTGCTAATCTCCCTGACACTGGGGACAATTTAGCATGACCCAATCAATCTAATCCACATATCTCTGGACTCAGGGAAGAAACCAGAGCACATAAAGGAAACCCATACAGACACCTGGAGAATGTGCAAACTTCACATAGATAGTGACCGGGACCGGAACTGAACGCAGGTCCTTGACACAATGAGGCAGCAATGCTAACCACTGTGTTACTGTGTCTGCTTTCAAATCAACCTGAGAATCTGTTTGACATGGAATTCCTCCTGCTACCAAAACCTCTGGGCACACATACTCTTCCAATCCACGCCAGCACCATTCCCAGCATGTCGCTGCATGCCAGCTACACCGGGAGTGATTGGAAGCAGCGAGCCCTACATTTTAGACAACAGTTCGTGAAGTCCAGTAGAGGTGAATATCTTTGGCTGTGGTGTCCAATCTCTCTGCCAGCAAAGAGCGATGGATCTGTCTCATCAGGTACAGCAAGGTCTATTAAGAACCGTCAATAAACTCTCTGTACAGCTGGAGCCTCCTCCGCAGAGCACAAGGAAGGAGGTCTCACCAAACATCAGGCAGCCATTTAAAAAGTCGGAATGACAGGGTTGTTATGAAGACATGGTTGATTCCCCTCTGAGAAAATACCTAACCACCCAAAGAGGACTATATCGCCTTAGAATCTGTTAAAGAATGTGTGAGAAGGGATAACATCTGTACTGCAGCAACTTTAGTGGTTAAATCAAAATAACTCCCTGATAGTCTAAGATCAACAGGAAATGATTGATCTAACTAACAGGGAACAGGTTAACTAAACTATTAACAAACCCAGTAAAATACGATTCTAATGGAATATGGTTTAGATAAATACAATTCCCACTCAGTAACAAAGAAAGAGAATTTTAGTCACTCTTTTTTCTTTGCTATCTAGATGAGGTTTTGAGCTAAAAGCCATGAGTTATTGCAGAAGGTATTTGCTGTCTCTGCTTATTGTCCCACTGCCTGTTGTTTTATAGCTGTGATGACATATCCATATCTCCTACAAAATGATTGGTTCTCAGGTTACCAAAACATCAATTTCTAATCTAATAGGTTGCTGGCATCCAAGTGCCTAATTTAAACTGATAGGCGGAATTCAAAACAATCCAAGTGCTTAAAGCCTGCTACCAAGGCAAGCCTGCTGTTTAGCCTTTGGTACAAATGTTTCGGTCTGTATATTACATATGCACTTGCAACTTTTTTTACCTTTCTAAGCACAGAAATAAAAAACGCCTTTTCTAAAGGGACCATGCAATACTTTCACCTCTTCACATTTAACAATTTTTAAAATAATTTTAAAAACGCCAAATTCTAACATCTTGTTCAACTTCGCAACAGGGTGCAAACACTTAAAGTTAAGAGTCGACAGGCAAGAGCCAAAGGATGTACAAGATGATGTGCCAGCACTAAATTATAAACTGGCTGTCGACTCCTGAGATAATGGCAACTTATCAAAATGTTTTGGGACATGAGGTGACATGTCATGTTTGACAATCCAGCATGTCTGACCCACAAGAGAGCGGTGTAGCCCATGACTGATAGAAGATCATCTAAGAATGCTTGCAGATCTGGGGCCAGCTGGAGAAGATGGTCATACAATTGAAGGAATCTAGCCAGGTTAAGAGAAATTAAAAATATGAGCGAATACTCAATGATACACATCGCAAAGTGTAGCCTGTCAAGTTGTTTCACATTTACTGCTCCGCCTCACGTAACCTTACAGCCCTTTTATCGCATCTGAGGCCAAACTACACTGTAGCAAGTACATAACCAAGATTAAATTGTACATTTGAACATACTGAGCAGTTTTCCTGCAAGGTTTCAAGATGCAACCATCAGGCTCAAGTGGAGATCACGTTGAAATCGTCTATTCTCTCCGTGGCTGGGATTTTCCAGTCCCGCTGCGGTGAATGGATCTTTGCCCGAAGGACAAATACTCCCTTCTCACTGGCAACGAGCCAGGAACAGGCAGGATTGGAGAATCCTGCCCAGACCACTGCATTTGAGATTTTCTATTAAAATGGCCCTATTCATGAATGAAGGCGGACGCCCTGCCTAATTAAAAATTGCACAGGAGGTCCAACCCAGCTCTTGATCAATAGCAGAGTCCCACAGCGGGTGAGGGAGAAGCTATCTCAAGGTGGAAGCACTCTTACTCCAACTTCTTTAACTTTGAATGAAAGAATGGATTTTGCGGCCTGGCAGCGTTGTGGGTGAGGGGGGGGTGGAATCCCTTCAGAGGGCAGCCAATGGCAGCTGCTGAACTCACGCAGCCCCATGATCAGTTGCAGAAGGCCACCCCCCCCCCTCACCCCCGCCACCAGACAACTAAACTGTCCCTGGCCACCAGCAGAGACCTGGAGCTAAGCGTAAAATTCTAGTTTGCCTCCCACAATAGCCCTTGATGCTTTCAAAGGCCTTGTGATGCAGGTCGATGTTCTGCAATCCAAGCCTCCTCCACAAAACACTGGAAAAATTAACCATTGTATATTTTATATTCTTGATTTGCCTCAGGGCAACATGTAGAGATGACACTAGTTTCTAAGTGTGAAGGTACTGAGGCCTTAAAATGTTTCTTCAAGCACAAAATGTCCCCACTCATTCTCATAGCTCAGTTTCTGGGATTTTGTGTGCTTGAATCCACACCCAGGATTAATCAGTCAAACACAGTGAGCATAACTCAGTTATCAGACTCACACGTTCATCGAGTAGTACAGTGGTGCCTCACAGTGTCACGAGTGGGTTCAATTCCTGGCTTGGGTCAGTGTCTGTGCAGAGTCTGCACATTCTCCTCGTGTCTGCATGGGTTTCCTCCAGTTTCATCCCATAGTTTGAAAGCCGTGCTGGTTAGGTGCATTGGCCATGCTAAATTCTCCCTCGGTGTACCCGAACAGGCACTGGAGTGGGGGGGGGGGGGGGGGTGGCGGTTTTCGCAGTAACTTCATTGCAGTGTTAATGCAAGTCTACGTGTGACACTAATAACAGTAAACCTGAATAATTGAACACTAACAGGTGAGACAGAGCCTGGGAAGAGGCAACTGATAGTATGACTGTCCATGTCTGTTCACTTTCAGTTCACTCAGCCTATTGTTACACTCACATTTTTCAAGGCTGTAGAACATAGAACAATACAGCACAGAACAGGCCCTTCGGCCTTCGATGTTGTGCCGACCAAAATAAAAAGCAATGCCCCTCCTAACTAAACCATTCCCTTCTCATCCATATACTTATCAACTAACCTCTTAAACGCCACCAAACTTGGCGCATCTACAACAGCTGCAGGCAGGGCATTCCACTCCCTAATCACTCTTTGAGTAAAGAACCTACCTCTGATATCCGTCCTATAACTCATACCCCTTAATTTAAAGCTGTGTCCCCTCGTGCTAGCTTTCTCCATCCTAGGAAAAAGGCTATCACTGTCCACCCTATCTAAACCTCTAATCATCTTATATGCTTCAATAAGATCCCCTCTTAGCCGCCTCCTTTCTAACGAAAACAACCTCAAATCCTTCAACCTCTCTTCATAGGACCTGCCCTCCATACCAGGCAACATCCTGGTAAACCTCCTCTGTACCCTCTCCAATGCCTCCACATCTTTCTTATAATGTGGCGACCAGAACTGCACACAATACTCCAAGTGCGGCCGCACTAGAGTTTTGTACAGCTGCAACATGATGCTGCGGCTCCTAAATTCAATCCCCCTACCAATAAAAGCTAAGACTCCATAAGCCTTCTTAACAACTTTATCCACTTGACTGCCTACTTTCAGGGATCTATTGACACATACACCAAGTTGTCTGTTGAACAATTAGTATCAGCGACATTTCAATCATTGGAAATGATCCAATGTGGTAACATTTAATCAATAGGAAAGATCATGATACAGTGATGGTCTGCTCGCCACAGCATCAATTACCTTTGGACATGGGCAGCACAGTGAATAATGTGGCAGTGCACGTTGGAAACAAGCCTGGGACAAAACAAGGCAGTGGCGATCATTCCAATTATTGATGCTTCTGGTCTGTGACACAAGTTGGTCCCAGATTCCATTGGGTGTAGTTGCCCGTTGACCTGTAGCAGACCAACGTAATTGCTCTGAATCATTGATAGGTACTTGGTTGAAGGTTTGTTGATCTCTCCAACATGCCTATCTGTACCTTTTCTTTATTAGAGTCACAAGCAGGCTTACATTGCAATAAAATTACTGTGAATATCTCCGAGTCTACACACTTCAGTAGTGTATACTGAGGGAGAATTTAGCAAGGTTGATGCACCTAACCAGCACGTCTTTTGGACTGTGGGAGGAAACCAGAGCACTCAGAAGAACCTCACCCGGACACGGGGAGAACATGCACAGACAGTGGGTCCAAGCCGGGAATCGAACCTGGGTCCCTGGTACTGTGGGGTAGCAGTGCTAACCACTGTGCCACCTCGCTGTCCCTCTGCGATCAGGAACAGTTGAAGTATTTTAATGATAAACTTACCTCAACGAGTTAATAAGTGTCCATTGTCATTTTGTTACAGAATAAATTAAATAAAATTGTCAGTAAGATGTGCGGGTTAGGTTGATGAGACATGCTAAATTGCCCCTCAGTTCACAGGGTTAACAGGCAAAATAAATTGGGTTAGGGCCTGGGTGGGATTGGGGACTCGATGGGCTAAATGGTCTCCTTCTGCGCTGCAGGGGTTCTATGATTCAATGAACTGTGGAAAATGTTTAATAAAGAAATTGAACTAAAGAATATCACAAATGAATACAAAAATTTCTTAAGAGTGTAACATTTTCTTAGCTTCCAATTCAGTTGGAAACAAATTGGAAAAAATAGCAAATCTGAAATAAAAAGCATAAAATGCTAGAAAGACTTAGCATGTCAGGCAGCACCCGTGAGAGAGAAACAGGATTAATATTTAAATCGCTAACCTTTCATCACTAATAGCGCTTCATTGTTTCAAGCATATATTTAAATATTTTGCATCAGATTAACGAGGTTGGCATCTAAAGGGGATGTTGACATTTTTAATTATTGAAAATAGGATAAGAGCTTCAAAAAGGAGCCTAACACAGGATCTAATTTCCCTTTAACTAATGTTTTTCAATCAAACATTGTTCTGGCCATTTTAGTTACACATATGTTTCAGAATAAGATTTCAGTGGACAATTCATTTAAAATTCTTGAATTCATTGTATTACTAAAACACCTGAAAAGCTTCCAAAATTCTGCGCTGCCTCTGCGACAGTATCTTCTTCCCAATCAGGTTTAGGATATCTCTGACGTATTTGGCAAGACCAACATTTATTGCCATCTCTAATTGCCCTTGGGAAGGTGGTGGTAAGCCCATTTTAATAAAAGATTGGCAGAATCCCTTGTGAAATGTCTGTTTATATCTCCCCAGGAATTCACCCCCACGGGGATTAAATGGAGCTAAATTTGGATTCAGGAGTAAGGGAAGATTGAGAGAGGTGAAAAGTCATAGGGAAGAACAGTCATGATGTGGAGATGCCGGCGTTGGACTAGGGTTGGACTGGGGTCATTTACTCTCATTTTCCTCCTTTGTACTTACGACGAACAATCACTGAAACAGCTATATGATCAACAAGTTCCATCCCACCATCAGGCTCACCATGGACTTCTCTCTGGAATTGGTTGCATTCTTGGATACATGCGTCTCCATCAAGGATGGTCACCTCAACACTTCACTGCACGCAAGCCCACAGATAACTTCACGATGCTCCACTTGTCTAACTTCTACCCTAAACACGTTAAAGAAGCCATTCCCTATGGACAAGCCTTCCATATACACAGGATCTGCTCAGATGAGGAGGATTGCAACAGACGCTTTTACCTGATGTTGTGAGACTTCTTACTGTAGAACAGTTAGACAGGAAGATGGTGCAACTTACTTGGTTTCCACACAGGGAGAATACAGAAAAGAGGAAAAGGTTGTTGATGAAGGAGTGGTATGTAATCAAGTAGAATGTATTATCCCAAATGCTGTCAAGCCTATTGAAATGGAAATGGTCAAGAGATTCAAGTTTCTAGCTGTCCAGATCACTGATAACCCGCTCTGGTCACTCCATGCTGATGCAATAGTTAAGAAAGCCCACCAACACCTCTCCTTTCTCAGGAGGCTAAGGAAATTCGGCATGTCCACTACGACTCTCATCAACCTTTACATATGCACCACAGAAAGCATCCTTCTGGTTGTATCACAGCTTCCAATGACTTCTGCTCCATTCAAAGCCACAAGAAACATGAATGAAGCTCAGTATCACTCAAACCAGCCTGTCATCCATTAACTCGGCCTACACTTCCCGCTGCCTCGGAAAAGCAGCATAATCAAGGATCCCATGCACCTGGACATTCTTTCTACCATCTTCTTCCGTCATGAAAAAGATACGAAACTCTGAGCCGATTCAAGAACAGTTTCTTTCCTGATGCCATCAGACTTTTGAATGTTCCTACCATATATTAAGCCAATTTTTCTCTACATCCTTGCTATGACGGTAACACTGTACTCTGCACCCTCTCCTTTCCTTCTCTCCTATGTACTCTATGAATGGTAGTTTCTCTCTGTACAGCATGCAAGAAACAATATTTTTC
Source organism: Sphyrna mokarran (assembly GCA_024679065.1). Lineage (NCBI taxonomy): Eukaryota > Metazoa > Chordata > Chondrichthyes > Carcharhiniformes > Carcharhinidae > Sphyrna > Sphyrna mokarran. The sequence continues at coordinate 8,466,647 of JAGIQG010000018.1, forward strand.
ACTGTACTCCAATGCATGTGACAATAATAAATCAAACCAAACCAGCTTCTAATCAGGTAATTGAAAAATATTCCATCACACGTCTGTTTGGTGACTCTTGTAGGCAATGTCCAACAAACCATGAATAGCAAGCTTTTTTTTTGCAATATTGTCTGAGGGAAGAATGTTGGCCTTGACACCAACTCCAATCTCTGCTCTTCTTGAGTTGGTACCAGAGGATTTGTTATTTCAACTTTCCCAGTCAGGAGTGGTGCCAATTTACCATGCTGGCTGGAAGACTGAGTAAATATTGACATCCCAAAATGGGATTTGAGCCCACGACCTGAGACAGATGTGTTGCAAACAGTTCTAAAACTTGTGTAATGATTTTGCAGACTCAAAGAGCAGAGACTGCTGATACTTCTTTTCACATCTGGAGCTTATCTTGAATTCAGACCTGAGGCAAAGAAGCAGAGTGTAACTTAATCCATTTAATTCTGTCAAATTTAAAAATAAAACTGGGTCCAGTAGGCTATTTCTTCATAAATTATTTTTTAGTGCTGCTTTGTTAACAGTTTCATGGTGAGTCAATGCCCATCTCATAGGCTACTACACTTAGACATTCTCTTCCCCCTATGATTTCTGATATACATCTGTAGAGATGCCCAAACTAGAGATATAGGAGTCCACTATTTACTAGCCCATTTACTAGCCCATTCCTAAAGTGCAAATGGAGCCATTCAGCCCATCGAGTTTGCACCAACAACAATCCCACCAAGTACCTATACTCATAAATATTTACACTGCTAATCCCCCCGACGCTAAGGGACAATTTAGCATGGCCAATCAATCTAACCCACACATCTTTGGACTGTGGGAGGAAACTGGAACGCCCGGAGAAAACCTACGCAGACATGGGGAGAAGGTGCAGATAGTTCCTGCTGGCCCTCACCCATCACACCCCTTCGCTCACCCGGCACATGTACCCTCTCCATACCCTCCTATCATGCTCATGCCACCAATACTTCCATGCATGTTCTACACCCACTCATTCAACATTTGCCATGTACAGAACTCACAAACTATATAATAACACTGGGAAGTATGTAGATGCTCAAAAAATGTTTAAAAGTCATCCATCAAAACTCCAGTTGAAAAATGTCATTCTCTGGTGGGGGAGAGGGAGGGAGGCTCGATCATTGCCTTGTGGGGGGGGTGGGGGGTGCAGGGGCAGGGGTAGGGAGATCTAGGGAGATCTGCTGCCACTCTGCAGGTGATTGTGGTGGGGGGGAGGGGGTCCACTGCCACTCTCCGGGCAATCAGTCAGGGGGTCGGGGTGGGGATTGCAATCGATCTGGGCAGCTGGGTGGATGAGTGGACAGTTATGTTGTGGAGGTGGGATGATGTCTGTGGGGGGCCATCGCTCCCGCATTTTGCTCCGGGGCCGCTTTATCCACTTTTTGTTGCCCGGGAGTATATGCGACGGGGGTACGTTTTTCAGTTTTTTTTTCACTGCACACGCGCTGTTGAAGGCTCTGATCAGGGTTTCGGGCACAAAAACCCCACCCACAGCGCGATTCAGACTCACAAATCTTTTCTTCAGGCTAAGTGCGCCTGAGAACAGATTTCCAAGTCGGATCTGAATTGTGCCCAGATTCAGCACTTAGAATCAGAACGGTCAAATCAGGCCACGTGTAAAGTATTGTATCTTGTGCGCTTGACAGACAGAACATACCATTCATAGAGCACGTAGGGGAGAAGGAAGGAGGCGCAAGTGTTCTGGTGGCCGTAAATCAAAGACAGGCAGCCCTCAGATTGTTAATGAAACATATTGGGGGCATTGCAACTTCAATATTAAAAATCTGAGGCATTTGACTTGTGTATGAATGAGGTGTGAAGTGTTGTGTTGTTTATGGTTATCAACAGATGGAAGTCTGATCTAACAGCAGTGAAATATACTTTATGTGTAGCAGTTAGGGTCCCCTTTGCTCAGGTAAGTCAATTGCGCAGGCACCTTCCTGTGTAAATGGCATATAAACATTTACGCGGTCACAAAACATGTATTTTGTTTCTCGAGCAGCTGTTCTCCTCTTGCCAGTGTACTCATTATTAACAAGCTACCAGTTCCACACTGGCGATAAGGCTACAGGCAAAATAAATCAGCTAGAATAAATGTGCACATATTCCAAACAGCAAAATGTTTAACCTTTTCATAATCCTTTCCAAATGATTTATGAGATGCCTTCAGCCCGTGCGAAGGCAAAAATAACCGCAAGAGCTTGTCAATCTGAAATAAAAGCAGAAAACACTCTTCCGAATACTCAGGCAGTACCTGGGCGGAGGGAAATAGAATTGACCGGTTGAACATTACGTGGGGGCAGCATTCCTGCCACCCCCCCACCCTCACAGTGTGGAAGTTCGGTGCGGGCACACTTGTGCTTTGCTGGCTCAGCACAGTGGTCAGCACTGCTGCCTCACAGCACCAGGGATCCCGGTTTGATTGCCAGCTTGGATCACCATCAATGAGGAGTCTGCAAGTTGTCTGCGTGGGTTTCCTCCGGGTGCTCCCGTTTCCTCCCACAGTCCAAAACACGTGTTGGTTAGGTGTATGCTAAGTTCTTCCTCAGTGTACCCGAACAGGTGATGGAGTGTTGCCACTAAGGGATTTTCACAGTAACTTCATTGCACTGTTAATGTAAGCCAACTTGTGGCACTACTAAACTAAACTTAAATTTAATGACCATTGGACTTTTAATTGGCTTGCATCAAGCTTCCAAGGAACTGGAAGTCGTCATTAGGAGGCTGCCGGTAGTTGTAGTTTTCTAGCTATATAAGTACTAACATCTGGGTATCGGCCTCATTGTTCCCTTGGAGCAGCACGGAGAGGCAGCGATTTGGGAAAGCGTGACGTTCGAGTGTCAAGTACTTTTTTAACTTTTCTCTTTGTTTAAAATAGCCAGCGGGGGTAGTTTTTGCCGTTTTTATTTAAACTAACTAGAAACCGGAAGTCGTCATTAGGAGGCTGCCGGTAGTTGTAGTTTTTTCTGTCTCTATAAATTGGTCCAGGCAGGAAACCCGATACTCTATGCAGGTAGAGTATCCCACCCTCCCCCCTCCTCTAACCTAATAATAAAAGTGTGTGGGAAGTTTGTTTTCTCTCTCTCCTTAAAGTAAATTAAAGTATCAGGGATGGCAGTGCAGGCAGTCTGTTGCAACTCCTGTAGTATGTACGAGGTGAGGGACACCAGTAGTGTTCCTGCTGATTATACCTGCAGGAAGTGTGTCCATTTGCAGCTCCTTGAGGATCGTGTTAAGGAGCTGGAGCTGGAATTAGAGGAACTCAGGATAATCCGAGAGGTTGAGGAGGATATTGGCAGGAGTGACAAGGAGATAGTCACTCCTAAAAGTGATTCTTGGGTAACTATTCGGAGGAGGGGTAAGAAGCAATCGGGTAGACAATCCCCTGGGGCTGTTCCCCTCCAAAACAAATTTTCTGTCTTGGAGGCTACAGTTGAGGAAGAATCAACTGGAGATGACCAAAGGGAGCAGGTCTCTGGGGGTGAGCCTGCTGAGAATGCTCAGGTGGGTAGGGGGAATAGGAGATTGGGCCTAGTGATTGGAGACTCCATAGTTAGAGGGACAGATAGGAGAGTAAATAGTAATAAAAGTGACTCAGGGCTGGTGTGTTGCCTTCCAGGGGCTGGAGTCCAGGATGTCGCAGATCGGGTTTTTAAGATTCTTAAGGGAGAGGGGAGTCAACCCCAGGTCATAGTTCATGTGGGGACACATGATATAGGAGGGACGAGGGAGGGGGATATTAAGCAGGAATTTATGGAGTTGGGGTGGAAGCTTAAGGCAAAAACTGGTAGAGTGGTTATCTCTGGACTCTTGCCTGTGCCAAGGGATAGTTTAGAGAAGAATAGAGAGAGGGAATGTTTGAACTCGTGGCTGCAGGGATGGTGTAGGAGGGAGGGGTTCAGGTTCCTGAACAATTGGGACTCATTCTGGGATAGGTGGGACCTCTACAAGAGAGATGGTCTACACCTGAACCAGAGGGGAACTAATATCTTGGGGGGAAAATTTGCTAAGGCTATGCAGGGGGCTTTAAACTGATTCGGGGGGGGGTGGGATCCTAAGTAGTTGGGGTGCTAAGAGGGATGAGAGTAAGGGGGTCATAGAGGAAAACTGTAAAACACAGCAGCGTACGGGTGGGGTAGGGCATGGTTTGAAATGCGTATACTTTAATGCAAGGAGTATTCGCAATAAGGGGGAGGAACTTGCAGCTTGGACCAGTACCTGGAACTTCGATGTTGTGGCCATTTCAGAGACTTGGGTAGAGCAGGGACAAGAATGGATGTTGCAGGTTCCGGGGTTCAAATGCTTTAGTCGGAGTAGAGAAGGAGGTAGAAGGGGGGAGGAGTGGCATTATTAGTCAAAGACTGTATCACAGTGACAGAAAAGAAGTTTGATGAGGACTTGTCTGTTGAGGTAGTATGGGCTGAGATTAGAAACAGGAAAGGAGAGGTCACCCTGTTGGGAGTCTTTTATAGACCTCCTAAAAGTTCTAGAGAGGTTGAGGAAAGGATTGCAAAGTCAATTCTGGTCAGGAGTGAAAGTAATAGGGTAATTGTTATGGGGGACTTTAATTTTACTAATATTGATTGGAATAGCTATAGCTCTAGCTCGTTAGAGGGGTCAGTTTTCGTACAAAGTGTGCAGGAAGGTTTTTTGACTCAGTATGTAGATAGGCCAACTAGAGGTGAGGCTACATTGGATTTGGTGCTGGGCAATGAGCCAGACCAGGTGTTAGGCTTGGAAGTTAGTGAACATTTTGGTGATAGTGACCACAATTCGGTTACGTTCACCTTAGTGATGGATAGGGATAGGCATGAAGCTGGGGGCAGTAGTTATAGCTGGGGGAAGGGTAATTATGAGGCCATCAGGAGAGAATTAGGGTGCATAGATTGGACTAGGAAACTACAGGGACTGGGAACATCTGGAATGTGGAGCTTATTCAAGGAGCAGCTGCTGCGAGTCCTTGATAAGTATGTCCCTGTCAGGCAAGGAGGAAATGGTCGAGTAAGAGAACCTTGGTGTACGAAAAAAGTTGATTTGCTGGTTAAAAGGAAAAAGGAGGCTTATGTCAGGATGAGGCTTGAAGGCTCGGTTAGTGCAATGGATAGCTATAGATTAGCCAGGAGGGAGCTAAAGAGTGAATTGAGGAGAGCTAAGAGGGGACACGAGAAGACTTTGGCTGATAGGATTAAGGAGAATCCTAAAGCTTTCTTTAGATATGTTAAGAATAGAAGATTGGTTAGGGCAAGATTAGGGCCAGTCATAGACAGCAGTGGGAAGTTGTGCGTGGAGCCTGAAGAGATTGGAGAGGCACTGAATAAATATTTCTCTTCGGTATTCACGCAGGGTGATGTAAATGTAGTTATGGAGAACACTGAGGTACAGGGTAGCAAACTGGAAAGTATTGAAGTAGATAGGGAGGATGTGCTAGATATTCTCGAGGGTTTGAAGTTGGATAAGTCCCCTGGGCCGGACGGGATTTACCCTAGGATTCTCTGGGAGGCAAGAGAGGAGATTGCAGAGCCTCTGGCTCTGATCTTCAGGTCATCGTTGGTTACGGGTGTGGTTCCGGAGGACTGGAGGATAGCGAATGTGGTCCCATTGTTCAAGAAGGGGAAGAGAGACCTTCCAGGGAATTATAGGCCAGTGAGTCTTACTTCTGTTGTGGGCAAAGTATTGGAGAGAATTATTAGGGATAGGATTTATAGTTATTTAGAGAGAAATGAATTGATTGGGGATAGTCAGCATGGTTTTGTGAAGGGTAGGTCGTGCCTTACTAACCTCATTGAGTTTTTTGAAAAAGTGACCAAAGAGGTGGATGGGGGTAAGGCGGTTGATGTGGTATATATGGACTTTAGTAAGGCGTTTGATAAGGTGGCCCATGGAAGACTTCTGCAGAAAATGCAGATGTATGGGATAGAGGGTGATTTAGCTAATTGGTTAGGAATTGGCTAGCAGATAGAAGACAGAGGGTGGTGGTTGATGGGAGATATTCATCGTGGAGTTCGGTGACAAGTGGTGTACCTCAGGGGTCTGTTTTGGGGCCCCTGCTGTTTGTAATTTTTATAAATGATCTGGATGAGGGTATTGAAGGATGGATTAGTAAATTTGCAGATGACACTAAAGTCGGTGGAGTGGTAGATAGTGAAGAGGGGTGTTATAGTTTGCAGAGGGACTTGGACAAGTTGCAGAGCTGGGCCGAGAGGTGGCAAATGGAGTTTAATGTGGAAAAGTGTGAGATAATGCACTATGGCAGAAATAATAAATGTGTAGAGTATAGGGCAAATGGTAGGATTCTTAGTAGTCTAGATGAACAGAGGGATCTTGGTGTGTATGTGCATAGATCCCTGAAAGTAGGCAGTCAGGTCGAGAAGGTTGTTAAGAAGGCATATGGAGTCTTGGCTTTTATTGGTAGGGGATTGAATTTCGGAGCCGCAACGTCATGTTGCAACTGTACAAAACTCTAGTGCGGCCGCACTTGGAGTATTGTGTGCAGTTCTGGTCCCCACATTATAAGAAAGATGTGGAGGCATTGGAGAGGGTACAGAGGAGGTTTACCAGGATGTTGCCTGGTATGGAGGGCAGGTCTTATGAAGAGAGGCTGAGGGATTTGAGGTTGTTTTCGTTAGAAAGGAGGCGGCTAAGAGGGGACCTAATCGAAACATATAAGATGATTAGAGGTTTAGATAGGGTGGACAGTGATAGCCTTTTTCCTAGGATGGAGAAAGCTAGCACGAGGGGACACAGCTTTAAATTAAGGGGTGATAGTTATAGGACGGATATCAGAGGTAGGTTCTTTACCCAAAGGGTGGTTCGGGAGTGGAATGCCCTGCCTGCAGCAGTTGTAGATGCGCCAAGTTTGGTGGCGTTTAAGAGGTTAGTTGATAAGTATATGGAAGAGAAGGGAATGGTTTAGTTTGGAGGGGCATTGCTTTTTATATTGGTCGGCGCAACATCAAAGGCCGAAGGGCCTGTTCTGTGCTGTAGTGTTCTATGTTCTACGTTCTATGTTCTAAGAGAAAATCCTGGGTTCAAGAGCTGTCAGCTGAAATGATGCACCTTCACTTGGGGAAGCAGTGGAGCAGTGGTATTGTCACTGGAATCGTAATCCAGAACCCAGGTTCAAATCCCATCACAGCACGCAGTGAAATTTAAATTCAATAGAAATACCTGGAAGTAAGAATCTATCCAAGGCCATGTGGGAAAAACTCATCTGGTTTGCTAAATGTCCTTTAGGGAAGGAAATCTGCCGTCCTCACCTGGTCTGGCCTACATGTGATTCCAGAGTCACAGCAGCGTGGTTGACTCTCAAATCTCCTCTGAAAATGGGGGGCAATGAGGGATGGGCAATAAATAGTGGCCAGCCAGCGATGCTCACATTCTGTAAGTGACTTTTAAAAAAAAAATCACAGACTTCATTAATGAACACAAAAAGGATTTATTAATAAGAATTGTTGAGCAGTGGCCTGGTTGTAGCTAGCTCCCTGTATGCCTCTTGCAGTAGAGGGCTCTACCCCTGGATGATTACGTACACTTTGGGCAGAACCTTCCCATCCCGTCCGCCACAAGAAGTGTATTGGGTAAGGGGTGGACCACGTAAAGGTTCGTTGATTTAGGGTGGGGTTCTCCGGGCTTGGGGCAAGCACGGCTGGAAGATCATGCCTTTTGAGTCCCAGTTGGTCACCTGAGCGCGATGACCCTTCACTGCTGTGTTGTCCTTAAAGGGATGTTGGCCAATCAAATTACTTACATTTTCTTTCTCCTGAGCAGTGCCAGTGGGAGCTGGTGGCCACTGCTGGGATTGCAGGCAGTCAACCAGAAGAGCAAGGAACCCGGACAAAGTTAATTCTAGGGTGGCACAGGATCCAGGCTGATGGGCCCTAGTCTAGAATCATAGAACCCTACAGTGCAGAAAGAGACCCTTTGGCCCATTGAGTCTGCACCGACCACAATCCCACCACGCCCAAGGCGTTCATTCAGAAGGAAAGGAGAGACTGCAGAATGTAATGTTACAGCCATAGCTACGGTGTAGAGAAAGATCAACTTAACGCAAGGTAGGTCCATTCAAAAGTCTGATGGTAGCAGGGAAGAGTCTGTTGGTACATGACCTCAGACTTATTTATCTATTTCCCAACAGAATAAGGTGGAAGAGAGAATGTCTGGGGTGCGTGCGGTCCTTAATTATGCTGCCTGCTTTTCCAAGGCAACAGTAAGTGTAGACAGAGTCAATGGTGGAAGGCTGGTTTGGGTGATGGACATTATTCATGACCCTTTGTAGTTTTTTGCAGTCTTGGACAGAGCAGGAGCCATACCAAGCTGTGTCAAGCCTGCTGAGTACTCCTGTTAACCTATTTTTGGGCCTATAGCCAATAAAACTTGTGCTCGCAAAATAGACACAAGAAACAAGTTCTCTGCTACATCTTGTTGTACTATCTTCAAATATCTGTCAAGAGCAAGCAACTAATTAAGTATTCCAGGGGAACACTTTTCACACTGCACTGGAGACATATTATGTGTAACAGAACCAGTCCAAACCAGTTCTTCTTTTGTACAAGGCAATATAACCAGTATTAAACAAAAGCACTCTCATCTTTCTAAGCTTAAAATGTGATTAGTACCAGCATCAGAAATCCAAAAGACAACAAGAACACACAGCGCTTACTTTTAGATTCTTTTTCTGAACAACCCAACAAGACAACTCACACAGCATCATTCTCTACTCGGTGGTACAGTCATTAGTATTGCTGCCTCACAGCATCAGCGAGCCAGGTCCGATTCCCAGCTTGGGTCACTATCTGTGCAGAGTGTGCACATTCTCCCCATTTCTGCATGGATTTCCTCTGGATGTGCTGGTTTCCTCCCATTATCCAAAAATGTGCTAGTTAGGCACATTGGTCATGCTAAATTCTTCCTCAGTGTACCCGAACAGGCGCCAGAGTGTGACGACTAGAGAATTTCCACAATAACTTCATAAGCCTATTTGTGACACTAATAAATAAACTTTAAAGCTTTTACTCTTTGGAAGTTAGCATGTTATGACAATCTCCCAATGCACAGACAGTGCTGATGAGGTTAAGTGTGGCTGGTTATAAATAACACTTCTTTGCCACTATCACCGATATGTAGATTTCAACTCCTTTTGAAATGTGAGCTACTTTTTCATTTATAAAATATCAGGCTGTAAAAATGAATAAAGGTCAGAGTACATTCATGTCTGAAATATTCTATATTTGCTGAAATTGTGCCCTGGGTTTCCAACTATAGGACCAAGTGGGAGGGGTGATGTTTCCTTTTATTAGTGATTAAATCTATCTGTGTATTGATTGAAACCTCTTTGAAACACCAGTAAATATTGGAAAAAGGCAAAAGCAGATCATTCAGCATCTGAAAATGGAACAATGTTGATATGTCTCTTCATTCAAGCTTCGATCTAAGTTTATTTGTGAGCTGATTGCCAGAACATCTGTGTAACATAACTACCTTATCAGGGCTGCTATTTTTATTGTTTTTATCGAAGAACTGTTCTCAAACCCTTGAAAAAGCAGTGCACATTCTTCCATGGCTGAGACCATTCAGCATCAACCCCATTGACATGCTTGCAGCCTGGCTCCTGAAGCAACTATACCCACTGAAGACATACAAATATGTGGCAGTGCCATTAATAGCCCCTTAACTTTTAATCCCGTGGGTGCTGACTGCAAAATAAGCCAGGTTTAATGACTCTGCAAAACAACTGGTTGACTGGACAAGTGGGAGCAACCTGCAGCCCCAGGGCCACCCACCTGAATTCTGAGTCCAGCCCACAAGACATTTTGTTGACCATTGCAGGGTTGCCACGCTCTGCTGATTGCCATTCTCGTAGATTTTTTTCCTCGGAGGACGCAAGTAGGCTTACATTAACACTATAGTGAAGTTACTATGAAAATCCCACAGTCGCCACACCCGGGCACCTGTTTGGGCACACTGAGGGTGGATTTAGCACGGCCAATGCACCTAACCAGCATGTCTTTCGAACTGTGAGAGAAAGCTAGAGCATCCAAAGGAAACCCATGTAGACACAGGGAGAATATGCAGACTCCACACGGACAGTGACCCCAGCCAGGAATCAAACCCGGCACTGTGAGGCAGCATTACTAACACTGACAGTGACCCCAGCGAGGAATCGAATCCCGACACAGTGAGGCAGCATTACTAACACCGTGCCGCCCCAATGTTTGCCCTGATGAGTGCGAGTCAAAAAGCCTCAGTGGTAAGTTTCTTTTTTCAAATAGGAGGTCTGAAGGAGGGTAATATAAAACTTATTGTATAAAAACCCCTCATTTTAAATTTACTATAGTAATTGATGAGGTTAAGGTGAAGATCACAAGTTGCCTTATATATAGAATAAGGATTCACCACATGCCTAATACAATATGCCAAGATATTGTCTGTATAACCACAATGTAATCAAGTATTGTGGAATTAAATTGCACCTCTGGGAGATGCCTGCCTGTCTCCAGCAACAAAAGCAGGAGGCAGCGATAGCTGGAGATTGCCGATTTGAGCTCATGGCCAGAGGTTGAGAAGGAAGAATTCGCCGCAAAAGCATAACACAAAAGTAAAGGAACGGACTCAGTGCGAATCAGCCCAGGCGAATGTGTGGTGAGTCAGTTCACCAGGAATTGAAAAAAACCTCTGAAATCCCTGAGAATGAACCCAATTGCTGGCACTAAAGCAAACCAGACTATTTGAATTCAATGCAAAAACTTTAAATAAAACCACAATCCCAAAGGAGTTGGCCCTTAACGAGTTCCTAAGTGAGCAAAGTGTACCGTTAAGTGCTGATAAGTAGGATCCCCAATCTCTCTCTACAAACAGCCCTTTGAAAATGTTACACCGTCCCAGGACACTTCCAGGACCCCAGCTTCAAATTCGCCCCCATACCAGGTCTTAACCCCACAGCCAATTGACAACCAGGCCGTGCATCTCTCACACCACTTTGATTAACTTCTTGAATTCCAATTTGCTTCAGGTTCGACAAAGGATATTTCTCACATTTCTCAATCTGTAAGACATAAATACATCTATACGCTATCAATGTTGTCTCCACGCCCCTCCTACTGGAGCCAACAACTACAATACTTTTCCAATAAGCGCCAGCAGATGGAATGAAAGGGCTCTGGGGGTTTTGCTGTCTTCCCTTGTGGTTATACTGTCAGGGTTAGAAATTTGCTCCCAGGAGAATTCATTAACAAGGAAAAGATTTCATTCCATCAGTGTACAGCTGGTCAGCAATCAGAGCAATGCAAGTCACTGGCAGGGCTCCAGTTAGCGATTATGATTCATTCCCTCTGTGCCAAACAACTCCCACTATTCTGCCCACCGCAGAACACAGGTTCGGCTGCCAGAGTTACTCCCCCCTCTCCTCCTCCACCCACAACCTCTCCATAACTCCCACACACTTAGAGAGGTGAGGGTCTCCCAGATTCCCATGACCACCCCACAGTCTCCAATTGAAATCCCGAGGGAACCCTTTATGTGCTTGGTTAGAAGTGGGCCAGCCATGCATACAGCCCACAGAGAGTCTTACATATTGTGTTCGGGTGTTGTACTTCACTGTTCTTTTGATATTTTCTCTTTCTATTCTGCATCCCCGTTCACTTTCTCCTTTTCTCAGGTTTTCCATCATCATTATTCCTACAGAGCTTAAAAGTCCTCCTCTTCAATTTTAATTACCTTCTAATCATAGAGCCTTAGAATCTCTACAGTGCAGAAGGAGGCCATTCAGTCCATTGAGTTCATTCTAATTTTTCATTCAACCATTGCAATCTTCATTGGGTGAGATTCTCCAGCTTTCCCAGTGTGTGTTTCCCGCAGGGGAAGTGGCGAGTGTTTGCTTGTGGTGGGATTCTCTGCTGTCGGTGAGAATTCGCAGTACAAAGTGTCACAACACCAGGTTTCAGTCCAACCAATCTATTTGATAGTAATCCCACAAGCTTTCGGAAACGGCATTCCTTCGTCAGGTGTGTGCAAGGTTCTGATCAGAGAAAGGCATGGAAAGACACATTCAGTTTACAGAATACTGATTAGAATGCAAGTCTTTGCAGCTAACCTGCTATTCAAGTCTTAAAGATGCAGACAGTGTGAGTGGAGATAGCATTAGCATAGATTAAAGAGATGTGTATTGTCTCTACATCATAACTACATCAGTGGGAATTCCCATTGATGTCACCCCATTGCAGTGAGAAACCCACAGGCAGAGCTGCACGGCTGGTGGGACCAGAGAATCCAACCAGCATGAATGGCTGTAGAATTCCAGCTAACAGTGGTTTTGCAATCTCAGTTTACACGCATTTTATTCTGTTAGTCTACAGTCATTATATCCATGTCCAGCTATTTCCATCCTCATCTCTTTAAAATCTACCTCAATCTGACCTGATGTTTTTGATTTTCTATTGACTTCTTTTCCTTTCCTCTTAAACTTCAACCTAGATTTACTCGGATGTTACCAGGACCTGATGATTTTAGTAATAAGGAGAGACTGGGACCTTTTTTCCCTGAAGCGTAGAAGGCTGACGGGTAATCTTATAGAGTTCTATAACATAATGAGGGGCATAGATCAGCTTAATAATCAATACCTTTTCCCAAAGGTAAGGGAGTCTAAAACTAGAGGGCATAGGTTTAAGGTGCAAGAGGAGAGATACAAAAGGATCCAGAAGGACAATTTTTTCAAACAGAGGAGTGAGTGTCTGGAACGAGCTGCCAGAGACAGTAGTAGGTACAATTTTGTCTTTCAGAAACATTTAGACAGTTACATGGGTAAGATGAGTATAGAACGATATGGGTAAATGCGGGCAATTGGAATTAGTGGTTAAAAACTGGATGCATGGACAAATTGGGCCAAAGGGCCTGTTTTCATGCTGTAAAACTCCACGACTCCAAGGACTTGATGTGGAGATGCCGGCATTGGACCGGGGTAAACACAGTAAGATTTCTCACAACACCAGGTTAAAGTCCAACAAGTTTCTACAAAATAAACTTGTTAGACTTTAACCTGGTGTTGTGAGACCTTCATTCTCTGGACTTTATCATATGTATCTTGCACACGTTTGATGAATTTCATTTCCCTTTCTCATTTCACTCTGTGTCTGGTTCAGTTGAAGAGCAGGAGAATAAAAACCTCCTGGCATAATTCTTAGGCTGACTCATCCCTATGACCTGACTGTAGATTTTCTCTGTCACTTCCTGCCGACAGTTTGAAGGTTTGTAAAACATCCTCAGGTAAAACTTCCAACAAGTTTTATAAGAGAGTCATGTTAGAATCACATTTCTTCTCTTCCCACAAGTAGTGCCAGAGTTTACCCTGCAATTTTTTTCTGTTTTTATTTCAGATTTCCAGCATTCTGCAGCATTTTGTTTTTACGAAGAAAGAAGTTCCTTGACTATTAACCTGTAAACAAACTGGATTTGAAACTGCTGGTATCAGTACTGGCTTCTAGCTAGTGTTAGTGATCTTACTGACAATCATCCGACCAGCACTGTCACAGAGACCTAATGCTGAGAACTGTTTCAACAATCAGGGTACTCTGATGTACAAATCACCCCGAGCGATAGACCTGATTGGAGATTGCACCATTACAATCAAAAAATGCCTGAGAGATTTACATTTTAATTCAGTTTTGTGTGGACAGGGGGAGTCAGAACTGCTTCTCTGAAAATACCATGCTGTTATCCTTAGAGTCATAGCATCCCTACAGTGCAGAACAGGTCATCTGGCCCATTGAGTCTGTATTGATTCTCCAAAAGAGCATCGCACCCAGACCTTCCATGCTGTCCTGTACCCATAATATGACTGATCTACCTAACCTAGACATTTTTGATACTAAGGGCCAATTTAGCATGGCCAGTCCACCTAACTTGCACATCTTTGGATACCAAGGGATAATTTAACATGGCCAATCCACCTAACCTGCACATCTTTGGAGTGGGAGGAAACCAGAGTGTCCGGAGAGAACCCAGGGAAAATGTGCAAACTCCATATAGACAGTCACCCAAGGTCGGAATCGAATCTGGGACCCTGGCGCTGTGAGGCAGTAGTTTTAAACATTGTGCCACTTTTCGGCCTTGTCTCTTCTCCCAGTCCAGCACCCACTCGGGAAACTACCTGCAGCTATTGCCAATCATTCCTGCTGACCAGCAATTCGGGTGGCTCAGAATTGGAGAACTACCTTGACTTGCTTGTTTGATATACGCAATACGTTGGCCGGATTCATGTGGACTCTTGATCCACCAGAACAGAGAGGCAGATTAGCTCTCTCCACTTCTGGAAAACCCAAACATATGCATTCTATCTGGTTGACACTGACAATATCTCTTCTTACTCATGCCAAATCTCTCACAGTATACGTTGCCTCCTTCACTATTCCCCTTCCTCCCTTATCTTCACTATCCATTCCGAACGGTTTTATATCCCAACGTGCTTATTTCCCATTCTTGCAGCCCGGTTTCTGTTAATGCTATTAAATCTAAACCTTCCTGTCAAATAATTGCTTCCAGTTGCCCCAGTTTATTTCCCACAGTCTCGTTTTAACCTTTTCACTTTATTTAACAATATTCCCTTTCCCATGCTTTTTGCTCGAAGCCACCCCTTTCAGACTTCGCCCTGTTTATAACTAATCCGTTTGATTTTGCTCTTCATATCCCTCTCGCTAAATTGTTTCCTGCGTGAATGTTACCCTCATCTGTTTCTTCCTTCACCGCTCACTGCTCTTCTTTCATTTGTTTTCACAACCCCTCTCTGAGGTCAGTGCCTCATCACCTCCCGATTTAACCACTTTGCCAGTATCCTGCCTGCTCAAGTGGGGACTGTCTTTGCAGAATAGATTCCATCTGTCTGACTATGTTCTAATCCCTGGCAAAGCTTTGATGTCTCACCTTCTCGTCATTCCTCATTCCGGTGTTTCCCCAAGTAATCTTGAGATTACCCATTCTTAAACTAATTCCCCCTCTCTCCGAAATTCATTTTGCAAGACTTCAGGTCTTTTATTACATCAACAACAGGTTGAATTTATATAGTGTCTTTGACATGGTAACTGCAGCTCACAGGCATATTTCCAAGCAATATTTAATTTTTTTTTATTCATTCAATGGATATGTGCATCACTGGCTGGGCCAGCATTTATTACCATCCCTCAATGCCCTTGAACTGAGCTTCACAGTGGCAGTGATTACCATCGTTGCTTCACAGCACCAGGGACTAGGGTTCAATTCCTGGCTTGTGTCACTATCTGTCTGGAATTTGCATGTTCTCCCCATGTCTGTGTGGGTTTCCTCCGGTTTCCTCCCACAGTCCAAAGATGTGCGGTTTAGGTGCATAGTTTGTGCTAAATTGCCTCTTACTGTCCTGGGATGCGTAGGTTTAAGGGATTAGCGGGGTAAATATGCGGGATTACGGGGAGAGGGCCTAGGTAGGATTGTTGTCAGTACAGACTCAATGGGCTGAATGGCCTCTTTCTGCACTGTAAGGATTCTATGATTCCATGAATGATCTGCTAGGTCATTTCAGAGAGCAGTTGAGAGTCAATCACATTGCTGTAGCTCTGGAGTCACACGTAGGCCAGACCAGGTAAGGAAGGCAGAGTTCCTTCCTTAAAGGACAATAGTGATGGTTGGTACGGTGACATAGTGGTTAACACTGCTGCCTTACAGCACCAGGGACCCGAGTTCACTTCCTACCTTGGGAGACAGTATGGAGTTTGCCGGTTCTCCCCACGTCTGTGACATTAGTGAACCAGATGGCTTTTTTCCGACAATCGACATTGGTTTCGTGGTCATCAATAGTTTCTTAATTCCAAATTTTTTTCATTGAATTCAAATTCCACCATCTGCCATGATAGGATTTGAATCTAGGCCCTCAGAACATTAGCTGAGTTTCTGGATTAATAATCTAGTGATAATATCATTGGACCATCACCTCTCACAGGAAAAACCTTAACCGCATAAAGATTTATGAAGATAGGTGAGGTAGATTTTAAAGAATGTTTTAAAGGGGAAGACATAGGTGTAAATTCTTGGGGAGTTAATCTGAAAACTGAAGACATCCTACTAATGGTGTACATTGAAGATTATGGATGGGAAATGGACTTGATCACAGACTACAATAGTTCTTACTCCTCTGCCCTTCCAGAATCTTTTCAACTCCATTCATCTGTTACTTATCCCAACATCTGGGGAGTGACAAAACATCTGAGATGACCCATCTAACCTGCAAAGCAGAAGCTGAGCCCCTCGAAGTATTAAACTCCCAGTGTGTGGAGGTGACCTTTGCTAAGGACCAAATCAGAAACTCCAAGGTATTGTATGAAATTAGCCTAGACCCTAACTTTTACATTTGGTTTCAGCATTAGGGTTAGCGTAAGGTGCTTCACGCCAAGTATGACCCACTAGGAAGCTTTTATCAAACAAAGTTTATTTAAGAACACAATGAGAATATAACAAAATGAATTTGAGCAACTTTTAACAAGTAAAAAATTTAACCATGACAAAAGGTAATTTTAACAAGTAGCTAGCTATCTCAACTGTTCCAACTTAGAAGTATCCTCTACTGATGTAAATCCCTTCTTCAGACCCAGCTCCTATTTATTGAGTACGGCTCAGCCTTCAACACTATTATTTCTACAAAACTCATCTCCAAACTCTGATATCTAGGGCTGGGCTCCTCCTTTTGTGACTGGATCCTTGCCTTCCTAATCCATAGGCTGCAATCAGTAAGAATAGCCTGCAACAGCTTCTCCATGATCATCCTCAACACTGGTGCCCCACAAGGCAGCCCTTTGCTATACTCCTTATACACCGATGACTGAGTGGTCAAATTCCATTCCAACTATATTTTCAAGTGGCTGATGACACCACCGTAGTGCCTCAGATCTCAAACAGGAAAGAGATTGAGAATCTGGTGAAATAAAGTGGCGACACCAATCTCTCCCTCAATGTCAGTAAAATGAAAGAGAGAGTCATTGAATTCAGCAAGTGTAGTGGGGGCATGGCCTTGTCTACATCAATGGGGGATGAAGCGATAATGGCCAAGAGCTTTATGTTTCTAGGTGTCCAGATCTTGAATAACCTGTCCTGATTTCCCACTCCCCCCCCCCGCATGCCGACACTATAGTTAAGAAAGCCCACTAAAGCCTCTATTTTCTCAGGAGGCTAAGGAAATTCATTAGGTCTGCTACGACTGTCACTAATTTTTGCAGATGTACCATAGAAAGCATCCTTTCTGGATATACCATCTCTGGATCTATCATTCTGGTTCCGGCTCTGCCCAAGACTGCAAGAAAGTACAAAGGGTTGTGAACGTAGCCCAATCCATCACGCAAATCAGCTTCCCATCCATTGACTCTATCTACACTTCCCGCTGCTGCCGAAAAGCTATGGAGTGGTCCAGACATGTCTTCTAATTCGCATGCAGCAACCTCCAGAAAGAGCTCCACCCTCAGAATCCCAGAGAAAGAGATTTATTTCTGAGCTGAAAATAAAGCTCCAGTTTTTACGTGAATTTGACACTTAGAATTTTTTTGGTAGAGTCACTGCTATAATCTTAGAATCATAGAACCATAGAACCCCTACAGTGCAGAAGGAGGCCATTTGACCATTTGAGCCTGCACTGACAACAATCCCACTCAGGCCCTATCTCGTAACCCCATCTTTACCCTGCAGATCCCCTGACAATAAGGGGCAATTTAGCATGGCGAATCCATCTAGCCTGCACATCTTTGGATTATGGGAGGAAACCGGAGCACCTGGAAGGAACCCATGCAGACATGGGGAGAATGTGCAGACTCCACACAGACAGTGACCGAGATGGAATCAAACCCAAATCTCTGATATTGTGTGGCAGCAATTCTATCCCTGTGCCACCTTGCCCTATTCAAGCCCTATTATAGAAAAGACATGAAAACCATAGCAAGCATCAAGTATAGTCACCAATATGACACCAGTGATGGGTAACTGTAGCTCTGAAGAGAGACTTGAGAGAATGGGACTTTTATCATGGGAGCAGTTAAGTCTCGAAAAAGATTTGAAATGATGAGGTGGCTAGGGATAAATTGGATCCTCCAGTCATTGATCAGGAATTATCAAGTTTACGTTGTCACTAAGAGGTGACAAGTTACCAAGAACATTCCCTGAAGGTGATTGGAGCTAACTCTGCAAATAAGGTGGTTGAAGGAAGCAACATGTTGTGTCTTTTCATAGAAAAGTGGATAAGTTATGGTTTCATTTCTGGCCTCCTGTGCATTCGCAATCAGAATTGCTCCACCAATGGTGACTGTGCTTTCCATTAGCTAGGCCTCAAGCTCCAAAAATTTCCTCCACTTCTCTCTTTGTTTTCCTCTTTTAACCTATGTCTGCATCCAGTTCTGGTCCCCACACTACCAGAAGTACGTGGAGGTTTTGGAAAGAGTGCAGAAAAGGTTTACCAGGATGTTGCCTGGTATGGAGGGGCTTAAATATGAAGTGAGGTTGGGTAAACTGGGGTTGTTCTCTCAAGAAAGACAGATGTTGAGGGGCAACCTAATAGAAGTCTATAAAATTATGAAGGGAATAGATAGGGTGAACAGTTGGAAGTTTTTTCCCAGGTCGGAAATGACAAACACAAGGGGTCACAAGTTCAAGGTAAGGAGTGTGTGTGTGTGTGTGGTGGGGGGGAGGGGGGGTGAGGTTCAATACAGAAATCGGGGAATGTATTTTACACAGAGGGTGGTGGGGGCCTGGAATGCACTACCAAGCAAGGTAGTTGAGGCAGACACGCAAGGATCATTTAAGACTTATCTAGATAGCCACATGAACGGACTGAGAATAGGGGGACACAAACGGATGGTCTCGTTAGGAACACATCATTATTATATGCTTGGAGGGCCGAACGGCCAGTTTCTGT
Source organism: Sphyrna mokarran (assembly GCA_024679065.1). Classification (NCBI taxonomy): domain Eukaryota; kingdom Metazoa; phylum Chordata; class Chondrichthyes; order Carcharhiniformes; family Carcharhinidae; genus Sphyrna; species Sphyrna mokarran. The sequence goes on from JAGIQG010000018.1 coordinate 8,485,614, forward strand.
GCTGTATTGTTCTTTGTTCTTTGTCTTCTGATCCAAGATTTTTGCCATCTGATCCAATGTCTTAGGACACTAAGATGCAATTTACTGTAGCTAGTCTACCTAAGCTATGGCAATGTGGTAGGCATAGTAAATAGTCGTGCTACCAAATAAACCTGCTGGTCTTAAACCTAGTGTCTTGAGACTATGTAATGTGTTTATGGTAAAGGGGAAAGATCGGAACAGGGAGGTTAGTTTTACATTATTGCAACATAGTTAGTGAAGGGGAAATACAACTTGTATCCCAAACCACACGCAGCTGAGCACCAGCCTAAGACCCAGAACAAAGCTGGCCCTGGGCCTCATTTAAAATGATACCCTGCAACTCATTTGTAAGAGAGAGCAAAAAATTAGCTAGCTTTGACATGGATGGACAGGCTGGTGCCTTCATCTGCCAATTTGGTCTAAGACCAAGCACATTTCTGCTACTCTGCAGAATCATAACTCATAAGGAAGGTCAAGTTGGAACCTCATTTAAAATTAATCTTCCAACACGCAATGGGGTCTGATTATTGACATCTCAGTCAGGCAGCTTTCCAAGGCAAATATCTCAATGTCAACAAGTATTAGCCTGGAATGGAGAAATGTTATTTTCATCACATAGTATTTATTATTAATTAATGAATTTATTATTATTGTCACAAATTAACATGGCGATGAAGTTACTGCAAAAATCTCCCATTCGGACATCTGTTTGGGTGCAATGAGGGAGAATTTAGCATGGCCAATGTACCTAGCCAGCATGTCTTTTGGACTGTGGGCGGAAAGCAGAGCACCCAGAGGAAACCCACGCAGACACGGGGAGAACGCGCAGACTCTGCAAAGACAGTGGCTGAAGCCAGGAATCAAACCCAGGTCCCTGGGGCTGCAAGGCAGCAGCGCTAACCACTGTGCCATACCTGAGGAACTCAGCCTACCGAGCTGATTAAGTAAACGGTAAAAGCTCCGCTTGCAAGTAGGAAAAGCTCACTTTGGTGGAAGAATAACTTGGCAGGGTGCGAGCGCGTCCATCAAATCAAAATTCAATAGCTAAGCCTCCCATTCTTCTGCTAAAACACAGATGAAGACAACTTACTTTTTGGTGAGAGAATAAATATTGAAGGACTACAAATGTTGGGTCAAATCTGATTTGACATTACCACATATTATTCAACTGTGCATTATAGTGTGAAACCATGGAATTAGTTTCTTTTTGTAGTTTATTTATGAATCATAGGTAGGCTTACATTAACACTGCAATGAAGTTACTGTGAAAATCCCCCAGTCACCACACACACCGGCACCTGTTCGGGTACACTGAGAGAGAATTTTGCATGGCCAATGTACCTAACAAAAGCACATCTTTTGGACTGTGGGAGAAATCTAGAGCACCCGGAGGAAACCCAAGCAGACAGAATGTACGGACTCCGCACAGACAGTAATCCAAGCTGGGAATCAAACCTGGATCCCTGGTGCTGTGAGGCAGCAGTGCTAAGCGCTGTGCCAACCACTGTGCAATGCACATTCCTGCTATTCTGCGGGATCATAACTCGTAAGAAAGGTCAACTTGGAGCCTCATTTAAAATTAATCTTCCGACACTCAATGGGGTCTGTGCGGAGATAAAGAGAAATCTGAATTTTCTGACTAAAAGGCAGAAACATCAGCAGGGCAGCTACCCTACAGAGAGAGCACAGTAGCATCAGTAATAAATAGAGGGACACATAGCTCTTCCTGCTTGATCACTCTTGCACAAAGTCATTGAAACGAATCTATAGCTTACTCTCAACTTGTGAGTCATTTGACACTTTTGACTGATGAACCGTGGAACAGAATATGTGCGATTTCTGTCAAGCTCAAGTCAACTGAATCATCAATTTAGGAACCAGGGAACCTTGGAATATTTGAGTGCTTTAAGCTGGTTCTGGGCAGTGGTATCCTGCTGGCTGAAGCCTGACATTAAGAGTTCAACAGAGCAGCAGCCTTGTACTCAAACAGTATTAGCTTCAACTACCTACATGTCGCTGCCAAATCGGATGATGACTGAATTCACAAACTGAACAGGAATAAACATTAGCAGTAGAAATCATGTTAAAAACTTCTTTGTCTACTGGATTAAAAACAAAAATCACACGTTGTAGCCAGGTTCCATTAAATGCTCGAGATCTTAGTTAGAAACTTTAGCCTTAGTTAGGCTAGGAGCAGGGGTAGACCATTCAGCCCCTTGAGCCTGTTCCACTGCTCACTATGATCATGGCTGATCCTGGCAATCTTCCTGTTCCGCCTGCGACAGGAATTGAAATAAGTGAGAACAGACCATTGACCTCGGGCAGGAATTTCTGGGTGAGCACAGATGGCAGATCCCGCCACCGATCTCAACGCCACATTCCCACTTTTTCCCCATATCCCTTGATGCCATTAAAATCTAATATAAACCGTGCTAAGAAATTGCCTCTTAGTGTCCAGGGATGCATAAGTTAGAGGGATTAGCGGGTATAATATGTTGGGATATGGGGTTAGCGCCTGGGTGGGATTGTGTTCGGTACGGACTCGAAGGGCCTCTTTCTGCACTGTAGGGTTCTATGATGCTATATTACCTATCTCTTTCCTGAATACGTTCAATGACTTGGCCTCCACAGTCCTCTGTGGTAGAGAATTCCACAAATTCACTACCCTTTAAATGGAGATATTATTCCTCACCTCTGTCCTAAATGGTCCATTCCATATTCTGACACTGTGCCCCCATCCCAGTTCTAGATTCCCCATCCAGGGAAAACATCCTCGAGCATCCAACCTGTCCAGCCCCGTAAGAATTTTATATGTTTCCATCAGATCTCTGATTATTCTTTCTAAACTTGGTGAATACCGGTTCTGTCGAACCGTAGAACAGGCAGCACAGTGGCACAGTGGTTAGCACTGCCGCCTCACAGTGCCAAAGATCCTGGTTCATTCCTGACTCAGGTCATCGTCTACATGGAGTTTGCACATTCTCCCTGTATCTGTGTGGATTTCCTCCGGTGCTCCGGTTTCCTTCCACACTACAAAGATCTGCAATTAGGCTGATTGGCTATGTTAAATTGACCCCTAGTGTCAGGGGATTAACTCGGTAAATATGTGGGGTTACAGGAATAGTGGGATTGTGACCAATGCAGACTCAATAGGGATTCTATGAAGCTTCTATCTTCTGAAGGACACTCCTGACAACTCCACTATCAGCCTAGTGAACCTTCACTGCACTCCGTCTATGGCAAGCATATCCCTTCATAGGCAAGAAGACCAAAACTACACACAATACTCTAGTTGCAGCAATGAAGATTTTGTTCAATGTACTATGAATATTCAAAAGCAAACTTCGGTATTTCAAACTGCACCAACAAATCAAATAAATAGACGTTCTCAAATCTAATAAGAGCGATAGGATCAGAGCTAATTACAAGTCTGAGTTATGTCTCAAATGTGGAGATACTGGCATTGGACTGGGGTAAACACAGGAAGAAGTCTCACAATACCAGATTAAAATCTAAAAAGTTTATTTGGTAGCAAAAGCCACTAGCATTTGGAATATTGCTCCTTGGTCAGATAAGTGAGAGTTCGGTTCACAAATAGGGCATGTAAAGATACAAACTCAATTTACAAAATAACGATTGGAATGTGAGTCTTTACAGGTATGGAGTTTTTCTTTATCCTCATGGCTTGCCTGGGCTTAAAAAATTTCACTAACTGTCCTGTCTGGAGACAATACACACATCTATAACCTGTGCTTAACCCTCTCTCCACTCACATTGTCTGCACCTTTCAGACTGGATTACCTGTAAAGACTCGCATTCCAACCATTATTTTGTAAATTGAGTTTGTGCCTTTTTATGCCCTGTTTGTGAACAGAACTTCCACTCACCTGACGAAGGAGCGACGCTCCAAAAGCTAGTGGCTTTTGCTATTAAATAAACCTGTTGGGCTTTAATCTGGTGTTGTGAGACTCCTTACTGTGTTCATGTCTCAAAGACATTGTTGTGTTACAACATCCAAGCTTTGTAAACATGTCATTATCTTTAAACTCCGTGTCGTATTTATATCTTACAAAGTGTGCCTGCAATATCGTGAAGACGACTCATTACTTGAATCACCGCTAAATTAATTTGTTTTAGATTCCCTGATATCCACCCACTTAGAAAACCTGCATAGCAACCAAATTATTTAATAAAGCACTGGGGGCGGTGGATGGGGAGAAATTCAGTGACAAGACTGACTTGTGAATGTACATTATAGATCAGCTAAACACCTGCACGATGCTCAGTGCGGAGACCCAGATCTACTTGTGGAAAGCAGCAATGTTTCAGATAGTCATATATTCCTACAGTGCAGAAGGAAACATTTAGAAAGCTTGGATGTTGTAACATAGTACAGAAGGAGACCATTCGGCCCATCCAAAGTGCACCAGCTCCCCAACAGAGCATTTTACTCAGGCCCACTCCCCTGCCCTATCCCTGTAACCGCATTTAACCCACCAATCCACCTGACCTACACATTTTGAGGCACTAAGGTGCAATTTAGCATGACCAACGCATCTTTGGAGTGTGGGAGGAAGCCCACGCAGACACGAGGAGAATGTGCAAACTCCACACAGATGCTCACCGGAGACCAGAATTGAACCCAGCTCCCTAACACTGTGAAGCAGCAGTGCTAACCACTGGGCCACAATGCCACGCTGTAAATTAATTCATGGGATGTGATTTTATTGCCTGTCCTTAATTGGGATTGCTGGATCATTTAAGAGCCAACCACATTGCTGGGGTCTCACACCAGGTAATGATGGGTGATGGGCTTTTACAACAGATTTTTTAATTCCAGATTAAATCCCAGCGGGGATTCGAAGCCGGGATTGCTAGCCAAGTGACAGCACTGCCTGCCCCTCATTTGATTTAATTTCAGTTTGTACGGAGGGCAACTAGTTAGCCCTTTACATCTTGGCACCATCTCACTGCACCACATATGCAGCTAAGCAAAAGAATGTGGCATTGGCTGAGGTTGACTGGCACAGCTGTGGATCCCTGCCCGGATCACAGAGCAACTGTTGTTTTCTACATGAAAAATATTATAATCTAAAACCTTGAAAAACTGCCCAAAAAAAGGACAAGATCCCCAGGCATAAGAGTCACTGTTGTGTGTCTAAAAGGTCTGTGAGCACTGAAAGTCAAGGAACACATTACTCCTGGCATTATAAAACACAGTAAGAAGTCTCACAGGTCAAAGTCCAACAGGTTTATTTGGTAGCAAATGCCATATAAACCTGTCTTTGTGGAATTGACACATTCTCCCCAGGCCTGCATGGGTTTCCTCCAGATCCGCCCATAGTAAAATATGCGAGGGTTACGTGCATTGTCCATGCTGAATCGACTTTAGTTTTGGGGGGAATCAGTTGGGTAAATATGGGTGTACACAGTAAGAAGTCTGACAACACCAGGTTTAAGTATAATCACATCATAAATATGGGTGTTCCAGGGTTAGGATGAGATTGGTGTTGGTGCAGCTCAATGGGCTGAATGGCCTCCTTCTGTACGGTGTTGGACTTTAACCTGGTGTTGTGAGACTTCGAAGTGTGTTTGCCCACTCCAATGCCAGCCTCTCCAATTATTAAAGAACATACAGTACAAACTGGAGTGCCCCAGGGATCTGTTCTAGTACCCTTGCTGTTTGTCATTTTCATAAATGACCTGGATGAGGAAGTGGAGGGATGGGTGAGTAAGTTCGCCGATGACACGAAGGTCGGTGGTGTTGTGGATGGTCTGGAGGGATGTCAGAAGTTGCAGCATGACATCGACAGGATGCAAGACTGGGCGGAGAAGTGGCAGATGGACTTCAACGCGGATAAATGTGTTGTGGTCCATTTTGGCAGATCCAACGGGATGAATGAGTACACTATCAAAGGTAGGAGTCTTAGCTGTGTGGAAGAGCAGAGGGATCTTGGGGTCCGGGTCCATAAGACTCTCAAATCGGCCTCCCAGGTGGAGGATGTGGTTAAGAAAGCTTATGGTGTACTGGCCTTCATTCATCGAGGGATTGAGTTCAGGAGTCAGGAGGTAATGCTGCAGCTTTATAGGACCCTTGTCAGACCACACTTGGAGTACTGTGCGCAGTTCTGGTCGCCTCACTATAGGAAGGACGTGGAAGCTATTGAAAGGGTGCAGAGGAGATTTACAAGGATGTTGCCTGGATTGGGAGGCATGCCTTAATGAAGACAGGTTGAGGGAGCTGGGATTGTTCTCCCTGGAGAGACGAAGGTTGAGAGGTGACCTGATAGAGGTTTACAAGATGTTGAGAGGAATACATAGGGTGGACTCTCAAGACTATTTCCCAGGGCTGAAATGGTCACGACAAGAGGGCACAGATTTAAGGTGCAGGGAAGCAAGTACAGAGGGGATGCTAGGGGAAAGTTTTTCACTCAGAGGGTGGTGAGTGAATGGAATCGGCTGCCGTCGGTGGTGGTCGAGGCGAACTCGCTGGGGTCTTTTAAAAGACTTCTGGATGAGTATATGGGATCCAATGGGATTGGGGGTTATAGATAGGTCTATGGCTGGGTAGGTTTTGATGTGTTCGGCACAACTTGTGGGCCGAAGAGCCTGTTTGTGCTGTAGTGTTCTATGTTCTATGTTAAACCCTTCAGCCCACAAGATGACTCCAAATTAAACTAATCTCTTTTGCCTGCCTTTGGTCCATATCCCTCTATTCCTTGCATAATCATTTGATTTGATTTGATTTGATTTATTATTGTCACATCTATTATCATACAGTGAAAAAAATATACCATTCATTATGAAGGAAAGGAGAGAGTGCCGAACGTAGTGTTACAGTCATAGCTAGGGTGTAGAGAAAGATCAACTTAATGCAAGGTTGATCCATTCAAAAGTCTGATGGGAAGAATTTGTTCTTGAGTCAGTTGGTATGTGACCTAAGACTTTTGTATCATTTTCCTGACGGAAGAAGATGGAAGAGAGAATGTCTGGGTGTGTGGAGTTCTTAATTATGCTGGCTTATTCATGTGCTTATCTACAAGTCCCTTAAATGCTCCTTTCATATCATAGAATCTGTACAGTACAGAAGGAGGCCATTCAGCCCATTGAGCCTGTACCAACAACAATCCCACTCTAACCCTGGAACCCCCATATTTACCCAGCTGATTCCGCACCCGCCCCCCCCAAAACCAGAGTCAATTTAGCATGGCCAATGCACCTAACCCGCACATCTTTTACTGTGGGAGGAAAGTGGAGCACCCAGAGGAAACCCATGCAGGCACGGGGAGAATGTGTAAACTCTACACAGACAGTGACCTGGGCTGGGAATCAAACCTGGGTCCCTGATGCTGTGAGGCAGCAGTGCTTTCACCATCACCTCTGGTAGCATGTTCCAGAGACCTACCACCCTCTGTGTAAAAAACTCGTCCCTCACATCTCCTTTGAGCATTCCCTCTTCTCACCTTATTTGCATGCCCCCTGATATTGGACATTTCAACTCTGGGAGAAAGATCCTGCCTGTCGACCCTAGCTATGCCTCTTATAGTTCCACAAGCTGCTCCGCGTAACTGAATAATCAGTAATCCCACATCCAGACAAGAACAAGGCATTAAGAGACATGAGAATCAAAATCCACTTTCCAGACCAGTTAGCTAATTTACGAGTTTAAAACACTGATTGCCGCATTATGATTAGGCTCTTAATAACGTTCCTAATGTTACTGATTCATCAAAGTTCCTCATTTACTGCACCTTATAGTAAAGCAGATTTGAGCTTGGATTGGAATAAAGTAGCAGACTATATATATCAGAATGACCTTGGACTGTTATGCAGTGAGCTGGTGTTAAGAAAAATTATGTTCCATTATAAGTATATAATTTTGAAACCATCTTATCATTGGGAAAATAATTTTGTTACTTCTGTAATGGCTCAGTCTTCGTTTGCAGTGTTCACTCTTTATGACATTCTGAGACACATTTATTATGATTCTTTCTCCCCCTATTGAATTCATAGAATCCCCACAAGGAGGCCATTCAGCCCATCAAATCTGAACTGATTCTCTAAAAGAGCACTCTGCCTACGCCCACTCCCCCACACTATTCCCATATTCCTGCTCCTTGATAATGGCCAATCCACCATCTTTGAACACTAAGGGTTAATTTAGCATGGCCAATCCACGTAACCTGCACATCTTTGGAGTGTGGGGGGAAACTGGAGCAGCCAGAGGAAACCCATGCAAACACAGGAAGAATGTGCAAACTCCAGACAGATGCCGGATTTTGCTGTCTTGCCCACCAGAGACTTTGGGGTAAGTAAGATGGTAGAGTTATGCCCAGACAGTTACACAAGGACAGAATTGAACCCGGTGTCCTGGTGCAGTGAGGCAGCAGTGCTAATCAGGGTGCCACCTACTTTTCCCCTCTCCTGAAGGCCTTTCTCAACAGTAAGGGTCACCAGTCTGTCCAAACTGAACATACTTCGCCAACCAACCCATTTCCTCCCCACCCCTGGCATCAGACACGAGCACTATCCAAAAGAAATCACTGGGAGGTCATGAGGAGTGAAAAAAAACCTCTGCCTCCCTGACAAGATGACTTTCACGGTAACTTCATTGCAATGTTAATGTAAGCCTACTTGTGACACTAAGAATGAACTTTAGACTAAACCTGAGCGAGCAGCCATAGTGAAAAGAGGAAGTATTTAAGGTTTTCCAGATTGAATCATCAATGACCTGTTCGAAGATATCAGTCAGAGCTGTTCAAAACGGCCAGTCTACAAAATGGAATTCTTCCAGTCAAACTGATATTTCCTCTCAGTTAGAGGACTTCAAAGGAGTCTGCTCACCCCTGGAGATTCTGAGAGAAAACATGGGTAATCCCTTCTGTTGAATGGAGTGCCACTGTGCTTTTAGCTGTCTGGGGAGGAGGCCCAGGCATTAAAGTGACCAGGTCACTTCAAAGATTTCAGATTACACAAACAAGAATAAAGATTTTTAACAGAAAGCTGCCTGAAATCATCATGCTAAGAGTTTTTTCCACTTTTCTCAGGGCAAGAAGGGGCAGTTCAGCCACAAGATCCTGGAGGTCAATCCAGCTCCAGCTCACCTAACTCCCAGGTACTTTGGAGGCTCTCCCTTTATATTTGGCAGTGGCAGTGGAGTACATGGGCACTGAATGTATCTCCTTAGCCCTCCGCTGGAGTTCAAGGCAGCAATCCACACTGTCAGGGCCCGCACCAAAGCCCATCTGGTAGCCTTCTGGCTGGGTTGGTAGGGGAGGAGGGAACACAACAAAAGGCTGGGGCGACTGGCCAAAAACCTGTCAATAGCATGGAATGTTATTTAATTGATATTCATCAGGTTCCCACCCACTGTGGCCCGGATCCTGACTGGAACTGGCGTGCAAGGAAGTTCAATTGGTCCACACCACACCCCCATCCCCAGAAAGAATCCTGTTTTTGCACTAATGCCCATTTAAACAGCCATCGTGATTCCCACCGGCAGCCCTGGAGAACAGTTCCCACAGACCTCACCTTCACCCTCATCTCTCTCACCCACACACACTCTTATCTCTGTTACACTCTTATCTAGCCCACACTCATCTCTCTCAAAGGTCCAGCTCTGAGGATCATGGACAGAGGGCCTCCCTTCTCACACTCTTTCTCACAAGCCTCCTCCTCCCCTCTTTCACTCAGAAGCCCCCTCCTCCCCACTTCGTCTCCCAAATTCCCTCCCCCCTGCTCCCTCTCTCCACCCCCTCCTCTTCGCTCCCCCTCCCAAGTCCTCTTCTCCCCACTCCCTTTTCAAAGCCCCCCCTCCTTCCCAGCCCCTTCCCAACCCTTCAAACCTCCCCTTCCTCCCCACTCCCCTTCTTCTTCATTCCCTCACCCACCCCACTTCTCCCCAATCTCCCTCTTCTCCACTCCCTCACCCTCCCCACTCCCCCTCCTCCTAACAATGTGAGTGGAAGGAGCACTGAGCACAGGTTAAAGAGATCTGTATTGTCTCCAGATAGCACAGTAAGTGAGGCAAGTCATGGGGGTTATAGATAGTGTGACATGAACCCAAGATCCCTGTTAAGGCCGTCCTCATGTGTGCGGAACTTGGCTATCAGTCTCTGCTCAGTGACTCTGCGCTGTCGTGTGTCGTAAAGGCCACCTTGGAGAATGCTTACCCGAAGGTCGGAGGCCGAATGCCTGTGACCGCTGAAGTGTTCTCCAACAAGTGTAAGCAGTGCTCCTTCCACTCACATTGTTAGCCACTTTAAGACTTGAATAGCAGGTTGGGCGTAAAGATTTGCATTCTAATCAGTAATCTGCAAACTATCTGTGCTGTTATATGTGCTGCCTGAGACCAGAACACCTCATTCACCTGACAAAGCGGTCGAAACACCTCGAAAGCTTGTGAGTTTATAAATAAATAAATTGGTTGGACTTTAACCTGGTGTTTTCAGACTTCTTGCTGTGTTTACCCCAGTCCAACGCCAGCATCTCTACATCATAACCTTTCTTCACAACAGTCTGGTAGGCTTGTCTTAATGCCCCATCCAGAAGACAGGAGGAATAGCACTGATGTCAAGCCTTAGATAAAAGCAAATTACTGCAGATACTGGAATCTGAAAACAAAAGGGAAAATGCTGAAAAATCCGGTTGCCAGACCTGCTGAGATTTTCCAGCATTTCCTCCTTTGAGCATCAAACCTTTCCTTCCTCTGCCCCCATTTTGGGTAAATCAGGGCTACTAATAACTGTGATCAAACCTCGGAGAACATCACAAATTATCTTTGCGATAGTGCGTTGTATGCAGCTAATGTTTCCTCACGTATTTTTAGCACAGTGCCCTGAGATGGGGAGATAACACAATAATTACAATTACTCTGATACTTGTCCCTGCTTGAAAAAGACATCGGCGCACAGAGAGAGCTTTTCAAAAAACCACAACAGGCATATCAAGCTTATTCTGATGATGGTGATTGTCTACCTCCCCCCACTCCAGGAATATCCTGGATTTTAGTGGTTTATACATTATTTTCGGTGGCTTAATTTTCTCCAAGTGAATGTCATAAGCGGATTTTAGCAAATCAGTACGCTTGCTTGTCTCCCTGTAGTTTGCCCTACTTATGCAAAAATATGCTCCCAAGAATTCTCCATGAATAGTTTCTGAGAGCAATATTTTCCAAGCTTTTTAGCGAGGCTTGTCTTGGATTGCTCATGCCATCCTCCACAGTTCTGGTAAGAATGGAATCCATATCCTTATTTTTAATTCTTTCGTGGGACATGGGCATCACTTATTGCCCTTGAGGGGGCATTTAGGAGTCAACCACATTGCTGTGGAGTCTGGAGTCACAAGTAGGCCACACCTGGGGTAAGGATGGAGATTTCCATCAGACAGGTTTTTTCGACAATCATTTCTGTTCCAGATTTTTATTCAATTCGGATTTTGCCATGGTGGGATTTGAACCTGGGTTCCCAGAGCATTGCCCTGGGTCCCTGGATTACTAGTCCAGTGATAATACCACTATGTTGTCACACACTCAGAAGCATTGAACGGTTGCTATAAGAGTTGATCACTTGATTTTGATGATGGTGTCATTAAGGTGTTTGCAGGGACTGCTAATTTACTTTCAGTTTGGACCCTGTGCCGGCGAGACCACCTAGGAAAGTGCGAGCCACACGCAGCTTTCTCAGGCTGTAGCTAAGGATTCAGTTAAAGCACTCTTCAAAACAAAAACTGCCTCCAGGGACGGATGATAGATGGGCAAGGGCAAAAATGGGATCATGCATTTCACCCTGTTTTCTGATCAAAAGTCCAGTAACTGAGGTCAAACTCAAAAAAATAAAATAACCAATGATGATGAATTTTACTTACAGTTTTGGTTCAGCTATAACACAAAATCCATTTCTTTCATTTTTATAAGCATATTGCATGAATCTCTTAGAACTGCTCCCATTCCACCGCTATCACCCAGCCTTAGGAGCAACTTAATTCCTACCTGCACATGTAAAGCAGAGATTCTGCTTCAGTTCCAATGAAGGTACTTAGGAAATTGCCTAGTGGGTATTATCACTAGACCATGAATCCGGAAACTCAGCTACTGCTCTGGGAACTTGGGTTCGTAGAACATAGAACAGCACAGCACAGTACAGGCCCTTCGACCCTCGATGTTATGCTGAGCTATGTCTGAATCTAAGATCAAGCTATCCCACTCCCTATCGTTCTGTGTGTTCCATGTGCCCATTCACTAACCACTTGAAAGTTCCTAAAGTGTCCGACTCCACTATCACAACAGGCAATCTATTCCACACTCCAACCATTCTCTGAGTAAAGAATCTACCTCGAACATTCCTCTTATATCTCCCACCATGAATCTTATAGTTATGCCTCCTAGTAACAGCTGCATCCACCCGAGGAAAGAGTCTCTGAACGTCACTCCATCTATCCCCCTCATCATTTTATAAACCTTTATTAAGTTGCCTCTCATCCTCCTCCTCTCTAAAGAGAAAAGCCCCAGCTCCCTCAACATTTCCTCATCAGACCTACCCTCCAAATCAGGCAGCATTCTGGTAAATCTCCTCTGCATTCTCTCCAATGTTTCCTCATCCTTCTTATAGTGAGGTGACCAGAACTACACACAACGTTCCAAATGTGGTCTCACCAAGGTCCTGTATAGTTGCAGCATAACCCCATGGCTCTTAAACTCAAACTCCCTGTTAATAAATGCAAACACACTGTAAGCCTTCTTCACAGCTCCAACCACTTGAGTGGTTCAAATCCTACTATGGCACATGGTGAAACTTGAATTCAATAAAAAAATCTGGAATTAAGAATCTACTGATGACCATGAAATCGTTGTCAGAAAAACCCCATCAGGTTCATTAATGTCTTTTAGGGAAGGAAATCTGCTGTCCTTGCCCAGTCTGGCCTACATGTGCCTCCAGAGCGCCAGAAATGTGGTTGACTCTCAAATGCCCTCTAGGGGCAACTAAGGATGGGCAGTAAATTTTGGCCAGCCAGTGACTCTCATGTAGCATGAATGAATAAAAAAAAAGATTGAGGACAATTCCTGATTTTCATGCCTCTTGGATCCAATTAGAAGAGAAAGTGATTCAGAAACTGCTGCACAAAGACAGTGATTGTTGTTCCAAAGTGATTATATGTGAAGTATTAGAGACACCCTGCAGCTGTGAAAATATGAATGCAAGTTTTTCCTTTCCTTTTGAAGATTGCCTTGAGTATAGTACACATCCTTACTGCTCTGAATTCCATTTAATGAACTCAATCCATGCAGAGAATAAACAAAAAAATCTTTTCTTCACATTCCAATCAAGGCACTTTTATGACATCAAAGCCAACTTGAGTGGCACAGTGGTTAGCACTGCTACCTCACAGCGCCAGGCACCTGGGTTCAATTCCAGCCTCGGGTCACTGTCGGTGCGGAGTTTGCGCTTTCTCCCCGTGTCTGTGTGGATTTCTGCCGGGTGCTCCGGTTTCCTCCCACAGTCCAAAGACGTGAGGGTGAGGCCATTGTCCCTTAGTGTCAGGGGGATTAGCAGGGTAAATGTGTGGGGTTACGGGAATAGGCCATGGGTGGGATTGTGCATGGCACAGACTCAATGGGCCGAATGGCCTCCTTCTGTGCTGTAGGGATCCTATGATTTTACAAACCTTTAAATTATCAAATTGCTAATCCATTACTCAGTGCTGGACGAGCATAAGTTTCCTCAAGCTAATTATTGGGAAAGTCTGAACCAATGGATGGACAACCTATACCCCAGGCAGCTCATTTGGATTCTGAGTGCGACCCCACCAGACATTTTGTTGATCATTATCCATGTGCAAGGCTACCACATTCCGCTGGTTCCTGTCTGCCTGGGATGTTTCCTGCCAATGTGACTGAAGTGATTCACTCGTAAAGCAAGGGTGAGTGAAGCGAGGAGTGTGCTAATTCTCACAACACTGACTCTGAGAGCCATGCGCTCCCTCTGTACCCAAAGTGTAAATATTTCTTCTGCTTTTATCATTTGAAGTTGATGATAGTTCTACTAATATTTATATACGAATAATAATTTTCTATAATCTATTATGAAATATAAAGTTTAAGATTTATTTATTAGTGTCATAAATTGATTTACACGAACACTGAAGTGAAGTTACTGTGAAAATCCTCTAGTTGCCACACTTTGGCGCCTGTTTAAGTCCAGTAAGGTAGAATTTAACATGGCCAATACACCTAACCAGCCATGTCTTTCAGACTGCAGGACGAAACCGGAGCACCTGGAGGAAACCCATGCAGACATGGGGAGAATGTGCAGACTCTGCACAGACAGCACCCCAAGGGAATCGAACCCAGGTCCCCGGCTCTGTAGGCAGCAGTGCTAACCACTGTGCCACCGTGCCACTCACATTGGGCTTATGTTAAACATATTTAATCTTTTGCATGAGGTTATGATTAGTTAACAAGCCTGATTTTAATCTTGCCACACACTGAGATGAAGGAGACCCACTCATGTAGCTCGTTCACTAGTCTAGGTTGTCCATCACTGACCATTGCGTCTGTTGTAGCCACGGAACTTACACCCCTGTCACTCCATCCCTCCTGTTGACAAATGTCTGAACTCAACCAATTGCTTCATAACCTCTGTGTCATATTTAATCCTGAGACAAAGTCTCAAGCACATCTTTGTGATACCACATCCTACACCTATTTCTATCTCAGTAACATTGCCCAACTCCACTCCTGTTTCAGCTCACCTTGCTGCTGAACCCTGATCCACTCAATTCTTACTCCCATACCTGATTCCAACACCCTCCTGGCCACCTTCCCACTTCCCATCTTCTATCATCCAAAATTCTGCTGCCCATCTCTTAATTCACACCATGTCCCAATCATCAATCGCCCTCCTACTCATTGATTTAATAAACTTACCCTTGTTTTAAAATCCCTCCTAGCCTCTCCCTACTCTGTAATCTTCTCCAGCCCCACAACATTTCAAAATATCAATGTTCTGATCGCTTGAACATCCCCGATTCCTATCATTCCACCAAAAGAGAATAAAGCAGCCTGGGAGTGATGGTCCCCACAGACATCACCTCCCGCCCCTACAACATAACTGTTCACCTTATCCACCCACCCCACCTCCCTTCTCCTGCTACCCAGACTGATCACAACCCTCTGCCCTCTTTCCCCTCCACCGATCGCCCGCAGAGTGACCACCTGCCCCATCCCCCCTCCCCAAACTCCCATCAGAGATCAATTTGGCTTCCACCTCCCCCCGTCCACTCACCAGACAATGATCGAGCCTTCCTCTTCCATCCCCGTCACTTCCCATCCATCAAGATAACGATTGGCCTGCTTCCTCCCTCCCAACTCACCCCACCCCCATCCCTGGCGATACATCTGATCTGCTTCCTCCTCCTCCCCCTCAACAGCAGAAGGGCCTCCCTTCTCCTGCTCCACCCCACCCCCGCCACAACAGAGAATGATCTGATCTGTCTCCCCCTCCCCCCACCGATCTGAGTCAGAGAGCCATCAGAAGCGTTGAACTCACCTCTTCAGAAGCTGGAGCGGCGGAAACAGACTTTTTTGCCGAGCAGGTCTGTTTCACTCCGAATCTGGATGTCCCAACGCCCCGGTCATGGGGGAGATGCTGGTAAAGTTGGGCGGGCAGTTCATTAATTCAATATAAATACATGCAAATACTGGTTGAGATTTCCCCAATAAAGTTTTTGTGTTCAGCGCAATCATCTCACTCCCAGGACATTACCCTGAAGAACCACTGTAGCAGTGTTCTAAGATCAACAACCTTCAACTGGTTTTTCAATGACCTTCCCTTCAACATAAGATTGGAAGTGGGATGTTCACTCAAGCACAATTCACAAACTCTCAAATGCTGAATGTCCTTATTCAGCAATAACTTAACAACATTTGGGCTGAAAAATAGAATAATTGTGCTCCGCAAGTGCCAGACAATGACCATCTGAAAAGCAGAATTTTAACCTTCTTCCCATGACATTTAATGGCCTAATATTGCTGAACCCACAGTATCAACATCCAAAGAGTTACCATTGACCAACAACTAAACTGGATCAGTCATCAAAATTGGCTACATTGGTCGGCGCAACATCGTGGGCCGAAGGGCCTGTACTGCGCTGTAATGCTCTATGTTCTATATATTTAAATTGCTGTTGTGCCCGTTTCGGACGCGAATCGGATCGTGGCCATTTCCAGGCCTCGGTAAAGTGGGTGTCAGCACGGGAGAGAGCGCAGATCACGTTCATGGCCTAATGCCCGACTCTACCGTGATAATGGGCACGATGCAATGGTAAAATCAAGCCCCGTGATTCTCCGTTCATGCTACATTCCTGCTGCAGCGAAGGTACAGAATCTGGCAACAAGCCAAATCCCCATTCACTGCAGCAGGGTGGGAAAATCCAGCATTGATCTCAATGGTCAGGAAATTCCAGCTATTCTTCCCGAATCTACCCTATCTAACCCCTGTTAGAGTTTTATACATTTCTATGTAATCCCCTCTCACTCTCCTAAACTCCAGTGAATATAATCCAGACAAATTCCATGATTATAAGTTTTTATGAAATTATATGAAAAACAATCCCATTTAAAACTGTGCTTATCTTAAGGTGAATGAAGGTTCAAACCTGCATTATCTTCTCAAGTTAAAACTGCCAGGTAATACCTATCCGTCAATTTACTAACCCTGAATTGCCCTTAAAAGTTAGATCTAGTTATATTATACAATATACAATATATTAGGGCAGCACAGTGGTTAGCACTGCTGCAACACAGCCCCAGGAACCTGGGTTTGATTCTGGCCTCGGGTCACTGTCTGTGCAGAGTTTGCACATTCTCCCCATATCTCTGTGGGTTTCCTCCAGGTGCTCCGGTTTCCTCCCACAGTCCAAAGATATGCAGGCTTGGCACATTGGCCATCATAAATTGTCCCTTAGTGTCCAAGGATGCATAGGTTAGAGGGATTAGTGGATAAATAAAGGGGGTTACAGGGATAGGGCCTGGGGGGAATTCTTGTCAGTGCAGACTCAATGGGCTGAAAGTCCTTCTTCTGCACTGTAGGGTTTCTATGATTCTATACCTTAAATGCAAAAATAACTTATAATGCTGACTAACAAAGAACACGGTGAAAAATGCAAGGAACAGGTCTCAATTTATGAATGTATGATCAATATTTGATCCTCAATATTTTTATTTATTCTTTCACGGGATGTGGGCATCGCTGGCTAGGACAGCCAGAGTGCAAGGTTAGTCACACCTACCCCTGCCGACTATGGCAGGGTCTGCAAGTTATAACAGGCTACAAGATGAAGGCATGTAAAATCGGCAACTCCAACGCACCTCTCCCTGATCAGCTCAATGCATTCTACTCCTATTTTGAGCAAGAGGTCAGCGAGAGCATGCCCTCCACCCTGAAAACCCCAGATGAACCTATATCTGAGGTTACCATTGCAGATGTTAGAGCAGCTTTCTTGGCCAAATTCCCCTCTGATTCAATTTTCAAATTTGCTGATGACCGTAGTGGGTTGGATCTCAAACAATGATGAGACAGCATTTAGAAATGAGTTGAAGGATCTGCTGAACTGGTGCAGGAATAATAATCTCTCTCTCAATGTCAACAAAACGGAGGAGATAGTCATCGATTTCGGGAAGTCAGAAGGAGAATATGCCCTTATCTACATCAACAGGGATGAAATAGAAAGGGTCGAGAGTTTCAAGATTTTAGGGGTCCAGGTCACCAAGAACCAGTTCTCGTCCCCCCATGCCGACACTATAGTTAAGGAAGCCCACCAACGCCACTACTTTCTCAGAAGACAGGCTAAGGAAATTTGGTATGTCAGCTACAACTCCCACTAACCTTTACAGATGCACCATAGAAAGCATTCTTTCTGGTTGTATCACAGCTCGGTATGGCTCCTGCTACACCCAAGACTGAAAAGGTTGTGAATGTGGCCCAATCCATCACATTGACTCTGTCTACACTTCCCATTGCCTTGGCAAAGCAGCCAGGATAATTAAGGACCCCCACGCACCCTGGGCATTCTCTCTTCCATCTTTTTCCAATGGGAAAAAGATACAAAAATCTGAGGTCGAGTACTAACCAACTTCTTCCCTGCTGCTGTCAGACTTTTGAATGGACCTACCTTGATTAAGTTGATCTTTCTCTACACCCTAGCTGTGACTGTAACAGTACATTTTGCACTCTCTCCTTCCCTCTATAAACGTTATGTTTTGTCTGCAGTATGTGTGCAAGAAACAATACTTTTCACTGTATACTAATACATGTGACAATAATAAATCAAATCAAATCATTTATTGTCTATCTCTAATTGCCCTTCAGAGGGTCGTGGTGAGCTACCTTCTTGAACCACTGCAACCCCTGGTGTGTAGGTACATCCACAGTGCTGTTAGAGAGGGAGTTCCTGGATTTTGACCCAAGAACAGTGAAGGAACAATGATATATTTCCAGGTCAAGATACTGATAGACTTTGAGGAGAATATCCAGAACAGTGCCATCCCCATGCGTCTGCTGCCATTGTCCTTCTACTTGGAAGTGGTTGTGGGTTTGGAAGATGCTGTCTAAGAATCTTTGGTGAGTTGCTGCAGTGCACCTTGTATATAGTACACACTGCTGCTACTGAGTGCCAGTGATGGAGGGAGACAATATTTAAGGTGGTGAATGAGGTGCTCGTCAAGTGGGCTGCTTTGCCCTTGATGGTGTCCAGCTCATTGGTATTTCAAAGGATAGATCTTGACTCTTTGCGTTAATGTGAAATGGATGATAGCAAGTTCACAGAGAGTTTCCTATCTGTCCTGTTTTGCTGTTTCAGTTAGCTTCAATGGGAGTACATATTGGGAAAGATATGGAAAGGGCAATGTGTTAGCTATAAATCATTTTACCATTATCCCATAAAATCAAGATCTACGCCAGTAAAATGACAGAACTATGGAAAGCTATGAAGATTGATCACTGAAATATCAGTTGACCAAAGCACCAATCTCAGATATTCAGACTTGATAAATGCTTGGAATTGGAATGACCGTTTTTACACTTTTGTGGGAATCTATCACTTCCTCAGTTCTTAGTCAGGAACTGAAAGCAGTGTTCTGGCCTGGTATGAAGGAGCTTTTAAAGACATAATTCAACAGGGGAGAATACCGCGAGAATGGGATAGATTTTAAACTGATAGAGGTTGCAGGGGTTACAAAGACATTGAGGGAATTTTCCCTTAAGCTCACACCAGAAGTCCTGATCAATTGAGTGTTTTTGATTTGATTTGATTTACTATTGCCACATGTATTGGTATACAGTGATAAGTATTGTTTCTTGCGTACTATACAGAAAAAAAAGGAAAGGATAGGGTGTAGAATGTACTGAGGATAATAACTAGTCAAGTTGACAGAGGAGAACCAGTAGATGTGATTTATTTAGACTTTCAGAAGGCTTTCGGCAAGGTCTCACATAACAGTCTACTATGCAAAGTTAAAGCCTATGCAATTGCAGATAATGAGAAAGCACTTTAGCAGGTAGGGAATTGAATTGACATAGATGGTTCTTTTTCTGACTGGCAGCCAGTGACTAGTGGAATTTCATAGGGATCTGTACAAGGATCCGAACTGTTCACATTAATGATCGGAAGAGGGAACCAAATGTATTATCTACAGATTTACAGATGATATGAAGTTAGGTGGGAGGGTGAGGTGTGAGAAGAATACAGAGATGCTTCAGCATGATTTGGACAGGCTGAATGTAAAGGCATATGCATGGCAGATACAATATAATGTGGATAAATGTGAAGTTAGCCACTCTGGTAGCAATAAGAAGACAGATTATTACCTGAATGGGTGTAAATTGAGAGAGATGGATACTCAGTGAGACCTTACTGGTCGCATGCATCAGTCACTGAAAATAAGCATGCAGTACAACATGCAGTAAAGAAAGCAAATGGTATACTGGCCTTTGTAGCGAAAGGATTTGAGTGTAGGGATAGGGATGTTTTGTTGTAATTGTGTAGAGCATTGTTGAGGCTATACCTGGAGTATTGTGTGTAGTTTTGGTGTCCTTATCTGAGGAAAGATGCCCTTTGCTATAGAGAGAGTACAGTGAAAGCTTACCAGGTTGATTCCTGGGATCAGGAGAGACTAAATCGGTTAGGATTATATTCACTTGAGTTTAGAAAATGAGTATAAAAACTTATAAAATTCTCACACAGTTAGACAGGGTGGATTCCAAAAGAATGTTCCCAGTAGTGGGGGGGTCCAGAAGTAGGGTTATAGTTTGAGGATAAGGGGTAAACCTTTTAGAACAGAGGTGAGGAGAAATTCCTTCACCCGGTGAATATGAGGAATTCAGAACCATAGGCTGTAGTTCAGGCCAAAATGTTATCTAATTTCAAGAAGAAATTCAATATAGCTCTTGGGGCTAAAGGGATCAAAGAATATAGGGATGAAAGTGGAGCAGGCTCGAAGGGCCAAATAGTCTACTCCTGCATCTAGGATCTATATTTCTGTTTTTATCACCTATGGTATATTACTGTTTCTGCTTATTACCAACTTAATGATACAGAATGCCAGAATGGTGCTCGTCTGTGCTTTGGCTTTATGGCCAAGTTATAATTTGCAGAGCCTCTTTAAGGTTATCTCCGCACTTTAAGTTTAAAATGTATTTATTACTATCACAAGCAGGCTTACATGAAGTTACTGTGAAAATCCCCGGCGCCTGTTCGGGTACACTGAGGGAGAATTTAGCATAGCCAATGCACTTAACTAGTACGTCTTTCAGAAAGAAACTGAAACGCCTGGAGGAAACCCATGCAGACATGGGGAGAACATGCTGACTTCACACAGACTGTGACCCAAGTCGGGAATTGAACCCAGGTATCTGGCACCGTGAGGCAGCATACTAACCACTGTGCCACCATGCTTGTAGACTAAGACAGTCAGCCTCACTGTTAACCACTTGGCCAATCTACCTGACAGCTGCTGCACATTTATTCATGTTCGCTGCTTGGAAGTGAAGGTATTTTTTTTATCCATAGTCTATGAGGAGCCATTGGTGTCTTTTGCTATTCATTCTTATTACATCCTCTCCAAACAGATTGTCAAGAACAGGAGACTTGAAGTGAACAATCTGTCAGGATGACATTTAATTGACAGCACCGCCTGGTATTATGATGTTAGTGGGCTCATTCACAGCAATTGTTTTTATTGAGTTGAATTGAATTTGATCTTTTACAAAATGTCCCCAAGTGAAATCAAACATGATGGAATTTTTCTCTCAATCTTTCCGAATCAGGTGTCTAGGTGGAACGGCTGACCACATGTGATCTTGTGCTATTCAGCTCATGAGCGATGAGGAGCTTACTGATTCTCAGAGGATGGAGCTGGCAGGAAGTCGCTGTCCCCACCGCAATATCATGGAGTTGAAGATCTGGCAGCAATTTCAAGGACACTTTGACAGTTCACACTATCTTCCCTACCTTTCCCCGCTAACCCTTCCTTCTCTTTCTTGGTCATCTCCCACACAACTTGCAGAGACACCACCCAGTCTTAAGTTAAAGTCTATTTATCAGTGTCATTAAGTTGGCTTACATTAATACCGCAATGAAGTAACTGTGAAAATCCTCCAGTCGCCACGCTCCAATGCCTGTTCAGGACAATGCGCCTAACCAGCACGTCTTTCAGACTGTGAGGGGAAACCAGAGGAAACCCACGCAGACACGGAGAGAATACACAGACTCCACATAGACCAGACACCCAAGCCAGGAATCAAACCTGGGTCCCTGGCGCTGTGAGGCAACAGTGCTAACCATTATGCCACGATGCCATCCTGATCTTGAACACAGGCTGGCATTTACAAATGCTTGTCAAACAGGACAACACAGCAGACTCACTGTTAATCAAGGAAGAAGTCTACATCTGAAGAAAAGTCGAACAAATTTGATGAATTAGCTTTGTTTCTCTCTGCACAGGTCAGACCTGCTGAGATTTTCCAGCATTGCCTGTTTTTATTTCACATTTCCAGTGTCCGTAGTATTTGGCTTTTTGTAAGAAGACCATGTCATTGAAAATTGAGACCCTTAAATAATGCCCAGTTAAGGACCTCATCCAACTGTTGCTGATATTCACCCTGCACTGGATAGGGGTGCACCATGGACAAAACTGGAGATGCAAATCCTGTTGGTGTTATTTTCAGGCTTCCAGGCAGGAGAAATCTATCATTCAAAGATCCTGATCAAGGGACCTACCTTAGAGCCAACCCCTGCCTCTATTAACAATATGCCTCCCTGCTCCCACATGATACTCACACCAGCAAAGCTCTTTACTCAGTTGTGCCCTGGGCTGCCAATACAGTAACAAGTCTCACAATACCAGGTTAAAGTCCAATAGGTTTATTTGGTAGTAAACACCACTAGCTTTCAAGGTTTGCCCCTTCGTCAGGTGAGTGGAAGTTCTGATCACAAACAGAGCATATAAAGATACACGCTCAGTTTACAGAATACTGATTAGAATGTGAGTCTTTACGGCTAATCAAGTCTTAAAGGTGCAGAAAATGTGAGTGGAGATAGCATTAGCACAGGTTAAAGAGGTGTGTATTGTCTCCAGACAGGACAGTTAGTGAGATGTTGCAAGCCCAGGCAAGTCGTCAGTGTTACAGATAGTGTGACATGAACCCAAGGTCCCAGTTGAGACCATCCTCATGTGTGCGGAACTTGGCTATCAGAGTCTACCAGTGACTCTGCGTTGTCGTGTGTCGTGAAGGCCGCCTTGGAGAACGTTTACCCGAAGATCAGAAGCCGAATGCCAGTGACTGCTGACCCAACAGGAAGGGAACAGGCTGGTCTGGTGATTGTTGAGCAATGTTCGTTCATCCATTGTCACAGTGTCTGTAGGTGCCAATGCATTACCAGCAGTTGCCACTTCCCTGCTGGCACCGCTGAGCAATTTTCTTTTATTCATTCATGGGACATGTGTGTCGCTGGTTGGCCAGTATTTATTGCCCATCCCTAGTTGCCCTAGGATAGCTGAGAGTCAACTATATTGCTGTGGCTCTGGTAGGCCAGACCAGATAAGGATGACAGATTTCTTTTCCTAAAAGACCAGATGGATTTTTCTGACAATCAACAATGGTTTCACGGTCATCAGTAGATTTTTAATTCCCGATATCTTTTGTTGAATTCAAATTCCACCATTTACTGTGGCAGGATTCGAACCCTGGTCCCCAGCTGAGTTTCCAGGTTAATAGTCCAGCGGTAATACCACTAGGCCATCACGTTCCCCCACGATGGGTCGCTGATTGGCCATACACATGCATCAAGCTTGGCCGTGGAGCAAGTGGGTGCTTTGAGAATTGCGTGGTAGCACTATGGTTAGCACTGCTGTCCCACAGCACCAACGACTCGAGTTCAATTCCAACCTCTGGTCACTGCCTGTGTGGAGTTTGCACATTCTCCCTGTGTCTGCGTGGGTTTCCTCCAGATGCTCCAGTTTCCTCCTACACTCCAAAGATGTGCAGGTTAAATGGATTGGCCATACTAAATTGACCCTAATGTCAGGGTAATGAGCAAGGTAAGTATGAAGGATTATGGGGATAGGGTTGGTGCAGACTCAATGGGCTGAATGACCCCCTCCTGCACTGTAGGGATTCTATGATAAGCTGTGCCTATTGATGGATCTCCCTGGCCCACTCCAACATTGGGGTAAATGTTGATACTCTCCAGGAATCCAGTGATAGGGGTAAATCCCACCAGCCAACACCTGAGAGGTCCCATCTGTTTGAACTGCTGGATGGTAAATGAGGCTACAGTGACCTGCAAGAGGCAATGGTGCACTGCCTCTCACAGGACAGATAGGACCAAGGTCACTAATTACTGGCTGTTGGAACGAGCTGGAGGTGAAGGCTGATCCCTGTGACCTCGCTGGTGACTGACAGGACGTGGTGAGCAGTAGTGCGAGGTTGGAGCTCTTTCTCAACAAGAGCTCAAATCTCAGTTACTGTCAGCCCCAATAGATGCAGCCTCTTTGCAGCACAGATTCCCTGACACTGTGTCCAGCTAGCTTGTTTTTTGGCATCTCACTCAATACTGACTTTTCTTCCCCACCTCCCTCCCCCCCTTCTCTTCTTCCCAACTCACACTCTGTATCTGCAGTAGAAAATATCGATCCTGATCACTCCAGGTCCCAATCTCCAAATGCACTAATCCGAAGCCCAGTTGTTCCTTTGCTTATGATCATCTGTATTTGTAAAGCTTATTCCCCCCAACCCATTTTTATGGTGCCATTGTACCTGGAGGCTTATAACCCTCTCCTTGCCCTGCTGATTCTGCTCACTTGATGGTCCCTTTATGTGGCAGGAGATGAGTGGCCCCTTTTTTCATTAACCCGTGGGTGGGACATGTCTGTTGCTGGCAGGCCACCATTTATTGCTCACCTCTAGTTCCCTTTGTCTGGAGGGCAGTTGAGAGTCAACCACATTGCTCTGGCTCTGAACATAAGAAATAGGAGCAGGAGTAGGCCATCTAGCCCTTCAAGCCTGCCCCACCATTCAATAAGATCATGGCTGATCTGAAATGGATCAGTTCCACTTGCCCGCTTTCTCCCCATAACACTTAATTCCCTTGTCTATCAGAAACCTATTTACCCGTGACTTAAATATATTCAGCGAGGTAGCCTCACCACTTCAATAGGCAGAGAATTCCAGAGATTCACCATCCTTTGAGTGAAGAAGTTCCTCCTCAACTCTGATCTAAACTGTCCCCCCCACTTATTTTGAGGCTGTGCCCTCTAGTTCTGCTATCCTTTCTAAGCGGGAAGAATCTCCCTACCTCTCTCCTATCTAGCCTCTTCATTATATTGTCTGTCTCTATAAGATCCTCTGGAGTCACATATAGGCCAGACCAGGTAAAGACAGCAGATTTCTTTCCCTACACAACATTATTAAATCTCATTATTAGTAAACCAGACGGATCATTACAAAAGTTGACAAGGGTTTCATGATCATCAGTAGATTTCATATTTTTTTTATTGAATTCAAATTATCCGTCTCCCTTGAGAGGATTTGAACTCGGGTCCCCAGAACTTTAGCTGAGTTTCTGAGTTAATAGTCTAGGGATAATACCTCTAGGCCATCACCTCCCCCATGCCATGAGCCATGCAGCTTTGTATCAGCTCGTAGGAGAGGCAACCATGGCCAACTGACTTCCCGCTGGATCTGCCCTTTGATCCACATCAGATAGTTTGTTCAGTCAGACTTTTCTTCAATCACCAGTACAACAGCCGACGGTGTAGAACTAGTGCTCGGCCACCTCTAATTTAACCCCATGTGTGACCAACATTTTCTCCCTGTCTCAGTAATCTCTGTAAGTCACTGATAATAATAAATAAACCTCACAATAATAAACCTTTTGGACTTTAACCTGGTGTTGTGAGACTTCTTACTGTGTTTACCCCAGTCCAATACCGGCATCTCCACATGAGTAATCGTTACCAAAGCTGGTACTATTGTCTCCACTTCCTCTCTTTCAGCCCAGGCACTGATGTAACGACTGAATTTCTTTGCTTAACTTTTTCTGGCTATTAACCAAATTTAACCTTGGAGAAGGTTGCTGAAATTTTGAGGAGGAAAAGTGATGTTTATTCTATTTGCGTGTTCTAAATTGAAAACCAGAAGGCACCATGATGTGAGCACAGATTGTCGCGGTTACACTCCAGACATTTCACCGCTCCTGGAAGTTGCGCGCAGAGAGAATATTCCAGAGAGTCTGAAATAGAAGCACCCATTGCACGTCACACCAAGCCAAGCATTCAATGGACAAAGCAGCTTTATGATTGACTGCCATGGGGCAACATGGTGGCACGGTGGTTAGCATTGCTGCCCCATAGTGCCAGGGACCCACATTCAATTCTGCCCTTGGGTGACTGACAGTGTGGAGATTGTACATTCTCCTTGTGTCTGCACGGGTTTCCTCCGGGAGTTTCCTCCCACAGTCCAAAGATGTGTTAGCCATGTTAAATTGTCTCTTAGTGTTGGGGGATTAGCAGGGTAAATATATGTTATGTGAACAGGATTATTGGCGGCGAAAGCTCGATGGGCTGAATGGCCCCCTTCTGCATAGAGTATGGACTCTATGATTCTATGATGACTAGCCAATGCACTGGAACCATCAGGAACATTTGCAGTGACCATGCTAAAAACTTCTTTCTCAGTGTACCCGAACAGGCACCGGGGTGTGGCTATTTGGGGATTTTCACTGTAACTTCATTGCAGTGTTAATGTAAGCCTACTTGGCACACTAATAAATAAATAAACTTCAATTTAAAACTGAAGTACTGTTATTAAGAACCCAGATTGCCATCAGAGCGATGCTGAACATTTTGACACGCGGTCATTTTCACCACAGATCCTTTTGCGTTTTTTTTCCACACAGGAGTTCTGGGGATGAGAGTTGAAGGGTCGGTGAAAACATCCACAGAGAAAGGCACTGGGCACAAGAAAAGACAGGCAAGGAGCGGCCATATCTTCATATCACAAGAGCGGCTGCCACCATGTTGTTTTTTTCTGAGCGAGGCAGAATAATTAGCTTTCAAAACGTGAGATAAGAACATAAGAAATAGGAGCAGGAGCATCTAGCCCCTCGAGCCTGCCCCGCCATTCAATAAGATCACGGCTGATCTGTAGTGGTTCAGTACCACTTTCCCACTTTCTCCCCATAACCCTTAATTCCCTTGTCTATCAAAAACCTATCCACTCTTGACTTGAACATATTCAGCGAGGAAGCCTCCACCACCTCATCGGGCAGAGAATCCCAAAGATTCACCACCCTTTGCGTGAAGAAATTCCTCCACAACTCTGATCTGAACTGCCCACCCTCCAATCTTGAGGCTGTGCCCTCTAGTCCTGCTATCTTTGCTAAGCGGGAAGAGTCTCTCAACCTCTACCCTATCCATCCCCTTCATTATTTTATATAAGATCTCTATAAGATCCCCCCTCAGCCTTCTAAACTCCAAGGAGTACAAACCTAAATAATTTAATGTAATGCATTATTGAGAATTCTAGGTGTCTGAGTGGGTGATCGGATGGTGGGAAGGTAGATGGGTTGTAGGGAAGGGGATAGTTGGATCTGTCTGGTGGAGGTGTGATTGGGCAATATGTGTGGGGGGGGGTATCAGTTATATTGGCCGGTTCAGCATGCTGATTAATCACTGAATTAAATCATGTGTTAACCAGTGTCCCAGTTCCATTGAATAACTGTGTGCAATCAAGTACGGCACACGAGGCTCAGAAACTTTCTCGGAGAGTCTTGGGCAGTGGAATTCAGCCTATTGACAGTTGAAGCTTCCAGGGAATTAGCGCACACGTGTACTCATCAAGGCTTCGGTGGGTCCTAACATGCATCACCCAACTTGCATTCAGTATCCGACGTTCCGGATACCAGGAGATTTGAGTGGGAGACATGGACCAGGAGCTGTGAACGTTCTGGAGCATCGTGACTCACTCAGACTCTCGCACGTGGCCTGATTCAAAAATTCCGGAGACTTCAGATGATTGATCTGTGTGGTCTTTGAGACGAGATGGGACTGAGGTTCCAGAAACTGTTGAATCGGTAATGTCGGTCCACAGGGTCGAGAATAATCTGCCTAAAATAATAACTGCATAAGACTGAGAACAATGTAAACTGTACACGGTCAGGGCCACCAATCAGTGTGTGTGTGTGTGTGTGTGTGTGTGTGTGTGTGTGTGTGTGTGTGTGTGTGTGTGTGTGTGTGTGTGTGTGTGTGTCAGGATGACTAAATGATTAACTTTGAAATGTTAGATAATTCTGTACTGGGAATGACACATTCCAAAAGGTTGAAAAGCTAACAAACAGGCACGGATAATTATTTGGACTTATCATTGCACAAGAAGTTGGTCACGCTGAGCTTATTCTTTGTGTCTCTGACTGTCCTCAAAGTGCAAAATGTCATTAGTAGCACCTACGCATTGCTATCAGGTGAATCAGCCCAGACTCCGTATTGGTAAGGACATTAGCCAGTACAAAGGATGTCTGTTGTAGGTCTGCAGACCAGGAAAAAGGATAAGGTTGACACTTATTGCCCATCCCTAATTGCCCTTGAGAAGGTGGTGGTGAGCTGCCTTCTTGAACCCCGCTTCATCCAGGTGGTGTAGGTACATCCACAGAGCTGTTAGGAGGAGGGAGTCCCAGGTTTTCACCCAGTGAAGGAACAGCCGATATACTTCTAAGTCAGGATGGTGTGTTATTTGGAGGGGAGCTTGCAGATTCCCGTGTACTTCAAATGTGTCTTAACCAGCGTTCTAAACAACTGCAACATCAGGCTCCAGCTTTTATACTTTATACCCCATCCTATAAAGGCAAGCGTGCCATATGCTTTCTTCACCACCTTCACCACCTGGGCAGCCACCTTCAGGGATTTGTGGACTTGCACACCTAGGTCCCTGTATGGGATTATGGGAATAGGGCTTAGGTGGGATTGTTGCCGGTGCAGACTCAATGGGCTGAGTGGCCTCCTGTAGCGATTCTATGAGAGCTGCATCATAGGAACGAGCTAATCGAGGGTTGACTGACCTAGCCCAAGAAACTGATGGGGGATGAGTGGGTTGTGGATCTGAATGGAGAACTAATTTTTCCTACCGAGGACAGAGTTCGGTAAAGGAATCAGTTGATGTTAATGTTCCGGTCTCAGACGGAGAGCGACCTAGCACCATTTATATCTCAGGATGCCGTACAATTGTTACCTTGACCTCTGAAGAGCAACGACCACAGTTTCCCCGTCCGTACATCAATTCAGAATACACTCTTCGAGGCGACCGCGAGGAATGCTGAGTTTTGCTTTTTATGAGTGGCTGCATTTAAATTGCTTTTCACCCATTTGAGCTGAAAAACAAAATCAAAAATCAAAATTAAATGTGTTTTGAATTCAATAAATTTCACAGCATGACAATTTCTGGACTCAGAGCTTCTGAAATGTCACAAATTGCCTCAATAAATGTTTTCTTTGATTTTAACTGAAATCTTAAATTTCGATGTTGTCTCCCCGCATGGACATTGCCCCATGGGCATTGGGACCACCAGCCCTTTTGCCAATTGCCCACCTGGCAGAGATTCACCCCCCACCCTCCCCCTTTGCAGAGGCAGTTGGTGGGAATTGGCTTATCTTCTCTAATAAACCTAACAACTACATGGGATCTGAAGATATTACAAAATGTCATACAGAAATATGCTGATGAAACCTTTTGTTTGCGTAAATGCCCAGCAAGCTTTCTTGATATCTACTTGAGAGTACTTTTTTGCCATAGAATGCTCATTGAATGCCTATACTACATAAGGACGCCATTCAGCCCATCGAGTCTATATCAACTCTCCGAGAACATCTTGTGGGTATTGATAGTAAATTTAAGTTTAAATTATTTATTATTGTCAAAAATAGGCTTACATTAACATCGCAATGAAGTTACTGTGAAAATCCTCCAGTTGCCACACCCCGGCGCCTGTTCAGATATACTGAGGGAAAATTTAGCACGGCCAATGCAACTAACCAGCATGTGTTTCGGACTGTAAGTAGGAAACCCAGGCAGATACGGGAAGAATGTACAGATTCCATACACACAGTGCTCCAAGCCGGGAATTGAACGTGGGTCCCCTACTTGCTGTGAGGCTGCAATGCTAACCACTGTGCCATAACCAACCTCCGTGAATCTTCATCCATCTCCAGCTGCCGGTAGGTGTGACTGAGGTCTAACGTGGTGTATTTCAACCCCAGTTAGTTTGGCATAGAGGTCCTTGATTCTAGGAATGAAGGATCTGTCTATCTGTCTGTTAGTTTATAATCCCCACCAATTGTGACAGTACAATCCAGTTTAAGGATGAGGACTATGTGTGCATTCTATTCAGAGAATTGTATGGGCTTTATAATACCTGAATCTTCCAATCTTCAACACTTGACTCCAAATTTATGATGAAGGCACTGGGTTAGCCTGAAAAAAATTCAGCATTGCATCAGAATTGAGATTAATTTTGGCTTTAGTTCTCTTTATACATCCTAGCTCATTCTGGAAGACCTAGAGCTATCTACACAGCATCTCATAGGTTTAATATTTCCAAGCAATTAAACTTTACCTGGCTGAGCCAACCACGGTCCATTAGGCAAAGTCAGTGAACTTTAATTCCCAGGAATTGGTTCTTGCAGGACATGGTAACTGTGGCTGACCCTTATGTGTTCAATGTCTCTCTATATATAGACAATGCAGCTTCTGATTTGCTCCATCTCAATAGTTGGAAATTTTTTTGAAGGTAATGACGTACCTTCTCCTCTATACCTGTGACCACAGCCCCTGTGTCGACTTCTATTTACCAACAAGGCTATTTCTATAAGAGTCACTTTACTTAGTTGGACCTAGGTTAGGGCAAATGGATCAGATCCCACAGTTGTGGGGGGTTTTCTCAGCACATTCTGTCCTTACTGCTCCACTCTGCACCATGTTTCTGAGACACCCTTTGTATAGCACCAGGAACACAAACAATTCTTGGGAGTGATTCCTCCCCAGTGGAAACAAGTTTCAGCCCTCATTGAAACATAGAACCCCACCAGTGCAGAAGAGATTCCCATCCAGGTCTGATCTCCATAACCCCACATAATTTACCCCACTAATCCCTTCAACCTACGCATCGCAGGACACTATGGGGCAATTTCGCATGGCCAATGCACCAAATCCACACATCTTTGGATTGTGGGAGAAAAACCAGAGGAAGCCCACACAGACACAGGGAGAACATAGAACATAGAACACTACAGCACAAACAGGCCCTTTGGCCCACAAGTTGTGCCGAACACATCAAAACCTACCCAGCCATAGACCTATCTATAACCCCCAATCCCATTGGATCCCATATACTCACCCAGAAGTCTTTTAAAAGACCCCAGCGAGTTCGCCTCGACCACCACCGACGGCAGCCGATTCCATTCACTCACCACCCTCTGAGTGAAAAATTTTCCCCTAGCATCCCCTCTGTACTTGCTTCCCTGCACCTTAAATCTGTGCCCTCTCGCCGCGACCATTTCAGCCCTGGGAAATAGTCTCTGAGAGTCCACCCTATCTAATCCTCTCAACATCTTGTAAACCTCTATCAGGTCGCCTCTCAACCTTCGTCTCTCCAGGGCGAACAGTCCCAGCTCCCTCAACCTGTCTTCATAAGGCATGCCTCCCAATCCAGGTAACATCCTTGTAAATCTCCTCTGCACCCTTTCAATAGCTTCCACGTCCTTCCTATAGTGAGGCGACCAGAACTGCGCACAGTACTCCAAGTGTGGTCTGACAAGGGTCCTATAAAGCTGCAGCATTACCTCCTGACTCCTGAACTCCATCCCTCGATGAATGAAGGCCAGTACACCGTAAGCTTTCTTAACCACATCCTCCACCTGGGAGGCCGATTTGAGAGTCTTATGGACCCGGACCCCAAGATCCCTCTGCTCTTCCACACAGCTAAGACGCCTACCTTTGATAGTGTACTCATTCATCCCGTTGGATCTGCCAAAATGGACCACAACACATTTATCCACGTTGAAGTCCATCTGCCACTTCTCCGCCCAGTCTTGCATCCTGTTGATGTCCTGCTGCAACTTTTGACATCCCTCCAGACCATCCACAACACCACCGACCTTCATGTCATCGGCGAACTTACTCACCCATCCCTCCACTTCCTCATCCAGATCATTTATGAAAATGACAAACGGCAAGGGTCCTAGAACAGATCCCTGGGGCACTCCACTGGTGACCGACCTCCATGCAGAAAAAGAGCCATCCACAACCACCCTCTGCCTTCTGCAGGCAAGCCAGTTCTGGATCCACAAGGCCAAAGCCCCTTGGATCCCATGCCCTCTCACCTTCTCAAGAAGTCTTGCATAGGGGACCTTGTCAAATGCCTTGCTGAAGTCCATGTACACCACGTCCACTGCTCTTCCTTCGTCAATGTGTTCAGTCACATTTTCGAAGAACTCAATTAAGCTTGTAAGGCATGACCTGCCTTTTACAAAACCATGCTGACTATTTCTAATCAACCTAAATTTCTCCAAATGCTCGTAAATCTTGTTCCTCAGAAGCCTCTCCATCAGCTTACCAACCACTGAGGTCAGACTCACCGGTCGGTAATTTTCAGGACTATCCCTGTTCCCTTTCTTGAAAATAGGGACCACATCCGCAATCCTCCAATCCTCCGGAACCTCTCCCGTCTCCATCAACGACGCAAAGATCATCGCCAGGGGCTCTGCAATGACATCCCTCACCTCCCACAATAACCTGGGTTACATCCCATCTGGTCCCGGAGACTTGTCTATCTTGATAGCATTTAGAAGTTCTAACACATCCACTTCCTTAATATCTACATACTCAATCTTTTCAGTCTGCTGCAAACTTGTAGTGCATCCTCCCAGATCACTTTCCACTGTGAATACTGAGGCAAAGTACTCATTAAGCACCTCTGCCATTTCTTCCGGTTCCATACAGACTTTTCCCCCTTCACCTTTTATAGGTCCTATCCTTTCTCTTCTCATCCTTTTACTTTTCACATATTTGTAGAAGGCCTTCGGATTCTCCTTAATCCTACCAGCCAAGGCCTTCTCATGACCCCTTCTGGCTCTCCTAATTTCCTTTTTAAGCTCTCTTCTATAAGCTTATACTTCTCTAGATCCCCAACATCTCCTAGCTCTTTGAACCTTTTATACACCTTTCTTTTCTTCCTGACTATGTTCACCACAGCCTTCGTGCACCACGGTTCCCTCAACCTACCAAAACTTCCTTGTCTCACCGGAACGTTGTCGTGCAAAGCTCCAGACAAGCATTCCTTGAATATCTGCCACCTTCCTTCTGTGCTTTTCCCCAACAACACCTCCTTCCAGTTTATTCGCCCCAACATCTGCCTGATGTCTTCATATTTCCCCTTATTCCAGACAAACACCTTCCTAGCCTGTCTGATCCTATCCTTTTCCAATGCAAGGGTGAAGGAGATAGAGTTATGATCTCCATCCCCAAGATGCTTTCCTACCGAGAGATCCATCACCTGTCCTGGTTCATTAGCGAGTACCAGGTCCAGTACAGCCTCTCCTCTCGTAGGCTTGTCCACGTGCTGTGTCAGGAAACCCTCCTGAACACACCTAACAAACTCTTCCCCATCCAAACCCTTACCCTTGGGATATTCCAGTCGATGTTTGGGAAATTGAAGTCTCCCATCACAACAACTCTGTTATTTCTACATCTCTCTAGTATCTGTTTCCCTATCTGCACCTCAACTTCCCTGTCACTATTGGGCGGCCTATAGAATACACCCAGCAACGTCACCGACCCTTTGCTATTCCTAACTTCCACCCACAGAGACTCCGTATACATTCCCTCCTCGGTATCCACCTTCTCTGCAGCCATGACACTGTCCCTGATCAACAGTGCCACTCCACCCCCTCTTTTGCCTCCCTCCCTGTCCTTCCTGAAGGATCTGAATCCCGGGACCTGTAGTACCCAGTCCTGTCCCTGAGACATCCAAGTCTCTGTAATGGCCACCACATCACAATCCCAAGCAGCAATCCACGCCCTAAGTTCATCCACCTTATTTACTACACGCCTGGCATTAAAATAGACACAGCTCAGTCCCTCAGACTGGACATTTCCCTTCTCCCCCACTCGTCTAACCTGCCTCTCATCCTGCCTAGAGTCCTTCCCTACCTGGGAGCTAACTTCCTTGCTCCCAGTCTCCACATCACTATTCCCTCCCCCTAACCTTTCTAGATTAAAGTCCCCCCAGTAACCCTAGCCAGTCTTCCCGCCAAGATATTAGTCCCCCTGGGATTCAGGTGCCACCCGTCTTTGCTGTACAAGTCACACCTGCCCCTAAAGAGGTCCCAATGATCCAGGAACTGGAATCCCTGCCCCCTGCTCCAGTCCCTCAGCCACGTATTCAAGCTCCACCTCATACTATTCCTGCTCTCACTCTCCCGAGGCGCAGGCAGCAATCCTGAGATTACTACCTTCGCTTTCCTCTTTCTTAGCTGCCTACCCAGTTCCCTATAATCCCTTTTCATGTCCACTTCCCTCTTCCTGCCTATGTCAGTAGTACCTATATGTACTACAACTTCCAGTTCCTCACCCTCCCCTTTCAGGATGTCTGGGACGCGCCCAGAGACATCCCGAATCCCAGCTCCAGGGAGACATACCACCATCCGCGACTCCCGTCTGCGTCCACAAAAATGCCTGTCCGCCCCCCTCACTAGGGAATCCCCTATAAGCACTGCCTTTTTGCTCTGTTTTTTGGGTTTTTGATTTGTTCAGCTCCAGGGAGCTGGCCACCGCTGCCTCCCTTGGATGAGCTGTCCCCCACAGTAGTACTCAGGCAAAAGTACTTATTTTGAAGGGAGACATCCACCGGTGTACTCTCCATCACCTGAGGTTTCCCCTTCCTAATAGTTACCCATGTGCCTTCTTCCCTTTGCCCTGGTGTGACTACTTGTCTGTAGCTCCTATTGATAATCTCCTCATTCTCCCTAATGAGTCGAAGGTCCTCAAGCTGCATTTTCAGTTCTTTTACCTGGTCCCGTAGGGATTGCAGCTCCACACAGCGATCACAGGTATGGACATCTGGGAGATCAGGAGCCTCCAAGACCTCCCACATGTTACACTGGCAACAACATGCTGGCCTTACACCCATGCTTGCCCCTTTTTAGTAACCCAGAGAAAAAAAAAGTAAGAAAGATTAAAAAAAAACTTACCTTGCCTCCCCTTTTTGCTTAGGCCCTGTGAGCCAAGGACCTTACAGCTCACACAAAAACAAACTAACCTGCTCCTTCTCAGAGCTCCTCTCTCTCTCTCTCTCTTTTTTAGGTTAGAGGAGGAGGGGGTTTGGGATACTCTACTTGTGTAGAGTATCGGGATTCCACACCACTCCAATTTATAGTGAGGTTGAAAAAAAACTACACTACCTAAGGTGCTTTGCAACACCTTCCGGGTTTACAAGTTTAAAAAGTTTAAAAAAAAACTAGTAAAATTTAGACTTAAAAAAATTGCTCTACTCACTCACAAGCTCTCCACTCGCAAATCGCTGCCTCTCCACAGTGCTCCCAAGGAACAATTAGAACATGCAAACTCCGCACAGACGACAGTCACCCAAGCCAGGAATCAATCCTTGAGTTCTTGGAAGTGTGAGACAGCAGTGCTAACACTGTACCTCTGTGCCATCTATTGCTGTGCTCTCTTGTTCTGTACCCACAATCGTGCCATTACTCACAGCAACCATCTCCCAGCACAGACCGTTTACCTCATTTGGCACACTTTGCAACTCTTCCGAGCATATTCAGTCACCTGGGCCAACTCCGTAGCTTTTTTGATCTCAGCCAGCAACTTCTTTTGTACGGTTAGGCTGTTTACACCATAGAGCAAACAATCCCTTAACCTTTCCCCTAAAGCTGGGCTGAACTCACAGTGCTCTGCTAACCCACTCAATCTGCCAGGAAGTGGGCGATTGTCTCCCTTGGCTCCCAGACTGCAAAATGAAATATCTATCTCAGCATAATGAATTGAAGGTTGGGAGTTGAAATTATTTTTTTTACCAATTCAACTATCTGGCCAAATGTCAACTGTGATGTTAGACAACTCACGAAATGATAACTCTGTGGGCCACAGACTGCCAGCAAAATAACCTTTCACTTGTCTTCAGTGGTTATCTTATTTGCTACAAAGAATTGACGTAGCCTTTCTATATGCTGTCCCCAGTTTTCCGTTTCTGGGTCAAATGATTCAATCTTTTCAATCAAAGGCATTTAAATGTGCACATATACCTTTGTTCTTGGTGGTTTTGATGCTGAAGTCCATGCCCCCTCTAGTTGTGCACTGCAATCCCCAATGCCTTCAAAGGTTTTTCCTCATCGCCAGTGTAATGAAATGAGAATGATTCGATATGTCTCAAAGTATAAAAGGGTTTATCATCAGTAATAAATAATCATTCACAAACAAGGATCTGACAAATCTAATGATATGACAATCCTCCACTCCTCCTGGCTCAAACTGAGGATCACCCCCAATCCGGGATATGCGACTTTGCACCTAATTGGCTCAGCTCCCCATCTCGACACTCCATAGGGTCCACTCCCCTCACGTGACCCTCAAGGATGGCCCCCTTAAAGGCTTCACTCTCCTACAAGTTGAGTTAAGTCGCAAGGTTATAGAAAATTGCTGACACTTTATTCAACAGACGATAACAAAATTCCTCTTGCAAAGGAAAGCAATGTAATCCATTATTTTTCACGAGTCTACACGCTCAATATGCTATTAAATTTGACTCATTAATTTGCCATGGAATATAAATTAACGAGCCTGGTTAAATACGAGCAATAAGCAACATTTCTACTGTTGTAATGAAGGGGCAGTGACACTGTAATATCTCAAAGCAATCTATTGACAATTAGATTGCATTTCCCAAAAATAACCGTGGTGCAACCTTTACCTCATGTAATGACATTGAAGCAAGACACATCAGTGCTTTCCAAATTAAAAAAAGAAATCATATTCATCCAAAATTAATGTTGCAAAATATGGAAGGCAGCAGGTGTGCTATAAAGAAACAAGTGATTAGTCGTGTTTGATTTCATTGCTTCCGAGTTGTCCTTTCTGCCCTCATGGAAGCAAAGATAATAGGCTAAAAATTGTTTTTGTGCACAGGGAACATCATTCACAACGTGTTGGTGCTATTACCCATCTAAGTATTAGTGATGTTGGATCCACAGATGGCACAGTGGTTAGCACTGCTGCCTCACAGCACTAGGGGCCCGGGTTCGATTCCTGACTCAGGTCACTGTCTATGCAGAGTCTGTATGTTCTTCTGTGTCTGTGTGGGTTTCCTCCGGGTGCTCCAGCTCCCTCCCGCCCCAGTGTGCAGGGTGGGTGGATTGGCTATGCTAAATTGCCCCTTAGTGCCAGGGAGATTAGCAGGATAAATACACGCAGTTACGGGAATAGGTCTTGAGTTGGATTGCAGACTCGATGGGCTGAATGGCCTCCTTCTGCACTGTAGAGATTTTAGTCTACAATTCTTTAACCATGTATTTAGACGTGAATATATGTCTGATTATGCTTGCAGGGGATGAGAGTAAATATGATCAAATCTTCCGTTGTGCGTTCGAAGCACCTTTGGAAGTTTGCTTCAATCCATTAATGTAATGGGGAGAGAGTTCAGAATTGTTTCCTTGTACACACTGCCCCAGAGGGGAAGATTTACTCCAGACTGAACTAAGTTCTGTAGCAATACATTTCAATGAAAAGAATCATTTATTTTAGATTCCCCAGAAAATGGAATAGATCAAGAATCAGTATCCAGGGCTCCCCCCATGGGTTAGATTATTCAGCACAGGAAATTGAAACAGTTCACTATTATGCACAGCTGCCAAAATTGTATTTAAAAATGCCAGAGGGTCAAAGTTCATATTTTATTCAACAACCATGTTTTAATGAGATGGTGATTGGTGACTAACCAAAGATGACTTGCAGCTGCCGGCTAGGAATGTGTTGTCCTTAAGAGTTTGTACATTCCTTTCCTTTACATCAAGTTAATGGTTCCAAATTAAAATTAAATCTAATAGACTCAATACATCATTACTTCATAGCTGTCTTGGGTTGACGGTAACTTCTGAATTCAACCACATTGTTAAAATGGGTACAAGATTAAGAGCAGGATTTTCCAGCTGGTGGGATTTTCCAGTCCCGCCAGCGATCATTTCTCCAGTAGGTGAGCCACATAAACACTCTTGACTTTAACAGGCCAGGAAAATCCCACCGCCAATTGATGATGAACTTCCTCTGCTGCCAGAATACATGCAGCAGAGGGACTGGAAAGTCCCAGCTTAAGAGTTACAATCTGGTAGAAAGGTTGGATGATGTAGAGATGCTGGCGTTGGACTGGGGTAAACACAATAAGAAGTCTGACAACACCAGTTTTAAATCCAATCGATTTATTTGATAGTAAACGCGTAAGCTTTCGGCTTTCGGCCTTCGTCAGGCAAATGAGGTGTTCTGGTCTCCAATAGCACACATATCAGCACAGACAGTTTCCAGATTACTGATTAGAATGCAAATCTTTACATCTAACCTGTTATTCAAGTCTTAAAGTGGCTAACAATGTGAGTGGAAGGAGCACTGAGCCCAGGTTAGAGAGATGTGTATTGTCTCCAGACAGCACAGTAAGTGAGGTTTTTTGCTAACCCAGGCAAGTCGTGGGGATTACAGATAGTGTGACATGAAGCCAAGATCCCTGTTAAGACCGTCCTCATGTGTGTGGAACTTGGCTATCAGTCTCTGCTCAGCGGCTCTGCACTGTTGTGTGTCGTGAAGAAAAGTTGCATGTCATACAACCCTCACCTGACATAAACACTGACAACTTTATCATGTACAAAGCGAGTTAGATTGCCAATGAGAAGCCATTAGGGAAAACACATTACAGAATGAATATCAATGTCAATGAATGTGGTGTGGCGCTATAGCACAGTGGTTAGCATTGCTGCCTCACAGAGTGGTTCCATTCCCGGCTTGAGTCACTGTCTATGTGGATTTACACAGTACCTGCATGGGTTTCCTCCAGTTTCCTCCCACAGTCTGAAAGACGTGCTGGTTAGGTGCATTGGCCGTGCTAAATTTTCCCTCAACGTACCCGAACAGGTGCCGGAGTGTGGGACTTTTCACAGTAACTTCATTGCAGTGTTAATGTAAGCCTACTTGTGACACTAATAAATAAATAAACTTAAACTCTTCAGTTCCTTATTCCTGAAAATAACAAATCGCCCCAGTAGTTTAAAGCCTTTTGAAAGCAAAGTTCCAAATGATCGCTGTGCAGTGACATTGGATGGCTGAAGGTAAGAACTTGCTGTTAGGTTTCATCCCGGGGGCATTACCCACGGTAGCCACCATTCTGTGATGGTTTAAATTCAGCACAACTGATCCAGCTTCTCTCGCACATGAAAATGTGCAAAATTGAGAGAGTTTTATCACCTGTTTAAAAAAGGTAACTTAAAACCAATGAGAAGCATGGGATTATTTATCTATTAAGTCAATCAATTTAAAAATCAAGCCCTAATTATTTCCAAACTTTTTAAAAAAAAACTTTTCCAACCCAAGAATGTTAATACAACCTGGATGATTGAAAAACGGTTATCACGTTAAATGTCCAGATTCCAATTAATACACGGACATATGCCCATAGGAACATAGGGGTTAGGAGCAGGACTAGGCCTTTTGGCTATTAGAATGTAACTGGTGTCAGCTTGGTATTGGATATAACGTGACTAATGGGAAGAAGATGATTTTTGGTTGGCCCTCTATATACCCCACAGCAATCCTTGCCAAAGTTGGCCCTTGTCTGCCCTCTGAATTTGCCCGACCAGCCTCTCAGTTCAAGGGTAATTAGGGTTGGGTGACAGATTAGGGTTGGCCTTTCCAGTCATTGAATAAATAATAAAAATTAATTCATAGGATAAAAAGAATTTTAGAAAGGAAAGGAGATTAAGGGAGCAGAGAGTCAACATCTCAATATCCACTAATTCCACATTTGTAGTCCATACTTAGAATCTCACATTGGCTTTTTGCAGATTTCCCACAGATTCACAAATAAATTTCATTCAAAAATCTCTTTCAAAATCCAAGTTTTACCGTTGAATTTTAAATTGACATGAATACATTCAATAAGTA
Source organism: Sphyrna mokarran (assembly GCA_024679065.1). Lineage (NCBI taxonomy): Eukaryota > Metazoa > Chordata > Chondrichthyes > Carcharhiniformes > Carcharhinidae > Sphyrna > Sphyrna mokarran. Next base: position 8,525,387 of record JAGIQG010000018.1, read on the forward strand.
CACTCACGCACCCTAGAAATACAAGCTCCTATAACAAATTATAAACTCAAAGGGCAGGATTTCCCAACCACACTTACCCCAAGACCAGAAAATCCTATCCGCGGTCAACAGAATTTGGTGTGGTCTTATCCCACCCAATGTAATTCCTGTGGCCGGCAAAATTCCAAACCCTAAGTGCCAATCCTCAGATCTTGAGTACCCGGGTGGTTTAAAAAAAAACAAAGTTTAAACCAGCTTAGAAACCCACCCATTGTACAGATAAATATTCCAGACATTAAACAAAAGGCTTAAAAAAGACTCTCGACACCCAGAGCCACAAAGGGTTAAACCATTTTTAGTTCAGAGAAACAGACATATGATAAAGAAACATTCAAGCAAAAGGATCACACCTTCTGCAATCACACCCACTCACACAAGCTGAAAAAAAGGTTTTCCATTCGCAAGTTAGGAAGCTTCCGAACACACACCCCAGATGTCTTTGCCTTTCATGGAATCTTTTAATTTCCGCTCTGGGTCTGTATTTTTCCTTTCTCCTTTAAACCGTTTTCTCGTAATGCCAAACTGTATGCCACTATGGAAGACTAGACACTTGGTGGTTACATGGGCAGTGGTGTGTTTTACCGCTGGGGCTGCCCTTCCAAGTGGTGGCCGTTTGCGACAAATAAACCTGTTGGACTTTAACCTGGTGTTGTGAGGCTTCTTACTGTGTTTACCGCAATCCAACACCGGCATCTTCACATCATGACTTCCAAGTGGTAGCAGGCTACAAGCCCATCACAACACCTCTCCATTCCAAGCAGCTTGTTAAACTTCCCACTTACATTCAACAATTTCGCCTCCGCTCGATGTGGCATCAATATACAGTCCTGTTAGTCCCAGGGAAGTCACAAACTGTGACTGGGGGTGGCACGGTGGTACAACAGTTAGCACTGCTGCCTCTCAGTGTCAGGGACCCAGGTTCGATCCCCATCTTGCCTTACTGTCTGTGCCGAGTCTGCACATTTTCCATATGCCTTCGTAGGTTTCCTTTGCGTAATCTGGCTTTCTCTCACACTCTGAAAGATGCTCTGGTTGGGTGGTAAATTCTCCCTCAGTGTACCTGAACAGGCTTCAGAGTGTGGCAGCTGGGGGATTTTCAAAGTAACTTCATCACAGTGGCCCCTTCTATTGCCTGCACACTTCCAGCCCCACGTCACCCTCACTGATAATAACATACTGAAAGAGAAGGGGTTGAACCTCTGGGTAAAGGGATGAGAGGCACTGAGCAAAAGCTTTGGCACTAGCAATTGTGGATCCAGAACTGGTACACTAAAGCCCTCATTCTCACCAGCACGGTGCACCCACTCTTGTATTTAATCACATTTTTAGTACCCAGATCACCAACAACCTGTCCTGGTTCACCCCCCCCAATGCTGTGCTTTAGTCAAGAAATCTCACCAACATCTCTACTTTCTGCTACAACTCTCACCAACTTTTACAAGTGCACCAGAGAAAGCATTCTTTCTGGTTGTATCACAGTTTGGTGTGACTCCTGCTCTGCCCAAGACCGCAAAAAACTATAAAGGTCAGGAATAAAGCCCAGTCCATCACGCCAACCAGCCTCCCATCCATTGACTCTGTCTACACTTCCCACTGTCTCGGAAAAGCAGCCGGCATAATCAAGGATCCCACACACTCTGGGCATTCTCTCTTCCACCTTCTTCTGTCGGGAAATAGATACAAAACTCTGAGGTCGCGTACCAACTGACTCAAGTTCAGCTTCTTCCGTCAGACTTTTGACTGGATTAAGTTGATCTTTCTCTACAGCCTAGCTATGACTGTAATACTACATTCGGCACCCTCTCCTTTCCTTCTCTATGAAAGGTATGCTTTTTCTGTTTAGCACGCAAGAAACAACATTTCACTGTATGTTAATGACAATAATAAATCAAATCCAATTAAAATCAGACACCATCTGGTACTATCCACAGAAACAGCCGTTCATATCTCTCGATCTGTAGTAAGGGGACAGGGTGATGCTCGGGTCAGTGCTGCAGGTAACAGTGGGTTTCCCAACACATTTAACAACACAGTTCAGCTCATTGCTAATCAGCTTGATATCGTCTTTATAAGACTGCGACACTTAGCAAGTATTCTTGCACTAACAGTCACAGAATTAGTTTCTCACAATTGTAAAGAGCGTCCTGCTGGGTGTTTGTGCTTTAGAATTTTTCTCTGTAAACCTCACAGTCAGTTGATTTGGAATATTTTGCCTCCAAGTCATAGAGATTTACAGCATGGAAATAGGCCCTTTGTCCATGCCACACTTTTTCTTAACCACTAAACTAGTCCCAATTGCCCCACGTTTGGTCCATACCTCTCTGTACCCATCTTACCCATGCAACTATCTGAATTCTTTTTAAAAGACAAAATTGTACCTGCCTCTACTATTACCTCTGGCAACTCATTCCAGACACTGACCACCCTCTGTGTGAAGAAATTGCCCCTCTGTACCCTTTCATATCTCTCCCCTCTCACTTTAAACCTATGCCCTCTAGTTTTAGACTCCCTTATCTTTGGGAAAAGATGTTGACTGTCTACCTTGTATATGCCCCTAATTATTTTAATCGCTCTCTATAAGGTTGCTCCTCAGCCTCTTACGCTTCTCAATCTTGAAGTATAAAACACACAGTTGGAAATGTGAATGATCAGGCAGTAAATTCTCCACAGCATTGAACCGTACAGATCAGGAGGCCTCAGGCTGAAATTCCAATCTGTCGGAGTCCAGTCTGATTAATATTGTGCATGTTGCAATTGCAATAAATTCTCCATTCACCAGACCCGGTTTTAGAGAGCGGATATCCTTTCTAGCATATGGAAAACCTCCAGCTCATTGTGAACACGGTGTTAGGAGCTGACTAACAGGGAGCTGGGAATCACATTCAAGCCAACCTTAAGGTAGCAGATATTGCTGAAAGAGAGCCACTTTGTTGAATCTTTTCACCTTGCACTCATCAGGACAAACACAAGAATATCAAAAGGCCGCAGCACTTCTGCACCATAGGGATTCGATAATCTGATGAATTTATACTGAAGGAGCTAAAAAGAAGACAATCGGTTGGCATATTGGCTGAGCCATTACCACAGAGTAGCGGATGCAGTTAAAAGGATGTAGCAATTTATATATCCATTGGTGGAAGAGAAAAAAATATTAACCTTCACAAAGACTGCTAATAAATCAAACTTTGCAAAGTCCATTTGGATGACAAAATATCTGGCACAGCTTGGTAGCTAGTATAAAATGTGAAAGTCAGTGATCAAGTTTACGAAATAATGTCCAAACTATGTCAGGGGTTTTTTTTGCACAAAGAGAAAAGATGCAGTTTGCACAAATGGTGCAGGATTTTTCCATCCCACCCACCACCGGAATCATAGCTGGTGGCAGTGGCGAGGCAGACCATGCAAGGTCTATTGACCTCGGACGGGATTTTCCACTTTTGGAGCAAGCGCAGCTGGAAAATCCTGCCCATGGATTCAAAGCAACAACAACAGACTCAAAGAGCTGCTCTCTGTTCTTCACCGAGAACAAAACGGAAAGTCTAACAGCAGCCTGTGGCAGCACCGCAGTGGCATTGCCATCATGTGATCTGCTCTGAAAGCAATCTGCAAGCCTTTTAAATATTTAATTGAAAGCGGCATAGCATTCTAGTTTGAGGGGTGCAAATGGGACAGATGATAATGAGGAGAGTGGTCTTGCTTGTCACTCCCAGGACAAGTTTTCTAAGAGACTAAGGAAGAAGGCTTAAGACACCACTCAACTGTTACTGTCAAGGATGATTTTTGTACTAGCGGACAGCCCAACTGGAAAATTCGATGGGGTGCTGTGTGGAGAGATATTTAATGTAATAGTTTTTGCAATCTTTTATATGAGTTTTTCAGCATGGATGGATATTCCCCTGCCCCCAGTCTATATTAGTGAAAAAGCAGCCTTGATTCTTACATATAATGATTATCTTGTAACCCCCAAAGGAAAGAACACATGCATGGAAAGTAAATAGCATCAAAGCCAGCCTCATCTGTAATGACTCCACAGTTGAATAGCTTATAATCATAGAATCCTACAGTGCCAATGCCCCCAGCAGTAGGAGGCCATTCAGCCCATCAAGTTTGTACCGACCACAATCCCACCCAGGCCCTATTTCTGCAATCCCACAAATTTATCCTACTAATCCTCTGACACTAAGTGTCAATTTTAGTATGGCCAATCAACTAACTCACACATCTTTAGTGTGTGGGAGGAAACCGGAGCACGCGGAAGAGATCCACGCAGACCCAGAGAGAACATACAGACTCTACACAGACAGTGACCCGAGCCGGGAATCAAACCCAGGTCCTTGGTACTGTGAGGCTAACCACTGTGCCACTGTGCTCAGCATATCAGGTCCCTTGAATAGAGTACTACAGGGTTGCCGCTAGTGTGAGTGCCTTCTTCAGGGAAGGGAATGAACTAGCTAAATCCAATTTTAATCCATTAATATTTTCAAGCTCACATTCAAGAGTCTAAAATTTATACTTTTGCTGCCTTTCCAAATACTTAGAAAGTAACAAAAACAATTACAATCCTCCTTGGAGACAATGGCTGGGATCTTCCAATTATGTCCCTTGTCAGTGAGAATCTGGCGTCCCAGCCAAAACTCCATTCATTTTCAGCGGCATCAGAGAATCCAGGCAACGAGCGAAGCCAGTATTAAATACCAGAGAAAGATATTACCGAGAAAACTATGATAGAACCTTTAGCAACTCTGACCAATTAAAGGGGCATTTATCCAACACTGCTGCTACGAATGCAGGACTCTCAGTTGAAAGACCATCTGGTTAGAACGTGGAGAAGTGAATCTGTCAGATCAGTGCATGAAACTGCCCTGAATCTTGGATTAAGACAAATTCTCAAAGCAATGTAAAGGCAATTCTGTTTGTGCTGAAATCTCACTTATACATAAAACTGTCATTCAGGGTCAATCTGATCTTAATTCATCAACCCAACTGACCCAAATCAAAACATGTCATCTCGACTTGCAAACGCTGGTTTTAAAATAGAAGCTCAGTTAAGAATCTTTCCTCAGTACATGAAGGAAAGAAATGTCCTGGGAATTTGGAAAGATTCCACAGGGTGCACTGAGCAAAGACACTAACTTGGAGTGAGTGGAGTGTGTCATCCACTCTCTATTACAACTCATGCTGTTCTGTCTACCTACATTCACCTGATTACTGATGATGGGGTGGCACAGTGGTTAGCACTGCTGCCCCACAACCCTGGGTTCAATTCCGGCCTCAGGTCACTGTCTATGTGGAGTTTGCACATTCTCCCCATGTCAGCACGGGTTTTCTCCGGGTGCTCCGGTTTCCTCCCACGGTCCAAAGATGATCAGGTTAGATGGATTGGCCCCGCTAAGTTGCTCCTTAGTGTCCCAAGATAAGAGGACTAACAGGCTAAATATGTGGAGTTATGGGATAGGTGGGCCCTGGGTTAGATACTTTGTTGAGAATCAGTGTGGGTTTGATGGGCTGAATGGTCTGTTCTGCATTGTAGGGATTCTATGATTGTGCCCACTAATGACGACTGTGAAACTATTATCTAGTGTTGTAAAAACCCATCTGTCCTTTGGGAAAATCCAGGCTATATGTGACTCCACACCCACAGCTGTGTAGCTGACTCTTAAAATGCCCTGTGAAAATGAGGCATGGGCAATAAATATGGGCCTTGCCAGCAATGGCCACATCTGATTAAAAAATAATTTACGAAACTAGCCCTATTGCAGTTGTTGACATCTCTCCTGCAATGAATCAGTGCTTGCCTTAGTGAGGCAGGCTGGCTGTCACAGGTTGCCTTCTATCAGACTGACCTTCCCAGTTGGTTAAATCAGCGGCTTCAGGCTTTCAAAGCTACTCACGTTTTACTGCAAATGCCCAAGAGCATTTACAGTTCCTTGCTCCCTCTCCCTGCCCTACCCTGAACCTCACCCTCAGTCTTAGACTCACCAGTGTCTGTCTCCCTGAACTGCTGGTCATTTCAATTGGAGGGGACACTGCAGTTGTGCTGCAGAAGCTTCCTGAAGTATTTTGGTGGCTCGTTCAGCTTTCAAATCACCCTGGAGCTGGACAAGGAGAGAGTGTGACATCTTGAGAATATTGTGGCCCCACCGACAGTGTAGGAATGGCAGTATATTTTCAAATCAGGATGGTGAGTTGCTTGGAGGGAAACTTCCATAGAACATAACAGCGCAGTACAGGCCCTTTGGCCCTCAATGTTGCCCTGACCAGTAGAACCAATCTAATGACTCTCTAACCTAAACTATTCCAATATTATTTATATGCCTATCCAATGACCATTTGAATGCCCTTGAACGTCCAGGTCATAGATTCATATGCCAATATTTTATTACCTCGCTCGGGGAGAGGGTGGTAAAATCCTGTCTAAGGCCAATGGAGAATTCCGTTCTGTGAGCCGCAAATACTCCAATTCTGGGGTGGCTGTAGCATAAAATTCTGGCCACAGAGTCCTACAGTATGGAGACAGGCCCGTCAGCCCAACCCTGGTCCAGGTCAACCAAAAAGTCCATCCACACTAACCCCATTTAGCGTTTCCATGAATCTGTTGTCCTTTTAGCTGGTCGCTCAGTGAGTTCAGAAGCTGCCATCTAAGAAGCTTTGGTGAGTTTCCGCAACACATCTTGTACGTGGTACACACGGGTGGAGGTGGAGGGAGTGAATATTTGTGAATGGGGTCATTCACTCTGACACCTTCCCACCATCAGGGAACAGGAAAGGTGGGAGGAGAACGGAACTGCCAGGGAAGGACAGAGATCAAGGGGAAGAGGATAGGAGCGGGACTGTCGAGGTCTGGCCCGAAGATATGGGGAGGGTCACAGAGGCAGCAATGCAGGGTCGCGGGACTGGCCAGTGATCGGAGGGCTGGCAATGTGGAGCTGTTGCGCCTGCTCCGATCTCCATGCTGACAGATAGGTGGAAGCACAATGACCAGCTCAGTGCCAGCCCCTCCAGCAGGAATAAGTCCCACTCACAGATTTTTATTACGATTCACGCACTCTGTGATGCTCAGAGTGCGGGAGATTCGTTTTGAAAATTTGGCTGAAGAAAACCAGCAGGAGTTACTCCAATTTTCACGCGAGTCCAGCACTTAGAATATTTTTGGGAGAATTGTATTGTTTGCCCAAGAGGCATATTACATCATCACTAGGCTTTCTAACACATCGCCGAAGCAGCCAAGATTAGCTTTGCGTTATGAAATGTAATTATGATTTTATTAAACAATCTTATCGGCATCAAAATGGGAACCAATTCTTCTAATAGATTTTTCTTGTTACTTTAATGGAAAGGATAATAGGACATGTGGTTGTAATGGAAAGTGCGCACCTCAAATTGTAACTTATGAAAAGGCTTTAGATTTATTGCATCTTTGGCAATTATAATCTTAAAAACCTTTATCTGCACTGGAAACAAAACTCTCTGCGATGAAACAATCTTGTAATTAATGGCAACATCTTTCTGCAGTTCACAATGGGATAATTGTCGCCATGTGCACATATTGTTCTGTGTAAAAGAGAACGCCACAAAATAAAGTATAATCATTTAGGGATCTGTAACAAATCAGAGCCAAAGCATTAGCTCATGTGAAATGAGAGAGTTCCGTGTGGTTGGGAGCAGAGATAAGTTTTGTTGAGCTAGACTTGGAATTCCATTGTTTAAGCACAAACCTCTTGTCAGTCTTTTTGGAGCTGGATTTGTTATTTGGTGCACTCTGAGGGTGTGACCATATGACCTGCTCCCAGGCTCCTGTCTAACTCTGCTTCCCAGACCACAGGCACAACTGATACCAGCCCAGACTTCCGTCAAACTCCCCGCAACTTTCCAAACGCTACCTGCCCAAAACAGTACAACTGGAACTCACTGGCAGGAAGTCAGGCACAACAGCTGGCAGGAATTGGCAGCCTTTTTATTTTATATCACCCCGAATTTGCATTTCTGTTCGCTTTGCCCAAGAGAATTCAGTGACTTCCAGATACCAGGAACAGCAATGAGGATTGATAGCTCCTGGAATCACATCTCCTGCTGCTTGAATTGGGTGCTCTGAGGGTCAGCTGGAATATTCTCCTTGCACAGGCTTTGGAAGGTAAGGTTGGGACTATTTGGTCTTTTCTGACGCCAAGCAGTAGCTCCACTGAGCATTAGTAGCCTTCAAGAAGAAGACATGGATGCCACTCTCTTTCTGGAGGTTGTAGTGTTTTGAAAATTGAAATGTACCTTTTGTCCATTTGAGGCTACTATACATGCATGTACCAGTACAGAAAGTTAGTGAGAAAGAGTAATAAATAAGGAAAGTGGATGCTTAATAGCTCATGGAGTTCTAATTCCAAATGAGTCTGGTGGAATCTATAACTCTCTCTGTCCCAAGAACCTCACAGTATTGAACTTGCTGCTTCAGCCTGCTCCAGTGTGTGTATGAGAGAGAGCTGTAGTCATGGCTACACATTTCTCTGGGACTGCCACTCTCCAGTGTCACTCCCAGATGCATCAGAACCATTCACCTACCCACCCATTCTCACCCCCTCCGCACCCCACAAAAAAACCCCCTTCTCCCAAACTCTCCACCTTCCTTTCCTCTTGTTGGGAACATTGCCACAGACACTTGGTCATGGCTTCCAGCTGAATTTGCCTATCTCCTGTCTGTGTCATTGGTGTTAGAGTCAAACGGCAGTCAGATCCCATCCATTAAACGAATCCCGGGTTCACCTCAGCAACCCAGTGTGAACTTGACACTTGTTCCACACTGAGTTAAAAGCAGCTTTGAAAGCCCACTCAGAGCCATTCACCACCACAAAATAGATGGCAATTTGAAGAAAAATACAATGTAGATGAAGGCCATTTGGCCCCTCGGGCCTGCACTAACAACAATTCCACCCGGGTCCTATCCCCACATATTTACTCTGCTAATCTCCCTGACACTAATGGGCAATTTTAGCACCGCCAATCAACCTAACCCGCACATTTTAGACTGTGGGAGAAAACCGGAGCACTCGGAGTAAATTGGAGACATGGGAAGAACACAGACTCCACACAGTCACCCGAGGCTGGAATTGAACCTGGGTCCCTGTGAGGCAGCAATGCTAACCACTGTCCCACTGTGCTGCCCCAAAGTGGGATATTATTTGGCTTCTCTCTCAGAGCCTGGTCTTCTGGATGGAAAGTGTTGGTGTATATAGTTGCTTCTAAATTGCGGCTCAGGATAAGTGGAGCACTCTCCTGTACTTAGTCGGAGACTGTGCAGACTGTCAGCTAGCTGCACTGCAAAGGTCCAACATTCCTGATGTAAAAAAAAAGCTGGAATGATATTTTATCATTAGCCCCAAAAAGTCCCAGCTGCTTTACATTGATGTAACCACCAGCTCTGGGAATGCTGCAGCCAAAAAAACAATTAAAAGCTGTACACTCGGGAGACCTGCAAGTTTATTAGCATCAGACTTGGCTCAACTGGGGCACTCTTACACTCAGAGCAGTTTGGCTTCAAGCTCTACTGCAGCACATGAGCCAGGCTGATAATTCTGTGTTCATTTTACCCTAACGTGAACCCAATGTTGGGTAAATGTTTCACCCAAATATTTTTGCCCAGCTCCAGCAACCTGGGTTCGAATCCCGGCTCGGGTCACTGTCTGTGTGGAGCTTGCACATTCTCCTCGTGTCTGCATGGGTTTCCTCCAGTTTCGTCCCACAGTCCAAAGATGTGCGGGTTAGGTTGATTATCCCTTAGTGCCCTGAGATGTGTAGATTAGAGGGATGAGTGGTATAATATGTAGGGATATGAGGATAAGGCCTGGGTGGGATTGTGGTCAGTGCAGACTCAATGGGCCAAAGGGCTTCTTTCTGCACTGTAGGGTTCTATGATTCTATGAAACATATTGGGTTGGAACCACTTTGAAATGTCAAAGAACAAAGAACAAAGAGCAACACAGCACGGGAAACAGGCCCTTCGGCCCAACGAGCCTGCGCCGCCGTCCTAACGTCCTAATGACATATCCTTGTCTTTAGGCTATGCCTATTGTTGAAGATTCCCATATCGGGACCAATATAGGGACAATTTGTTACCCAATCAGCCTAACAGCACATTTTTGGGATGTGGGAGGAAACCGGAGCACCCGGAGGAAACCCACGCAACCACGGGGAGAACGTGCAAACTCCCGCAGACACAGGCCCAAATCCAAGTGTCAGCACAGCAACAGTGATAGTCTCTGAGCTGTCATGTTGCCCATCAGATGGTCCAGTTTAAGCATACACTGACGACGTGAAGCACTAGGCAACTCCTGAAGCAACCTCCAAGAGCAGCTCTCGCACGACATGCCGCATGCATGCCCCTTGTTGGTCAACAAGGTGGACCGAATTGCGTGTGGAAACAAATAAGACTTAATTAAACATGCTAAAAAAAAACTAAGACATTCCCGAGACAAAACTAAAAGTTAGTCTACTACTATTTGGTCCTCCCGATATTCAAACAGTCCTGTTATATCCCTCTATCTGCAGACCGCTCATGTGGCTGTCCAAGAGACCCTTAAACAACCCTAGCGTGCCTGCTCCCACCACCTTACTCGGCAGTGCATTCCACACCCCCACTGTGTGAAAAACTGAAAAAATGTCGATGTTGGATCTTCTTTAATATTTCAGCCCTATGGGATTGGGTTTCCAGGACCCCTTCCCTCCCCACCATGGCATGTTTCCTGGAGTAGAAATGGCTTGCCATTGGCTACTACCAGTCCCGCCAATGTCTGTGGCTTTTAGCGGGGCTCCCCCATTCCGTTGCTGGGGAACATGTTGCCATAGCAAGAGGATTTGAGCACAGGGATAGGGGTATTTTGCTGCAGTTGCACAGGACATTGGTGACGTCACATCTCAAGTATTGCACACAGCTTTGGTGTTCTTATCTGAGGAAGGATGTCCTTGCTATAGAGGGAGTACAACAAAAGTTTGCCAGGCTGATTCCTGGGCTGGCAGGCCTGTCATACGAGGAGAGACAAATTTGGTTAGGATTGAATTCACTGGAATTTAAAAGAATGAGAAGGGGATCTCATAAAAACTTGTTAAATTCTAACAGGATTAGACAAGGTAGATTCAGAAAGAGTGGCTGGAATTTTACTGGCACCCCTGTCCTAGAATCGAAGCGGGTGAAGCTGGCAGAAAGACATTCTCCACTGGCCTCGGGATGGGATCTTATGAGCTTGGGAGGGCAAGGTGGTAAAATTCCAATAAATGTTCCCAATGGTGATGTAGTCCAGAACTCAGGGTGATAGCTTTAAAAGGTTTTCCCCCTTATCCTCAAACTAAGGTGAAGAGAAATTTCTTCACCCACAGGGTGGTGAATGTGCGGAATTCACAACCAAAGATAGTAATTGAGATCAAAACATTGTGTGATTTCAAGAAAAAAATAGATATAGCCTGTTGGGCAAAAGGGATAATTGGGGGGGGGGGGGGGGATCAGGATATTGAATTGGATGATCAGCCATGATCAAAATGACTGGTAGAACAGACTCACAGAGTCGAATAGCCTGCTTCCAGTTTCTATGCCACAGGGGGAGACAGAGGTACTGGCTTCATTGGGATTGGAAGATCTTGCTGGCATGAACGAAGAATGATCCCACTGTATGAGCTCAGGAGTTAAACCAGTTTCCAGCTGGGCAAATTATATTAAATTTCTCAACTCAAATCAAATGTTTAACTATTGAAGATCTTTTCGATACACTTTGAATCGTGCCCCTGTCCACCCTCTCAGGTTGATGTAAAAGATGTTGGGGGTGATTCTCTCAAACAAAAAAAGAATTTGCATCAAAACAGGAGTAAATCTCATTGGTTTTTCAGTGGGATTTTCAAAATGAATCTCCCACACTGATTTTCAGCATGATTTGTGCTGTGCACAATGGGGGAGGGAGTCCTATTCCCACTAGAGAGGTCGGCAGCATAGTGCAGAGTGTGCCACAGCGTATGCGCCAACCTGAGATCAGCACGTGTGCAGTAACCCTGCACTGCCAGCCTCCTGATCACTGGCCAGCTCAATCACTGTCTCTCGGATACGTCCAGGCCAGAACTAACTCCCTCCCCCCCCAGCCTTCTTCTCATCGAACCAACAATGGCAGCCCCAACCCCCATCCTCCCACACCCCTGACAAGCCAACTGACCCCCCCCACCAACACCCCAAAGCCAGCTCCGATCATTGGCCTCCCTCCCTCTGAGCGCAGAGTGGCAGCGGGAGCCCTTCACACCCACCGATCACACCTCCCACAGGCCCTTCCCCCATTAGGCCACGTCCCTTCTGGCCCCACACCCTTGGTGCCCAGTGGCAGTACCTACTCCTCAAACTAAGATGAAGAGAAATTTCTTCACCCACAGGGTGGTGAATGTGTGGAATTCACGATCAAAGTAATGGAGGTCAAAACATTGTGATTTCAAGAAGAAATTAGATATAGTCCATTGGGCAAAAGGGGTATGGGGGGGGGGGGGCGGGATCAGGATATTGAATTGGATGATCAGCCATGATCAAAGTGCCTCTTGAGCGTTCCCACTTTGCCTCTTGGGCAGTGCCAGAAGGCCAGGCTGGCACTGCTAAGCTGGCAATGTCCAGGGAGTGTTCCCTCCCACCTTCTTGGGGGCTTCTATGGCACCCCCCCACTTCACTCTGGAAGGGTCGATGTGCCAGATCCCTGCTAGTGGGGAGCTACCCTGTTGGAGGGGGGTTGGGGGGAGAGATGCTAACAGGCCTGGAGACTTCCATCCTGGGCCCACTAATGGGATTTAAATTCTCACCCACATTATTTCTTCAGCTCCATGTTCATTCCTGGCGAGGAGCTGACGATGCTGGAAATCTGACAGCCAGAGATTTGTGGAGGCCATGGTGCCCAGAGGGAAGTCTGTAAAATGGCCTCCACTCGGCAAGATTAATAACCCGTTTATCTTTCAGATTTTTTTAACCGAAGCTTGCCGGAGTAACGTTCTACATCACCACGGCGATTAACCTTCAAAAGTACTCTTTGAAAATGAAGCCTTTTGGAACATCGTTTTTTGCAAAGTGTCCACTGAAAATTATCCTGTTTCAGCATCATATTGGTTGTCAAGGTGACCAATCTAGGTCAGACACTCAGAGTAGGAGGTAGACAGAAATTATTTCTTTCGTGGTTTGAAATAGCATGGCAAATTAGTCGGGCTGAATGGCCACCTTGCGCTATTCCATGGGAAGTGTCCGAATCCCGGTGTGCACGTGCAGCAATTAAAAGCTTAGCATCAAAATACAATTCCTTAAACTCCTCCGGGCCTTCCTCTCTCTCTTTTCTACCTTTCTCCTATCAGGAATGTTAACAGCAAGCAGATTCTAGTGTCAAAACTGAGTCCACCTCATAAAGACAGTCTTTTCCAACCCCGAAACCGATCGGGTTGGTTTTTCTTTTTAAAAACGATGTAGCAGTAATTACCACTTTGCGACTTTAACCAAAGGCAGCACTTACTACACGGCTATTGTTACACGGAGCAATTAATGGCACAGAGCATGACACATTCCTGGGCCCGCACTCAAGACTAACTAATTACAAATTAGGGGGTTTGATAAATTAATATCTGCGCCCTGTCAACTTGTCAGGAAATGCATATCAGACAGGCCACACGGTTCAATAATGCCAGAGGCAGCCCAGTTCACGGAGACGTTGTCATTTTAACCCATTCATTGCCCGTCCCGTTGAATCCAGGCCCATCGTGCGGGTCTGGACCATTTCAAACATAATAATTGAAAGAACGCTGACCCTCCCCGTGAACTGACGACGATGAACAGTTTTTTTTTGTACCCGTGTTTGAAAGCTGCGGAATACGTTCAGGGAATATAAATGTGGTAACGTTCAGCGACGTGACTTGGCTGCCGATGTGGAGCTTGGTTTTGTTGTTATGAGAAAGTGGTATAAAAGGGAATATTATATCCCAATTCTGCAACCCAGCCTTGCGCGGATCAAGGCCGGAATTCCATGTTTCTCACTTGCCCAATCCAGAAGCGTGTATAACTGTGCAGGAAGATGGCAGTCTGTGCCCCAATATTTCAGTCGCGGGACAACCAGGAAGAATTTAAATTAATCAAACTGACAAGGATTTTCCATTGTCCGTCTGTCTTTATAGTTGATGGGCATGTTGATTGGTCAGGCAGCATTAATATTTAAGTTACAACCTCGATCCAGGGTGGGACGCAAGGTCAGGGGTCAAATCAAATTAAGTTTATTTATTAGTGTTACACAAGTAGGCTTACAATAACACTGCAATGAAGTTACTGTGAAAATCTCCCAGTGGCCACACTCCGGCGCCTGTTCGGCGACACCGAGGGAGAACTTAGCACGGCCAATCCACCTAACCAGCACATCTTTCAGACTTTGGGAAGAAACCAGAGCACCTGGAGGAAACCCACACTGACACAGTGAGAACATGCAGACTCTGCACAGATATAGTGACTGAAACTGGAATCGAACCCATGGCCCTGGTGTTGTGAGGTAGCAATGCTAACCACTGTGCTGCACAGCACCAATAAATATGTCAAATATTAACAAATATAACACTGATGTAGTTTAATAATTTACAACAGATTGTTCACAAACCTCTTTTTATGCAATTTTATTGCTAAACCGTTTCTCCATTCCTGATTGTATTTCCTGCTCTGAATCTCTTACTAAGCAAAAAATATTCTCACTGTTGTCACATCAATCACAAACTAAACTATTTCTTTTAATTGATTCCACATTTTCTCTGCTGATTGTCTCTGTTTTCCTGTCTTAATCAGCATTTGTGACCGATTTGTTTTATTCATTTGGAACAGTAATTATTGCCCATCCATAGTTGCCCTAACTGAGAGTCAACTGCACCGCTGAGGCTCTGGGGTCACATGTAGGCCAGACCAGGTAAGGATGGCAGATTTCCTTCTCTAAAGGACATTAGCGAACCAGATGAATTTTTCCAACAATTGACAAAGCATAATAGTCATCAGCCAATTCTTAATTCAGATATTTTTTATTGAATTCAAATTCCACCACCTGCGGGATTCGAACCCGCGTCCCCAGGACATTAGCTGAGTTTCTGGATTAATAGTCTAGCGATAATACCACTGGGCCATCCCCTCCCCAGCTTGCCAGGGAACTGGGTTTAATTCTGGCCTCGGGTGACAGTGTGTATGGGGAGTCTTCATGTTCTCCCCGTGTTTGCATGGGTTTCCTCCGTGTGCTCTGCTTTCCTCCCACAGTCCGAAGCACACACTGGTTAGATACATTGGCCATGTTAAATTCTGCCTCAGTTGTACCCAAACAGGTGGCGACAAGGGGATTTCCACACTGCTGTGTTAATGTAAGCCTACTTGTGACACTAATTAATGACAACTAATTGATGTGTTACTTAAGGCACGTCTTTTTATAAGGAAGGATAGGCTTATTCGCCTGACTGTTAAATAATGGTGGGTGGGGGTGCAGAAATACGGGATAGACCGGATCAATCTGTTACTTATCCTCTCGCAGCTTCAGTCTGCTGCTTCTGATTGTGGGGATTGCCTGCAACGGACAGCCCCCCTTCCCCGGTTTACGTAGAATCCATCACGCAATAAAGCTGCAGTATTACCATTGCTGTGAAGTAATGGCACTGTGCTGGCGGACAGTGTGGGGAAGGAGTCCGCTGGCAAGCAACATCTGTGCTGGCAGCTGTTAACAGCATTAAAACTGACTGAGTGAAAATAAAAACCCTCTCGTCAAATTTAAATAGTTACAAAAGATATGAATATAAACGCACCAGGGAGTGATTTAAGGTAACGTTCGAAGTTTCAGATTATATTTATAAACCACTAGTGCTTTTCTGGCTGAGATGTCACTGAATTCCAGGCTGTCTAATGATCATCCCTCCCGGGGATCTATTTGTCTATATTTTATTTTATTGCTCAGTAATGCTGGGGGCCCAATACAATCTCAGTTTTCTGCCCTTTCCCGCCCCCCAGTAACGTAACAGAGACTGAGCATCACTAATAAGTCATATCTGTTCCCGCCAGCCTCCTCTAACATTATTCCACTCTTTGCTAATGATAAGGCAAATTCACCACGGCGGCACGGTAGCACAGTGGTTGGCACTGCTGCTTCACAGCTCCAGGGTCCTGAGTCGATTCCAGGCTCAGGTCACTGAATGTGTGGAGTTTGCAATTCTTCTTGTGTCTGTGTGGGTTTCCTCCCACAGTCCAAAGATGTGCAGGTTAGGTTGATTGACCGTGCTAAGAAATTGCCCCTTAGTGTCTAGGGATGCGCAACTTAGAGGGATTAGTGGGTATAATATGTAGGGATAGGGCCTGGGGTGGGATTGTGTTTGGTGCAGACTCAATGGACCAAAAGGGCCTTTAGGGTTCTATGATTCTAAGGCTGCTCTCTCTCCCACCATTTTTTTGAGGGGAGAAGAATGACTGATGGTGTTTTTTTAACCTGAGGATCACCACACCTCAGGCAATGTCGAGAAGGCAGGGCCTTTGTGAGTTACCTCAGCCAGTACGGGAATCGAACTCGTGCTGTTGGCGTCGCTCTGCATAGCGAACCAGCCGTCCAGCCAACTGAGCTATCATAGCAGAGCATCAAGGAGGCAAATCTGCCTGCTGAAGGAGACCACCATTGAACATCAGAATTGGCCAAGGAAGTGAAAGGAGAATCATACAGCCTAGTTTTTAATTCAGTATCGTAGAATCCCTACAGTGCGGAAGGAGGCCATTTGACCCATCGATTCTGTATCGGCCACAATCCCACCCAGACTCTATTCCCAGAAACTTCATTTACCCTGCTAGAGTCAATTTGTATAATCAACCTAACATCTTTGAACAGTGGGAGGAAACTGGAGCACGCGGAGGAAACCCACGCGGACACGGGGAGAACATGCAAACTCCGTACAGACAGTGATCCAAGCCAGGAATCAAACCCGGGTCCCTGGTGCTGTGAGGCAGCAGTTTTAACCACTACATCACCGTGCAGCTCATATTAGTGAGACTCCACGGTTTGTCGGGTGGCTGTCACGCACGTTGCTTTGGTCAGATCTCACCTTACCGATTGTTTTCGGTTTTTAGTCGAGACTCAAAGGGGGGGTTCAGCCTCTCTTTCCAACACCTGAGAGCTTTGGCCCTCCCTCCAGCCTCGACCTACCCCCTGACACTGAGATTGTCCCCCCCACACCCAAACCCCACAGCATCCCCTAACCTCCATCCATGGGTGCCCCAGTAATTACCTGAAGCGCAGTCCCTGGATTTAGGCTCATGGATAGTACTGTAGTACCTCTTCTGGCCATTGTAGCGCTGTGCCTGGAGGGGCTGGAGAGCTGTTGTCCAATCTGAGCAGCTGATAGTTCTCCAAGGGCAAATGTAGTCCCACCTATTGCCAATCAATACACCCCCCCCCACACACACCACACCCCCTGCTATCAGACCCTCGAATGCCCCCACATTACCTTTTCTCCACTTGCAGATTGCCCCCCCTGGATTGATGTACCACTTGCGGCCCATGAACAGGCTGGAGACTGAGGCACGAGATATTTTGTTCATGGCCTATGGACAATATTCTGGATATGACAGAAACTGGGCCAACCCAGCCTCTCTTAACAGAAGGGAGGAGATTCTTGGTAAGATAAGCAATGTGAAGTGAACCATGTCTTCATATTCTCCACCTGCTCACTCTGGCACATAAACACGTTCTACCCAAACTCCCTGCTGCTCCCCCTGCTTCTCCCACACACCCACCTCCACCTGCCCCCGCCACCACACACGCACCCGAGTCCAGTCACGTGAATGGATTTACCCTCAGTTGTCAGCCTTGCTCTCGTCATGCTTCTGGCCACCTACTCCATTGCCAGGTTTGAGGACTTACCCTGCAGCCTTCTGGCCACTTTCCCCATTCCGATGTTGGGGTCTGACTTGAAGTGACCCCCACTTTAACAGCTGGCAGAGCCTTCCCTGTTAACCCCCTGCCCCCAACCTCCCAACAGCAATGTGGTGTTGGTAGCAAGGCCTCTGACTGCACCCCAGCACTGGGTGAACACCTTGATCTCAAGTGAAGTGCATGTGGGTGTGTGCAAGTCACTTATTTACTGAAGTGACATGCTTCAGCCTAACTACAAACCAATAAGTTTCACGCAGCTCTTCTTGCCTGATCTACAATCTTCCCCAACCTGGGATCTTTCAATCTATCCAACTATTCCCTTTGATCCTGTCTGAAATCTTTAATCAAATCAAACCTGAACTTTCTAAACTGCAATTAGAAACAATCTTTTTATCGTTTGCTCTTCCGTACAACATGGGAGTCACTGATAAAGCTACCATATATTGCCCATCTCTACAAATTTCCCTTGAAATGAACATTTCAGAGGGTATTTCAGAGTCAACCACATTGCTGTGGTTCTGGAGTTACACGTGGGCCAGACCAGGTGAGGACAGCAGATTTCCTTCCCTAAAGGACATTAGTGAACCAGATGGGCCTTTACAACAGTCGATGATTTGATTTGATTTATTATTACTATATGTATTAGTTTTCAATGAACAGTATTGTTTCTCATGTGCTATACAGACAAAGCATACCATTCATAGAGAAGGAGATGAGAGAGTACAGAATGTAGTGTTACAATCATAGTTAGAGTACAGAGAAAGAATTACTGAGTGCGAGGTACGTCCATTCAAACTTCTTACAAGCAGCTGTACTTGAGTCAGTCGGTACATGACCTCAGACTCTTGCATCTTTTTCCCCCGAAGGAAGAAGGTGGAAGAGAGAACGTGTCCAGGGTGCGTGGAATCCTTGATTATGCTGGCTGCTTTTCCGAGGCATTGGGAGCTGTAGATGGAGTCAATGGATGGGAGGATGGTTTGTGTGATGGACTGGGTTACATTCATTATCATTTGTAATTTCTTCCTGTCTTGAGCAGAGCAGGAAGTTGTCAAGGTCAGCGTTACTGAGACTAGCTTTATATTCCAGATTTATTAATTGAATTTAAATTCCGCCAGTTGCCATGGTGGGATTTGAACCCACATCTGCACAGTATTGGCCTCAGAAGCATCTGGATTACTAATAAAGCAACGGTACCATAGTCTTCAGAATTATAGAATCTTACAGTGCAGAAGGAGGCCATTCAGTCCATTGCGTCTGCACGACCATAATCGCACCCAGCCCCTATCCCCATAACTCCACATATTTACCCTGCTAAACCCCCCTGACAGTGAAGATCAATTTAGCATGGCCAATCCACCTAACCAGCACATCTTTCCGACTGCGGGAGGAAACCCATGCAGACACAGGGAGAATGTGCAAACGCTACACAAGCGGTGATCCAAGCCGGGAATCGAACCCGGCTCCCTGGCACCGTGAGGCAGTGGTGCTAACCACTGTACCACCCGCTGTCTCCTCCACCCACCTTTGATACACGCAGAGAGCCTGAACAGACACAATCCTCGCTCTCCACCTATAGTTTGACACGCTCCATTCTGTTGAACTTCCCGCTGCTTTCATTCGTCTTGCTGACCCTCCCTCCTCTCTTTGCTTTAGCAAAACCTGCGACTGAAATTACCTCCTGCTGCCTTGTTCCCATTTTCTCTCGTGTTACCCGGGATGCCACCTCCTCTCAATGTTTCTCTGTCACCCTTGGAAAACGCGGATTCAATGAAACAAGTTATGGTTGGTGTCCTGACTTTTTTGCACGCTGACATCTGCTAATGTGTTGAGTGGCAGAGAAATGATGGCGGAACATCAGCAAGAGAACTTTGAGAGCCAAACAGATAGTTATTCAATAACAATTGATGCCGTTTCATTACAGCGTGCCAACATGAATTATTATGTCTGCAGATTTATATTGCCCCCAAAAAACTCAAGCAAAGGAAAATAGCAACCAGCTACCTTTATCTATCTTTTTTAGACAAAAGCCTTATGTTCCCCTGGACACAAATGTTGACAAATGTGGTCAGAGACCAAACTGGTTAACGTGTGTCAGACGGAATCTTCTAGAATTGGCACGATGCTCTCATTGCTTTCGACACATTCACTCAATCTTGACAACCAAGATTACACCTTTTGATGTCAACGAACTTTAAAGTTTAAAGTTTATTTATTAGTGGCTCAAAAAGGTTTGTAGTAACACTGCAATGACGTTACTATGAAAATCCCCTCGCCGCCACACTCTGGCACCTGTTCGGGGTACACCGAGAGAGAATTTAGCATGGCCAATGCACCTAACCAACGCATTTTTCAGAGGAAACCAGAGCACCCGGTGGAAACCTATGCAGATATGGGGAGAACATGCAGACTCTGCACCTATAGTCACCCAAGCCGGAAATTGAACCAGGGTCCCTGACGATGTGAGGCTGCACACATTATTTTCCCCAGTTGCTGTAAACATGATCCGAGGAATGTTGAACAGTTGGGCCCAGAGAGTTTGGCCTTAGTTCCCACTGTCTGCCTTCATAACTACAGCCTGGGAATCGAGGTGCTGGTGGGAGCCACATAAAATTCACATAAATCTAGCCTTGATTAATCGAGGGATTGAGTTTAAGAGTCGCGAAGTGATGCTGCAACTTTATAAGACCCTTGTCAGACCCCACTTGGCGAAGTTCTGTGCGCAGTTCTGGTTGCCTCACTACAGGAAGGATGTGGAAGCTATTGAGAGGGTGCAGAGGAGATTTACAAGGATGTTGCCTGGATTGGGGGGGCAGGCTTTATGAAGATGGTTTGAGGGAGCTGGGACTGTTCTCCCTGGAGAGATGAAGATTGAGAGGAGACCAAGATGTTTATAAGATGTTTATAGATAGGGTGGATTCTCAGAGGCTATTTCCCAGGGCTGAAATGGTCGCTATGAGAGGACACAGGTTTAAGGTGCTGGGGAACAGGTACAGAGGAGATGTCAGGGATAAATTTTTCACTGAGAGTGTGGTTCATCCATGAACCCGTCCAAGTTTTTCTTAACTTTACCACTTTATCCAGCAGCTCATTCCACACTCCCACCGCTCTCTGTGAAGAAGCTCTCTCCTAATGTTTCCTTTAAACTTTTTTCCTTTCACCCTTAATCCATGCCCTCTGGTTTTTTTCTCCTTTAGCCTCAGCGGAAAAGCCTGCTTGCATTCAGTCTATCGGCTGCCGTCGGTGGTGGTAGAGGCAAACTCGCTGGGGTCTTTTAAAAGACTTCTGGATGAAGATATGGGATTTGATGGGATTGAGAATTATAGATAGGCCTGGTAGATATGGATATGATTGGTGCAACTTGTGGGCCGAAGGGCCTGTTTGTACTGTAGTGTTCTATGATCTATGTTCAGCAGGGGAGGTTGCCACGGTTCTCCCGCCAGATGAAAGCAGCTTATTGGGGTCAAGAGGATGAGAAAAGCCTCCGGCGTCAAGGGGGAATTGCTCCACCTATGTGTTAGGACCCCCACCCTCCCCTCTACCGCATGAGGAAACTTACGGCCTACTCAGCCTGAACTTACCCAGTCATCACCATGACTCACCCAGCTCGCCTTCCTGTGATGCCAGCCATCAGCCTCAGGCTATCCAGATGTTGCTGACCCAGCTGCCACGTCCCACTGGGTTTAGGTGGACAGCTGACCAGTGAGAGGTGGGCAAGGCGCTGTGAGGAAAATCATTTTTCCAAAGAGAGAGTGTCGTGGACCGTGCCTTTGCTCGGAGTTTCCCCTCATGGGGATCATGGTGGGGAGAAGTGATCTACAGGGGAAATTAGATGTTGCTTCAACTGGGGGCCAAAGGCTTTCAAAGATGTGGCTGGCAGTGATGGTAAGAGGTGTGGCAGGTGATCAGTGCCAGGAGAACTGTACCCACAGCCACGCCACAACGATAGAGAAAGCAAAATGACCTCATCAGCTTTGTTCAGGCAAGATTCAAATCTTCTATTATTTTCAGAACTCTTCCCTGAACAATCTGGGAATGCAACAGTCACAAGCTGGGATACACTACCTCTCATATTATTGTACACCCTCAATGCGCACAGTGACACATTGATTAACACTGCTTACTCACAGCAATAGGAATCCAGATTCAAGTCCCAGCTTGGGGTCACTGACTGGAGTCTGCACATTCTCCCCATGCCTGCGTGGGTTTTCTCCAGGTACTCCAGTTTCCTCCAAAAGATGCGCTGGTTCAGTGCATTGGCCATGCTAAATTCTCCCTCGGTGTACCCAAACAGGTGCCGGAGCATGGCAACTAGGGGATTTTCACAGTAACTTCATTGCGGTGTGAATGTAAGCCTTACTTGCGACATTAATAAATAAACTTTTCGAGCAAAATATTTTAGAAACAGAAGCTTCTGTGAGAGAATTGAAAGTGTAAAGACCTCATGAATAAAACAGTGAGAAATCAATGCAGATAATCCCATGGAAATGGCCACATTCTGGAACAGTAATGCCACCATCAGCAGCTTTTGTAAGCAGTAATGCTGGCTTCAACGAGCAGGGTAAAGGCCAACAGGTTTATTTGATAGTAAAGGGCACTAGCTTTTGGAGCGCTGTCCCTTCGTCAGGTGAGTGGGGAGTTCTGATCACAATGAGCATGCCCAGAGTGTAGCACCTACTGTATCATACCGTCCAATAGGAGTGGAGGGATG
The DNA here is from genome assembly GCA_024679065.1 of Sphyrna mokarran. Lineage (NCBI taxonomy): Eukaryota > Metazoa > Chordata > Chondrichthyes > Carcharhiniformes > Carcharhinidae > Sphyrna > Sphyrna mokarran. The sequence continues at coordinate 8,548,040 of JAGIQG010000018.1, forward strand.
GGGGGGATGGCAGGGAGGAGTAAAGTAGACATCGTGGAATTTGCGATGACTAAATTCTACAATGATTGGCACGAGGGAGAACCTTCTTTGGCTCATCCTGGAGCCTGCGGTAATTTGTGATGTGTTCGTGTTGTCTGGGTGTGCTGGATTCAGGGTCCATTCCCAAATACTTGGCCCCACATGGGAATTCATGCTAAAATCTGTCCACTCCTCCTCTGGAGTTTAGAATGAAAGGCGATCTCTTTCAAAAATCAGAAATTCTAATAGGGCTCGACAGGATAATTGTTTCCCCCAGCTGCAGGTGTCACAGACTCAGGATAAGAGTAGGCCCATTCAGGATTGAGATGTAGCGGGATTAGCGGGCGGCACAGCGGTTAGCACTGCTGCCTCACAGATCCAGGGACTCAGGTTTGATTCCCGGCTCGGGTCACTATCTGTGAGGAGTTTGCACATTCTCCCCATCTCTGTGCCAGTTACCTCCAGGTGCTTTGGTTTCCTCCCACAGCCCAAAGATGTGCGGGTTAGGTGCATTGGCCATGCTAAATTACCCTTGGTATCCCGGGATGTGTAGGTTAGAGGGATTAGCAGGGTGAATACGTGTGATTGTGGGGATAGGGCCTGAGGTGGGATTGTTGTCAGTCCATACTCAATAGGCCGAATGGCCTCCTTCTGCACTGTAGAGTTTCTATGATTCTATGAATCTCTTCACTCAGAACCATTGCCCTATAGACTGTGAGTAAATGCAACATGAAGAGATAGGGGGATAACGCATGTTCTCCGTGAACAACGGAATGGGCTGGAATGGCCTACTCCTGCTCCTATTTTCTATGATCCTCAGTACCTCAGGGGCATTTTATGTTCGCAATAATTTTCTGTTGACCTTTTCGGCTGAGTAAAAAAACCCTCCCGTTTGTTTATTTCCAAAATTTGTATAAAATGTATTGAATCCAATCAAGCAATGACATCACATGATTGACAGGCGTAACCTTTAACACTGCGCGATAATTCTATTTCTGAGTCACTGTGAAAAGAAATAGGTCTTCCTGGATAAGATGATTGCCCGGCACTGTAATATTCTGTTTTCTCAAAGAAGACAACGTCACAGTAATCTCAGGGTGATCGATTCCAAGCGGTCCTGTTGTCATTTAAATCCACCCTTCACTTTCACCTCCTATCAGACATCATCAAGTAGACTTGGATTGTTACAGAATCCCAGCCTTATCACAATGCACTGGGAATGAAAGGTAAGGTCACTATACTCCCAGCTGACCAGAGGCTGACTGGCAGTGCTTTAACCTGAGGGTCACCGCAGCTGAGGCGAGGGGCAAGATTGAGAAGGTTTGTGAATAAGCTCATCAGGTACGGTAATTCGCAGAATACAACAGTGCAGAAGAGGCTTATTGAGTTTGTACTAATACATGAAAGGCCCACCTAATCCCACTTGCCGGCGCTTGGCCCGTAGCCCTCAATGTTATGACGTGCCAAGCACTCATCCAGGTACTTTTTGAAGGATAAGAGGCAACCTGCCTTCCATTCCAGAATGTCACCATATAGAACCAGAGGAATTTACAGCTCAGAAACAGGCCTTTCGGCCCTTCTTGTCTGTGCTGGACCATTTTTTGCTTCGTCCCACTGACCTGTACTTGAACCATATCCCTCCACACCCCTCTCATCCATGTACCCATCCAAGTTTTTCTTAAAAAGTGACCCTGCATTTACCACTTTATCCGGCAGCTCATTCCACACTCCCACCGCTCTCTACGTGAAGAAGCCCCCCCCCCAATATTCCCTTTAAACTTTTCTCCTTTCACCCTTATCCCATGCTCTCTGTTTTTTTTTCCTCCCTGAGCCTCAGTGGAAAAAGCCTGCTTGCATTCATTTGATCTATATCCATTAAAATCTTATACACCTCTATCAAATCTCCCCTCATTTTTCTACAGTCCAGGGAATAAAGTCCTAACCTATTCAATCTCTCTCTGTAACTCAGCTTCTCAAGTCCCAGCAACATCCTTGTGAACCTTCTCTGCGCTCTTTCAATCTTATTTACAACCTTCCTGTAACTAGGTGACCAAAACTGTACACAATATTCTAAATTCAGCCTCACCAATATAACACTCCAACTTTTATACTCAATACTCCGATTTATAAAGGCCAATATACCAAAAGCACTATTTACGACCCTATCCACCCGTGACATCACTTTTAGGGAATTCTGTACCTATTTTCCTCTCTGTTTAAATTTATCGCGGGAAAAAAACCTCCCCAAGGGTCACTGGGGCCTACTTCCTATTATACATTCCCAGTTTGAAATAAAACCTCCAAAAAAAAGTAAGGTAAAAAAATCCCTTTTACCTTCAAGTTTTTCGTAATGAGTCTTCCCTCCAACTTCTCTTCTGGAAGCAATGAGGTCAAACCCTCTAAGGCAAACCCCTTTTAAAGGGGAAAAAAAAACCTTCCCAGGAGTCACTGGGGCCTACTTCCTGTTTTTTACTCCCAGTCTGAAAAAAATCCTCTCTCTGAGTAAAAATGGCTGTTCATCAAATCTCCCCTAAACCTCCTATCCCTTACTTTTAACTTGTGTCCCCTCATAACTGACTCTCCAACTAAGGGGACATTCATTGAATCCACATTGTATCAATAACCAGTCAATAGAGCTTAACTGACTTCCCATTAATGGATCGTGAATTGTCTACTTATGGCAGGTTCAGATTTAGCATCTACAGTGCAGAATGAGGCCATTTGGCCCATTGAGTCTCCACCAACCACAACCCCACCCAGATAATTTCCTGTCCTCGTAACCCCACATATTTACCCCCCGATCCCTCTGATATTAAGGACAATTTTCATGGCCAATCAACCTAACCTGCACATCTTTGGGCTGCGGGAGGAAGCCGGAGCACCCAGAGGAAACCCACTCTGTGCAAACTCCACAGAGTCACCCGAGGTTGGAATTGAACCTGGGTCCCTGAAGTTGTGAGGCAGCAGTGCTAACCATTGTGCCACCGTGCTGCAGTGCCACACTGATTTACATGCTGCCAGACACTGGATTGAACCTCTTCCCCCGCTCTACGTTGCGTTTCTTGGCAACATGATTGATGGTTCCACCGTTGTCAATGGGGTTTCCTGTTGAACGCACCCCGTGCCATCAGGAGACCCAAAGCAGAGTTGCACTGTTAAAGGGACAGTGAGATCCCGCTGGTGTGAATAGCAGTAAGAGTTTGGTGAAAGAGCACAAGAGACATTTCGAGTCAATTTCATCTCAAGCAGATGTGTCGGACGAGTAACGTAATGATAATTCTCCAGTGCAATTTCATGCTTTCTAAAGCAGAGAGCAATTTTCCCAGTAACTGAAGGTTAGCATTTATTTTGCTTTGCATGGAAATATGAATTTCCCTGTCTCCGAAATCCACCTCCCATAATCTCCACGTTAATCACACCCCAATTGTCCCTGGTGTCTCCAGCTATGTTGTGCTGAATCCAGGATCTATTCCCAAAAGCTTGGTTCATTAGGGGACCTAATGCTGACACCTAACAAAGGCACTGAGTGTTTCAGGAGCTGTTGACATGAAGCCTGGGCACAGTCAGGTGATATTACAGAGGTGGAAGTAGTTGGTGTTATTGAGGGTACAGTCATGTGATCAGAAGCCAATCCCAGAGCTTTGTTGCACCATTCACCACATTTGGAATATAGTGTTCAATTCTGGTCGCCATGTTACTGGAAGGATAAAATTTGATTTGATTTATTATTGTCACCTATTAGTATACATTGAAATGTATTGTTTCTTGCGCACTATACAAACAAAGCATACCATTCATAGAAATGGAAAGGAGAGACTGCAGAAAGTATTGTTACAGTCATAGCTAGGGTGCAGAGAAAGATCAGCTTAATATGAGGTAGGTCCATTCCAAAGTCTGACAGCAGCAGGGAACAAGTTGTTTTTGAGTTAGTTCGTACGTGACCTCAGACTTTTGTATATTTTTCCCGATGTAAGCAGTTGGACGGGAGAACGTCCAGGGTGCATGGGATCCTTGATTGTGCTGGCTGCTTTTCCAAGGCAGCAGGAAGTGTAGACAGAGTTAATGGATGGGAGGCTGGTTTGCCTGATGGACTGGCTTTGTTCACAACCCTTTATAGTTTCTTGTGTTCTTGGGCAGAGCAGGAGCCACACCAAGCTGTGATACACCCAGAAAGAATACTTTCTATGGTGCATCTGTAAAAGTTAATGAGAGTCATAGCTGACATAGTAAATTTCCTTAGTCTTCTGAGAAAGTAAAGGCTATAGTGTCTACATGGGGGGACCAGGACAGGTTGTTGGTGATCTGGACACTAAAAACTTGAGCTCCCGACCACTTCCATTCCATCCCCATTGATGAAGAAAGGAAGGCTTTGGAGAAGGTGCAGAAAAGATTTACCAGGATGTTACTTGGTATTAGCTATGGGGAGAGAAACTCGATTTGTTCTCACTGGAATGACAGATGTTGAAAGGCGACCTTGTAGATTATGAGGGGCCTGGACAGAATGGATAATCAGAAGCTTTTTCTCAGGGGAGAAAAATCAATTACTCGGGGGGGGGCATAGGTTTAAGGTACAAGGGACAAGAACGAGGCAAGTTTTTTACACAAAGAGTGGTGAGTACCTGGAACTCTCTGCTGGGAGAGGTAGTGAAAGCGGATACGATAGTGACTTTTAAGGGACATGAATAGAATGGGAATAGGGGGATATGGTCCTTGGAAGGGTAGGGGGTTTCAGATCAGACAGGTAGCATGGTCAGTGCAGGCTTTAAGGGCCAAAGGGCCTGTTCCTGTGCTATAATCCTCTTTGTTCTTTATTCAAAACTCAGGACAGTCTACTTCAATTGAGTCAGTTGCTGGGAAGAGGGATGCAGTGAGTGAGGAGGGGACAAACTTTGCAGTGAGGGAGGAGGGGGGTCCGGGACATTGGCTTTGAGCTTCTCAGCATCGGAAGAAATTACTGTTTGTCTGGCGCTAGACCTCAGAAAAGCCTTGTGACAATTTAGAGAGTGTGGAGGGGTGAAAAAGAGATAGAACGACTGTTCTATCAAATTGTCCCTATATTGGTCCCTATATGGGAATCTTCAACAATAGGCATAGCCTAAAGTCAAGGATATGTCATTGAGACGTTAGGACGGCGGCACGGGCTTGTTGGGCCGAAGGGCCTGTTTCCCGTGCTGTGTTTCTCTTTATTGTTTTGTTCCTTGTATTCTCCTTCTCATCCGCTTCTGAAGAGAACAACACTGATTAATTTACCACAAGCTTCTAAAGGTAACTCCACAGAGAATTAAAAAATATGCGGGGTTTGAATAGTGGACATGAATTGCTGTTCATTAAGTTTGTGGTGACAGTTTTATTACGTTACAATAAACTGTATTACCCACTCATTTTATGCCCGGGTAGCATTAGGTCCATTTGTGTTCACTGGTAGATGATTACTGATACGCAAAGCAAATGATTTGGAAGGTCACCTTGTTATTGTTGCCATGCACACAGGGACATGGAAAGTAGAATAGAAATTTCCAGGCATTGTGTTCAGCCACAAACACAATTAAATATCAAGCCCAGTCTCCAATCGTAATGCAACTTCCATCCACTTCTTATTTAAGCTTAATTATTAGCGTCACAATCACTGTCGATTGTCAGAAAAACCCATCTGGTTCACTAATGTGCTTTAGGGAGGGAAATCTGCCACTTTTATTGGAACTCGGGTGAGGAGACATTTCTTCACCCAGAGGCTGGTGAATGTGTGGAATTCACTCCCAAAGAATGTAACTGAGGCCAAAACATTGTCTGCTTTCAAGAAATTCGATGTAGCTCTTGAGGCGAACGAGATCAAAGGATACGGGGAGGAAGGGAGGATTAGGATATTGAATTCAGCGATCAGCCATGATCAAAATGAACAGCAGAATAGTCTCAAAGGGCTGAACGACCTATTCCGGTTTCTACTTTCTATGTTCTCCCCTTCTACCACCCATTTTTCAACACTTTTTCTCATTTACTTAAGGGGAGGTGTAGTGATATTGCTGCTGGACTAATAATCCAAAGGGTGGTGCTCTGAGGACCCAGGTTCGAATCCCACCACAGCAGATGGTGAAACCTGAATCCAATAAAAATTTGGAATTAAAAGTCTAATGATGAACACAAAAACCATTGCCGGTTATTGTTAAAAAAAACCCCTCTGGTTCATTAACCTTTAGGGGAAGAAGGAATCTGCCAACTTTACCAGGCCTGGACTCAATGTGACTCCAGACCCACAGCAATGAGGTTGACTCAAATTCTTTCTCACAGCTAATGAGGGATGGGCAATAAATACTGGCCCAGCCAGTGCATTCACATGCTATGAATGAGGAAAAGAAAATTTATCATAGAAGGAGGCCATTCAGCCCATCAATTTGGTAACGAATCTCCAAAAAAGCATCCCTGTAACCCTGCGCATTTAAATTGGCCAATCAACCTGACCTGTGTATCTTTGGAGGGTGGGAGGAAACCAGAGCACCCGGAGGAAATCTGCACAGACACGGGGAGAATGTGCAGACTCCACATAGACAGTGACCCAAGGCTGGATCCCTGGTCCTGTGAGACACCGTGCTGCCCTTTTACAAAATGGTGATTTGCATAAAGAGTCCATAGCTGACACGTTTCGGGGCAGAGATATTGGTGTGAGATGGTCGCACTCACCCCCACTGTGTGTGTGGGTCATGGTCGCACTCACCCCCACTGTGTGTGTGGGTCATGGTCGCACTCACCCCCACTGTGTGTGTGGGTCATGGTCACACTCACCCCCACTGTGTGTGTGGGTCATGGTCACACTCACCCCCAGTGTGTGTGTGGGTCATGGTCACACTCACCCCCACTGTGTGTGTGGGTCATGGTCGCACTCACCCCCACTGTGTGTGTGGGTCATGGTCGCACTCACCCCCACTGTGTGTGTGGGTCATGGTCACACTCACCCCCACTGTGTGTGTGGGTCATGGTCACACTCACCCCCAGTGTGTGTGTGGGTCATGGTCACACTCACCCCCACTGTGTGTGTGGGTCATGGTCGCACTCACCCCCACTGTGTGTGTGGGTCATGGTCACACTCACCCCCACTGTGTGTGTGGGTCATGGTCACACTCACCCCCAGTGTGTGTGTGGGTCATGGTCACACTCACCCCCACTGTGTGTGTGGGTGATGGTCGCGTTCCTTTCCTTGGCACTGAAGGGGCAGAGCCCCGAAAGCTAGTGGCGTTTACTACCAAATAAACCTGTTGAACTTTAACCTGCTGTTGTGAGACTTCTTACAGTCTCAAGAAGCCAGATTCTGAGCACCATTATTCAGATTGAAGGGGACACAAATAATGATTGTCTAAAACACTTAACATTACAACCATTAATTTCTGAATGAATGGAATAATATCATGTCAATTACATTGTAAATTTTGCATTAATTACAATGTTAAGATTAAGAGAAAGAGATGGTGAGTACTAATTGTCTTTTGTGATATGTAAACAGGGAAGGTCTTGTGACACAGTGGGTATCCTCCTTGTCTCTGAGCCAAAAACTCCAGGTTCGAGTCCCACCCCAGAATTTGATGACCGAGGAAGATGCATTGAGTTGCCTTGTGCTTCATGTTGTTAGTGTATGCTTGACCTGGACCATTGATGGGCAACACGACAGCTCAGTGACTATCGCTGTGCTGTGCGGATTTGGGCCTGTGTCTGCGGGAGTTTGCACATTCTCCCCGTGATTGCGTGGGTTTTCTCCGGGTGCTCCGGTTTCCTCCCACACCCCAAAAGCGTGCTCTTGGGCTGATTGGCGTAACAAATTGTCTCTAAATTAGTCTCCCCTCAATCTTTCCCTGATAGGTGTAGACAAAGGTCATAGGTAGAGGAGGGCACTCATAATGTTAAAATGGCGGCGCGGGCTCGTTGGGCCAAAGGGCCTGTTTCCCGTCTGTGTTGTTCTTTGTTCTTTGATAACACGGTCAAACTGGTTGCGTGTCAACCTGGAAAATCCTTCCAACCATGCCAGTGGTTGACCGTAAGAGCAGGAGAAACTACAAGTCAGCCACACTTGGCGTGAAGTGGTGTTCCTCAAGCTGTAAACCCCCCCGGCGACAGGCTAGCTACTTGTTCCAGGAACCACTAGCGATGGAGACAGATGGAAGTCTGCCTTAGTGCGTCACTAGGTGTGGGAAGAGAATTGGACCTTGGAATATAGTAATAGGGGACGTTGGATTGTGTTGGGGGAGAGCTATGAGACTGAGCAAATCAATAAACATCCTGAATAATAAAAAGCACTGTGTCTTGGGTTTGACCTCGGAAACAGGATCCTGTTAATAGTAAACCTTGAATATTATATCTATGGAAGAATGATTTCCAGCTGAACTTTGTAACTAACTCTGTCATACTAAATTGGTTCGATAATAGGGAACATTATGGGAGGGCCAATCAGGTAGGGTTTCCTTCGCTCGTATTGACAAATAATCAACAAACGTGAACACCAACATTCAAATCAATGTGGATAAGAGCTTACCGGGTGCAGGAATTGACCATTCAGCCCCTCAAGACTGCATCAATCAATATGATCATGGCTAATCTCATCTCACCTAATTCTTCTCCACCTTCCTACTCATTCTCCATTGCCCTTCATCCCACTACTAATTAAAAATCTATCTATCTCCCCTTAAATTCCTTTAATGTCCCAGTGTCCAACGCACTCTGGGCTAGCAAAGTCCACATATTCATGACCTATTGAGTGAAGTAACTCCTCTTCATTTCTGTTTTAAATCTGCCACCCCCTTAGCCTAAAGCGATGGTCTCTTGTTCGAGGATGTCCAACAAGGGGAAACACCTGCTCTACGTCTACCCTGTCAATCTCCGCAGCGCGGCAGCACAGCGGTGCCTCACTGCGCCAGGGACACGGGTTTGGTTCCCTGCTTGGGTCACTGTCTGTGAGGAATCTGCACAGTCTCCCCATGTCTACCTGGGCTTCCTCCAGGTGCTCCAGTTTCCTCCCACAGTCTAAAGATGTGCGGGTTGGGTGCATTGGCCGTGCTAAATTCTCCCTCAGTGTACCCAAACAGGTGCCGGAGTGTGGCGACTAGGGGGTTTTCACAACGACTTCACTGCAGAATGTAAACCTACTAATAAAATAAATTTATAAACTTCAATTGGGTCTCCTCTCTTTCTTCTAAACTCCAGCAAATATAAACTGCTCAGTCCATCTGTATATGCAGAACTTTCAACCCTGGAACTAATCCAGCAAACTTTATTAATTAGAAAATGGATTGATTTCGAGTCCATAAGCTATTTCACCAGAGTTCATTAGATAATGAAAAATCTGTAATGGGACTAAATATTCTAACAGCGACATTGCTTGTAGATTATTACGGCACGTTAGACAAAAAGCTGAAGATGAAAGGCTGTGGGGGGGTAGGGGTGTGAAACTCACTAAACTGCTCTAGCAGAGAGCTGGCACATGTTCGATGGGCCAAATGGCCTCCTTCTGTGATGTAACCACTCGAGGATTATCTTACTGAGCTTAATTTGGAATTAGTGTCTCCATCTCAGACTTCCAAGGGATGGTTAGAGGTAGGTTGCTGTGCTGGCATAGTCTAATTGTTCCCATAATGGAACACGCATTTACATGGCTTAATTAAATATGTATACATAAATATGTATGCGAATTAGGCTGCAATTTCAATAAATGTTGGTTATTCTATACGTGACCGTCTGCCTGATTTTACAATCTTCCTGCGCAGTACGTACAACCAATAAACTTATCTAAATATTTGTCTATATTAAAATGGTTATTAAACTCAAAGTTGTATTTTCAGTCTGGTTCCAGGCCAATTTGGGCTTTTGATTAAGCACTATACTCATTTCACTAAACTATTAGTGTTGGTCGAATCGGAATGTTATTGTATTGCAGCTGCGTTATCTCATATCGATTTGCTGCTTTCACTTAGCACCTCAAAAGCGTCCATCAAAAGTACAGGAAAATATCTACAAAGTGAAGCTTAAGTAATCTTAATTGAACTGTTGTCTCTCTGCCTAATCCCATCATGAGTTAATACCAGGGGTTGATAAATAGTTACTGTCTTTCCAACACTAAAGGGTGAGGCAATTAGGGTCCAACACATCAGTATCCATCAAAATCCACTAGTATTATTCAGGGTGGCACAGTGGTTAGCACTGCTGCCTCACAGGACCTGGGTTCAATTCCTGCCTTGGGGGGTCTGCACATTCTCCCTGTGTCTGCGTGGGTTTCGTCCAGGTGCTCCTGTTTTCTCCTACACTCCAAAGATGTGTGGATTAGGTGGGTTGGCCATGCTAAATTACCCCTGACTGCCAAGGGAAATACACAGGGATAGGGCCTGGGTAGGATTGTTGTCGGTGCAAGCTTGATGGGCCGAATGGCCTCCTTCTGCACAGCAGGCATTCTCTGAATCACAATGTGAAAGCTTCAAGCATTTTAATTCTGCATTTTCTATGTTCACAATGCCAAAACCTTCAGTATACACAGAGTAAACAGTTTATCCGTGTAATTGCTGCAAAATTACCCACGGCTCTGATAGACAGAATCAATTAAACAATATCTCAGAATTGCAATTAACTTACTGCTTAATGATTAAATTGACTTTACTCCTCTCTCTCTCTCTTTACACTACAGGGTAAAGCAAATCAAAGAGGATAGTTCCAAGACCTTTGCCACAGCTGTCCTGCAGAAATTTCCCAAGGATGACCTGAGATAGAGATTCCAACACAAGTTGCCTGGCATTCCGACCTCCAGCTCCCTCCCTTTTGGGAAAAGCATGATAACCCGCACTCCCCGATACGGGTTTGAACTCCACACTGTGATTGTGTAGACAACCACTCAAATGGACTAGAAAGCCCCTTAGTTAATCTGTCAGCATTCATTCTCAAGTCACCCCGATAGACTTCCCACTGCCTCGGCAAGGCAGCCAGCATAATTAAGGACCCCACACATTCTCTCTTCCATCTTCCGTTGGGAAAAAGATACAAAAGTCTGAGGTCACGTCAAGAACAGCTTCTTCCCCGTTCCTGTCAGGCTTTTGAATGGACCTACCTTGCATTAAGTTAATCTTTCTCTACACCCTAACCATGACTGTAACACCACATTCTGCATCCTCTGCCTCCTTCTCTATGAATGGTATGTTTTTTGTGTATAGCACACAAGTGACAACACTTTTCACTGTGTGTTAATACATGTGACAATAATAAATTAAATCAAATAAAATCAGATCAAATCAATATGTCCCATATAGCTCAGTCTCTAAGAGCTGTGTTTTTATAATTAGAATAAACTAAGAATATGTGGTTTGGACATCAGTGCACAAGACTGTGAGATTTAGCAGCAGAGTAGGCCACTCGGCCTCCTCGAGTCTATCCCACCATTCAATAAGATCATGGCTGATCTGATTGTGCTCTCAAACTCCACTTTCCTGTGGCTCTCACAACCCTCGACTCCCTGTCCATCAAAACTCAGAATATAGTCAGTGACCCAACTTCTACCACTCACTAAGGCAGAGAATTTCAAACGCTAACCCCCCTCGAAGGGATGGAATGGCTCCATACCTCTGCCTTGAATGGGAGACTCCATATTTGGAAACTCTACATTTTAATTCCAGATTCTCCCCACACAGGGAAACCCTCTCTCAGCATTGACAATGTCAAGAGAAAAACCCCCTGCCTTACACATTACAATAAAACCATTCTCCGATAGTGCCAGGGACTCGGGTTCGATTCCCAGCTTGGATCACTGTCATTGTGGAGTTTGCACGCTCTCCCCGTGTCTGAATGGGTTTTCTCTGGGTGCTCTGATTTCCTCCCACAGTTCAAAAAATGTGCTGTTCGGGTGGATTGGCTATGCTAAATTCCTTAGTGTCAGGGGTATTAGTAGCGTAAATAAGTGGATGGGGCTTCAGTGGGATTGTTGTCAGTGCAGGACTGATGGGCTGAATGGCCTCCTTCTGCACTGCAGGATTTCTCTGATTCTATGAGTACAGGCCAACTTGCTCAACCTCTCCTCAAAAGACAATCTCTTCACCCCAGGAGTGAACGCAGTGAACTCTCTTCGAACTGCCTCCTAAAGAACACACAAACTTTCCTTCCAGATAGACAATATAAAACAAATTTAAAAAATAAACTGAACCTGATAAAATTGATTCAAATAATCTACAATTTATATTATCGGTTTAAAGTGCCATTTTCAACCAGCTTCAAAAACATTACAAATAAATTGAAATATTCCAAGAACTTAAATAAAAATTAAATCTTTTGATAGCCTTATGATTTTTGAACTGTAGGATCTCTACAGAGCAGAAGGGGGCCATTCGACCCATTGAACCTGTACTGACTCTCTGGAACAGCATCTTACCCAGGCCAACCCCTAACCTATGCTCATAACCCAGCGCATTTAGCATGGCCAATCTATCTAACCTGCACATCTTTGGACACTAAGGGGCAATTTAGCATGGCCAATCCACCAAACCTGCACATCTTTGGACACTAAAGGGCAATTTAGCATGGCCAATCCACCCAATCTGCATAGCTTTGGACTGTGAGAGGAAACTGGGGCACCCCGTGGAAACCCAGGCAGACATGAGGAAAATGTGCAAACTCCACACAGACAGTGACCCATGGCCAGAATTGAACCCAGGGCTCCCTGGCACTGTGAGACAGCAGTGCTAACCACAGACATTTTTGCAGAAGTTATTTGACTCTCATCATAGGAAAACCATGAGTCATCAGCATCTTTCACTAATTACATTTAAATTAAAAAAGGCAATTGAATGTTTTGACAGATCGATTGGCACTGAGCTCCCTTCAGAAGTTCCCTCTCATTCTCACTGACGTACATTGGCTCCTGGAATGTTAGTGCCTTGAATTTTAATTCTCTTCTTGGGCCTGTCTGTCCCCAGTTCTCCAGTAATTCTGTGCACCCACATTCCTTCACTGTATTCAGCCGTCTAGGCTTCGCGTTCTAGAATCCTTCCCCTGAATCTCTTTGAGATGCTCCTTAAAACTGAATGCTTTTCAGGTCGCCAATTTGTACGTTGACGGTGAGAGGGAAGAGAGGCAAAAGGATCCAGAGAGGCAATTCTTTCCACACAGAGGGTGATGAGTGTCTGGAACGAGCTGCCAGAGGTAGTAGTAGAGTCGGGTACAATTTTGTCTTTTAAAAAGCATTTAGACAGTTAAATGAATAAAGGTGGGTATAGAGGCAAATGTGCCAATTGGGACTAGCTCAATGGTAGGAAATGGGCAGCATGGAGAAGTTGGGCCTGTTTCCATGCTGTAAATCTCTTTAATTCTATTTGCCTCACAAGGGCAGAGTTGTATAGCCCTTCCCACTGACAGGATCTTCCCGTTTCACCAAACTCAATAGACCTTTTAATGGTTCGCCCCATTTTCCAGCCCCGCCCCCACTGAGACAGGGCTGTAAAGTTCCACCCCCTGGACCAACTTTCCTCTGATTGTGTACCAGAGTAGCAACTTTGGAGATTTTAGTACTCTGAAAGTACCCACGCAGCAGCAAGTCTATATTTCAATGGCTGGAGAGTATTTGAGGGCATTCTAAAATCGTGACTTTAAGATCATAAGTCCTCTTCAAATTTTAAGGGGAGGAATTTATCTGTCCACCCGCGGCTTATTTTCCAACTGCAACTAGAGACATTTGTGGCATTTGCCACACTCATCTGACCCGCCGCTGTGGAACCCACCATGGCAAGCATGGGGTCAGCTTCGGTGGGTCTGGAAAATCCCTGACGGCAGAAAGGGCTGGAAAATCCTGCCCTAGGTATTGGTAAATTAAATGATTTTGTGCTTGAGGCTGCAGAGCGGAGGTCCATTGGATTGGTAGCTGGGATGAAAGGATTGTCCTGTGGTCAAATTGGGTCACAGTCTCTGGGCTTTATCAGAATGAAAGACAATCTACAAAATTGTGACGGGGCTTTGACAGACTGAATGCGGAGAGGGTCTTTCTGCTGATTGTGGGGGAGGGGAATCCAGAGCACAGGGTGGGTGGGGGAACGCAGGGGGGCACAGTCTCAGCAATAAGGACACCATCATTTCGAACTCAGAGGAGAAGAAATTACTTCACTCCGAGGGTTGTGAATCTTTGGAATTCTTTCCTGCAGAGGGACGTGAATGGTCCATCAATGAATATATTCTCTTGGAAAATTAAGGGATTTGAGGAATGTAATGACTCAGGAAGCCTGACTGGAAAGGAACATTGTTTATTACAGAATGCAAAGTAAGACCGCTACCACGGTGTATACACGCACACACTAGTCCCTACCTGGGACTGCAGTTCAGCAGGCCCAGTCCCAGACCTGCCTTATAAAAGGCTCAGTGAAGGAGTTTCGGCTGGGTAGGCCACTGCCTGTTACCAGGGGAACTCATACTCAGCAGGGCCTACAGGGAGGTCAATCAGTGATTCCCCATGGGGGTTAATCACACAGAGCAGACAGGAAAATGGATTTGAAACCCAAAATCAGCCACGATTATTTGGCTTGACGAAGCATGCTCGATGGACCGAATGGCCTGTCCTAGCTCTGGTGACCCTGTGATTTCCACAGCTTTCCTTCTCAGGCAATCTTTTTTTTTTGTTGATAGATGTTTGCAAACATTATTCAGCTTCACGTGGTAGATTAATGCTCTGTCAAGTCAATGTTTGACGGGCAATGAGACTAAACCTTGCTCGCGGTGTAGTCACTATCTCGTTCCGTTGTGTTTGCTGCCCTCTGCTGCCAGTTTGAAGCAATGGCCCCAGATTTATTCAAAACTCTGCCAAACATTGTGAACCACTTGAATCCTTTGTGAGCAGCTAATGTCGCTGAGTGTATGTGAAAACTGGTCTTTGTAAACTGATGTCAGCCAATCCAGCTGCTTCGTGACTTTTGTCCTGCTGCAATATTACAAAATATTAGTGCAGCTCCCCGTCAAATTTCATTCCAGGCTGGACTATTCTACTGAGTGTCTTCTGCTGACTGCAAATAGAATTGAGACTGTTCAGCACCTCTAACAGTTCACCCAATGCCTTGCCTCCGTTCTGCCATTCGAGACTTTTCACTTAATGAACTGCTCCAAGGGGCAAGTGTTGGGTATCAAACAGGAAAATGTTGGTGATAGCGAGCGATGATATGACCAAGCAGACAAAATCGAATGAATAATGAGAGGTGGCAAGTTGAAGATTTATTAAGAGGGTTTGAGAGTGTCCGATAAGGGTTTGCAACAGAAGGGTACAGTGAGAAAGTGCAAAAACTAAGGGTACGATTGTCCCAAAACTGCACACATTAGGATCAGGCAAGGAGAGGTAAAACTGGCTGGACTCACAGACACCTTTCCTCACCTGGTTTAATGGCAGTCTGTGCAATTCCAGAGTGCTGGCGAGGATCACACAGCCAGCTGGGGGCCAGGACCTAAACACGGCGTAACTCCAGGGTTCTGAGATCAAGACCTCTTTATTAGAAGGTGCCCTGGTCTCAAAGTTAAATTTAAGGCACCCTCCCCTCCACCGATCGAGATCAAGATCCCCTCCCCACTACAATGCCAACATCAGGGCAGCCTCCCCTCCTCCCACAAACATCGGGCTTGCCCCTCTCTCCCCCCACCACACATAAGGGGGAACTCCACCTCCTGCCAATGGAAGGGGGGGGCAGGGAGTAAAAGCCCCATTAGAATTCCCCAAGAACTGCCCCCTTCACATGCCATCTTGGCACTGCTAGGTAGCTACCTTGCCCCTCAGTCCCTACTACAGCCCTCTCGATGTCGCCGGTGTGGGCATCACAACGGGTTTTCACCTTTGAAGATCAGCAGTGATTCACAGTGATGTGACATCACAGTCCAGGAAGAAAGGATATATTGGGGACAGACACAACAGTGTCGAGCCTGTAATCACATGCAAATTTATTACAATATATTTAAATCAGGTTTATGCACCTTATGTCACTGGCTTTGAGTGGGGGGTGGTCTCAGCACTCCAAATCCTGTTTCTAGCTACTTGCGAGATTTAGCAACCATTGTAGGATACGCGCCTGCAGCCAATCACAGAGTTTTGGACCATATTGACAAGGGTTCACAGAGGAGGGAGCAGAAGCCAGTTGAGGTGAACTGATTACAGTGTGGTGCTTTGGGATGGGAGAGGCAAGGGAGTGCAGAGGGTTACCAACTCTCCAGGATTGGGCCAGGAATCTCCAGGCCATGGATGATCATGTGGATCTTTATCTGGACAAACAGTCCCATAGGGAGCTACATGAACTATTTTTGTTGCGAAGGTGAGTAGAGTAATTGTGGATTGGTGTTTGTAAAATTGTAAAGTGCTAGAGAGAAAGTGTTGTGTTTTAAAAGGTGGAACCTTTTCTGTGCTTAGGAACTTTTAGAAATGAGTACATATAGAGAACTCAGACTGAAACATCAGAAGGCCAAGCATTACCAAGCAACAGGCATTCAGGCATTTGAAGTGTTTGAATTCAGCCAATTTGAATGAGGCACCTGGACACCAAGAACCTATTAAATTTAAATCCATCTTGGCAACCAAAGACCAATCCTACTATGGGGTGGATCATCACAGGTATAAAAGGGGGTAGTGTGACAGAGCAGGAGAGCAACTGCCACAGCCCATAGCTTTTAGCTCAAAACCTCATTTAGATAGCATAGAATCAACAGAGAAGGCCCAGAATATTCCCAAAGAGACAAAACCTGGTCGTAATTTAGAAAGTGGCTAAAATTCTTTTTTTTTGTTAATGAGTGAAAATTGTATTTATCCGAATATCGTTCCATTAGAATTGTACTTTACTGGCTTTGTTAATGTTCACTGTTAGTTAGATCAATAAATTGTTAACTTTGGAGAGAATATCAGGGAGTTATTTTGATATAATCACTAAAAGTTGCTGAAGAACCGAACGTACCACTTCACACTCATAACAGATTATGAAGTGAGGTACTCCTCTTTGAGTGATTAGGTGTTAGCTTTAAGAAGGGGGGGGGTGGAATCCACCTTTGAATCAGAGCATAATATTCTGAAAGTGAAAGGGGTTTGTCAGGTAGAAATTTTCTCTTTCAAATTTAAGCTCATATTTCTTTGATATTCCCCAGCCTAGCCATTGGATCAGATTTTAGGTCTTCAAATGAATACCCTGGCATCTGTCCTCTTCCAGGAAGCAGTAAAACAGGAAGAGATCATTGTGAGCTTCCAACCACAGATGCTGCCTGACCTGAGTTTTTCAGCTTTATACGTTCTTTCAAATTTCTAGCCTCTATTAAATTATCATGTGACAACGTTACGTGAGTGTAGCTTTAAGATTTTTTAATAAAATGTGCAGCTCACAGCTTCAGCAATGTCATTTGGAGGTGGTAGTAAGCTGTGGCAATCAGGTGAGTGTTTCCAGTTTCCTTTGTGGCAATCAAGTGATAGGATTTTTCCTTTGGGCTTTCAGTTTCATTTTGGGGAGTGTGTGTTGGAAGCAGTTTAGCAGCAAGAAGCAGTCTCCATTTCTCCCTGTTCTTTTCACTTGGTTCTGAAGGAGAGGCTTTTTGTAACTCTGCCTTAAAGAAACTGTGTTTTGAGAAACAGATTTGATTACAACATCTTCTGAGTTTCTTCACAAAGGATTCAATCCAGGAGGCTGGATTCCTATAACAAGTGGGCATTAACCTATGCTGTATTGTACTTATTTGGAGGGGTTTGTGTATTGGATGTTGACTTTGGTTGGAACACATTAGAGACATTTCCTTAATATTAATATACTATTGTGGTTGTTGCATTTCTTGTTTGTAATTGTTAAAAGTTCTTGCTAATTATCTTACTGTATATGTCAACAATATTCTTAATGCAGCTTTATTTTTGGTAAAAGTTCCTCGTGGGTCAGTTCAATCACACTTGAAATGAAACCTCAAGCTCATTCCGGCCAAATTCAGCATAAAATATTATAGGTCAGATGAGTTTCATGAAACACCTTTAAGTATCCAAAGTTGTAACAATAATCGTGATATTGAATGTGATAAATTTAGATATAACAGGATACTTGAAAGGTTGAGAGCACTCAAAAATGAAGGCACTTGATAGAAATGTAGAAGCATAGGGAATTATAGAACTCAATGCAAAAAGAGGCCATTTGGTCTGCACTGACAATCCCACCCACGCCTCATCTCCCATGTATTTATCCTGCTAATCCTGCACAATTCAGCATGGCCAATCCACCTAACCCAACTTTGGATTGTGAGAGAAAACGAGAGCACGTGGAGCAAACCCAAGCAGACATGGGGAAAACATACAAACTCCACACAGTCACCCAATTCCAGAATCAAACCAGAGACTCTGCTGTGAGGCAGCAGTGCTAACTTCACTGTGCCACCAGGCGTAGGGGCAGGAGTAAGCCTATTGGACAATGAAACCTGCATGCAAAATCAATCACGGCTGATCCTCTAAGCTCTTTAACACGATTTTCCTCGCACTCTCCCCATATCCCTTGAAGTCATTCCGGGAAAAAGCTCAAAATTACTGAGGGAAGGGATGGAATTACTGAGAACCAGGGCACAACTTTCAATCCCCTTTCAACGCAGAAGTGATGCTGGAGAATTGCAAATGCTGCACTCTGATCGCAGAACAGGGAGCAGGGACAAAACAGGTCAGGAAACATTTGAAGACAATGGGTGCGATCTTACCAGCTGTTCCCGTATTAATGACTCAAACAACTTCTTCCCTGCTGCCATCAGACTTTTGAGTAGACCTACCCTTTATTAAAGCTGATCTTTCTTTATGCCCAATCTATGTCTGTAACACTACATTCTACACTCTTCTTCTTCTCAATGTACAGTATGCTTTATATAGAGCACAAGAAACAATAACTTCACTGTATCCCAAAGCATGTGACAATAAGAAGATCAAATCAAAAAAGAAACATAACTGCTGACAAAGTTAAATTGCATTTTGGTCTTTGAATTGAGAATTTGCTTTTTGTAGTCATGTGGATCCATCGATGAAGCGAGTAGTGGTCTAGGTGCGAGACAAGTGCCCCACCCCTCACAAGCTGAAGACATGTCTCCTCAAATATGCTTTCGCCTCAGTGAAATATTTTTTGGGATTGGGTAGGGGGAGTGGAGGGGCTAGCAGCGAGATGAGAGTTGAAGGTATCAGGGAGTTTTGATACTTGTTCCAGTTTGAAGGGCTGTATCTCCAGTTGTCTTGATGCCTGCGAGGAGAACCCCCGAAATAATGTAAAAACTATTGGGACCACCAGATTCTGACCATTGTTTTGCATATGCTGCTCCTTCTGGTTCTAATATCACTGCTATAAACAGAAAAGATGATTCTTAAAATATTTTTCTGCTCAATGTTTGAAGCCTGGAGAACCAAGATGAACTTATGTTTGACTTGTTCATCGTAAAGACGGATTGGATAAATGGGTTTTTGAGGCAGGAAATTTCATCCATAGAGCAGCAAGAGTTTAAAAAAAATACAAGGTTTCTGATATTGCTGACCAAGTGTTTATTGGGTAGTTTTAGTTGAGATGATAACAGGACTCAGCCCATGTGGTGAAAGTATTGCCACAGCATTATTCAGCTAAGATAGTCCAGGATTTTGACCCAGTTTTTTTTATTCCCATTCTTTCATGATCAAAGTGGAGACACAAGATTTTACTTATTAGTGTCACAAGTAGGCTTATGTTAACATGGCAATGAATTTACTGTGAAAATCCCCCAGTCGCCACATTTCGGCATCTGTTCGGGAACACTGAGGGAGAAATTAGCCTGGCCAATGCACCTAACCAGCACGTCATTTGGACTGTGGGAGGAAACCGGAGCACCCAAAGATAAACCCACACAGGCACGGGGAGGAAGTGCAGACTCCACACAGACAGTAACCCAAGTCATGTTCCTGGCACTGTGAGACAGCAGCGGTAATCACTGTGCCACCACGGGGAGAGACTTGGAGCTAATAGTGTCCTCCTGCAATTACTGCCATCAACCTTCTGGGTGATGGTCTCAAGCTGTAGAAGAAGCAGAAATGAAGCCACATGCCGCCCCACTATGACATGCTGGCATTTTTCACGAGAAGCGTCTGTCTAAATCAGACCATTGTATTAATAAAAAGGGGAGGAGGGATTCGTTGCCTTGTGCTGAAGCCAGAAGGGATGACAACATGCAATTGGCAAGTCCAACAAACTTTATTAGTTTCATTTTGAAAACATTGAGTTCAAGCTCATGGGAACCACAGGTTTGACATTTACAACATTTTACTCATTGGAAAAAAAGATTTTGTTTTAAAATGTTATAAATCTATTAAGAGCTAGAGCAATTCTTAGCAAAAATAATAAAAAGAGCAATAGTACACAGGTTCATTTATCATTTCTTTTAAATCAAAAAAAATGCTGTTTTAAAAACAGGCTCCACAAAACTATACTAGTACTAGTTACTACAATTACCAGTTTTAAGTTACATATTAAGTAAAAATTGAAGCAGTATGTTACACAACAAATAGTTTGAAATGGTTAAAAAAGTGCATTGAGGCAAATTACATCTCACCAATCAATGCCCATTGTTCGTGCAAGAGATATTCATTTGTGGATATAGCTTTCTACAAATGATAAAATTTCTATTAAAACACTTAAGGATTGTCACACTAATACGACAGAGTAACTCTGGTTCACAATGTAACTAAATAGATTATACAGGACTCACTTTTTTTACATTTCAAAATTATCACCTGCCAGCATTTTCTAATAATTTCAAATATTGGTGAACTACATCTGAAATTAAAATTCCAGATCAATTGTGTTGGAACTGCAATCATTTAACCTGCTGAATAAAACTTAAAAAGATTAAAATCTCTTTCTTTTGAAAAAGGGAGTTTGATGTAAACAAAAGTGAGTCTTCCTGCTTACAGGGAAGGCAAGAAAGTTGTGACAGGGTCCTTGTGAAACGTGGCTGAATTCGGGACACAAATTTCGAAGTTTAAGCTTAAAAATCTGTACTATGTAAATAGGTCGTGTGTAATAACCACTTTGTACTCAATGCTTCAATTCCGTCCAC
The DNA here is from genome assembly GCA_024679065.1 of Sphyrna mokarran. NCBI lineage: Eukaryota > Metazoa > Chordata > Chondrichthyes > Carcharhiniformes > Carcharhinidae > Sphyrna > Sphyrna mokarran. The sequence goes on from JAGIQG010000018.1 coordinate 8,569,097, forward strand.
TGCTGTAACGGCAGGTCTCACATTCAATGTGGCTACCGAGTAAAATGTCACCCAGTAAAGGCACATCATGTCATGGTATAACCTCACAAAGGCAACACCTACATGCCCGAGCTACTTTTCACTACCCCAATTCCAATCTCCCACCAGCAGTTAACCTTAAGGCCTTCTGGAAATAGATACTTTTTATTAAACAAACCTATTATTTTAATCTCAGCTTGTGAGCAGGGAATCGATTAAACAATATACATTAAGGTAGGGCAAACAGCCACTGATCTTACAAATGTTGCTCTGCTTTCCAGTGACCCTGGTCACAAAAGAAATGGAATTTTTGGCAAAACAACAAAAAAAAATGCTGGTTGGAAATTCAAACATCTATCAGTACTCGAGTCCCCATACTAGCAAGAAAATACATTAATTACTACATAAAGAGTATGGCACTACAAGGTTAAGTCTGCAGTGCTTAGGAAATTCACAGCAAATATCTTACAATCACCACAAGGTCTGGGTTGATGGTCATTTTTACACCCTGGTGTCTCCAGCATTCACATTTTTCAAGGTTGCATGGTTGGTTATGTGCTTTCCCAGGTGTAAAAAGATAAAACTGTGGAAACCCACGTGTCACAGATTTAAAACAACATTTGTGCTTCTGAAAGCGATCAAGAGTAAGTGCATACTTGCAGCTGAGTACACCAACCTTCTTTTGATTATCCTGCACATCAGGCTGAACAGAAGTGGTGGACATGTCCACTTTTTGATCGACGGACAGAACTTAAAACAAAATTATTACAGAGACCCCGACGGCAACTCAAGTGCACAATGAATTCAAGCTCGATCTTTAATTCCCTTCCCCACATCCAAGTAATATATGACTACTACATTTCATGCCATGTAAAAACATGTTGCGTTTTATTTTCACACATTGTAAATTTCCATGTTGATTTTTATAGTGAAGAACTTATGTCTTGCTGCGGTGGGATGTGGTTCAGTTTTTTTTTTGAAGCACAATTTGAGTGTCTCACTGTATTCGAAGAAAAAGATCATTATAGGGAGTATCTTGTATGTAACCTTTCCTCTTTAGGAAGGTTGTATCAGACATGGGTACCCATTTGGAACCACGCTGTTTGGTGGCAAAGCTACATCTCAGCGCAGAACTGGAGGGAAGGGAGCCTAAACTGAAGTAGGATCATGTCAACGTTAAAACTGGTTGACTGGTGAAAGCTAGCTTCTGTACTTCAATAAGCTAAACAAAGCACGTTTGTGTTTTTAAGAGTTTCCAATCCAGCTTTTACTTTGGTGCATAACAGTTTTATTCATCAATTGAGTATTACCACATTCCCATCAAAATTACTGCAGAAATGTTCCACTGTAGAGATTACAAAAAAACCATAATAGACCTAGGCATGAAGTGGTTTAAACACAGTTTAGTTATTGGAACAATTCTTCCAAAGAAAGAGTTTAGAAAATTATAATATTAATTTTATTTATGCTAGCACCCAGGAGCAACACGAGGCCTTACTTATTTTACCTCAGAGCTGAATCCACAGATGTTTGGAAAATTAACAGCAGCACTGTGGTTTCCAAGTGTTGTTGAGATGGATTATTCAGATGTTAAGAACAAAAGTCTAAGTTTGCTTGCAGTTGCAGTAGCGTTGTGTTATACTTTTTTCCACAAGAACGGGCCGGGGATGAGGTGCTAGACCTCTGGAATGTTTCTTTCAGGAATCTGTGGCATTTTATTACTCAGCTATCAGCTGGAGAGAAGTAGGACGAGAACAAATTAAATGACCTTGTTTTAAAGAGTCATCCGGAGATTACGACACCTTGCATTAAGTTTGAGCGCTTGAGTTCGAAACTTCCTTTCCACACAAAAGAAAACGGCTCAAACTCCAAAGTTGGAATGTTTCTTATTGAATCTGAATGATAGAACTGCCATAATGTGTCGTATAAATAGCTGATTAGATTGTTAAACAGCACCATTGTTAAACATCAGCAGAAACAACGAACAGTGGATTGTCACGATTCAGGCTTGTGGTTACTTTATCTTTCAAGACAGCAATAATTGAGAAAGAAAAAGAACTTTGAAGCTTTTGATTTATCTAGCTGATAAAATTAAATGTTTCTATTCATAATATCACACTAATTAAACCGTGTATTAATAGTCCACAAAACTGAGTCTTACAGGAAAATGCTGCTACTCTATTATCTGCAAGGATGTTATATCCTCGAGTGGTTAGATGCATTGATATGTTTCCAGAAATGTACAACTTTGAGCCAATTTAAACTCATTAAAATCAGGTGATACATAATAATGCCTGTGCAGGTCAAAGCATAAGAAATTGCACCTTAAATAAAATTAAAACAAAATGGAAGCAAAACTACAGGTACTGCATAATACTGCGATATAATTAAAAATATATATCAAAAAGAGTACTGGAAGGGATCTTTTGTGCAACAGATTAAAACATTTGCTAAGCAATACTGAAAACATGCACCTGTTAGGACTGGACATTTTTCCGGTGTAATTTTTTTTTAAGCTTTAGAAAACCATTTCTAATCCAGAAGTTACAACACATGCATTTTCCAGTGATAACTAGAACCGGATTAACCACATTGATTAGCTACCTAAGTTTGCTGGCTTTCAGAGCTTTAGTGCATTTTCCCAATATTTACACAAAATTTCTGTGGCAATATATGCCAGTATCACAGATAAAACATCCCCATCATATTCAACTTAAAGTGGTTAAAAAGTGATATCGCACCCATAGCAAACAAAAGACCACAGGTGTCACCATGAACTCAATAATGTCTCTCCACATTTCTATCTCCGATGTCTTAGAGATGCCACAATACTTTGAGCTTGTGACGATCATAAAACAATTAACATCAGCACTGCATTCTGGCATCCCATCTTGGTGAACTTCTCCAGATAAATACAAACTTTGCTTTGATCGGAATTATTGTTTATTGATCGACAGTGACTGGTGTACCTTACAATTATTACAACATGAAAACCAACCAGAACAGCTATCGTGGTCTTGTTCGTATGGTGCACCTAGATATCCTGACACCGCCCTCTCCCCCCACCCGTTGCAATAATAGAAATGAGAGAACCTTAAACTGAAGCAAACTGGAATAATGTAAAATGTGATATCGGGATTGGTAAGGTTGTGCAGCATCTACAGATGTGACAATACACACCCCAAAGCATTCATACCACAATTTACTTTGGCAGAATTATCCATTCCTAGTAATCACTAATCTACCTATTGTTTTACAACTGATAGAATAGCGTTGCTCTCATTAAGTTAGTTTGACTGTATTAGTGGCATTGGACAAGCAGAAGTTCCAGTTTATTTTCCTTTTCTCCTCAAGTCTTAGTGGATGCTGTTGGTTTCAGGCCTGTTTGTGGCGAGGTATTTGGCTCTCATGCTGTTTGAGTACTGTGAGGCAAGAAGAGAAACCATATTAGCAAGATCTATCAAATTTGCACAACTATCATTTAATAAGCTACATCATCTTTACCAAAAAGACTATTTCCTTCAATTTTCCATTTCACACTTGTCCAAACAGTGCGACTGAAAGAATTACTCAGTTTCTGTAAAATATTATTATTAACCTCTCCTCAATCCCCAACTATGAAGCAGTGACCATAACATCCAAGTTGAACTCATGACATTTTGTAGGGATTAATCACCACAAATGTCGGAAGGGACAGATTTGTACATCAAGGTGGCTGAAATAGAGTGTTTCAAGGTTGGAGAAACAACAACCTTAGGCAACATGGGAAGGCTCTGGCGTAGTGGTATTATCGCTAGACTATTAATCCAGAAACTCCGTTAATGCTGTGGGGACTTGGGTTTGAATCCCACCACAGCAGCTGGTGGAGTTTGAATTCTGGAATTAAGAATCTACTGATGACCATGAATCCACTGTAGGAAAAATTCAACTGGTTCGCCAATGTCCCTTAGGGAAGAAAATTTACCATCTTTACTTGGTCTGGCCTACATGTGACTTCAGAACCACAGCAATGTGGTTGACTCTCAACTTCCCTTCGAAATGGTCCAGCAAACCATTTAGTTTCATAGACAATTAAGGACAGGCAATAAATATTGGCTAGCCAGTGATATTCATGTCCCGTGAATGAATAAGAAAGAGGTTGTACTCAATGCCATCACGCTCATTAGAATGAGCAGTGATGGTGGGAGAGTATGTTACAAGTTTGTTTAGCAGAGGAGGTTTGCAATCAATTTCCTCACTAGTATGGGCGCAGACTGCCTTGGGTTACTGGCACTGACACCTTGCCCCAGGAATTTGGTGTTAGCCTTCAGACACCAATACTATGATAGTGGTCCATTTGTAACAGAATGAGTACATGCATGAGGAAGGGATGGCAAAAAGGCATCTCCATACGTTCAGATCAGAATTGCATTTAAATCAGCAATCTTTCCTGCCTTTAAATATTCTCCAGTATTTGGATCACCTGCTATTGGAAGTGACAGAATGAAAAGAACCAACACGAAGATCTCAGAATAAGGGGTAAATCATTTCTGACTAAGTTGAGGAATTGTTTCACACAGAGTGGGGAATCTTAGGAATTCTCTACCTGAGGGCAGTGGAGACTCAGTTCATTGAGTACGTTCAAGACAGCAATCAATGGATTGCTAGATATTAAAGATGTCATGGGAATAGTGCTTCCAGGCTCCAGGGATGAATGACCTTTCACTATTTCCTACGTTAATGAAAACGGTCAGCTATATATTACACAAAAATAAACCTCACCATGGCCACACACATTAAGAGGGTTATAGCAAACATGACTGCAATAAATAGCTAAAATTGTTTAAAAATATCCTCATGATCTTATGATCAAAAGTAAAATGCTTTCAAAAATTAAAAACATAATTGTTTTATACATTTATAAAAATAAGAGATGAGACACTGTCTCTTAACCATCACAGAATTTGGCAGTTACTTTGTTTATATTCAAAGATAAAAGCACAATATTTAAATCATCTGTACAATCATTCACCACAGAGATGAAAACCTCAATTTTGTTCTCATGTACAGTGTGCCTATGGATTCCATTTAAAATAAACAGCACCAGAGTGAAGGATTAATTCACATTAATTTTTGGATTCTCACACAGATACAAAATGCTCCACTCCACAGCTATATAAAAAAAACAAACTAACGTCAAATAGTGCATATAAATAAGCAGAATTGATATTAGTGTAAACCGCAGGGCATAACGTTCGAATGTAGGAAAGTTCTTTTTTACAACTAGCCAGTTGGTGACCATGTGAATAGTTGTACCCCACTAAAGAGTCAGCACGGATTCAGGAAGTTTAGCCAATATTCTGGGAGATTTAGGAAATATTTCTCACTTAGTAGGCGAAAGGAAACGCAGATCACAGCGTTTCACAAGTTTCACATCCTTGTGAAAATTATTTTAAGGAATGAAAATATGATGCTGGCTACATAACCAGCTTAAATCAAGAAGTGATACATGACCATAAATGGAAACTTGGATATAGAAAGTGATTACAGGCAGGGTGCACAAGTTCAGCTACTTGCTCGTTTTTTTAAAAAAAAGTAGTAAAGTGGGCAATGAGACAACTAGGGTCAGAAAGATTTCAATATGTTGAGTAAGAATGCTGCAGGGGAGAATTGCTGTTCAATGTGGGGGTGGGGGGGGAATTCAATATGGATCAAATGTAAATTTAGTATTTAGTGTGTAATCAAGGAACATGCGTGCTTACTGAGCAGTACTGGGAGCAGTTCACATGCAAGCAGTTCAGTGATAAATTGTGGATGACCTACAGAAATGTCAGTTCACATTTCTGCTGCACTTTAAAAAAAAATCAAGAGGGAACAAAGTGTGCATTTATATAGCAGCTTGGACAACCTCGGGAGGCCCCAGCATGTATATAACTGATTAAATACTAATTGATGTGTAGTCACAGGCTGTAAATGAGGTGAACACAGCCATTGATTGGCACATAGCAAGTTCCCAATGAGACAAACAACCAGACAATATTTCAAGGGATTAATGTTGGCTATGACACAGAAATTTCTCTTTTGTCTTTTTGAAACATACCAAAGGGTTTTTCACGTCCACTTGACCGAGCAGGCAAGGCAGCTGTTCATCATTTCAATTGAAAGATATATCAAAGTTGGAATTGTACTGTTATTATACTGAAGTGATTTTAATAAACTAATCATGAAACATGGAATGACATAGCATTTGGTAGTGTCTACGCTGGGGCTTTCAAAGAGCTATTTGATTCTTCCCACTCCCCAGAGCTTCATAAGTGTTTCACTTTCAAGTATTTATCCAATCCCCTTTTGGAAGTCATTAGTGAATCTGCTTCCAGCATCGTTTTTGGGCAGCGAATTCTAGATCATAACTCTTAAAAACAAAAATCCTCACCGTGCCTCTGGTTCGTTTGTCATTTAGCTGAAATTTGTACTCTGAAACAGTTTCTCCATCTTCACGCTGATGAAACCCTTCATCATTGTAATTAAAGTCATCAAGGTTCATGGAGATTTACAGCGTGGGAACATGTTCTTTGGCCCAATTTGTTCAAGCCACCCTTATTTTTAAAGCCCGAAGCTAGTCCCAATTGCCCACGTTTAGCAATATCTCTCTATTCCTATCTTACCCATGTAACTATCTAGATGCTTTTTAATTGTACCCACTTATACTACTGCCTCTGGCAACGTGTTCCAGATACTTGCACCCTCTGTGTGAAGAAAGGTGTCCTTCTGGGCACTTCTGTATCTCTTCCCTCTCACCTTAAACCCATGCCCTCTAGTTTTAGACTCCTCTATCTCAGAAAAAAATACTGTCTAGCTGATCTGTGCCTCATTATTTTATAGACTTCTTTGGCTCTATAAAATCCCCCCTTAACTTTCTCTATCCTTGAGGAAATACGTTAGGAATGTAAAGGAAAAATGCCAGCCTTTTTGCCAAGCAATGAAGCAGACATTGCAAATACAATTAAAATCTTTCTATACCTGACTGGACACTGAATTTACCCACTTCAATTCCCTCTCCATGTTCCCTCTGTTTATTTCTCAATCATTTACTCTCACTGATTTAAGTAGCTACACTGATACCCTATTCTGCAATTTATTAATGATCATCCTGTATTTATGACACCTGATTTTGAACATCCCTGCAAAGTGGAAACAGCATCTCTATGCTTAAATGAAAAAATAACTTTCATAATCTCAAAAACAGCTATTAGATCATAGCTCAGCAAGTACAGTCTCTCAATCAGCCACGTGATAGTAAAATAGCTCAATATACTTCTGACATCTTACCATACGTCATTTCAATTTAGAGTCCCCTAAAGTCAACTCTAGAAATTTTGCCAAGTGCAGCCACCTTAGCTAAACGAATAGCTTTTCAAAAAATATTTTAAATAGTGTTTTCATGAATAAAAAGACAAAAGTCAAAGTTGCAATTGCTGAAAACTAATATACAAAATGCTGTCAGTATTAAATAGGACAGCGAGAGAGACAAAAAGTTGATGTTTCAAAGATAGACTCTTCATCAGAACAGAACACTGACAAGAGTTGAATGTGGAAATGCTAAGTCAGCTGAATGCCCTCAGATGCCAATCCATCATCTCAGCATTTGCTTACAGAAGGTAACAATGTGCCCTGCTGATAAACATACGAATGACTGAGTTACCCATTCTCTAGCAGGGAAGGTTAACTATTGTAACTGGCCTCATCATACTTTGGTGACAATGGAATATAGTCCAGTTCCTGATCTCTATCTCTCAGGTGAAGGAATAGTTTAAGGTTTGGCTTTGGGGAGTTGAATATTCAACATCCGGACACACACACACAGAACAACTGGCAAAGGCAATGGAGAACCACAAGTCACGATGTAACTGGGTGGAATCACCCATTAAACAAATGCTTATGGATCTTTCCCCCACCACTCTTGCCCCTTGCACAAACAAACAGAAACCAACAATCCATATGCAATTGCTTTAAATATTGATTGTGATCATTTGTATGTGTGTGAATGCGCGTAAATAAATGAATATTTTGACGCATTCAAATGCATTTTGAACATCCTCAATGTCAGAGGTTTGTTACCTTCCCCACTAATATTAATCTATCATTTTGTAATAAATTATCTTCTAACATCTGCTTGAAGTTTAATTTCCACCAATGTAATTCTGTACCCTGTGGTTTTACCTGCCTCAAGTATTCAGCCTACACCCTAAGGTTTAGGATTTTCTCTTTAAATCTGTTCAGCAGCGTACCTCCCTCTTCTCTACAAACCTTAAAACTCTCTCCTCTGACCTTGTTTTAATTGTCTGGCTCACATTCTAGTGAAATGTCTTGATTTATTTTCCCACATTTTTCTGCGTGATTGTGAGAACAAAAAAAAAATCAAACCATTCCTCCCCATCCTTCTTTGCCTGTCTGCAGCCTTGTACATGATTAATCATACATTCCTCCATGGTCACCCAGTTGGACGGCTCTGCGCTCAAGTGATTTCATTGCTATGCAATAGCAATGTTTTCTCTTCCTGCACTGTGATTTCTGGTGTCCCTGAAGGATTGCTCCTTGGCCCATTTCTACTTCCCACCTACTTGCTGCTCCTCAATGACAGCATCCCAAAGCATCTTACTGTTACGTATACATCGACAACACCGAGCTTCACAGCACCACCTCCACCTGCCAAATCATTAGATTGCTTATCAAACATCTTGTACTCAATGGCCTACTCCTGTGACCTGTGCTCCCAGCTGAAAACCGGGATCAGTTAAGAAGAAAGCTGAGAGGCATAAACCCTACAGCTGTGAGGAATAAAACAAAGTGGATTCTCATTGCAATTCATTATTAACCAAATATGAACTTACATTAACATAGTACCAATAACAACTTGTGTTTATATGAATACAAACTATCCAGAGAAGTGTTATGAAGCAAGACTAGAAGCAGGTAAAATTTGTGAGATGGCCAAAATCTTGGTCAAAGATGTCGATTTTAAGGAGTGTGCCAAAGAGAGAAAGAGAAGTAGGGAGCCAGAGGATTATGGAAGGAATTTCATAACTTGAAGCCGAGACACTTACCAATGGTGGAGTAATTACAAACTGGAATGTTGAAGAATTAGATGAGCAGATACCTTGGAGGATTGAGAGTTTGGAGGACAGTAGTAGGGAGGGATGAGGATGGGAACTTTAAAATCCAGCTGTTGATCAGGGCTTAATGTGGGTCAGCCGGTGCAGCGTGATGGGAACAGGCCCTTGGTGCGAGTAAGAACATGGAGGGGAGAATTTTGAATGACACCAAATTTAGGGGATACAAGAATGTGCGGAGTGGGCCAGGAAAGCACTGGAATAGTTGAGTTTAGAGAAAGTGAAATCATGAGCTGAAGTGAGGCCAAAATGAACAAAGTTGCAGAGGTGGAAATAGGTGGTCTTTGTGTTAGCACAGATGTGTGCCTGAAACCTCACCTTGGACAGGTATGACAGCAAGATTGAAGGGTCGGTTTAGCCTGCTCAGTTGCGTGGGAGAGGATGGAGTCATACGGACATAAGACATATCAGCCGTTGTATGCCATTCAGCCCTTGGAGACTGCGATCTGATCTTAGCTCACTTTGCCATTTCCCCTCCCATAACCTTTGACTACGTTAATACCAGTTTATAAATTTATAACTTCGGTATTTCTGAGTCTGTATCTGGACAGCAGAGTTTGGAGTGAGGATTGCAGACAATTACTTTAATGTTTGCCATATTTAGTTGGAGGAATTTCTCAATGAGTATTAGATGTTGGATAAGCACAGAATCCCTAAGGAGGCCGAAATTCGGCCCATCAAGTCTAGACTGACCACAATCCCACCCAGACCCCATTCCCGTGACACCATTCATTGACCCTACTGGTCCTCCTGATACTAAGATACTTTATATCTTTGGACTATGGGAAGACATCGTAGCACCCAGGAGGAAACGCCTACTGACAGAGGGAAAAAGTGTAAACTCCACACAGATACAGGCTCAAGGCCAGAACTGAACATGGGACCCTAAGATTATGAGGCAGCAGTGCCAACTGTTGTACCATCGTGGCATCCCCTAAGCAATCTGATGATTTGGCAAGTGAAGGAGGTGGAGGTGCTGTAGGACTAGGTATCTTCAACGTACATGTAACAACTGAGGTGCTTTGGGATGCTGACACTGAGGGGCAGCAAGTAGGTGAGAAGCAGAAGTGGGCCAAGAATCAATCCTTTCGGGACAATAGAGATCACAGTGCAGGAAGAGAAAACATTGCAAGAAACACCATTGGCTATTAGATTCAGAGCTGGGCAAGTGCAAATCCATCTAGCCATGGATGACCATGGAGAGTGGAATGTGAGATTGATCATCTGTTTTCTGCAGCCTCTTCCAATGCATGCACAGTAACCAGAAACTATATAATATTGCCAAGTGTGGTCTGGCCAGTGCCTTAGCTTTGAGACTTGTACCCAACAATTCTGGCAATGGATCATAAGAATATGCTTGTTTTGCTTAAAATGCTTCTTGTTATTCAAATGTAACAAATCCATTATAAATCCTGTTCAAGTCCCCCATTTCCTTTTAGGAAGAAAAATCAGCAATAAAAATCTCTTTTTCAATTATTTACATATTCTCTCAGAAGTTCTATATTCCTTTGACTTTTCAGGTTGGTTAACAAAATACATTAGTAGTATAGTTAAATAAATGTTTCCCTTGCACAGGCTAACCAGAAGACGGCAGGAACATATTTCAGTGAGTATTATGATTCAGCTGAAGTATAAATCACGTCTACTCCATCACCATTTCTTTTCTCATTGGAATATAGAAGGTACTGCACCAAAGCCACTTTATTTAAATGTGCACATTTTAGCATCAAGACGACAACTGGTGACAAAGCATGTTTCAGTTTCCATTTGGAACACCACGATGGCAGCACAGCATTTATTGTAAGATATCAGAATCACTGCTACTGAAGAATGAAAACTTCAAAAGTTAGACGATGCAAGATGTCCTTGAGATAACAGCAACAAAATTATGTTTCCACACATAAAACATTGCATTTTCACAAATCACGAGAAAAGACACAAAACAGAACATTTTTATAACATTTTTTGAGCAAGCTAAAATAAATACAAAATTAAAATAATTTTGGTGCAAAAGGGCTAATACAGTGCTCAAAGTGTTCAAACTGCGCTTCAGTGATCACCCACATTCTGTACATTCCATTGAGTGCATACAAGCATATAACAGGGATGTCACATGATTGGTATCACAAATTAATGATCTTTCGCAAAGGATCTTTCACATCAAAAGTGGCCTCAAGATATCATACCAGTCAGGAGAAGATTATTGCAATATTTTGGGAGTGTCTTTTTTGGAAGATAAATGTTGCTATTACGAATATTTCTACTGGAATGTCAGCCCAACAGAAATGTTAAGCACTGGAGATAGGAAACAAACAGCACAGGTGAATTCCACATTCAACATTACTTGCACCAGTCCACGTTATCTGGAGTGAAGATGATTGCAAGCCTTCACGGAATGTTATATCCTTGACATGCACATTAACCTCAATGTTTGCAAAGGGTTGGCAAAGCAATGCACCATCTTGCCATAACCTATGTTGTGACATCCCTACTAGTGCATGGGATCTGGAGCCATCTTCCAATGCTTTTCCATGCTGTTCTGCAAGGTGTAAATTTTGAGAGTGCTAAAAGCAATAATTAAATAGGATATAAGCTGTACCATAAAGTTTATTCTTCTGATACTTAGCAAGGGTGCAAAATTTAAAAGAAGATCAGAAGCCACATGGAGTGGAGCAACAAAGCAATGCTCCAGTGTCCATTTAAATGCTGTGCTGGCTAAAGGGTACTGTTTCAGAGAATCAGAGTGGGGAAAAGGATTGCTCATTCAAAATAATAATCTTTAGCAAGGGTGAGTACTTGAGGAATTGAAAGCAATAGGGAATGGGATATAAAGCCATATTTCAGTACCTGTTCTGGTTTGCTGCCTTCTTTACCAGTAAGAGTTGGTTCTCGCACTGTTGCAGTTCTTTGGCTGCCAGCTCAGATGGCTGCCATTGTCCTGAGCAGCCAAATACAGCTGTGGCATTGCAAGAGAGAGAAATAGAGTGCAGCCTCAAAAGAGAAATCCAGTGCAAGCAAGTGTAAAGGGGAAAACAAACCCACAACACACCCAGGAACATTCCCAGGACCAGGGGAAGGAACACAGGAACAAGTGGGAGCACCACAACTTATAAAAATAAAAACCTTTTCATATATGAACATGTCTATCAACTTAACAGCACAAAAACCCCTCAGCAAACCAAGCCCACTCCTACTTCTCTTAACTTATTGCAATATTTCATTATATTTTTGAACCAAGCACACTTTAACCTTTGAGGACTGTAGAATTATGCACCATAGCCAAACACAGCTGGAATTATCAGTTTAATATAATTCACAGAAATCTCAAATATCTTTAAAACACTTGTTTCTCATGAATGCGATTTTTGAAAAAGGGTGGAAAACTGGTTTTATTTCTCAAAGTAGTTATTTAATCCACAAACACAGTATTGATATCTAAAAAAAACAGCTTGGGGATTATTTTGAAAGCATCACAATGCACCACTAAAAGTGATCGCTACAACAATAAAGATTCAATCTTCAGGAAGCAAGGTAGTGCAGAACTCAAACTGGCCCAGGTACGAAGGGGGATACTTTGCTTTCTTGGGGACCAAAAAAAATGCATCCCATGCCACCAGTGATATTTCTAGTGACGTCCACGTGCAAAACCCTGGTACGATCATGATTCGGAAACAATGGATGGGATTTGCAGACCCACCTGCTTCTGGGATCATCCAGTCCCACCAAAATTTGAATCTCCCACAACGGATCCCATCCTAACAGGGCTGGAAAAGTCTCAGCTATAGGAGCTGGAGTAAGTCATTTAATCCGCTAGCTACAATTCAAGACCATGGCCACACTGTATCTCAATTCCAGTGGCCTACCAATTTTCTGCATGCCTCGACACTCAATACCCAGCAATCTAGTTCTAAACATTTTAGGGTGGGGTGGGGGGGGACGTGTTCCGAATTTTCACTACCTTTTGCAGCAAAAATGCTTCCTACTTTCACTCCAAATACCCTAGTTCTAATTTTAAGATAATGTCCTCAGAGTTCTAAATTCTTCCACATAGAAATAATTTTACTTCTCCTATTAGATCTCTTAGCCTTTCCAACTTGATAGGATTTCAGCCTACTTTTGTAACATGTCCACATAATTTAACCCTTCAGCCCAATATGCAATATACCCTCTCCAAGATATATTTTATACCCAAAACTGAACATGTTACTCCAGTCATACAGTTAAAGTTTATTTATTAGCGTAACAAGTAGGCTTATGTTAACACTGCAATGAAGTTACTGTGAAAATCCTCTAGACCCCACCATCCAATGCCTGTTTGGGTACACTGAGGGAGAATTTAGAACGGCCAAGGCATCTAACTAGTAAGTCGTTCAGACTGTGGGAGAAAACTGCTGCACTTGGAGGAAACCCACACAGACACAGGGAGAATATGCAAACTCCGCACAGAGTGACTCGAGCCAGGAATCGAGCCCGGGTCCCTGGCACTGCAGAACTCATTAAAAAACTTCCTCACTTTTGTTTGGAACGTTATTGAAATAAAAGCCAGCGTTCAATTAGCCTATTTGCTCATTTTTGCTCATGTGCACTAGCTTTTAATGATTTGTGTAGGCACCCAAATCTCGCTAATAGAGTTCCTAGTCTTTATTTGGAAAACGTTCAGTATTTTCCCAAACCACACTTTTCCACACTGACCACTGCCAAGTTAGGTCATCCTCTTGTTATTTTCTGCTTCAGCTTGATAATTTACTGTGTCTTCCAGCTTGATCTTATCTGTAAACTTGGATACTGCAACACTACATATTCCTTCATCCAAGTCATTAATACATATGGTCAAAAGTTGAGACTCCAGTGCAGTCATCTGAGAATCAATGCTTGTCATATCACATCAATCACAGAATAGCCCTGTTTCTCTAGTCACTATCTCTACCACCCCAGTAATTATCTACCCACTTCATAAGGTTAGCTCCAATTTAATTTGGTTTTATCTACACTAATAAACTTGTGTGGAATCTTGCATGCTTTCTCAAAATAAATAAGGACAATCTCCAGTTCCATGGAGACCTTATAGAAACATATCTAGTCTCTTCATAATCTTATAACATAGAATCAGGGAAGTTGTTTCCACTGGCAGGTGAAACTAGGACTAGGGGGCATGGCCTCAAAATAAGGTGGAGCAGATTTAGGTCAGAGTTGAGGAGGAACTTCTTCATCCAAAGGGTTGTGAATCTGTGAAATTCCCTGCCCAGTGAAGCAGTTGAAGCTATCTCATTGAATAATTTTAAGGCAAGGATAGATACATTTTTGAACAATAAAGCAACTAAGGGTTAGGGTGAGCGGGCAGGTAAGTGGAGCTGAGTCCACAAAAACATCAGCCATGATCTTATTGAAGGGATCAGATGGCCTACTCTCACTCCTAGTTCTTATGTTATCCATAAGCATGCCTCTAACCACTATGCTGGTGACGACCTCTGCAAAGAAATTCAATTAGATTAACAGATCCACCCTTCACAGATCTGTGCTAATTGCCTTTGATCTTGTGTATACAAGAGCACATGCTCAGTCACGGCCTCTGATAAATTCCAGTAACTTCTCCATAAATGGTCCCCACATGTCGGTAGCTATGTGGTTCTTTTGTCAATCCTTTCCATCTTAAATAACGAAATGACAGTTACAAATTTCCAATCCAAAATATACCATTGAGAATTCAAGATAATTTTAACAGTTCCAATTTCCTCACCTATTTCTTTTACTATCTTGGGTTGGAAGCCATAGATCCTAGAGATTTGTTATTTTAAGTCTCATTATTTTCTCCATTAGCATTTCTATTTTAATCAATCCACCAAGTTCCTCCTTGTGACTTATTTTTAGGTTCTTTAGAACCAATGATATTTTATCCTCCTCTTCTATTGTAAAAACATACAAAATATTCATTTAAAGTGTCTGTCATTTTCTTGTTTATTATATTCACACCTACATCTGTCTTCAATGGGTTCACATTCCTCATCACCACTTTCTTTCCTTTAACATTCATATTTATAATAAATTATGCTATTAGCTTTGATGTACATTGCAAGCTGTTTTGTATGTCACTTTGGATATCTCATAACTTATGTCTCTTTGGTAATTTCTATCTAAATTCCCACTTTCCTTGCCTTTGTGGAGGCTTTTTCTCTGCATTGAAGCTCATTATTAAACCAATGATTAACCAGTGTTGCACAAGTAGAAATTTTTCTTTTTTGGTACATTCTTTTCATTAGAAAATATTTTACTCCATTCTTAAAGTCACAAAGTGGACAGGGCAAGCCTGAATCCATCTCCTTACTTGCTCCAAAAACCAAATTCAAACTGAATCCAATTCCTGGCCCCCACAGCAGAGATAAACAAGATTCAAGCTGACAAGAAAAGGCACTGCATCCCATCTTAGGCTTGGCCTGATGCTTGATCTTAGCTAAAAGGATGAGAAGCGTTCTAGTTTTTTAATACCAAATATGCATTGAATCCTTCCCACAGGTTTACCCATTAACATCTCACTGCCAGGACATTCTCATTGTTTAAGAATCTGTCTTACTTAAACTCCAAACCTTGGTTTGTGATGGCCCCTTCCTCTCAAATCCAATAACAAGTTCAATCACATTATGAACATTATTCATGAGATGCCTACTTATTGTCAGCTTGTTGACCGGTTCTGGTCAAAGACACTTTACATAATAATAGGGCAGCGTCACAGTACGGGAAACAAACTCCAGTATTTGATTAGTCATTTGGCATAATTTTTCAAGTTTCCAATTTTAGCAAATGCCAAAAACTGATTCTAAAATTATCCTTTGCACTTTGGCTTACAACCAATTAGCAGGTGAATCAGATTACCAGCTATTTTGAGATCAGTTATGATCAAAATAGAAAAGGCTCTGACATCACCTCAGTACACGGAGGTTCTGGCGTTAAACTAGGGTGAGCATCGTAAGAAGTCTCACAGCACCAGGTTAAAGCCCTACAGGCTAAATTGAAATCATGAGCTTTGGGAGCACTTAACTAAAGGAGCAGTGATCCGAAAGCCTGTTGCACTTTAACCTGGTGTTGTGAGACTTCTTAGTGCGATCATCTCAATGAAGTCAGGATACTCAGTATTTACCATATATTACCCAAGACTCAGAAGAGATTGTGCATGTTAGAGTGAGGCCATAAAGCTACGAAAAATGAAACAGCACTGACACTGAAAACAGCATTAATGAGAACAACAGAGACAAATGAGAAAAGGACAAACAGAATTTAAATGGAAAATAGTGATAAAATACATTAACATTAAGAAAATATCCCAATACTATATTCCAATCAATGGTCTTTGGTGTCAATTCAAACTCCCAAATGTTTCATATTCCAAAAGATGTCACCACATCATTTTGCAGTGTGCAAAACAGAATTAGAAAAATGTTGGCCCCCACATTGCCAGGATGGCAAAAATCTTCATACAACAGTTCACAGATATTCAGAAAGAAATACATTCAACAGTTCACTTTCAACAAAAGCTCTTTTTTTAAAAGGAAAGTGGACTGTTGACGTGTTAAGTGCCATCATCTGAACAGTTTTTCTCACACTATTTCTTTAGACATTTCAATCCTTTAAGACTTTTATCTATTCTGCACCTTTAAAATATGCCGTTCAATAATCTTCCAATATTATATGCTACGATGGGGTAAATAATTAGAAACCTATTGAAGAATGCAAATACATTTTAATTTGGACATTTAGCTGCAATTTTAAGTACTTGAATGGTGCAAAATACTACACTGTACTCAAAGGATTAAATAGATGGTATATGCATACCATTAATAGACAAACAAAAGAAAAACAATCTGAATTAAACTAGGCAAGATAAAACACCACTTACCAGTACACACTAGACCCTCTCTATAAAGCTGTCTTTTGCAGTCACACAAAAAGCTCGCTATACTGACGAGTGTGGTGTAGATAGTCTTTTATATGGTTCCCCTATGGAAAGGGAGCCATAAGGAATATGTGTTATCTGAGAGGTTGTGGCATACCAGACAATGTTATAGTAAGGGGCTAGTGTAGTCAATTTTTGTTTTATCCCACCATGTCTAAGAACTATGGGACAAATTTTTGATGAATGGTGCCTCAATTTTGTTCTTGTTCTAATATATGAAATTTGAGCAACATGAAATCCCTTTATTAGAAGATACCATGGGCTCTATTGCACCAGACTCTTCAAAAATCTGTGTGGTATGCATTCATTTTCCAGCACCAGGATACTACACAAATAAAAAGCAATTGCATTAGTGTTACTTAAACATTCTAAGTGACCAGCATTCCCTTTTAGAAAAAAAAATATATATATTTTCTTTGATCAAGTCTACTGAATTACAGTTTTCTGAAGCTTTGGACTAGTTTTACATTTGACTTAAATTAATTTTCAGTGTGAAACAAAATAAAACTATCAACTTACAGAAGGAGGGGGTGATTCTCTGCCAATCAGAGGTGTGTTCTCACAGCGGGGATTCTGATATGTTGTGTTCTGACTCCTGTTTAGTGATAGAGGGGGGAAAAAAAATTACATTCTGGTTGGACGTGTACTTGGCTTATGAAACTTGACCTCAATGGAACATTAGATTGATAATATGGCAACACCATTTATTTGTATGCTTATATAAACATAAAGGGAAGTGAGGTTTAGGAGATCAATTTTATACATACCACTTTTTCTCTTCACCGAAGAGAATGTTAAATCCTTCTAAAAATTTACTTTTTTTTGGAAAAGTATCCACTTTTGAGCAGAGGTGCTCTCTTCCACCTGAGCCACTCCAATCACATCAATTGCAGAGAGAAACAGGAAAGTATGACTTCAAGCTAACCTGGAGGACACGCTGAAATTCTAAGTGTACAAATAACCCCCACCACTCCTTTCAGCGCTTAAATAAGGCATTCCACACCAAAAGTTAAAATAAACTAAAGTTAGCATTTTTAACTCTGAATTCTCATTCTCTTCAAACTTCTCCTGTTGGGAGAAGATACAAAAGTCTGAGGTCACATATCAACAGACTTCTTCTGTGTTGCTGTCAGACTTTCAAATGGACCCACCTTGCACTAAGTTGATTTTTCTCTACATCCTAGCAATGACTGTAACCTACATCCTGCACACTTATTTCCTTCTTCATGTATGATACGCTTTGTCTATATACCATGCAAGAAACAATGCTTTTCATTATATACTAATACATGCAACAGTAATAAATCAAATTAAAATTAATGGCTTTTATATAACCATTTCTATAAAGAGAGTCACAGAAACCGAAACGTCAAACCAAGAGGTTTGATGTTAGAGGCCGTGGAAAAAGTCTAGAACCAAAGCAGACTAGTAGAAATGCCAAAGGATCATGACGACCGAAATGTACTTTAAGCGTTAAGGGAAAATGCCGTTAATTTATCTGCTTTTACAAACGGATATCAACTAGGAAAAAGGAATCAGGTGGGAATGATTGAAAATCCCACCCACTTAGAGCTTTGACCGGCAGAGTGATCACTTCCTGTAATAAACTGACATATCTACAGCAGTAAATAAAAATGCCACTTATATAAGCTAAATTGGGTTCCCACCTTAACTTGTCTACAGAGGTTATATTATAATATTATTGCTGTATAAATCAATAATAAAATAAAATGCACTTTAATATTTCTCACACAAGTGTCGGAATTTTACCGGCACACCTGCCCCGATTCTGGGGGACACGCAAAGTTCAGAGAACAGCATTCTCCGTTGGCCTCAGGCGCGATTGTACAAACCTCAGGCTGGTACAATTCCGCCCAAGGTTTTAAAACGTTTCCAGTTGCAAAATATTATTTTAGTTTTAAGCAGAAGCAGGGATAAAGCAAACCGTAATGCAGGAACTAAAAGAACGGACGGTCATTCAGTCAACTTACATGTATTCCGTGACGGGGGCATTGCTGACTGTGTGCGCTGCGGCAGGGAGACTGGTCTCACTGCCGAAACTGCTCCCACAGCTGTACAGGCTGGGCATGTGAACTCTGTACAGATTGTCATGCTGTTGGCGGTTTCCTTGTGGGCTCACAATATCCTCATCTCCATCATCATCAACATGACTGCATCAGGAAAGGGAAAACCAGACAATAATCGACATCAGACAGGGCACTCTTATTTAAGCTAATATTAAACTAATCATGTGTACCACCATCCTAGGATTAGCACATCCATTCTGGACTAAAATTTTGCACAGTAACATACTGCAGATTAAAAAAAACTTCATTTATTGTGTAGGTTTAAAATATTTTAACAGCTTTTCTTACCTGTAAATGCTGAAGAGTTGATAAAATTGCTTTTAACATTGAAATGGGATGTATGATTTAAAAGAGCATAGTGCAGATTTTATGATGCACGTAATATGTCTATGCTAGTTATCTCCAGCAGTCAGCATGACTGGTTACTCTAATCAGTTGCATGCCCGTCAACTAACAGCCTCCCTTGGCTGATACTTAACCAGTGGCAGGGGAAGCATCAAATGGCCAATCACCCTTAGGGCAACGGAAACCCTTCAATAGGCACCACACCACTGGCAGCCTTCAAATGACAATTGTCACTGAAGCCAGTGATGAACTGTTGAGCCGGGGCAGGAGATTTGGTTTCACAAGACCAGGCTGGCAAATCCCCAGGGAAGAGTCGGTGGGCAAAGACCAGGAGGGCAGTGGGAGAGAAACACATAGACCTCCACTGGGATTGGGTGTCAGAACTGGTGGGAACTTTAGCAGCATCTCACAACTTGCAAAGTAGCAGCATGAGCAAGACAAGGTCCCCAAAGTGTGCATTCTTGGCTATATGTGGGCCTCAATTAGCCCCCAGAGTGAGTGAATAATGTACTTTTGCCCGAGACTTCTGGCTTAAAAAAAACGAGTCTTCAAAAAAATCAACTTTCACACGAGTATTTACTGTACTTCACATCTTGCATAGGTAGATGATGTCACATTAAAGGTAATGCTGAAACAGACACATTCAAGGTCTAGTTTTCAAGAAGACAGCTGGACAAACAGAGAATCTTAAAAAACCTACAAGATCTTTATAAATAGAGGTAGAGTATAAAAAGCAAGGAAATTATACAAAATCTTTATAAAACTTTGGTTAGGTCACTCCTGGATTAAAGTGACCAAACCTTCCACACTATAGGGGAAAAAAAATCAAAATCTTAGAGCATGCAGAGGAGATTTAATAGAATTGAACCAGAGATGAATATTTCAGTTAAGTGGAAAGATTAGAAAAACCGATGCCATTGTCAGAGCAAAGTATATTAGTGGAAGATTCGACAGACGTGTCCAAAATCTTTAAGTTTTCTGATAACAAGGAGAAATTGTTACTAGTGGCAAAAGGATCCATAGCCAGAGAATACAGATCTGAAATGATTAGCAAAAGAACCAAAGGTGAAATGCGACTTTTCACAATCAGTAGTTAGTATAATCTGCAAAGTGCACTTCCTGAAAGGTTGGTGAGAAGTTTTTTTTAAAAAAAGGAAACTACAGAATTATTTACAAAGGGGAAACAATATTGAGCCACGAGAACTCAGCTTGGGAAAGAACAGGTGAGTGGAATTAACCGGAGAGTTCTTTCTAAGAGCTAGCACAGGTGATGTGGGCAGAATGGCCTCTCACTTTGTTGTATAATTCCATAAGCAGAAAAAGGATCATTATTCTGGCAGTGATGGCCATATGTACACTGACCAAGTTTGAACTCACCACCACCTCCCTGCTCCCCTCCACTGACTCCAAATTGCCAGACTGCTTTGTCCAGTACTAGATCTGAAGAAAACTAAATATTGAGAAGGCTTTTTCCGGCATCTCCAGTCTCGGCCACAAACTCCATTTATGGGAGGTAATGGCCTAGTGGTGCTATTGCTGAACTATTAATCCAGAAACTCAACTAATGTTCTGGGGAACTGGGTCCGAATCCTGCCACGGCAGACAGCGGAATTCGAATTCAATGAAGAATACTTAGAATTAAGAATCTACTGATGACCCCATGAAACCATTGTCAATTATCAAAAAAAAACCAAAAGAAATCTACCATCCTTATCCGGTTTGGCCTATGGGATTCCAGAGCCAGAGCAATATTGTTGACTCAACCATTCATGGTAACTAGGGATGGGCAATAAATATTCGTCAGCCAGCTATGCCCATGTTCCTTGAATGGTTAAAAAATTCCTAAGCCATGGCTCTGGTCCCACTCCCAATAAACTTCTGCACACGCTGCTTCTCTTCCCACTTTTTTCAAGATGTTCCTTAAAACCCACCTCTCTGACCAAGCTCCAGTCATCTTGCTTATGAATCTTCCGATGTTCCTTGATATCACAATATTTTTTGATGGCATTCTTCTAAACGTGCCTTAGGATACGTTATTATCTAAAAAGGCACTACACATATATAACACAAGTTGCTGGTGGGAGACGGTTTTGTTCATCTGCAAAGTTATTAGTTGGCTTTTCCTATGACTGGAAGGGTTATTGCGTCATTTCAACATCTTCTGTTTTCACTTCAGACCTCTAGCTGCCTGAATGGTCAGAGTTCACATGCTAAATCCTCAGGATCTGGTGTGGGATACTGCAAAAAAAAAACTGGCCTCAAGGTTTCTCAAAATCCCGGGGTCCCGAGTACAGAACGGAAACGGTGCCAGTTTCCAGCTTGCCCTCCAAAGCGAAGGATGCTCAGAGGTAGTACAAATAAGATAAAATAATTAGATTGACAGTTTCATAACATAATCCTGCACTGCTTCTAAATGCAGCGTAAAATTTGAAATGAAAGTAAAATTAATTCAAATTAGTGGCTTTTTTTATGCAATTAAGTATTATATAAAATTAATTCCCAAAGAAACCAAAATGACATAGACCCAGTGTAGGTTGAAATGGTAAGTATTCACCACTAGAGGACAGAGGAGCATCACTGATGCTTGAGCCAAACCCCACACTGCAAGTCACTGCGGCACTGTGAAAGTTTTAGATCTTGGTAGGGCTGATGAGGTGGTTGTCATGAAATCTTGCAGGCCACAAAAGAAAATTGAATGTTCCCATTAATCAGTCAGTTAATTAAAGATTTGAGATTTATTGGACAGCTATACTATGAACAGTTTGTGCAAATCTACGGGCCTGCAAATTTTAAACAGGAGGAACCAAAGGAGAATACTAGTGCCAAAAGAACTGAGCTGCCAGAGTTATGGTCTGTACGTGGCCACAGAATGTACAGGAACGCCGGTACATTAAATCAGAATGCCACCAATCAGTTTCTTGCTTCCACAAATCATTAAGTCTGTTTATTCCAATGATTTAATTATTAATGATTTTAAAAACGTTTAGTTGACAATATGACATATCTGTTGGTCTTCAAAAAGTTAATGTCTAGACATTGGGACTATTAAAGTGAACAATGTTCAGCAGCTTGTACAGCAAATACCCTATTACACGCTTGCACAAAACGCCATTAGGTTATATCATTCTGAAATAGCATCTTTCCCCAATAACCATCCCATCCAGTTAACATAACGCAAAGCAGAAAGACCCAGGTCATTAATGTTGAACGATGTACTCATCTGGCTCAAGAAAGTGCAGGACAAGCTGCTGAATATTTCTAGACACAAACTGTTCAGATAAAATAGGAAAGAAAAGAGGAATGGCAGTTTTGATTAAGGAGGATATTATAGAGACAGCATCTTAAAAAGGGTCAAGTACAGAATCTTTGTTTAGAGTTTAAAAAAAGTAGAGGGTATTTTGCAGGTCACTGGGGAAGACAGAAATAAATTTACAGGGACATTACAAAAAAGGTGCAAGAACTATCGAGTAGTAATAATGGGCCACACAGAAAGGAAGTAAATTATGAACATACTAAACAGGAGCAGAAGTTGGCCACGCGACTTCTCGGACTTGCTCTGCCATTCAATAAAATTATAGCTTCAATTCCATTATCTAGCCAACCCCATTGATTCTTTTATCACCTGAACACCTAAGTCCACACATATGGATCAGTAGGCATGATCTTGAAAACCAAACTAAAGCACAATAAATCTATGAATATTTTCCACTCTTCTGTGTAGGCATTACATGAAGGACTTTAACAATTCCACAAACAGCACCAAGGGATAACAATGCATCAGAAGGCACTGCAAAGTCACTGCAAGATGTGTACAATCAGCATTGAAGCAAAATTTAATAAAATATTTGTTAAGTGTGTGACAGTGAGCTTCAGAAACATGAATTCTGCTTCTCTCTCCACAGATGCTGCCTCATCCGCTGAGTGTTTCCATCAATTTCTGTTTTATTTCAGGTTTCCAGCATTTACTGTATTTTGCTTTTATTTCCAAAGAAAGTAATACAGGGAGATAGAACTTGCCAACATTCCCCTGTAATGAGCAGAACAAATAAAAAATGCTTCCGTCACCCTAAAAACCAGACACTATTTATATTTAAGCACAAAGTGAGAAAATCTCAAAACTGCGGGTGGTTACCATATTTTCCCGATTCCAATAAGATGGTTTTACACACCAATCAGTGCAAGAGGACCTGCGGGATAAGGCACCTGCAAATGTCTGATGCAACCAGCCTTGACATAACTAACAACTAACATGCTCTTTACTATACTGCACACCTTCTGACCTGAAAGTGTCAGAGTAAAACCGGTCACTCCCAAAGATGAAAACAAAGATCTGGATGTGCGATTAACCCGTGCCAACTGATTGCATTTCAGGCAGGCTTTTAATATGGTGCTGCTTGCTTATTTCCATCATTTCTGCATGCAGACGGTGCTCTCTCTGCTTTTCACTAGGCCCTTTGCTGATGCGTGGAGCCAATGTCATTAGTACCTAGAACAACTTAAACCTAACCTGCACCGGTTAAGGGGATAGTACATTGTGGCTGCTGAGATCATCCTGAACATCATGTAGGAGAACAATCAACAATGGTTGATTATGGTGGGTAGTGTAGACAAAGGATTTTGCAAGCTGCTCTGGAAGTCTTAGCAGAAGAGGTGGAAAGGATAGGAGATGCCCTGTATCATTGTGGGGAAGAGATGGGATGCAGAGGATCTTCCAAGCATTAATCTATCAGCACTCACAGCTAACGTACACGATGCTATACCACACCCTCACAACTATGATGGCCCTAAAGCCCACAAAAGCAAAAGAAGATTGGGACTAATTATTTGTCAACTGCATCCATGCTGTTTCAGATGATAAAGGGAGCATTATAAAATACCAATATGTAATGTTGTTATCACTGTACCTCTTGCTCTGTTTCCAGGTGTGAGGAACACTGCAGACAATAGAACTCAACATCAGTGCGGTTACAAAGGAGAACAGAACCAAATAAATTAGACCCTCCACGCCATCATAGCACAGTCCTGTCAGAGCCTGCACGTAATCCTGCGGAAAATAAAGGAGATGTAGCAATATAGAAGGGAAATCATGGGCCAGTGGTTCTATACTTGATTAACGTCTGATATCCTCTCTTGTCAAGTATTCATGCAGTCTCAAGAATATGGCCATCATTTAACTGCCACTCAAAGATTCATGCATGAATAGCCATTTGGTGGCTGGAGTGTGTCAACACTCCCAAGACACATATTCAACAAAATGCATCACCACAATCGGGGGAAGCAGCAAGGCGGCCAGAATGAAAACGCGAACATGCAGTTTTAAGAAGAAAAAGTACAGTACAAATGCAGCTATTCACTTGCCAATTATTTCATATCTATTTACCCACAAAGTATTTTCAAAAGGATTGGAGTAGAGGCAGGAAGAAGAGTGTCAGATTCTGAGCTCTAATGCTCTTCTTACTCCCTTAAAAGGTCAGTGAAAAATTTTAACTGTTGCAGATAAAAATGCTACAATTCACTGCAGCATGACCTAGCCTTGAAAATATGTTAATTTTCCCAACCTCTGTAACCTCCTCTGACTTCACAGCCCCATAGGGATTCCACATTCCTTCAAATCTTTTGTGCACGGTTTCCATCATGTCATCACTTCTGCTACACCTTCAGCTTTCTAGACTCCAAATCCCAAGTTCCCTTTTTGTCCTTTGAGGTTCCTTAAAGCCTCTGACTAAACTTTTGTTCACCTGACCCGATATCTCAATTGACTTGAGTCAATTTTTGCCTGGAATTCAATATAATTTCAGGAAATTTCTCCTTTTATCTTAAAATATAATTGTTAGCATTAAAGAAAACTTTAATTATTCAAATAGAAACAAGAACATTTTGTTCCTGTAAATTCCATGTTGCCCTTCTATTTTGTACAATTCTTCAAGAAGTCAGTGACAAGACTTCATAAATGGACCAATTTTCTTCCCAGATTCATTCTTTGTGCAAGTTCCTAAAACCAGTCACAAGTGTCTGTAGTGATAATGTGCATCTATTGTAATTTTGTTCTTGTGCTACGAATTCAAAGAGGTTCATTTAGTTTGCAGGTGAACCCATTCTATATGGATATTAATAGTGGACTGAGTGGAATGCAGATGTTAATAGATGCATTACTTCCAGGCGTGAATGAACACAGGAAAATGATGAGCAGAAAAAGATCAACTGGCTTATCAGTCCTGTCCTATACACAAAGCGGCTGGTGAATCATGACATGTCCTATAAGCCCACCTCTCCAAATGTAATTTCCTAACAAAGGTATGGGGGGGAAGAAAATCTGCAGTGCCTAAGGCAGGGGAAATTCTTTACTGACCCCATCAACCGATCACAATAAACCCATGAAATCATTTCACTATGCGTTAACAAGTGAATCATGTGCCTTCATTAGTCTAAATGAAGTTACATTAACTGTGTAATCTACAAAATGTGCAATTTAAGCAGTTCACCAGTTTACTCTATTACTTATCATTAAAAGAAACTGCATGTCAGAGTTAATTAAAATATAAATAGTGGGACGTTGAAGTGTCATGAGAAAGGCCACCAGCATTGTCAGTGAAGACAAACAGCAGCACAATGCTGCACTGGATCAGTCTGATGATTGTTATCAGGTTCATTAATTTCTACACTACTCTATAATTAGATCAACTAGGTCAGGAGCCTGTTATAAGGTGTCTTCAAATCTCAAAAATTGACATTGCCATTACACACAGAGTGCAAAAAAGTGACAAACTACATCTTTCTAAGACAAAGAGCAATTATACATTTTGTGAACCCAACATTTGACTTTCCTTTGCGGTTTCACACCACCTTGAACACTCACCATGTGAAGGCTACGACAATCAACCAGAGCTGTCAACTGCTGCAGGGTGGTCTCTGTTGAGTTCAATACTATTTGAGTCCGATCCAGATACTCCTGTTGTTAACAATACAAGTATGCAGTGATCATTTTATAGGACGTTATCACAATTGATGGTACATTTACAACATTCGTGAGCACCAGTTTATGAGCAGGAGGAGGTTGTTAAAGTCGATGCAAGTACTGAAGAGATAAGTCAGCATTGTTGGACCAGTAACAATCACAGTTACAGGTTTCACCATGTCCAGTGCAACCCCATCTACAAAACCTAATTCCTGCAACATTTTTATTTTTTCCATCGTTAATTAAATGCACAAGTAAAACTTAGTAAAGCTAACATGACTTGGTCATTCCCATTCCTTCTACCTATAGTTAGTTAGATGCACCTATGGAATGAGATAAATCAAATAATAATTGTCAATTTAATTTATTTTTATTTTGTTACTCACAGTATAAATCAAAAATATCTGCGTTTGAAAATTAATTTTGATAAAATGTATATCCTAGCCTAAAATTTCTGCTCCAGAAAATAAAAAAATTGGGGGAATTGATTGGAGACATTAGTGAAGTGGGCTAAAAATCAAGCTATTTATTAAAAATGACAACTTTATGTTATGATCTGGAATTCATAGAATCACACAGCACAGGAGGCCCGAGACAACTTTTGAAAGACTGATCCTATTAGCTCCACTCTTTTCCCATTTCCTGACCATTTTCCCTTCACGGCTATATTTATTTTCCTATTAAAAGTTACCAGTCTGTTTCCACAAACTTTTAAAACAATACATTCAAGATAGTGACAACTCACCATCCAAAGCACATTCCCAGCTCCCCTCTGGCACTTTTGCCAATTACCTTCAATCTGCAGCCTCTGGTTGCTGACCCATCATTCAGTGAAAACCAGTTCTCCTTACTTTATTTCAAGCCTTCATTATTTTGAACATCTCTCTATTAATTCTCTCCTTAGCTTTTCTTGCCTCAAAAGGGAAAAAAAACACAACTTAACTAGACTTTCCAAATTGCTGAAGTCCCTTAATACAGGGCAAACTCTGGTAAATTTCCTCTGTACCCTTACCCTCTTGACAACCTCCTTGCTAAAGTTGAGGCTTAACCAATGATTTATAAAGGTTTAGAGCAACTTGCTGGCTTTTCTATGCATTGCTACTATTGATAAAATAGTTTTGCCAACTTCTATTTATATTGCTTCTCAGCATTCTGGACAGCATGGTAGCACAGTGGTTATCACTGCTGCCTCAGAGCGCCAGGAACCCAAATTCGATTCTTGGCTTGGGTCATGGTCTGAGTGGGGTTTTTACACTCTGCGTGGCTTTCCTCGGTTTCTTCCCACGATCTGAAAGACTCGCTGCTTAGATGCCTTGACCCCAACAGGCACCCAAGTATGGCAATTCGGGGAATTTCACAGTAACTGTTAGAGTGTTAATTCAAGCCTTACTTGTGACTAATAAGGAAACTTTACTTTAACATTCTTACTCCAAAATGAATCACTTGGCTGCATTAAGTTTCACTTGTCATTTGTCTGCACATTTCAACAGTCTATGTCCTTCTAAAATCTATTATAATCCTCCTCACTGTTTACTATCTTTCCAAGCTTTGTACCATCTGCAAACATCAAAATACAGTGCTTCCCAGACTCAAGTCAGGTTAATATATAGCAAAAAGAGTAGCCCTAATTGGGCACCATTTCATACCTTCCAGCAACCTGGAACATTTACCACTATTCTTTGCTTTAAGTCTCATGACTAATTTCATATCTATGCAGCCAACACTCCTTTAATCCTGTGGGCTTCAATCTTGAAAACACATTTGGATAGATTAGAAGCTGGTCACTGAGGAATGGAAAGAGTGCGGAAATGTGCAGCAGCTTTAACAAGGCAATGAAACAAAAAGGCTTTTGTTGGAGAACCTCGGTTTATTTGCTGTTATTTCCCTGAGGTCAGCAAAGCAGAGCGACGGTTTCTCTCTTCATAAAAGAAGCTGTGCAAGTTCTTCTCTTTGAAATCCAGCAGACAAAGGGAGATACGTTTAGGAAAGAATGCACTGGCTCACAGCACAACAGCAATGAAGTGCCGTGGCCATAGTATTCATTACCGACAGCAAAATTGCACGCAGCGTAACTTTGTGAGAGAAACATTTCTGGTAAGAGTAATCAGTCCGTCCTTGTCTAAATGCAAATATGACCTGGACGATATTCAGGCTTGGGCTGTCAAGTGGTAAGTAACATTTACACCACACAAGTGCTGACAGTACTAGGCAACGATTATCTCCACCAAGAAAGGATCTAACCATCACTCCTGGATCATGGGTGGAAGTGGGAACGTTAAAATGGTGGCACAAACGCATTGGGCCTGTTTCCCTTGCAGTGTTGTTCTCTGTTTTGTTCTTTGAAATTTAATGGCATTACCATCACAGAAACCAACACTAACCACATCCTGACCAGAAACCAAATTGGACCAGCCATACAAATACTGTGGTTACAGGACTAAGAAATCCTGCACCAAGTAACTCACCTCCTGACTCCTAGAGTCTACCATGTCATGAGTGCGATGGAGTACTCTCCACTTACCTGGATGAGTACAGCTTCAACAACACTCAGGAAGCTTGACACTATCCGGGACAAAGCAGCCCACTTGATTAACACCCCATTTGGAACAGTCATTCCCCCCACCACCAATACACAGCGTGTACCATCCACAAGATGTACTGCAGGAACTGACCAGGGCTCCTTTGACAGTACCTTCTAAATCCCTGACTGTTATCATGTAAAAGGACAAGGGCAGCAGAACATCCTGGAAGCTGCTCTCCGAACTACTCACCATCCTGACTTGGAAATATAATGGTGCATCTTCACTACTGAAGAGTCAAAATTCTGGAACTCCCTAACAGCACTATGTCTGAAACTACACTATATGGCAGCAGTTCACGATGATAACTCAACACCATTTTCTCAATGGCTCTAGGAATGGGCAATAAATGCTGACCTAGCCAGCAAATTCCAGAACCCATGAATAAATACAGAAATGTCAGCACACCGTACTAAGGAGATTCAGTGTACATGCTCTACCACTGGAGAATATTGTGAAATAGATTAACAATCTGCAAGATGAAGATTTTTTATAGCAGCTGATAGAGTGGTTATTAGATTGGAAGCACAGTCACACGGTGGTTAGTGCTGCTGCCTCACAGCATCAGGGCCCCAGATTCGCACATTCTCCCTATTTCTGTACGTTTCCTCCACATGTTCTGATTTCCTCCTACAGTCCAAAAAAGTGGTTAGATGTACTGTTAAATTCTCCCTCAGTGTAGTCAAACCAACATCGGAGTGTGGTGACTAGCAGATTTTCACAGTAACTTCACTGCAGAGTTAACGTAACACTAATAAATAAACTTTAAACATAGGTTAACCGCTTAGTGAAAGAACTTGATCAATGCCCACTGAGCCTTTCAAATCCAGTCTTCTTTTAAATATTCTCCTCGCTCTAGTCTTACGTATATTTATTCCAATGAAAACTCAACATGATATGTAATGTTTACTGCACACACCCACCAAGACCAACATGATGATCTGGATCCTTAGCAATGAGCTTTTCTGCATTTCACAGGAATCAAAGTTTAATTTCAGAGTTTGTATTCTTTAACGGATACAGACCACTAGAGAGCTGCACTTAATTACCAACTCAGACTGGGAAGAATACACCAATAAACTTGGTCTTTCTGCATTGCTATTGTTACATTTCATCGCTGTCTATATAAATGTCTCCTTAGAGCAGAAAACGTTAATAGGTAATTTCATAGTGTGTGCAAAATCATTAAGGATTTTTATGGAGTAAATAAAGAGAAATTCTCTCTTGTGGCAGAAGGTTTATAGCAAGAGGACGTATTTAAGATAATTGGCAAAAGGAACAGAGCAATTTGAGAGGGAAAGAAATTATTCAATTATGATGATCTGAAATGTACTGCCTAAAAGGGTAGTGGATTTGACAACTTTCAAAAGCAAAATGTATAAATGTTTGCAAAGGAGATCTTTGCTGAGCTATTCAGAAAGAGCAGACAAGTGGAACTAATTGCACTGCTCTAGAGATGACATTGGCATGATGGGCTGAATGTTCTTCTTCTGTGCTATATATTGCCAATACGAAAAGCACGTGCTTCAAATATTATTTGATTTGTATGGATCATAAAAAAATTAACATTTAACCAATGATGCATTCAATCCATAATCAGGCGGCTGCAATGGTTTATGGATCTGAGAGATGCATAAAGGGGTAACTTTAAACAAAAGACAAATTATTCAAATGGATAGCATACATTAAAAATAATCATTATTCAATTCATAAAAGTGAGGGATATTTCAAAAGTTAATATTTCTCTCATTACTACTCATTTTTCCCATGTGGGTGCTACACCATCGTTACATTGCTCAATGCGCAAAAGTTCCTTGGAAACTGGGGAAACTATATGAAAAATCCTAGAATGTAAGAAAATGGATCTCATCGATTTTATGCTATTACTTACACGAGAGGATGGAAACTCGCGTACAGCTGACTTCAGAAGCTCCGATATGTGATCTTGTATCTCTACTAGGGCCTTATGACTGCTGGAGAGTTTCTGGAGGGTTAAAATAAAAAGCAAAATAATCAGGTGGTGAATCATTTACACCTCCCCTGCACCCCTAAATATGCATTTTCACAATATACAGAAAAGAAGCCAGGAATAGTCATCACACCACCGAACATGGTGTAACCACGTACACCATTTTACCCACACTCGGCAGTCCACCTTGGGGAAAGACAAAAAAAAAATGTTTCCGCCACTTGAGAAATTTGTGGAATTTCCCTTCTCAATGCCAAAGGCACTCAAGTTAGTTGGTGATTGATACTGTTAATCTACGTTAACTCAACAACTTTCTATCAATTGAGATGTCTTCCATTTCTAGGCACATGCCTGGCTGCCTTTTGAGTGATTTCTGCAAATCCGTCTGTATGAGTAACCATATCCAAAACTCGAAAACTTTCCGGCAAAAAACAGTGTTTCCAAGCATCCAATCCAACGTGCATTTTAGCTTTCATTAAGTCACCCCTTGGCTATCTATCTGGCTTCAATATCTTACTGGATTTTGAAAATTTGCTATCCTGGCTGGGATTAGGCCAGCTGAACCAAAATCATAACCCAATGTCAAATAGAATTAACAGCATTTTCAATTGTTGCCCTTGGCAGTTCCAACTGGAGGTGCTAGTGCAGGCTGTCACAGTGAGACAACCGTTCATTTATATTACAGTTTTATCTCTGCCATTGTGGCATATGATTAGAGGCCATCTTTTACACAATGGTAGTGAGAACAGTTTTAATGACACCACACCAAACTGTATTCACGGTTAATAACATTATCATAACACTTAACTCCACTTCACCAAAACCCTCATTCATGCTTCTGTTACCACTGGACAATTCCAAAACACACATGGTGAGTCTCCCACATTGCACCTATGTGAGGTTATCCAAGCAACAACATAAGCAATAAAGCCCCATTCACCTCTATGCTCAGTGACCTACATTTTCTTCACTTTAATTTTCTTAGACTTGTTTTCAAATTATTTCTTGATCATGTACCCATCTCTGCAATCTTCTCCAGACACACAACGCTCTGAGATACTTGCACTCGTCTAATTCTGACCTCTTGTACATCCCCAAATTTTTATTGCTCTGGAATTCCCTTCCTGAAAGCCCAGCCCTTTTAGCTTCCCTCCATGAATACACTCCTTAAAACACACGTCTTTGCCCAAGTTTGTGGCTGGCTACCCTATCGTCTTACATTGCAGGGTGTCAAACTTTGCTTTGTAGCATTCCTGTGAAGCACCTGGATGTTTTATCATATTGAAGTTGCTACACAGTACTCCAACTACAATTATCATTGCACAAACCTCCAGCTCCTTTTCCAATCTCTCAAATCAACTTCACAAATATAAGGTATCAAAAAGGTGCAAGACTACAAGGTTGAATAAGACAATAGTTTGGGAAAAATAAATTGCAGTCGACTAGATTTTTAAGTCAAGTAATATTCACTGTCATCTTTTATACCTAACACTTCTATTAGACAAAAAACTCTGATGAACTTGTAAAAATACAATTGGAATTGAGCACATACTTAAAAGAGCAGATGGCAAATTTCCTATAAACATGTTTTTAAAGTTTATAGTACCCTTAATTCTCTTTAACCAGAGTTTGTAAATGCTGCCGTTCTCCAACTCTTGCATCTGCGTTCCAGTCTGAAACAAAAACTTTTAACATCCAATCCAGTTGGCATGAATACAGCTTAAAACTAAAGCTGCTTTTATATTTGGTCTGTGTCTTACTGCACTCTTTTTGCATTCATCTTGAAGTGCAGTTGGTCTTTGGAGAGACAGCCACTCAGACACTCCACACAATTGCAGGTCTGTCCACGGTAATTCGCTCAGTATGCATACACTGAACAATTACATCATAGTGTCACTGGAAAGAATGGTGGTGTACGTGAGTAATGTCACCATCACCAAGATATACTGGCACTGTTAAGCCATCGTTTTTGCAAGCTACAGAATGACTGGTAACAATCAGGAATAGACTCAGACAGCACAAGAGGAAGATGACTTGGTCCACTGTGTGTCTGTGACAGTTCTTTGAAAGATCCAATGTGTCCACCTTCCCTTCTCTTTCCCCACAGCCTTGCAAATTTATCCTTTTTAAGCTTGTGTTTAATTCCCTTTTGAAAGTTACCATCAAATCTGCTTTCACTATCCTTTCAGTTAGTGCCTTACAGATTGTAAGAGCTTGCTATTTAGAAATCATTCTGATCCTTTCCCCCTTGATCTTTGCCAATTATCTTCAAGCTGTGCACTATGGTTACCGAGTTCCTGCCAATGGAAAGTTTCTCACTGAAATGAAGGCCCCGTAAAACAAAACATGAGCACCAGCTTAAAACCTTCAGAGCTCTATTTTCATCTCACCACTGCCACCTGACACCCAGGGTAAAGGAACTGGCAACTTACAACAAGCTGGATTGATTCTAGAACAATGATACCTAAGTCTTACTTCACTCC
Organism: Sphyrna mokarran; assembly: GCA_024679065.1. Taxonomy (NCBI): domain Eukaryota; kingdom Metazoa; phylum Chordata; class Chondrichthyes; order Carcharhiniformes; family Carcharhinidae; genus Sphyrna; species Sphyrna mokarran. The sequence continues at coordinate 8,602,627 of JAGIQG010000018.1, forward strand.
TGTTCACCCCACTTTCCTTCTCAATTATAAATCATCGTTCAGAGATTCTACAATCATAGACTTATTTGGTTAATTTCTTATATTCTATGCAATTTATGCTAATATTCACAAAAGAAAATTGCAGGTCCCTATTAATTTTAGCGACATGCACTGTAGGAAAACTAATTCCAGTGCATTTTCTCTTTGCGCTTGATTACTTGAGTCTATTTTTGTGGGCTTTCTTCTTCTTAACACTGTTTCATGTTATATCCTCTCCCTTGCATCCCCTCAGTTATTTGCTCCTCGTTAAATATCCCTTACGAGCCTTTTTCATACTCCCATCCGAATTCCAAAAGTTAGTTCTGTGTGGGTCCCAGTCTTGCCCCACTACTGCCGTTACAGTCTACAATGCTGGAAAAAAATGATCAAGACATGACTACTGCCATTAATACTCTGTGACAACACAATAGCTAAAACCATTCTCTTCCTGTTATTGCACGGCCATAAATATGGAAAATGTCCCTTCCCTACCCACCGTCAAAAGATCAAATTTTGAAATTAGGCAATTACTATACTGAAGTTTCACTATGTAACCATTTTAAAGAGAACTTATTTGAAGCTATTGTCGATGAGCCAGCAAACACCATAGATTCAGTCATGGGTATCTGAATGTGTATTATAATTAAAGTTGTCTCCAAAAATCCAACTTCAGAGAAGTTAATGATCAGTTACATGCAAAACCTGAATATCTGTAACAAAACAAAAATAAACTTTTCTTCTATCACTGCCATCAGGAGATACTGAGTCTGGATCTGAATGTAAACACTTTAAAATTTACCCTGCAAGATATCAAAGAAATACTTGCAATTACTCTGAATCAGTCAAATCTTGGGTTCTGCACTGAGAAACTATCACTGAACTCATCCAACTCATCTTAGTAATCACCTCCCACTACCCCTCAAGAGAGTTTCTTTGCTGAGAATCATTCCATGGAAAATAAAACCACCATACCACAAACATAGTACATTCCAGCTGCATTAATAAAATGAACTTTCCCCTAAGTTTCTAGAGCTTGTAACCTGAGGGCTGCCTATCAATCTGTGTTTACTTACTGCTCGGAAACGTAACCAGCCGTGTTTAATCCTATCTCGTTAACTTTATACCTGTATATGTTTCATTGTGGATATAATCTCTACAATTGCCAATAAAGATGTATTTTTCATGATTCTATAAATTGGCCAAAACAAGCTGTAAAACGGGGTAAAGGTTAACATCACTCACCATTATTTACACACATCAGACAATTAAAAGCAAAAATCTCATAGCTGCTGTCCAAGATACCGTACTCCCCCTCAGACTGTGAAAACATCATCTCACTCCCTGGCGTCACTTTGAACAGAGCTATATTCTGGTACATACGTTATAGATGTGGACTAAACATGCCACAGAAAATTAGGACTTCTCCATTTCTCTCTAAATATTCACTTTAATGATGCAATACAACTTAGTTATTGCAAAGCAACATCACTGAAATTGAAAATTAACATTTATCAGTCCTGCATTTAGCTCAGTTATTTAAAATAAAATTCCATCTATCTTTCCCTCACTTTATTTCATTTTCTGTACCTAATATGAATTCATTATCAGTTACATATCCTGGTTTAGATTTTGCACTGTTGAATAACAATGGGTTATGAATTCCTTGCCCTGTTCGCACAAGTCTTTGCAGTAGTTCCAATGACAGTGCCTTTCAACACAGTCTTATAACAATTAAACAAGCATGGGCAAGTTTAGCAAGGAACAGACAGCATTTGTTCCTTGGCTTCAGTTTATTCTAGCCCAACATGTACCAACTAAATGTTAGAACTAAATGCTTGTTCTTCCAACTTTCCAAATCGTAACATGAGTATTATCAAAGACAAGTTACGTTGACTGCAACAATAAACCAATGTACTCAGTTACATATAACATCATTCTCTAAACTTTAAGCCTTGTTGTCGTTTTAATCATGATATGATTACTGAAATGGTCATTAAAACTGTCTTGCACAATTCTGTAATATTATTTTAGGAATTATTTTTATATTCTTTATATTCTATAATATCTTTTATTTCAGTTCAATATGGGTGGTACTGTGCAGTGATTATTTCATTTATTTGTGTCACAAGTAGTCTCACATCAACAACTAGTCACCACACACCAGCTCCTGTTCGGAAGGAAGAATTTAGCACAGCCAATGCACCTAACCAATATGTCTTTCAGACTGTGGGAGGAAACCAGAGCATCCACAGGAAATCCATGCAGTCATGGGGAGAACGTACAAACTCTGCACAGGCACTGACCCAAGCCAGGAATTGAACTCAGTTCTCTGGCGCTATGAGGCAGCAGTGCTGACCACTGTGCCACCATGTTTGCACAGTTAACACTGCTGCCTCACAACACCAGGGGCCCAGATTTAATTCTAGCCTTGGATGACTGTCTTGTTGAGTTTACACATTCTCCCTGTATCTGCATGGGCTTCCTCCCACACTCCAAAGATATGGATGTTAGGTGGATTAGCTATGCTAAATTGCCTCTTAGCATCAGGGGAGAACTACCAGGGTAAATACATAGGGTTATGAGGATATGGTCTGGGTGGGATTGTTGTTTATGCAGTCTTGATGGGCCAAATAGCCTCGTTCTACACTGTAGGTATTTTATGAATATAGAAGTTTAAACACATTTCCTCTGCATAATTCAAAAGAAAGAGGAACTCAGCAAATCTCAAAAATCCACTTTGTCACCAATATAATCTCTACCAAATGTTCTCAACTGGGTATAGCTGTGCTGGCAAACTAATTGTTAATGCTGTCCTTCATCATGTACGAGACTGACACAATAGTGACTGCCTTTGATCACATGTAGCATCACAGGGCCAAAGCAAAAATGAAATTAGTGGGGGATCAAGGGGAAAGTGCCTCACAAAAGAAGATGGTTGTAGTTGTTGGAGACCAATCACCTCAGTTCCAGGATATCAATGAAGGAGTTGCTCAGGGCAGTGCCCTCAGCCCAATCATCTTCAGCTATTTTATCAACGACCTTCCCTCCATCATCAGGTCAGACGTAAGGATGTTTGCTATGCAATCATCAATCCTCAGTACCATTTCAAACTGCTCAAAAACTGAAGCAGTCCATGTCCACACGCAGCAAGATCTGGATAACATTCAGACTTCTGTGACGCAAATATTACTTGCCAGCCAAGTGTCAGAGAATGACCCCCCTCCAAGAAGACAGAATCTAAACATCTTGCCCTGATGTCCAATAGCATTAGTACAGCTGAAATCCTCAATATCAACATCCTAGAGGTCTCCACTGACAGAAAATTAATTGGACTAGCTATATAAATACTACATCAACAACAGCAGGTAAGGATCTGGGAATTCCGAGACGCGTAACTCAACTCCTGGCTTTCTAAAGTCTATCCACCATCTAAAAGGCATAAGTTAGGGGTGTGATGGATCATCTCCTCTGACCTGGGGGAGTGCAGTTCATGAACATTTAAGAAGCTTGACACCATCCAGAATAAAATAGCTCACTTGACTACCAACCCCATTCACCACCCTAAATATTCAATCCATCCATCACTAACGCAGTGGCAGCAGTATGTACCTTCAACAAGATGAACTGCTACAACTAACTAAGCCTTCTTCAACAATACTTTCTAAATCTGTGATGTCTACCATCTGGAAGGAGACTGGCAGCAGGTGCATAACAATATCACCACCTGTAAGGGCCCTTCCAACCCAAATAGCACTCTGACATGGAACAATATCACCATTCCTTCACTCTCAAATCCTGGAACCCACTTCTTAACAGTACTCTGGATATACCTACATACCACATGGAATGTTGCAGTTCAAAGAACTGTTTGATCACCAGCTTCTCAAAGACAGAGATGGATAGCAAATGTTGCCTAATCAGTGACGTCCACATTCCAAGCAATTAAATTTTTTTTTCCCTCTTCAACTGACTTCCTGATTTCAGTTTAAGTAAAATAGTTGCAAGTAGAACATATTACCCAGAGCACTGTGAGAGGTATTAGGTAGGTTAAAAAAAATGCAACATTGCTTGATTAATATAGCACTGAGAAACAAACTAACTCATTTACAGTGTTGTGATAGCAACAATTTTGTGTTTGAATGTGATTTTTTTTTTAATGTTACATTTTTATCTGGTTGTATTTATGGAATGAGCATTTAAACCTTCATAAACCAGGCAATGGAAACTAGTAGTTTATAATTTATAATTTCCCTATGAAGAGCACATCTAACAGATACCTGAAATGACAAGATAGATGGAGTATAGCAAACAGATACTGACTCACCTGTTGAAAAGGGTTTGGATATCCAATGTTGCACACCAGGTAGTAATTTAAAACCTCTGCAGAAAAAGAGAAAACAAATTTAAAAATTACAATTTTCAATACTTTAATGTGAAAGAAAAACATAGCCAAATAGATTCAAGGTACAAACTTATAAAACGCACACCTTGAGGAAAACTGAAAGGGAGAACAGCAAACTTAATCAAACCTTTTATATAGCAGCAGTACTGATAACCTTGAGAAGTTGATAATAAATGGAAAACCAAAATAAAGTGGGTTCATCTTTGCTACTGTATATTGTTTCCACCACGGAAAGAAGTGAATTGTACACACGGTCTTAAATTCAGAAAGCAGGTAAGCTTGCACACCAGCAAGCGGAATATATGGATGCTGAGCCAAGCTGTCAGTCTTCCAACCTGTTGTCAAAGATCCTGCCATCTCTCAGTTTTTTTAAATGCATCAGTGTGACTGCACAGTATTGAGTCACAAATTGAGTCACAACACAAGCAACAATGGCACACTAAATTGGGTCAGCATCTGTTGTACACTCAATTCTCTTTAAAAGCTTGGCATTTTTGTTCAAATGTGAAAAATCCTGTGTCTCCTCTACATTGTAACGTGTTGGAGGTCAATTGGAAAGCAAGGTAGTGAATGACTTCAACGGCACCCACATTTGGAAATGCAACATCTCCAGCATGTTAAACTGTTTAAAAAAAATGACTACATATACAAAATTGCTACATATTGTGGATGGCACAGTGGTTAACACTGCTGCCTCACAGTACCAAGGACCCCGGTTCAATTCCAGCCTTGGTTGATTGTGCGGAATTTGCATTTTCTCTCCATGTAACTGGGTTTCCTCTGGGCGTTCCAGTTGTCTCCCACAGTCTAAAGACGCCACATTAGTTGGATTGGCCATGCTAAATTGCCCCTTAGTGTCCAAAGATGAGTAGGTTAGGTGGATTGGCCATGGTAAATGCTTGGGGTTATGGGATATAGTTGAGAATTCTGATTAATTCTAAACACCCAACATGTTAATGTTGAGAATATACAAAATATTTAAGTAACATCTCAATGTCTCTAAGAAGTGTTTTTAAAATGCCATTAAAATGAAAGATGTATTCATGAAAGATATCAGCACAAGTCAGGCACAAATAATGCAACAAAGTAAATTACGAATGCATATCTAAGCCGGAGGAAATAAGTCCGATAGATAAAGACGTCTTCAATGGAACTGGTTTAAATTGATTAGAGAAAATGCTGAATCATGAGAAGCTTTTTTTGGGAGAGAATTTCAATAAAACAGACTGACGAATAACAGTTATATTAGAAAATTATTGATTAAAAGACATGACATGACATCAGTTGATACTGGGGATGTTGCATTTTCAAATGTTGCATTTCCAAATCAATGAATGAATAAAATTGCTGTTAATTAAGTGCCGGGCATATTAATCTGATAAAAAAAATCTCTACTTTTTTGACAGGAAATCGGAGGTCTTTTGTGAAAGCCTATTCGCGCATTAGCTGTGTAGGTGAAACTACTGATCTCCCACTTCGGCCAAAATGTGATTTGTCTTATCCTATTGTACGTTTGTCTGAATATTGTTGATGCCAACATTTCAATGTTTTAATAAAACCTAGTTTAATTGAAGAATTTCATTGAACTGAATAAATTTTTATGAAATGTTTAATGAAAATATTTAGTCTTTAAATTAATCAGGCCACCTAAAAGAATTTCCCACAACATGGGGATAGGCTGGAGCCCGGGTAAAGATGCTCTTTGGAGGGTCAATGCAGACCTGATGGGCTGAATGGTCTCCTTCTGCATTGCAGAAGCTTCTGTATGCAATGGAATAATCAATACTTCATCTGTAGCCATAATACACAATACACTATTGGCATGAGAGAACGAGGCTGGAATAAAGATGAGTTTTTTTTGCTGTTCACCACAGCAAAACGAACGAAGCTGAATGAGGAATGAAACATTAACCTATTATTTTTCTAAAGCACCAACACACCTGCTTCTGTATATCTGGTATTGCTTTTTCATTTCAGATTTCCAACATTTACATTTTTTAAAAATACATAATCACACCGTGTAGGGTTCTCTCCCACACAAATACATTACTCATCCTTTGAGAACTAAGTTTTGAAAAGTTTCTTCCTCCAAGCAAGGAATACCAATAAGTTGTGTAGCATCCTGTTTATGTGGCATTTTGCAGTTTCTAAAGCAAACATTTATCCACCATATGACAAATGGAATGTATTTCCCCTTGTTCTAAAGGCAAGTTCATGTACATTCAAAACAAAATCATGCTACTTTACCAAATAAATTGTGTTCAAAATTTTCATTGATAATAAGTGCCACAATCTTCAAAATATTTCAAAGATATTTATATCTTCGCTCCTTCCCTCCTTGATTACAGATGAAGGGTTCTCTACAGGTTATGCGACATATAGTAACACATCAAAAAGTGAAGTAATGATTGCGTCTTTTGGTAATTTAAACATGACATTTTAGATTCTGAGCAGGTACACAAATTACATTGAAGGATGCATATGAATCAAGTGCTTGCTGGACAGCAACGCTGCCATTCAACATTTATCGTTACAGCTCGACGGCCCCTTTACAAAGCACTACAATTCTCAGCAGTGGCCTTAAATCAAACATTTTTTCTAATGATTCTTAATTAGAGCGCCTTGGGGTGAGGCAGAAAACACAACATAAAATCTAATGTGTGTGCTGTTTTTGTGGCCTAGTCCAATTAAAATAATTTAATTATACAATAAATTATATGCAATTTAACGAAAATGCACTATTCTAGGGATTACAGCAAACATTCCAGTGGTTGGCATGTACTCTGAATCTAAACTGAAATAACCTATTAAGCAAAACTAACATGATAATTTAAATGCCACAGTAAGCCAATTAGATCAGTGGGTTTACAACAAATTACATTTCTTTAATAAATTTTGAGAGATTACCACCATCAAGTTTTTAAAGTTCACATGTGTTGAATGATTTGCTATGCCTTTATGGAAACAACATTTCAGACCCACTTAGCACATAGGAAATGCCTAACTATCATGAGTACAGTATGGCTGTTCAGTGTGAGGAATGGATTGCATAGCCATTTTCAGGTACATTGTTCGGGCAGAAACAATATTCTGCCTCACTGCAGCTTAATGAAGTTTCCAACTTTTTTTTTAATCATGGTGGCACCATATTCTACCATATTTAACATTGCACCCAATCTTAATTGAAGTTCAAGTGCCTGAGCAGCCAGAACTGTGCATCCTATTAAGATATCTTACCACTTAATTGCTGACAATAAGGGCGCAGCACAATGGTTAGCACTGCTGCCTCTCAGTGCCAGAGACCTGAGTTCAATTTCACACTGTGCAATCTCCACAGTGACCCATTCTTCTCATGTTCTGCGTGGGCTTCTTCTCAGTGGCCCTGTTTCCTCCCACGGTCCATAGGTGGATTGGCTTTGCAAAATTGTCCCTTAGTGTCAGTGCGATTACCAATGGGTGTATGGAGATACAGCCAGGGTGGAACGTTGTTCGGTGCAGACTCATGGGCTGAACGGCCTCCTTATGCACTACAGGATTCTATGATCTCTATATTTCGCCATATAATTAAAATAAACTTCATGTTGTCATTGTCAACAACAACATTAAATGCAACATTGAAAAAAAAATCAAATTTGGATAATGTTTGGTCAAATGATTTCGAGCAGCGAGATTTTGTTATACTTCGATTTTTTATTATGAAAAGTATCCAGCTAACTCTCTCTCTGAATTAAGCAATCTTAAGAAATAAACAAAAGATGTTGGAATGCCGAGCAGTTTTGGCAGTATCCGGGGAGAAACAGTTAAAAGACGTTTCTGTTGCATTTCGACCATTTTTCGGCTTGGATGGAAGGTCACAGACTTAAAACATTAACTGTACTTTTCTCACCACAAGTGCACTCTGACCTGCTGAGTATTTCCAGCATTTTCTGCTCATATTTCAGTGCTCTGGCATCTGTAGTATATTAGTGTTTGAACTCTGCCTTTGTCAGAACTCTGTAGCTGGCTTGGCAAAGGCGGAATCAAATTACATGTTCCAGACAATCTATTGGGCAAATACTACCCTCCCATTTCATCTTGCTGCAGATAAGAAATTTGGGTGTAAGCAGGCAAATAATTAGCTACAAGATAATTAAGTTGACTCTCACTAGCCATGTCTTTCTCTGTTAGGATCAAGTGTCCAGCAACCACAAAATTGCATCTCAGAGAAAACATTATTTTTGCCCCTTCTTAAATCTGCACACGTGGAAAAAGATTTGACTGCGAACAAAGGAGACTGCAGACAACTAGCACTATTTTCTCAATGGAATGATAATTTAAACTAACCAAGGATTCTTCCTATTGTCTCAAACTTATACTATGAAAAAATAAACACTCATGGCTGGAAGTTGGATAATGTTCCTTGTAAGCTGCGCAGCCACATATCAACGTGACAATTCCTAAACAGGACATACAAAAGTCAGCCCCTTAGGGTCATTGGGCAAAAGAATTTAAATTGCCTGTTCACTCCCAAAAAGCTAGATGATGTGTTGCTGTGGGACAGAAAAACATAATATTGAGGATAGAAAGACTGAAAACATAGAATATCTTGGAAATATTTCGCAAATGAGGCAACAGAATCTTTACAGCCAACAGCCTTTCATACCCATTTTATCCAAATGATGTGATTTGCCAGTAGTGTACTCACCAGTTTCTACTGATTCCTTGAAGATTTTAATATTAAAATCAAAAGCTTTGATCTTAGTTGTTGAATTATTTATCACTGAACTAGGGTTGATCACTTGGCTAGATAGTAAGTGAGGGATGTGCTGTGCCATGTAGTTATAAACTGTGGGAGAATACAATACTGCAAGTACTGATGGTCCACTGCACTTCATGAAAGCCAGTCTCAGGACTGTTAGTTCTCCATTTAGCAGTGGTAGCAACACAATCCCCATAGACAATGGCTGATACATAAGGACAGGACTTTTATCTCCACCAGGACTGCGCAGTGCTCATTCCTCCCAAAACTGATCTGACAGGTAGATCAGGGAGGTCAATATTAAGTGAATGTCCCCCTCATATTGATTGTCTCACTTCAGGTTGCAAGTTCAGTTTAGCATAAAGTGCAGTCAGTAGCAGTGCGACTGAGTTACTCTCAGGGATTGAAGTCTTCCATCTAGAGTACATTCTGCAGGTTCCTGTTGCCTTCTGTGCTTCTCCAGTAGTGTTCAACAGGGAGTACCACAGATTTGTTTGCTGAGGAAGGGAAGTAGGTGGTAATCAGAAAAAGATTTCCAAGTTCATATTTGACCCAATGTCATGAGATGTCATGGGGTCCAGAGGCAATGAGAAGGATTTCCAGGGACATTCTTTCTCAACTGTATACAATGGTGCTACCACTCCTGGTGTATCATGCTGCTTGGCTGGAATATATCCAAGGATGCGATGACAATGTGATGGGACTTAGAAGGAAGAGTTTGATTCTGACAGTTTGATCATCAGGCTGTTTACCCAAGCAGGACAAATCTCTCAATTTTGCCCGAAGTTCCCAAACGTTACAATAGGGCATGGCAGTGCTGACTTGGGTTGGATACATCTTTATCTTGTCTGGCCTGGTCTTTGGTCAATGCAAGCTTCACATCCAGCTTTATTTTCATTACAACTTTGCTTAGCACTTTAATACAACCGAGTGACTTGTTTGGCTATTTCAGAGAACAGTTAAGGGTCGACCACATTTAGATGTTCTGGAGTCACATTTAGGCAGCTCAGGGCAGGTCAGCAAACTTTCCTCCTTAAAGGACATTTGTGAAACAGATTTTTTGTTTTAAAATTAGAATTCAGGAGTTTCACAACTATTACTAGTCTTTTATAAAAAAAAGGGAAAATCTCAGCACGTCTGGCAGCATCTGTAAGGACAGAAAAGAACTGACGTTGAATCCAGACAACCCCTTGTCAAAGCTACAAGGCATAGAAAGTGGGAGATAATTATACTGCAGAGAAAGGGAATGAAAGATGAGTCACAACCACAGAAACCAAGGAAAAAGACTACCATGGGAAACAATTTTTTTTGATAGTTCCAGATTTACTTAATTAACTGGATTTAAATCCCCCAGCTGCTTTTGTGGGATTAGAATTAATGTCACCAAGTCTATGGTGAGGCCTCTAGATTAAGAATCCAGTACAGTTACCACTAAACTACTGCATTCTGGTATTGACCTGTCAATGGATGGGAAGAATAGAACTTAATATGTCCATATGTCATGCCGTCACAAGAGAAGAAATTCTAGACCAAGTAGAATGATTACAATTAATCATAAAACAATCCAAATATCCATCTTATTCAAACCAAAATTGAGCATACATAGGACATTTGCTGAATAGGACAGTTCCTTTTGAATTTCAGCAGGAGATTCTGTTTCATAGCTAGTGACTCTGCTGATAAAGGAAGGTATTTTGTCCAGTTTACAACTGGAGAAAGTGTGTAGACAGGCCAATTATCCCAGGGTCTTGCTTTCTGTAAATCACAAAGGCTGTCAAAGCTGTCCAAGAAACTGCACGAGACAATATTACAAGACAACTTATACAATAGCACTGTTTGAAATGTCAGTTATAAAAATACAATCTACAAATTCTTGTTGCAATATTATCAAGTGAATACAAATCCAAAATTGCTATTACGCAAGAAGTCAAGTGCCCCTATAAGACTAGAACTTATTTACTTACTTAGATCTCAAAATGCTATCACCTTATCATTCTATGAATATCTCTACTACATTTTTTTTTAACAGCTGTGTAATACAGTGAAATGAATCCTTATAATTCCACCTGTAGTCACAGAATTATAGAATTCCTACAGGCCTTTCAGCCCATCACATCTGCACCAATCCTCCAACACAGCATCCCACCCAGATCCCAACTGTGTAACCCCACATATTTGCTCTTCCAATGCCCCTAAACTGGGGGAATTTAGCACAGCCAATCAATCTAACCTGCACATCTTTGGACTTCGGAGTGTGGAAGGACACCAGCATACCCAAAGGAAACCCACGCAGACACAGGAAGAACACACAAACTTCTCACACACACATCCAATGCCGTAACTGGACCCAGGTCCGTGGCCACTTTGAGACAGTAACCAATGTACTGTTCCAAAGGTAATGTATTTGATTTGGATCAGAGTGCTAGTCTCTCAAACCAAAAAAGAGGGGCTGGGAGCTTTCATTTCAGATATTTCAGTTTATGCTTTTTCATTATATGGCAACAAACAAATTCAGGAAAATCTCAGGTTTTCAGCTTTCGTATTACTTTGTTCTTAATATTTACTTCACCATTACTTCTCTTACAGCAACGCTCAGTTTGATGTTCTGCTCCTTGGGCAGGAATTCAGTTTGTCTCTTTTACCCTGTTCACCTTCTGCCGTCCGTTTCCTTGTTGGGTTTGATCAGGTACCTAATGAAGCTTGCTTTCACAGCATGCTGTTTTCTTCAGCACACAGATGCCAACGTAAATTCCACGCACATCAGATGTATCACGACGCAACACCCACTCAAGTTCATAACCACTGCTCTCGTTTTCTTATGCTGGGAATGGTTCTGCTTTTGTCATTTATGCTGCCTCTGGACCCATCTTTGCTTCAATACTTTTGCTATATCATCCCTTTTTGTCTTGAACACTGACCCATAGGGAGGATGTGCTAGATATTCTTGAGGGTTTGAAGTTGGATAAGTCCCCTGGGCCGGACGGGATTTACCCTAGGATTCTCTGGGAGGCAAGAGAGGAGATTGCAGAGCCTCTGGTTCTGATCTTCAGGTCGTCGTTGGTTACAGGTGTGGTTCTGGAGGATAGCGAATGTGGTCCCATTGTTCAAGAAGGGGAAGAGAGACCTTCCAGGGAATTATAGGCCAGAGAGTCTTACTTCTGTTGTGGGCAAAGTATTGGAGAGAATTATTAGGGATAGGATTTATAGTTATTTAGAGAGAAATGAATTGATTGGGGATAGTCAGCATGGTTTCGTGAAGGGTAGGTCATTCCTTACTAACCTCATTGAGTTTTTTGAGAAAGTGACCAGAGAGGTGGATGGGGGTAAGGCGGTTGATGTAGTATATATGGACTTTAGTAAGGCGTTTGATAAGGTGGCCCATGGAAGACTTCTGCAGAAAATGCAGATGTATGGGATAGAGGGTGATTTAGCTAATTGGGTTAGGAATTGGCTAGCAGATAGCAGACAGAGGGTGGTGGTTGATGGGAGATATTCATCGTGGAGTTCGGTGACAAGTGGTGTACCTCAGGGGTCTGTTTTGGGGCCCCTGCTGTTTGTAATTTTTATAAATGAACTGGATGAGGGTATTGAAGGATGGATTAGTAAATTTGCAGATGACACTAAAGTCGGTGGAGTGGTAGATAGTGAGAGGGGTGTTATAGTTTGCAGAGGGACTTGGACAAGTTGCAGAGCTGGGCCGAGAGGTGGCAAATGGAGTTTAATGTGGAAAAGTGTGAGGTAATACACTTTGGCAGGAATAATAAATGTGTAGAGTATAGGGCTAATGGTAGGATTCTTAATAGTGTTGATGAACAGAGGGATCTTGGTGTATTTGTGCATAGATCCCCGAGACTATGACTCTCTTGTTACTTTAGCTGTGCGCGTCTTGTCGATTCTGCCGCACAGTGAGCTGCGCCTCCTCATCGGTCCCGCCGGGCAACGTCACCGCTACTCCATCGTGGTGATGGCTAAAGCAGCTGTCCCAGAATCGATGCGGAGTAGTTGTTTGTCCGGATGCCCGTGTCAGGCTGCAACTACAGACAGGTGGATGCTGTAACTGTGGGGTCTTCTGGTTTCTACCCACGGTGAGTCAATCCCTTCCGCAGGAGCCACCTGGTACCATCTCCTTATGGGCACAGGAGAGTGTATTCCGTGACTGGTGGAGAAACAAATAGCGGGGGCGATGCATGCCAGGTCCACAACCACTGCCACGACCACTTGGACTGCCATCCAAGAGTGGTATTGATGGAAGGGACGCTGGTGTGTGTTGCATAGCTGTGGTATTCTTGGCGTTCTAGACCACAGTGAGTCAGTCCTTACCGATGGTCCCGCAGGGAATTCAGGCCTTCGAGCTGGCAGGCGATGGCCTGAAGGAATCTGACTGGCAGAGAACAGCCAATATGCTTCGTGCCTATAAACCCGGTTATCGGTGAAAGAAAAAAAGTTTTGGTTTGACAAGTTCCGGCTTGTCCCAGGGATAAGTGGTGAGCCGCTGGCGGAGGCGGTCACGCTTATCTAGGCATTAGAAGTTCCCGAGACCCCTATCCACACGATTCGGTACAGAGGGTAAGACAAACGAACCATGCCTGGTGTGACGCGGAGAAGGGACGTAGTGCCCCGTCTTGTCTCTGATGTTCACTACCAGCGGATGACATCGACACCGATTTCCACCCAGGTGTCGCGGTACATATGGGCAACACGTCAGCCCAGTGATTAGCACTGTTGGCTGGTTAGCTATTAGGACCCTAGGTCGACCATCGACCTCGGCCTGTGGCTAATGGGGGTTTGCACATTCTCCCCGTGTTTGCGTGGGTTTTCCCCGGGTACTCCGGTTTCCTCCCACATTTCCAAAAACGTGCTAACTAGGTTAATTAGCTATGACAAAATTGTCATGTTACCTAATCTGGCTCCTTTTGATTTGGCATAAATATATCCCTTAAATTCTAAATTCCCTCCCTCATGCAAGAGAGCCGAGCACCGACCACAAAGTACCGAAAAAAGGCTCATTAATTGCCCATAAACTTCAGGGATGACAATAAATAGAGCTGCTATAAAATCTTTGCTTAATAGCCCAGCTCACACCCTTGCTAATAACATCTTAGCAGGGAATCCAACCGAGCCACAAATTAAGATCAAGTAGACCCCGGCTGGGGCTCTGCTAGTGGTAAACCAAACCGTCGACGAGCGACGTAAAGACTCGGAAAAGGCACTCATGTGAGTGTATTAAAATAGGCAGTCAAGTCGATAAGGTTGTTAAGAAGGCATATGGAGTCTTAGCTTTTATTGGAAGGGGGATTGAATTTCGGAGGCGCAACGTCATGTTGCAACTGTACAAAACTCTAGTGCGGCCACACTTGGAGTATTGTGTGCAGTTCTGGTCCCCACATTATAAGAAAGATGTGGAGGCATTGGAGAGGGTACAGAGGAGGTTTACCAGGATGTTGCCTGGTATGGAGGGCAGGTCTTATGAAGAGAGGCTGAGGGATTTGAGGTTGTTTTCGTTAGAAAGGAGGCGGCTAAGAGGGGACCTTATCGAAACATATAAGATGATTAGAGGTTTAGATAGGGTGGACAGTGATAGCCTTTTTCCTAGGATGGAGAAAGCTAGCACGAGGGGACACAGCTTTAAATTAAGGGGTGATAGTTATAGGACGGATATCAGAGGTAGGTTCTTTACCCAGAGGGTGGTTAGGGACTGGAATGCCCTGCCTGCAGCAGTTGTAGATGCGCCAAGTTTGGTGGCGTTTAAGAGGTTAGTTGATAATTTTGTGGAAGAGAAGTGAATGGTTTAGTTTGGAGGGTCATTGCTTTTTATATTGGTCGGCGCAACATTGAAGGCCGAAGGGCCTGTTCTGTGCTGTAATGTTCTATGACCCTTCGGTCCATTAAAACTACTCATGCCCTTACTCCAAAGAGAGGCCTTCCCATGTTTTATTCTCTCTCCCTGCTCACTATCCCAAATCCTGGCCCCGCAGTTGCTTAAGTTGTAAGTAAAACCTTTCATCAGAACTAGAAGAAATGAAAGGTCACCAATGTGAAAAGTTAACTGGTTTTCTTTCTTTCTTCAGATTCTGTCTGATCTACTGAAGATTCATTTTAGAAAAATCTCTTGCTGCGAGAAGAAACACCTGTTAATATGGTCTCCTTAACCAAAGCAGGATATACCTGCCTTGGAGGGAATGCAACAAAGATTGAAGAGAGATTGAATGAACTAAGCCGATAGAATTTTGAGGATTGAGAGGTAATCACAAAATACTTAACGGAGCTTGATTGGGTAGATGTTGGAGGAAAACTCCCCCAGCTAGGGAATCATTTCTTAATTCAGGTTCCAGCATTTAGGGACTGAGGTGATAAGGAGTGTATTTATTCAAGGAGTTGTGAGAATAAAGAGTTCTCTATCTACCCCAGAGGGCTGTGGGTGCTCAATTGCTGGGCATATTCAAGATAGATATCAATAGCCTTTTGTATATCAAGGGAATTAAAGGATAGGAGAGTCACATCAGGAGGTGGGACTTGAGGTAAAAGATAGGTTATGATCGTACTGAATTGCAGAGCAGTCTTAAAGGGCTGAATGGCCTACTCCTATTTCTTAGGTTATGCTAACAAGATTCCTTTTCCTGCAAGGTTACAGTTCTAACTTTCTGCAGCAAGTTTAATTTGTAGTCACGGCACAAATCCAGCAATTTCGGACACCCAGAGGGAGAATAATAGTGATCACCAACTTCTGAGGGGCTAACACACATCACAAATCACCCTGCGTCTAACAGCTCACAACATAGCTCTCCCTCATCACAAATTGCTAGGCTTTTTATGCACTAACAACCGTGTGCACTATGAACATGCTGCTATTTTCATGATTCACCAGAGTCATGGTGAAAATTCATCGGAATACAAATCACGTGGGCACATGAAGTGGTGTGTGAAAATCCAAACATTTTTAAAAATCTTAAAAACTGGATAGGTAATATTTAATTTCCAACATATAAGCAGAGGAATCTCTAACGTCTAGCCCATTATTTTCATTCTGGAGGATAAAGCAGCTTGAAAGCAAATTATAAAACAGACCATGAAAAACAATTTACATAATTATTTTCAATAATGAGCAAGTAATGGTACAATCTTCGAACAAAGGATGCAAAGTCACCTTCAATCGTGGGGTAGATTTAAACTGGTTCACAAAGATATCTTGTGCTTTGAAGGCATTTAATGCTCAAATAAAGGATGAAAATTGTGCTAACGAATGAACAGATATTAAAATACCTATTTTTAATACTTAAAGTTACACAATACCCCGATTAAACATAATTTATCTGCTGTGTTTTAATAATTCAGTGTTTTTAATAAGATCATTATTGTTAAGCCAAAGCCATCAATATCTAAAATACATTATACTTGAGCAGCTCCAGTCTGTGGAATATTTCATTAAAATATGACAAATCAATTAGGAAAATGATTTCACAATATATACTCACTGAATAGGATCCATCATGGATCAACAGCATTAGTCAAAATAATCCATGTTGCATTGCATTAATAACTGATTAATCAGTGTAATATTTTGTTAATGATCCTTACACTTAAACACAATGAGTTGGACAACTTAGCTTCCTTTCAGCACACTTGCAAGCAAAAATGATGGCTGAAAGCAAGTATGTAGCTATTCAATTTTTGATCGATCCAGACTTAACTATTTCCACTTTCTCTTGCCCGATCCTCCACTTTCCAACTTCTGTAAACTTTAACTCATTCGAAACTCTTCTGCCATGCCCCAGCTCACAGATCATCCATATGCAGCACTGATTCCCAAGTCTGCCAATGCCTCAGCTTTAATATCCTCATCCTGGTTTTCAAATCTCTCGATGACCTCTACCCTCTCTATCGCTGTAGTTCCTTGACCAGGATCTGTGCTCTTTCAATTCTGGCCTTTTCTGTACTCCCGATCACGGTTGCTCCACCACTGGCAGCCATACTGTCTCATGCCAAAGGTTTAAGCTCTGGAGCTCTCTGTCCAAGCTTCTCCACTCTTCTTTCTGCCTTTAAGCTGCTCCGGAAAGCTTGCTTCTTTGACTAGTTCTAATATTTTCCTATGTGTCTAGATATCAAATTTTGTTTGGTAGCATTCCTCAGTGCCTTGGTACATACATCAATGTTAAAGACAACACAAGTGAAAACTATTACCACAGGCAATCTTGAAAGCAATCAGGGGATTTTGCTCTGTGACACTGATTTGCTGGTAAACAACAATTGCTAAAACTGGAACTTGGGTAAAGTGGTCTAATTTGTTTCTGGCTACGGACAAGGTAGCACCCAAAGGGCTGGAATCTTCATCCTTGCTAATCTTTATGGGCTTGTAAATGTTTTGGGATACATTTTCTGCGTTTTATTTAACCATGCATTAACTTGGTAAAAGCATGGCACAATAAATTGCAGTTCATGTAAAAACTGTAATGTGCAAATAAACTTCAGAATGGAGTGCATCTATTCACTAACTGCAAAGCAGAATCTTATATTCAGAGGACAGAAAGTTGACAGGAGCCTACTTCAGCAAAACATGTCAAATCAATACAGTTATCAATCCAGACATGACAAGACTCAATAAATTTTAAATCATAATAACCTTTACAGAAACCATTTGAAACTTATGCCAGAGCTAACCTCAAGGAAATCTTGACAGGAACGATTAGAAAAGTACTTAAAAGCAGGGAAGCTTGAATTTCATGTATTGAGATATTTCTCCCTAATTAGCTCCTGGGCAATTTTACATACAGCTATTTCTGAGTCAACCGGTGACCACAGTTAAAAATAATCTGCAAATTAGATACAACAACCATGTTATTAACTACAAGCCTACTGTTGTTACTGATGGAACAGTAAATCATTACAGCCTCTGTACTGTTATGTCACATTCAAAGGACTGAATTTCTTACTTATTAAGTTCTGTTAAGGACAACATACCTTTAGCAATAAGGCCATGCTCATCTGCCATTTTGGAGACGTATACTTCAGGAGACACGCAGAAGTCACTGGAACCCTGGCCAAGAAATGAAAACACAAGGTTAATAATTACAGAATAGTTAACAAAAACTGTAAGAGCAGATTTGGAAAGAGTCAAACCTATTTCTGTCTAATAACTGGTTTGGGTCGAGTGTATTTAAAGCCAATGAAATCAGATACAAATTGCATGTCTATAACAACACTGAAACATGTCAGAATATAATGACATGGCTATAAATTCAAAGAAGAATGATAAAGCAACAGGAGATGGAGTGGGTTATTTGGCCCATCCAGCCAGCCAGCTAGCTCGAGCAGTCAATAAGATCATGCCCAATCTGACTGTAGCCATAACTCCACTTTCCTGCCCATCCCTCATAACCCTCAACCCTCAGCTGATCAAAATTATGTCTAACTCAACCTAGAGACTATTCAACAACACAGCCTCCACCGCTTTCTGTGGAATAAAATTACAAAGATGAGCAATCACCTCATTGCCACTTTAAATGGGAAGCCCTTCGTTTTTAATTTGTGCACTGTAGTTCTAGATACCCTCACAGGAGGGAACATTCTCTCGCAATCTATCCTGTCAAGCCTCTCTCATATGTTTCAATAAGATCACTCCAATGAGTGCAGGACCAACTTGCTCACCCTAAGGCAACACATTTATTCCAGGAATCAGCCCAACAAACCTTTTCTGAAATAGAAATCATCCCCCCAGTAAGCAGGCCAAATCAATGCACAATATTCCAGCTGCAGTCTCACCAATGCCCTCCATAGCGGCAGCAAACTTTCCTACTACTTTATTCCATTGTTCTTGCAATGGACATTCTGCAGTCCCTCTCCATCCAAAGTTGACAATCTCCTATTTCCCCCACATTACACTTTACCTGTCAATGTTTAACCCATTCAGTTAAGTGATCTATAACAGTTAGCAGATTGTGTCCTCCTCACACTTCGCTTTCTTACCGTCCTTTGTAAGAACAGTAAATTTGGGTACAACACAAGTAGTCCCTTTATCTAAACCATTAATATAGACTGTAAATAATGGAGATACTAGCACTGATTCCTGTGGCGTTCCTAGTTACAATTTACTGTTTCCCATAATTAACACCCCAGTCTCACCCTCAAAGGGGCTAATTTTAGTTACACCATTTCTTCTTGCAAAGTTTATTTATTAGTCACAAGCAACGACATTAACACAGTCGTGAAAATCCCCTCGTTGCCACACTCTGGTGCCTGTTTGGATACACTGAGGGAGAATTTAGCATGGCTGATGCACCTAACCAGCACATCTTTTGGACTGGGTGGAGGAAACCAGAGCACTTGGAGAAAACCCACACAGACACAGGGAGAACATGCAGATTCTGCACAGTGACCTAAGCTGGGAATCAAACCCGAGTCCATGGCGCTGTGAGGCCACCTGTAGAAGTTTTACTGTCTGATATTAATTTCTTGCTAGTTTTCTCTCGTACTCCAATTTCTCCCTTTTTTTTTAAGCCATCTATTATTGATTTCTAAAATGTGTCCAATCTTCTGAGTGACCAAGTGTTCATGTTTTCTTTCAATGTGACACCAAAGCTTAACTTCCTCAGTTAGCCACGGGTAGTGCACCCTTTCTGTAGCGTTTTTGCTTTTCCAATGGAATACAACTTTTCTGAGAGTTACAAAATACAGTCTTAAATGTCTGTCACTGCTTCTTTCCCACCTCACCTTTTAACCTATTTTCACAGTCAACTTCCTTAAACTAATTTTAGACCCACATTTCTCATCTACAAACTGAAACAGAAATTCAACCATGTTATAATGAATTTTTATCTAGGTAAGTCTCTGCTAGGTCACTGGTTGTCTCATTACCAGGCCTAAATTAGCCTTTAGCTGTTCCCTGGTCGATTGCAGAATGTATTGTTCTAAAAATCTGCCCCAAATACAACTCATCCTCCAGGCTGCTTTTGCCAATTTAGTTTGCTCAATCCATATGAAGATTAAAATCTCTATGATTATTGCAGTACCTTTCAAGTACTCACTCACTTCTTGATTTATATTCTGTCCTATAGTGTGGTTATTGTCAGCAGAGCCTGTACACGACTCCCATCAATTAATTCTATCTCTTACCTCAACTCCAAACTGATTCTATATTTTGATCCTCCAAACCAAGACCATTTCTTATGACCATATTGATCTCATTCTTTTATTATCAAGGCTACTTTACTGCACTGTCTTTTCTTCCTATCCTCTGAAATATCAAAAACCCTTGAACATTCAGATGCCAGCCATGGTCACATTGCACCCATATCGCAGGGTTATCATATCTATTCATTTTTAATTCATCCAGTGTGTTACAAATGTTGTGAGCACTCCAATAAAAAGCCTTTTATTTTGTCTTTTTACCATTTTCCCTACTTTCTTGTTCATGCAGTACGTTTGTAGTCATATCACTATCCTGCACTGTAGCCTTGTCATTTCCCCTGAATTTTCCAAATTCCCCCCTCAGGTGAACATTCCCCTATTCCCACCACTATTTAGTTTAAAACCCTCTCTGTAGTTCCAGTTATAAGATTTGTCAGGTCACTGGCCCTAACAGTTCAAGTGAAGGTTATTCTGGAGTACAGCTCTCCCTTTTTCTAGCATTGATGCCAGTGCTCTACGAACCTAAACATACTTCTCCTCCCACCACTGCCAACATTTCAAATCGGTCACCTGGATATTTCATAGCTTATGATTTACGATGGTCATTTCAGCATTATTTTCTGGTCAAATATTAAAATGTTCTCGCCCTTTCCTCTTTGGAGTAGCACAAACTCTACACTCCCTCCCCTTCAAATCGATTATGTTAACATTAAACATCATATCGCTTTCTTTGCTATAATGAATGTCAGGTTAGCAATTACTCAAAATAGCTCTCTCTTTTTAGATCTACCAACACTTCTCCCTCATCCAAACATGTGGACGCTATCACTACCCAGGTCATGGTCTCAATTTTAAGTACCTACTTGATGTAAATCTGATTTATGTTGAGTTAATCCTGCGTGAGGAAAAACAGCTTAATGGGTCTGCACTTTGGTTTCAAAAGGTAATTTTTCTCAGCGAGGAACCACTGAGAAAGCTTTAGCTGGGAATTTAATGTTTTTTAAAGTTAGATCTCCCGTCACTCAAACAGATGGAGACACAAAGGTTGTTGACACAATTTCCTGACAAGTTCTTTGACTCTCCACTGAGCATATCTGACAAAATTCAGATTTTTTTCAAAAGCGACAGGATGTTGAATGTCTAAGGACCCTTATCTAAAGGCAAATCTCTGAATATTATTGCAAGTAGTCCCCTGATTCTTGAGTCCTTGAGATCAAGAGAGTCTGTCAATCCTGGAATTTCAAAAATGAAACATACAGTCTTGCATCATAGCTGCTGGCAGATCCTCTTTCAAGCTTTATCAATCATGTGCTGTCTTCACGGAGTTGTGTCATAACAACTGATTATGTAGGGGAATGACACGGCCAACTGAGTTCCAAGGTACACAACCCATGCAGTCCCCCGCAAAAGCTAGGATATTCTAATCCACTTCTCCATCATCTTTCCATTCCTTCTCTGACATGATATGGTATTACCTGGCTATTAAATGTGACTTGTTATTCATTCATAGAATATGTCACTGGCAAGGGTCAGTCAGCCTCTAGAAAGTGGTGGTGAACTGCAGTCCATATGGTGTAAGTATACCCACAACACTGCTATGAAGGAAATTCCAGTGAAGGAATGGTGATATAATACCAAGTCAGAATAATGTGTGGTTCAGAGCTGAATTTGCAGGTGTTGTGTCTGCTGCCCATGGTAGATGGGATGCTAATCAAGCTGGCTGCTAACTGGCCTGGATAGTCTTGAGCTTCTTAAGTGTTTTTGGAGCTGCACTCATTTAGGCAAGTGGACAGTATTTCATTACACTCCTCATTTGTGCCTTGTAACTAGTATGCAGAATTTGGGAAGTTAGGAGATGAGTTATACACCACAGAACTCCAGCCTCTAATCTGTTCTTGCACCACATACGTATATAGCTCATCCAGTTTGGTCAATGGTAATCCTCAGGATGCTGATGGTAGAGCTTCAGAGATGACAATGCCATTCAATATTATGGGAAGGTTGTTGTTAGTTCTCTCTAATTGAAGATGGTCATTGCTTGGCTTGAATGTTACTTGCCACGTATCAGTTCAAGCCTGAATGTTATCCAGGTCTTGCTACAGTATCTGAGGAATTGCAAACAGTCTCAAACATATCAATCATCTGCAAATATCCCTATTTCTGGCCCGCCAATGAATACAAATGGTTGGATCTCAGACCCTCCTCAGGAACTGCTGCAGTGATGTCTTGGGGCTGAGATGATCAACCTCCAACAGTTTATATCGACAAATATCTTTTTGTGCCTCGACTCTAACCAATGGAGAATTTTTTCTCTGGCTCACATCCAGTCCATTCAGCTTTGTTGGAGCTCCCTGATGCTACTCAGCCAAATACTACTTTAATTTTCAAGGGCAGTCACTTTCACCTCACTGCATCAAAACAGCAGTAAAATGTGGCTGATACATAATCTGCCCTCTGAAATAGCCTAGCAAACCATACTGAACCTCTTCAGAAGGAGTAAAGAATAAAACTAACATTAATCTAGGCAGGACATGATAAAAGCAAGGCCAGGATTCCCACAAGCCTTCACGCCGCACTTGCATCTCCCAGGCCTGGATTTCCAGCAGCGGCAAGCATTTAAAAATAATTTGCATACTATTTAAATGCTATTAGCCAGCACTGAATTCTCCAAGCTCGTAACATCTCCCACTCCGCCAGATTGTTTCACTCCAGCAGGGAAATACAGTAGCTCCCCACTTTAGGGGAGCTAGCAGCTTGATCCCACTAGAGTGAAGGGGGACAATAAAGGGCGCCCAGGGAATCAAGCAGTGGAGGGAGTGCCCCCCTGGCATGGACATCCTGGCAGTACCATCCTGGACTCCAACACTGCCCAAGGGGCAAAGTGCCCATGCCCAGGAGGCACTGTCATACTGCCCATCAGTGTCTACCTGCAAAGGGTGCAGGGTTGTCACTTGTTGGAGATTGGGGTGGGCTGGGAATGGATGGGCTGGCCAGCAATCGAGAGGATGACAGTTCAGGGTCACTGTGCACATGCAGAGCCCCGCTAGTTTCAGCCTCTCCAGCATGAAGACGCCCTGCCCCTTGAAATCTAATGATGCTTATGCTGGTGCAGCGCACATTGTGTGGGAGATTTTGGTGTGAACTCCCACTCAAAAAACCAGTGTGAATTACTCCATTCGACATTTTGAATTTTTTGGGAGAACTGCCTCAGAATATTCATCTGAGTCTCATGTAAATAAACACAGACTAAAACTATGGCTGTTGGGTTAGCAAGTATATGCCTGTAACACATAACTCCATAAATAAATGTACAAGTGTGCAAAGATGGCTCCAGTGCTATTTTTTTAAAACAACTGGCTTTCTGGAATAGAACTTCTGGGACACTGCCAAAATAGGGAGAGCTATCCCACAGAGAAGTCAAATAACAGCTTCAGCTATACCACAGAATCATACCTTTCAGACAATATTCCCGACTTCTCCTGCCACCAGCTGGACATTGCCATTAGAGGTCGTGGCACAGTAATATATAGGCAGGAGAGTGTGGCCTGAAGATTTCTCAATATGGGAGCACATCTCATCAGGTCAAAAATAGGCAAAGAAACCTCCTACTGTCTGTCACCTACTGCCTTCACTCAATTGATGAATCAGTACCTCTGTGATGATCATCAACTGCATGAAACAGAGGGTAGCAAGAAAGGCACAGATGGGGAGAGGTGTGAGACAATCTTCTTTTTCTCACCTCTTGGTTAAAAGCAACAAGATGTGTTTTTGAGCAGGGGAGTGTTTTTACGCTTTTGAGTGCTGTTAAGGAATAGACACAAACAGGTTTTCTTTTAAGTTTAAATCAAAAGGAAGGGTAAACTTTTACTTCCACAATACCAGAAATGCAAACACAACAAATAACCATACCCAAACAAGATTATTTCTAGAGATATAGCATATACTTAAGATTACTAGCAGAGTTACAAGAAACAGGTCACTTGTTTAAAGTCTAAGATGGTGGCCAGAAACATTGGGAGGCCTGAAGGGTTTTCTTTGGTTCCTGGAAGACACAGTAAGAGTCTGGCAACACCAATTTTAAATCCAACCGATTTATTTGATAGTAAATCTGCAAGCTTTTGACTTTCGTCTTCGTCAGGTGAATGAGGTGTTCGCCCGAACACCTCATTCACCTGACGAAGGCACAAACGCCGAAAGCTAGCAGATTTACTATCAAATAAATCAGTTGGATTTAAAATTGGTGTTGCCAGACTCTTACTGAGTTGACCCCAGTCCAACGCCGGCATCTCTACATCCTTGAAGGCAAACAGAGGTTGGAATTTCCTGGCTTTTCAACTGGAAGTATGGTTTAGCTTCTATTGTGAAGAGATATACACTGATGGAGTGGGCGAAGTGCCAACCATGAAAAAGTCCATTGATCTTGGGCAGCATTTTACAGTTTTGGGATAAGTGAGGCATTAAAGGTTCCCATAATCTTGCCAGTAAAACAAAATTATCCCTCTCACTGCTTGAGATTATTGTCTTTTAGAGGCAGCGTTCTTTCCTTTTTTTGGAGCCAACTCTCCCTCTGAGGTGCTGCTCCCAGATTCTCTGGTTGGGCTGTCCTTGTTAATTAATTAGGTATCAACTCCCTCTCCAGCCACTTTCAATTATATAATGGCAGTATTGATGTATCCCATTGTTCATAGAGTGGGTTGGAGCCAACGTTATTGATACACAGTAGGGAAATGGTTGATATCCCACTCAACATTCTAGCTATGACCATTTCACAAAATGACTACTTAAAATCCCACCTTCAGGGGACTGGCAGGTCTGGCAGCCATTGGCATTTTCAAGCTCTTCCATTAAAATTGCAAAACGTAGTCAATTAACATCTAGAATGGGACTTGAAGCAACTTCCCAGAGATATGTTATCATGCCCATCTACGTCTTGAAACCACAAAAGAAGTTACCTGAGTCTTTATGAAAAAACAATGCTTTTTTTTGGGAAAAGTTCCCATTTCCCAATAAACTTGAGGCATAATGTGACTTTCAGAGTGCTCAGCAAGGTATATCAATGTCTAGCAACAAGAATGGCTTGGTAGCACCATAAATGATTGCAGTGGCTGAGTCCTTCTACTCCCACCTGCTGCAGGTGATGAGAAAACTAATACTAGAAATCTACTTGACTTTCTTTACCTTCATCAGCCTGCCAGTTACACTTGTACATCTGGCCATAACACTATCAGTAGGGGCAAGTACCACATAATTCTTCCAGACAGAACAAAGAACAAAACAGCACAGGAAACAGGCCCTTCGGCCCAATAAGCCCGCGCCGCCACCCCGATGTTCTCACCTCTACCCATGATTCCTGTCTATGTTTATAGATCTATGGATTAAAAACCAAATTTGAGACAATTTAGGGAGAATTTGTTTTGCCAATTAGCCTAAGAGCATATCTTTGGGATGTGGGAGGAAACCGGAGCACCCAGAGAAAACCCACGTGAGCACAGGGAGAATGCGCAAACTCCCACAGACACAGGCCCAAATCCATGTATCTGCACAGCACAGCGATAGTCACTGAGCTGTCGTGTTGCCCATGAAATGGTCCAGGTCAAGCATACACTAACGACATGAAGCACTAGGATACTGTCGAAAAAAATCCAAGAGCTGCCCTCTCACGACCCATCAGGTGTATGCAGTTCATCTTTACACTGAAGATGCACTCCATCATGTTAGGTGATAGGACCACACATGAAACAAGATTTAGAATGGATACAACATCTCAAAACTGGATATACATGAGGCATTGGGTGTCTTAAGCAGCAGCAGAATTGTATTCTGCTTTTATTTAATCTTTAACTTTATGTTTAACCCATGTCCTACAAGAGAGAATGATAGAATAGAATCCTTACAATGCAAAAGGAAGCTATTCAACCCATTGAGTCTGCATCGACCACAATCCCATCCAGGCGTTACACCTGTAAACCCACTTATCTACCTTGTTAATCCCTGACACTAGGGTCAATTTAGCATGACTAAACCACCCAATCCACATTTTTGGACTGCAGGGGGCAACTGGAGCATCTGGAGGAAACCCACACAGACATGGGGAGAATGTGCAAACTCCATACAGTCATCTGAGGTGGGAATTCAACGTGGGTCCCTTGTGCTGAGACACACCTGAGAGACAATTCCCAGATGCTACATTATTCCATGTGCTGCCACATTTTTCACACTCTGAGTTTGCTTCCACATTGTTTCCATGTCTCAATTTCCAGTGTACAGTTTCTACTTATTCCAGACTCTGAAACTCCCCCCCTCCCCAAACTCAAGACGTGATGTCCCTCCATGACCAAGATTTCTTTGTTTCCTAAGCCTTGACAGGCATTCCCTATATTCTGTTTATTCTCAGACTCATCACCGGGAAATAGTATAGCATAATGTAGCAATAAGTGCAAGTTCTTTTGGCATGCTACTTAAGTGGAATAATATCTGAAGGTGACCGAGTTACTTCCTAGTATCAGTGCATTACGTCCTCTATCAGCACAAGGAGATTGAATTTCAAATGGAGATTATCTTATTCTTTACTGTATACAAAGTAAATGCCAAGTGACCCAATGTAGCATTTTTATTCAGTGTTAATAAAATTGAATGTGCTCGATTCCAAGAACAAAATGTCATTTTTAGCCTGAAAATGGGCTCAGTTAAAACCTGCCTTTCCTTTTTACATGTTGATGTGTTATTTGCAAAACAAGATTATATGATGTTTGGTTCAGAAGCTCCAGGCCAATACTAATGTAACACAATTTTGTCAAAATCCTTTTGGATTTGCATCACAATGCACAACACCAGCATGATTGATTCCATTCAATAATTATGATAGGGGTTCTTCAGGGTTTTAAAAATTCTTGGCTGTAATAATTGGTTTGGGGTCAACTTAACAAATTGTCTGTTGGTCAATTTTTGATTTATGCCGTTATGAAGAAGAAAATATTAATAGGTTGCTGTGGGATTTGTTTTAATATATTGAGATTGATAGATTATTATAGTGATGGCCTCATTATCATAATGAGTCCAAGTTTGTTAGAATATAAAATTAGGATGTGAAGAAATAACATGAAAAAAATGAAAATGAGAGCATTGTTACTGTCATATGCAGTGATATGGAATAGATTACAATGTTGCAGAATAGATGAGAGAGATTTGAAGGGTTAATTAACTAATCTGTTCTCTTGTTGGCATGGTGTTGTTGAATTGCATACCAATTCACTTTGCCTGGGTGTGAAAAAATTGAGAGTAGATTATTTTGAATAAGCACTTAAATGACATTAAGTGGACTATATTATGGCTGAAAATTATTTTGCACATGAAGTAAATTTTGTAATTTAGTAACACTACTTAATCTATAAAACCCCTTTTGTTGTGGGTGTAATTCACATAATTGTTCTGGATAATCTTGATTATTATCACCAACGTAATTTTTGTATTCATTCATGAGATGCAGGAGTCTCTGGCAAGACTAGCATTTATTGTTCTCCCTATTTGCCCTTGAGCAAGTGTTGGTGAGCTGCCTTCTTGAGCATCTGCAATCCGTGTGGTGTTGCTACTCCCACAATGCTAGAAGGCAGTGTCATTGGGAAAGATGTTCCATGATTTTTGACCCAGTCACAGTAATAAAGTTCCAAGTCAGGATGGTGTGTGACTTTGAGGTAAACATTGAAGTTGGTGGTATTCCCAAAACCTGCCCTTGTTTTTAATTGGTGTAGAGGTCAGAGTTTTGGAAGGACTTGGTCCAGCACATCATGCAAATAGTGCATGCAGCCACTGTATATCAGTGGTGGAAGAAGTTTAGACTGGTGGACAGGGTTATTTTGCTCTGAGTAGTGATAAGTTTCTTGAATATTGTTTTGTTTGCTCTCATGCAGTATTCCATCCCACTACTTGTGCCTTATAAGTGGTGGACAGGCTCCGGGGAGTTGGAAGGTAAGTCATTTTACCTTTAAGGATTTGACAATCCTGCCTCAACTGGTTCCTGTAGCAAGACATTGCAACAACCTCTCCTCAAACTTGGTGGGAAATTCATTGACAACATCTGCTTAGCATTTCCCCCAGTGAAAACATTCAGCAGAATTCTTCATAATTTTTCAAGGATTTATCAAGGTTTCTCAAACAAGGTTTTCCAAACAGGGGGGAGGGCATCAATGGCTGCTGCGGAGTTCCAACTGATAGTTAACAGCTGCCGGGACTCTTCGATCTTTGCTTTTTATTAACAGAGGATATGTCCTAAATGGCCGATGCTTGCTATCTGATTCCTGCTTGAAAAAAATCAACTGTAAACAAAAACTTTTAAAAAAGATGTCAAAATTAAAAACTCTGCCTCTCCTGCTTTTACAGGTCCCCCCACTCCAGCTCCCAGTGAAGGTGGTCACAGCAACACTGAAGCCTTGAAACAAAAACATACGAACAAGGAGCAGGAGTAGGCCATTCAGCCCCTCAGGCTTACCTCGAATTGGGGTTCCAGTGGGGAAAAGTATGGAAAGTACTCATAGTATAATGCACAAGCAGACCAAGCAAAACTGCCATCAGCTTGAAATATGCACTCTACCCAAAAAAGATTGGAGAAAAACGCCTTAAACGTACATTGATTAGCATCATAAAAGAAAGCAGTGGAGCAAAGTGATAATTTAGAACAAGGGCAGCAAAAGTAGTACAAACTTGAGGAAATGTAAATCTTAGTTTGTTGCGTCGCTGATTCGACTGTGTTGAATGCTGAAGTTCATCCCATTTTTACAAAAATTGTTTCTACACTGTTTCAATTTCTAAAAGTGTTTTGAGTCTCACCACTAGCATACTTCACTGAAGCTTTTAAACAAGTTCAAACAGAAAAATCAAAAAATTAACATTAATGGCATTGGATTTCACTAATAATTACCATGATTCAGATGATTACCATGTGAAAAAAAAAATCAGTGTATAAATAAATGACTCAAGATATTGAAGGATCCCATTGCTTTAGTCACGTAAGCTAATTCAGGTCACTGGCATGGTTCAGTTCAGAAGCTCCTCTAATAACACAGGTACATTCAGTACCTTCCAAGTCAAAGACAGGCTGAAGTATAACAACTGGACTCACAAATCAGAAGCTACGGTTTCCTCTGATACGAGGTTTATAACTGTGATAGCAATGAAAATGTAAGCCTTCTACGTAGCAATCCACTACCTTACACATTAACAACTTATATTTATCTTAGGCCAATTAGACCAAATGACCAAAAGCGTGGTCAAAGAGGTTTAAAGTTTAATTATTAGCGTCACAAGTAGGCTTACATTAACATTGCAACGAAGTTACAACGAAATCCTCTAGTTGCCACACTCCAGCGCCTATGCTGGTACAGAATTGGAATTCAGCATCGCCAATGCACCTAATCATGTCTTTCAGATTGAGAAAAGAAGCAGGAGCACCCGGAGGAAGCCCTTGCAGAACGTGCAAACTCCACACAAGCAGTGACCCAAGCCAGGAATTGAACCCAGGTCCCTGGTGCTGTGAGGCAGCAGTGCCAACCACTCTGCCAAGTAGTATTATCATACAGGGGACTGTCAGAGCCTGAGGCATGGATTCTTTAAACATTAATGTTTGGAGTGTCTTAAAAGGAGGAAAGTGAGGTAGGGAGGAGAGGAGGCTGTAGGGAGGGAATTCTTGAGTTTAGGGCCTGGGCAAGTGGAAGTATGGCAACCAATGCTAGTGGAAATAAAACCAGGATATATTGGAGACCAGAATTAGATTAGCACAAGTATCTTGGAGGATTGTGAGGAGGGAGGAGGTTACAGAGATAGGAAGGGGCAGACTATGGAGGGATTTAAAAGCAAAATTGATCATT
This sequence comes from Sphyrna mokarran, assembly GCA_024679065.1. Taxonomy (NCBI): domain Eukaryota; kingdom Metazoa; phylum Chordata; class Chondrichthyes; order Carcharhiniformes; family Carcharhinidae; genus Sphyrna; species Sphyrna mokarran. Next base: position 8,632,766 of record JAGIQG010000018.1, read on the forward strand.
TTAAAACCAAGACATCGCTCAACAGGGAGTCATTATAGGGGTGATAGGAGAACCTGATTTGCTGCAAGTTAAGATATGGTGGCAGAGTTCAGCAGAACATTTTGGGAAAAGCATTAAGCTAAAAAAAAAATTACCGCTGAAGCCTTGGTACAACCATTTTAAACATGTATTGACTACAAAAAGAAAAACAATATAGCCAGCATTGTGTTAGCCAGTTATCTGTACCATTATTTACTCCAAGTGAAAGAAACTCACCACTGACACAGCCAGTTCTAGGCCAAGTGAACTCCAGCTGATGATCAAGGTTAGCACTCCCAGGAGAGCCGCACTGCGCAGAGAGAAAAGGTGGTATGCAAGAGAGACAGCATAATTTAAAAACTATGCCAGAAATTCCATAATAAAACACCTATCCAATAACGATAAGTCTGTCTTGTTAAAGTATGAATCTTACAAACATACGAGTTGATACTCCAAGGTTTTGCAGTGCATGTTAAATAGCATTTCAATGCATTCAATATCATCCTCAAATTAAATAAAGTTTAAAATTGCTGTTTCACTTAGCATGACACAGGCTATTGATTTTAACAGAAGAATTAATCATGAAGTTTTTAATTTCACGAGGGCAAAGACATAAATAAATTGTTTGTAACCTGATAATCTATAGCATTTGTGATTAATTACTTTATCCAAAAGATAATTTCAAGAATAAAAGTAATTTACTATTCTGAACTGTCAGATAAATATTTTGATACAATATTAGTGCTGTCTTCAAATAACAACATCATAACCCTCATCAAAATGGCAAAGTAAGCTGATCGAACCCTAATAATCAGCTAATATTTCTTCAAAGCTGCTGACTTGAAGTGAAACAATACATCTGAAAGCACACGTTAAGAGTAACCCAGTGCATTCTAAGGCACGAACAGCTCTCACTTTGTAGTCGTATAAGCTTTGAAGATCTAGATGTTATACATTTCTCCTGATGCATTAACATTTTTGTTAAAAAAGTAGATAGCAGCTACACTCCCCACTGAAATGACTGGTACTGGCTGTGCACTGACAATACCTTCATTCGTACCAAATAATTTCTAGTTTCAAATCAACTATCAGTATCTTATGCCCAGTGCTTATAAATCTTATGGAAGTCTCATTCCCATTTCCAAAAGATACCATTTTGGCTGGCGTGGGAAGGAGCAGGATGCGATTCCGACAGCTGAAAAACCCAAACTCAGCAGAGTCCTTTGAACTTGGTGCAGAGCTCAAGCAGAACCCATTCTGACTATTTTAACGCCTTAACTGGAGTGTGGAAGTCATTAATTTATTGACTGGACATAAACTATATCCACCATGAAGGGCATTTAAGCGTCATCAGCTCAATTTTTAAACATGGAATAAACAGTTTTAAGCTATGAGCAAACACTCAAAAAAGTCTGTTGTACAGCATTACTTGACAGGCTACCTGGTACAGATTAGAAAAATAATGTTCCATAATGCTCTATTGACATTTCCAAAGTGCTGTTAAGAAGAATGTTTGGTCGAGTTTCAAAAGCTGCAAAGCCAGTTCTTGGTTTATAGTTTGCCTGACGGCTTAAATATGTTGTAAAGGATTAATTATCTATGTTATTAGTGAAAAGCAGTCTTTCTTTTTATAACAAATTAGATTTGAAAATTATGAATAGATTTCATGAATGGGAGATCTTCACCATCAAGTGTGTAAGGACTGTATTAGATGTTAAAGCTTTTTTTTAAAAAGATATCTTCATGAGGACTGATCATAGTGGACCCTCAACCCACATGATGAGGGTTATGATGTTGTTATTTGAAGTGGGCAAGTGGCTTTAGAGATGGATTGACAGGCATGGATATGACTGAAGGTGTGGAAGAGATGAGAGCTAAAGGGCCTAATGGCTTTTAGAATAACTTGCACAAAGTCCCAGGGATCAACGGGATAGGTTTAGGGGTGGGGGTTGGGCAGAGGGCTGTTGGTATCTAAAATGGACATCAGAAGTCACGTAGGAGATAAAACAAAAACATCTAAAAATCTAATAAGCTCTTATTCATACATCCTTGATGGTGGAAAAAGCTCTCATTCATTAAACTTGTTGTTTCACTTAGCACGACATAGATTATTAATTTTAACAAAAGTATCGTAAGTCATGAAGTTTTCAATGCACCAGAAAGAAAGAAAGATAGATAGATGCCTGCCTCAGCACTTGCCCATCTACAATTGCTTTCTGGGGTTGGTGGGCCTAACTCTGTCCCACCCCTCACCATCCCAGAGGAAAAAAACTGGGTGTAGCAAGGCCTTTAAACAAAAGCAGATTTGAGAGTCAGGAAATTTCTTAACGCAAGCTACCCACCTCAATAGTGAAAATCTGGCCCATTAAGTCAACAGAGATGTGAAAAATTGCCTTGGAGATGGCAAAAGGGAAAGCAGAATTTCCCAAACCAAGTGATCCTGTAGGAAGCTCTTATTTTGGTGTGGGGAGTTTGGCGGGAGCAGCAGAAGGACAATAAATTGGCTCATAGAAGACTAAGGATAGGATTTTCCACAAAATCCTAGCAAAGTTAAATGGACCTTTGACTGTTCCTGTCCCACCCATTCATGTGGCGGATGAAACAGAAAAATTCAACCCTAATAACTCAGTGCTGAAAGGAATGGTTGCAGAGAAAATAGTAGATACTAATTTTAAAAAGTTAAGCTGTTCTAAGATGACCTGGATAAAATTGAGACATTTTCATGTGGGTAAGACTACTGAGCTACTGCAAATAATTTCCAGTGATAGATATTTAATAAAATAAAAAAATCTGCTTACCAGTAAAATTACACTGCATTACATAAGCAAACTCACCAAATGAGAATTCCCTTTGAGTTTCGTATTAGTCCAAATAGCACCAGTAGACAGATGAGAACATCAAAAAGCAGCAGGCCAAGATACCCCAACCACCTTAAAAGAAAACAGCACTATCAAAGTTAAAAATGCAAAATGATTTAATTCATGTCAGGCAGATAACTCATGCTTACTGCATCATGAGCAAATGCAAATTTTTCACCAAAATATTTTTGCTCGAGTAGTCATGTGCTCATCTCCCTCTGGGATCTCCTCCAAATGGCATGGCTGACATAACTACAAGGAACACATCTTGAATAGATCTCTACTTTGCTTCTTTTCTGCTGTTCTTCCAGATTCTCTCTGGCTAAGTCTCAACGTTATCCATTCATTCAATTTTTCTCTTATGTCCTAATTTCTCCTTCAGCTGTTGCTAGGCCAAGACTATTGAGTCTTCTTTTCCCCTATCCATACATGGCTATCTTACACTTCCTAACTGCATTTAGCAACTCTTTTGACACCTCAACCTCTACTATTGGTCTATTAGTCTAACCCACTTGAGTACTTGAGCCTGAGACACTGAAAGATGAATAGGTAAAACCATAAAGAATACCAGGCAGAAGAACAAGACTGAATTCAATGGATGTAACAGCAGTCAAAATAATGGCTGAGATATGAATAAGTGCATGGTATTGTGAGTGGAATGCATTTGATGTGTTCCCAAGATGCAGGCACATAAGCCTGTCCAAAACATCGTACATTAAGTTTCTGAAGTACTACTTGGCATCTTCAGACAGAGAGTCATCCTGAATACGAACAGAAGAATCAAACCGACCACTGAGCTTGATTTCTAGAACGATAGAAGTTAAAAGTAGGGATGTTATGTTAAACTGTATCTAAGTTTAGTTAGAGCTACACTTGGAATATGCAATTCTGGTCACCATACTACGAAAAGGATACAGAAGTGTACAGACAATTCAAAAGAATATCAGAAATGGATACGTATACATAACAGGAAAGGATTGGAAGGCTGGGTCTCCAGCCTTGGGTGACGGTGAACAATTCACACATTCTCTGTGTCTGCACAAGATTCCTTCGGATGCTCTGGTTTCCTCCCACAGTCCAAAGATTCGTAGGTGACAGATTCGCGGGGTAAATGTGTGGGGTTATGAGAATAGTGTAGGGGAGGGGTGGACTTGAGTCAGAGAGTCAGTGCAGACTCAAATGGGCCAAATGGCCTCCTTTTGCACTACGAAGATTTTCTGGGGAACGCAAGAGTGGCAGAAGTAAATAATATACATGCTTTTAAGGAGAAGCTAGACAAGCTTCTGAGGAATAAGGAATACAGCAAGTTGTCACTTTAGGTTGTCTGTTTAAGTTCTTTCAATTTAATATCATGTTTGAAATTAGGTAGCTCCTTGCATTTAGCACTGTGGATTTGCACCAATACATTTAATGCAGCTTGTGAGAAAAAATACTATTTTCATGATAGGATTTTAAAACTGTTTTCAACATTGAATTCCATGACTAGTTTCCATGAAAACTAAAGCTATTGCATTATCCCTGTAAGCAGTAGCAACTGCATATACATGACAAATCTCCCATTGTACTGCACATAGGAATGCAGACTTATCACAGTGAAATCTTTAGAGGCAACAGACAAAGGAATCAAGGCTTGAGCAGTTAATTCTGTCCCATTTAAAGATGTACATTCCACTCTTATGCTCAATTAAATGCTTCAATTGTATAAGAAAGTAACCTCAGGATTTCTTCTTATGACACATGCTGTGCAGTTTAGGAAAATGAAGATTAAGGTGGTCAATGAATGTCAGAAGGTTCATATTCAAAGGTCATGTGGTGGGTCCCGAAACAAGGAATGGTTACATTAAAAAGAAAGTTTATTTATTAGTCACAACTAAGGTTCACATTGACACTGCAATGAAGTTACTATGAAATTCCCCTAATCGCCACACTCCAGCGCCTGTTCAGGTAAACTGAGCGAGAATTTAACACGGCCAATGCACCTAACCAACACGTCTTTCAGAATGTGGGAAGAAACCAAAGCTTCTGGAGGAAACCCACACGGACACAGGGAGAATGTGCAGACTCCACACAGACAATGACACAAGCTGGGAATCGAACCCAGATCCCTAGTGTTGAGAAACAACAATGCTAACCATTGTGTTACCATGCCGCCCTAGCCATCACTTGAACTGAAAAGACATCAAAGTTCTTCGAGGGTAAGCAACTAGAGCATTGGGATCATATTTAAAGCAATATGGTAAGGAGGGCAGGAAAGGTCTCTTTGAAACAAGAGATATGATTATCAATTAATAAAGCTGTTGGAAAAGCAGAAGGTCCGATTTTAATAGCAAAAACGATCAGAAAAGAGGAAGGACACACGAGAGTAAGATGAAAACTCTGCTTTCATAGAGACAAAAATTTTTAAAAACTAAAATCAGGAAACAAAATTAGGGTCAACAGTCAGGATTGACTGGTATACATTTAATTGCACAAGTATTAGAAATAAAATTAGAAAGTTGAAAGCATTAACAGTGGAGGAAAGCATTGCTGAGGTTTAGGCAGAGCTAAAGCTTAGCATTCCTAGTTATAAGCCTTTAACAAGAGGCACAGGGGAAGTAGGATGGGGGGGGGGGGGGGGCGGTGACAGAATTGGTAAAGATTTTTTATCAGAGCACAAGAATGTATGCCTTAAGGAGAAGCACAGAGAGAATCCATATGAATGGAATTAGGAAAGAGTAAGGGAAATGATCTAATTCTCAGTACACATCACAATTCATCAAACAACAGAGACAAGACAGAGATAGAAAACCATGGATGGTTCAGAGAGAAACTGATTAATTCTTTGAGAGAAAAAGATTATAGTTTCAGACTACTGTACAAAAGAATGCATTTTAGAATTGTGAGCATTTAAAAGAGTAAGAAATTTTATGCCAGGATGCTCATTACTATGGTTAGCAAAAGATTAAAATCCTTTAACACTCTGCAGTTAAACTGGAAAGATTTTTAAGCAGGCACAATTAGCATGATAACAGGAAACAAGTTGGCAGTAACTGTCCAAAATAAACCACAGGCAAGTTAAACAATTTGTAATGTTTCTGTTTATTAAGGTAGAACGCACAAGGATCGAGAGGAAGTGAGAATGAGAATGTTACAACATGATCACATTCTAGAGTCAATAAGCAGGAGAGATAACCTAAAGGGATAAGCAACGACAATTGACCGGTAACATTGATTAATTTTAACCATCGCAAGATAAAGAGGCATGCAGTCGCAGCGGGAAACATCTTTTAAGAACTCATCCACGGCTGCACAGATAACAAAATGAAAACTAAAGCAATATTAACGTCAAATCAAGGGATATCCCTGACATGCAATTGGTCAGAAACAGAAGCAGGCAGGAGAGGCCACTTGGCTCCAAGCTGAAGAAACACCCTTTTATTTGAAATTATGGGCCAGGAGAAGGATAACTATGCCCTGCTCCCCAACACGGAGTTGGCAAACAACCATGAAATTCCACAACTAATTTACCACATGTCCATTTCGGAATGCACATAAATGTTAGATGATCATCAACAGATTTGGTGAATGTTATAACATAATGGAAATCATACATCATTGCTTAAAGTTCCTGAAGTGACATTAGCATTTAAAAGGACAGGTGACCAACTGCTGGTATGAACACTTTAAACACCCTGCAGTTAAAAACCAAATGCACAAAGATTTGCAGGTTCACACGTAGAAGCATTAATAGGCACTCCCGCTTGTGCAGAATCTCAAATAGATGTGGGTTGCCTCTGCTATAAGAAACAAGTCTTCTGTCAGATGACAGAAACTGTAATGAAAACAAAAGAATTGGCACCATATTCCTTGCCCTGTTTGAAATCATGCTGCTGCCAGCTAGTAGCAGAGCAGCACTGACAGTGGTTATGGAGAAAACCATTTCTGAATGGCTTGTCCGCCCAGCTGGGCAAGGATCCAATGAGAATAATGAAAGAATTTATAAAGAAAAGATTGGAAGCAGTGGAGAGAGAAAGAACAAGTCTGAAAGGAAACAAAAGTGATCACAAAACAATTTGAAATAGATGTGCTTCTTTTCTACACTTCGATACAGATCTAAAACCATCAGGAATAGTAATACTGAAACTTCCAAAAAGGAAGTACAGACTCAGCAGTGTTCTTGGAGCAATATACGGCCGCAAAACAATTCACTTCATTTTTTTCCTCCCTATTCATCTATTTTCTCTTCTTCTCTCCAGAGGATATTGATTCTTTCTGAAATGCAATTCCACAGACAGCAGCAATCTTTGCTATTACACCCAAATATTTAATCATAAATTTACACCTCACCTCATTCTCTGTTCCACCTCCCTCTCCTCAGCTCATAGCCTCATTCCACACCTCTCTACCACAAAATCTCCTCTCCCCTAATACTCTATCTTTCAGTGGTAGTTATAGGACGGATGTCAGAGGCAGGTTCTTTACACAGAGGGTGGTGAGGGCATGGAATGCCCTGCCTGCAGCAGTTGTGGATTCGCCTACTTTGGGGGCATTCAGATGGTCGGTGGACAGGCATATGGATGATATTGGAATAGTTTAGGTTAGAGGGTCCACTGGCCGGCGCAACATCGAGGGCCGAAGGGCCTGTACTGCGCTGTAATGTTCTATGTTCTATGTTCCCTTAAGCATTGTCGACCTTCCTCAGACCTGATCCAATTATCTCCTCAACTCTATCACCGAGTGACCTGAAGATTGCACTTATAAATTACAAATTAAATTAGTGCAAACAAAAGGGCAACTAAATGCTGGAGATATTGCATTTAAAGATTTGTTGATAACTGCTCAATTAAATCTTTTTGCTGATCAATGAACACGAGATCCCTTTGTAACAATGAACGGCTGAATCATAAAGTTAACTACACCTCTGTTAAAACATTAAGTTCTTTTCAAATCTTTGAGTGGGCGCATGTTTTTATAAAGGATCTGTTCCTACAAACTGACCTCCAGCACCATGATCAAATTGCATGGTGGCACAGTGGTTAGCTCTGCTGTCTCAATGCCAGGCACCCAGGTTCAGTTCCCAGCTTGAGTCACTGTCTGAGTGGAGTCTGTACATTTTCCCTGTCTCTGCATGGGTTTCCTTCAGGTACTCCAGTTTCCTTCCAGAGTCTGAAAGACATGCTGGTTAGGTACATCAGCTATGCTGAATTATCCCTCAACATACCTAAATAGATGCCGGAGTGTGGCAACTAGAGGATTTTCACAGTAACTTCACTGCTACTTGCGACTATTAAATAAACTTTACTTTAGTATCAGAGGGGCGTGTATGGTAAATACATAAGGTTACAGGATAAGAACTGGGTAGGATTATTGTCAGTGCCTCTATCTGCACTGCAGTGATTTTATAAGGAATTGCTTTGTCTAGCTGAAGACTATTGACAAAAAGATGGCATACATCTTCAATGCAAATGGAAGATGCATATTGCAGTCCGAAAGCAGACATGAATGCTTGTGCTTTGGTGTAAGAAATGGGAAAATGATACCTCTTCGGTGCAGTTAGAAATTCTTTTGATGTTAAAGACTTTTAATCTGCACATAATCATCATATCCTGACCTAGAAATGCTCATTGTGCGATGAAACGAGACATGTTTTGGACAAGTTGCAGAGCTGGGCCGAGAGGTGGCAAATGGAGTTTAATGTGGAAAAGTGTGAGGTAATGCACTTTGGCAGGAATAATAAATGTGTAGAGTATAGGGCTAATGGTAGGATTCTTAATAGTGTTGATGAACAGAGGGATCTTGGTGTATCTGTGCATAGATCCCTGAAAGTAGGCAGTCAAGTCGATAAGGTTGTTAAGAAGGCACATGGAGTCTTAGCTTTTATTGGTAGGGGGATTGAATTTCGGAGCCGCAACGTCATGTTGCAACTGTACAAAACTCTAGTGCGGCCGCACTTGGAGTATTGTGTGCAGTTCTGGTCCCCACATTATAAGAAAGATGTGGAGGCATTGGAGAGGGTACAGAGGAGGTTTACCAGGATGTTGCCTGGTATGGAGGCCAGGTCTTATGAAGAGAGGCTGAGGGATTTGAGGTTGTTTTCGTTAGAAAGAAGGCGGCTAAGAGGAGACCTTATCGAAACATATAAGATGATTAGAGTTTTAGATAGGGTGGACAGTGATAGCCTTTTTCCTAGGATGGAGAAAGCTAGCACGAGGGGACACAGCTTTAAATTAAGGGGTGATAATTATAGGACGGATATCAGAGGTAGGTTCTTTACCCAGAGGGTGGTTAGGGAGTGGAATGCCCTGCCTGCGGCAGTTGTAGATGCTCCAAGTTTGGTGGCGTTTAAGAGGTTAGTTGATAAGTTTATGGAAGAGAAGGGAATGGTTTAGTTTGGAGGGTCATTGCTTTTTTTTCATAATTGGTCGGCGCAACATCGAAGGCCGAAGGGCCTGTTCTGTACTGTAATGTTCTATGTTCCAGTTATTCAACATTCTTCATCTTGAGCAGAAAGGGCAGGGAATCACAACCAACTAATACATACCTGTAATAGTCGTATAACTCAACAAAGACAGCTAGCTCTTCTAATGATACATCATTCTTCTCCCAAAATGGAATTGTAGTGAGCTGTTTAACCAATTCTCCAAGAAGATGTTTTGACTTCTGCACTCTCTCTAAGTACCGTGGTTCCTTTGTGAACAAATCCTCCAGAGTTCGAATGCTCCCTTCTACAGTCCGATTCAGGTCTCGAGCACTCTCAGAAACCTGCAAACAAACAAAATGTGAATTTGGAAACTAACCAAACGGGTTGAAAAATTGATTCTCTCTCCTTTTCATCTCTTTCTATCTTGCCTATAGAACAATAAGGGTTATACCTTTCCTGAATGAGTAGCTGAATTTGCAGCGCAGGTAAAAAAAAACCTACATTTTTTTTAAAATTAGGAATCAAACTGGCAACACAAATAATTCAGTATGCTCTGGTCTGTTGGCGTTCAGATGCAATTTGATATGCCACAGTCAGCATACTCCTCACGACGTGCAAGATAATTTTTCTTCTGAAGCTTTTCACAAAACCTCTCTCAATTTGACAAAGTTAATTAAATATTAACATTAATATTCTCAAAATGTCAAACCATTTTCTTTTAAAATATTTTGTAAAGAAAACATGAGAGAATACTGAGGCAGTCACAAAGATTCTTCAGAGACAGACACTACGCCAGATCTAATTTGACAAGAGAGAGTTGCTGCTAGCTCTGATTTTTTGATGGACTGAAATGAGAGCAGCTCCGAAGTAAAAAAATCAAATCCCTTTAACAGAGATACTGCATTAGGTTCCTATCACTGTTTGGGATTCAAGAAACTGTTTGCAGGTTCGATGGGGTCTTTTAAGAGACTTTTAAATAAGTACGTGGAACTTATAGGCCTAGTAATCGCTAAGGTAGGGACATGTTCGGCACAAGTTTGTGGGCTGAAGGGCCTGTATCGTGCTGTAGTTTTTCTATGTTTCTAAGCCCTTGCCAATGTTAAAGGAAACCCTTAACAAACCAAGCTTAACTCTTGAGGAGGTACAAGCAGGAGTAAACAATTCAGTCCCTCAAGCACATTCCAACATTCAATTCGATCACAATGGACCTGAAACTTCACTTCATCCAGCACTTAGTTCAGTCACCTTACCACCTTTTTGCCCCAACAAAAATCTCTGTGTCAGCAACCTTCTGAGGAAGAGCATTCCAAATTTTCAGTCTCCTCGAGTTAAAGATCAATATTCCATTAGCCTTTTTAATCTTTGAGGCAGCAACACTGGCAGATGTAAATTAAGGTTTTATACGAGAGTCTCAGCTAGTGTGGTGATAATGAAAGGTAGTTTAACATTCCTGTTGCATACCCTCATTGCTTGTCTGTCCACACCACAGAGCCGTTGTCAGACTAAGCTAGTGAATTAAGTTTTTGTTGAATAGTTAGATTGGGTTTAATTTTATTGAAGTTAAAGGGAGTAAAATCGCCTCTTAAGATCCCCAGGGGTACTGGCAGGGTGGACGTGAAGAAGATGTTTCCTACTGTAGGAGAATTTAGTACAAAGTGTCACTGTTTAAAAGTAAGGGACCAGTCATTTAAGACAAAGAGGAGAAAGTTTATCTTTGAGAATCGAGAGTCTGTGGAATTCTACTTCCACTGTTTTTTTGAGGAAGACGGTTTTTGAATATTTTTAAGACAGAGCTAGATAGAATCTTGATTCGCAAGTGGTTGAAAGATTAAACAGGGTAGACAGAAATGTGTGGTTGAAGTTACAATCAGATCAGTCATGATCTTATTGTACAATGCAACAGGCTCAAAGGACTAAATGGTCTATTCCAGCTTCTAATTCATGTGTTAGAGAGTCAATTGCAAAAATTAAAACACAGGCAGACAGAAAAGCACAGGGAGGAGTTAGAAAAATCAGCTTTGGTAAGCATGGCAACTCATTAAAAAAGGACTTTGATTTGATTTACTATTGTCACATGTATTAGGATACAATGAAAAGTATTGTTTCTTGCTCAGTAAACAGATAAAATATACCCTTCATAGAGAACATAGGAGACAGAACAGGGTGCAGAACATAGCGTTACAGTCATAGATAGAGTGTAAAGATCAGTTTAATACAAGTCAGGTCCATTCAAAAGTCTGACAGGAGCAGGGAAGAAGCTATTCTTGAGTCAGTTGGTACATGATCTCAGACTTTTGTACCGTTTTCCCAACGGAGAAGGGAGACAGTATACCTGGTGTGCATGCAGCCCTTGCTTATATCCTTTGCTTTTCCAAGGCAGCACAAAGTACAGATGGAGTCAATGGACAGGAGGCTGGATTGGATTACGTTCACAATCCTTTGTAGTTTCTTGTGGCCTTGGTCAGAGCAGGAGCTATACCAAACTGTTGTACAACCAGAAAGGATGCTTTCTATGGTGCATCTATTAAAACTGGAGAGAATTGTGATGGACGTGCCAAATTTCCTTAGTCTTCTGAAGTACAGGCATTGATTGGCTTTCTCAACTATAGTGTCAGCATGAAGGGACCAGAACAGGTCGTTGGTGATCTGGTCACTTAAAATTGAAGCTCTCAACCATTTCCACTCCAGCAATGTTGTTGTAGACAAGGGGATGTCCTCCACTCAGCTTCCTATAGTCCATGACTATCTCTTTCACATAGGACACTATAACTTGCTCATTTTTACGTTATTTTGATATAAATACATGAAACACAAAATTCACCTTAAATGTGAAATAAAATCATCCAAATGATTCCAATCATTTTTCTTGCTTAGTAATAATTCAGAAAATCTGAAGTAGTATACACATAAAAGACAATATGACTGTATAACTACCATATAGGGCAACTAGAATCAGTATCCATAAAAAAGTGTGTTCAGGTCATTTACTGAACCACAGAAGGCACACATAGCAGAGCCAAATTGCTAACAGGCCTCAACAGACTTATACAAGAACATATGAGGAATTTTTAATTCTTAAAATCTGGCCTCTCACATTTTCTTGAATTGGGAGTTGTCAGAGGCATTGCATTCCTTGGTTTATTCTCTTGTCTGCTATCCATCTTAAGTCTCAAGAACTGTTGTTTTGATAGTGTTGCTATCTAATTAAAAGAATTTTAACCCATTTATGATATTTGCTGGATCATATGCTTGTGAATAAATAAATTCAGTAAACTTTTCATTTCAATATCTCAAGTGAAACTGGCAAATATTGCTGATTTCAGTAACCACAAGAATTATGTAGCTTTAAGTTGATTATATTTAAACAATGACAAACTTCAAATGCTGTATATGTCTTTAATAATATGACAAGTGCCCACTACAATTAAATGCTACATTAACATTGGCTTTAATGTTAATCATAAATGCAGAGAAACTGCATTTCATACAAGAAATACTTATCCTATCATTTGAGCCAGGGGGATCAAAAACGCAGTGGTCAACAGCTTTGAAAGGTCATTTTGAAGTGCTGCTCTTGCACTTCAGCATGCAGTACCCACAACTGGAGCAACTTTTAAGCAATCTCAAATGCAACCAACTCATTTCACAAATTGAAGTCAATGTTCAGTAATGTCCCTATAGCAAAAACAACTTAAGCACAAAATAACATGTTGCTCTACTTTATCTACAAGTTAAAAAAAATCACAATTTCTCAACTTTATGAGATGCAGTTTCAGTTTTGCCATTCTAACTTCATATAAAGTACATTACTATTGAAGCAATCGTGTACTGGTAAATATTTTAATCCGTGCTGCACTTAGAAACAGGGCACCGAATTCTGAATTATTGCAAACACTCGACAGCTTTACTGAACTCTACTTCTCTCGTGGACAAATCACTGATGTTAAACAAACTAGAATCAAAAATGAGAAAGCACAGAGTAAAGAAATGCCAAATGATTCATCCTGAATATATACCACTGGTTCTCACCAGCTACCAGCTCTGCAAAAATGTTCCCAGTTCCAAAGATGACTGAGTAAACAAGCACAATTGAGTTCTACCACTATTCATGTTCTCAACTGTTCTGCACAGATCATATCACAGTAACACAGGAACCAACTGCAATCAAGTATATCAAATCTTCAATCATAAAAGCCCTACAGTGCAGGAGATTACTCAGTCCATCAAGTCTACACCAACAACAATCCCACCCAAGTCTTATCCCCATTACCACCCATGTATTTGCTAATCCCACTAACCAACACATCCCAGAACAGTAAGGGGCAATTTAGCATAATCAATGCACCTAACACACGCATCTTTGGAGTATGAGGGAAACACAGAGGAAACTCACACAGACACAGGGAGAACATATAACCTCTATAGATAGAGTGACCCAAGCCAGGAAATCGAACCCAGGTCCCTGGAGCAGTGAGGCATCAGTGCCAACCACTGTGCCAACCTGATACTTCCATCCAGATACTTTACCAGCATAAAAAATTTACATTCATGTTAAAAATCCTTTCAATACAATTATGATCAAATCCAACTGAGACCATTAAAAGACAATTTGAGTGCAGCAAGCATCAGAAATGCTTGCTGCCGCAAATAATTACTACTACTTAGTTTTTGTCATTTAATTCAATAATCCAAATGACAAAACTCCATGAAATGGACATTTCAAAACCACAAATAATTGCCCCAATATCCTTTTTCTCTTCAGACCTTCTGTCCCAGATAGGACTCCATTTCATTTGAATCTGCAAATTACGATTCTGCCACTGTCAAAACACATGCTTCTAACCAAAGTCTTGAAGAAAATTCTTGATAATAGCAGCATTATTGCGGTAGATGGTCTCCCATTTTCATAAATTTGTTATCCCTATACCCCATCCCCACATTTGCTTCAGAACTGCCTCTGCCTCTACTTCCTTCTCCTTTAAGCCTAAAATCACTTTCTTTCACTAAGATCTTGTTCATTACTCCTGACATCACTTTCGACAAAAGGATTGCCAGGAAGGTATGGCATAAGAACATAAGAAATAGGAGCAGGAGTAGGCCATCTAGCCCTTTGAGCCTGCCCCGCCATTCAATAAGGTCATGGCTGATCTGAAGTGGATCAGTTCCACTTTCCCACCTGCTCCCCATAATCCTTAATTCCCTTGTCTATCAGAAAATGGATAGACAAATGGAAAAGATGAGGAAATCTTACTTAAATTCTTTGCAGGATCATCTTTCAGAAACTATGCTGGACTCATTTACCGCAACAGAAACTGCGTTCTTAGAATTTTCATGTTTCTCCCACTAACTGCTGCTGCAGAGTCGGTGAAAGTGAGTACATGTGAGGGAGGGCCTTAAATGGAGAGTTAGAAAGATAGAAGTCTTTTTTTAGGAAAGAAATAGGGGAATGGGACTTAGTACGTTATAGGACAAGAATAATAACAAATTTATGGAGATGGGAGGCTAAGACAATAGGACTGCCATTAGGGAAAGTTTTCTTCATAAAATATGCATCCCAAACCAAAATTGAGAGAGTGGCAGAATGCTAAATAGAGAGCAATTCAAATAGTCACATGGGAAATGTATCTAGATCTGTGATACAGCCAGGCTCTTTGACCTAACTCGTCCAGTTTAGGTTTTCTAAACTGAACTAGTCCCATATGCTTGTATTTGGTCCTTATCCCTCTAAACCTTTCCAATCCATGCCCAAATGTATTTTTAAATGTTGTAATTGTACATGCCTCTATCACCTCATTCTATACAGGCACTACCCTCTGTACAAAGGAGTTGCCCCTCACATCCCTTAGAAATCTTTCCCTTTCACCTTAAGTCTGTGCCCTCTAGTTTTGGGCTTACGTAGTCTGGTGAAAAGACCTTGGCTATTCATCTTTTCTATTGTCTTCGGGGAGTAAAATGAGGTTGGGGCATTTTCATACAAAAATAAATGAACATTTTTCATGTATTTGGAAAAAACTAAGTTGATAAAAACAAGACTGATTCACCACAAAAAAAATTAAAAGAACACTAATGATTTAATGTACTCCGATGGGATGAGTAGGCTCTACTCAATCCTCTTGAGAATTGGATTTCAAACAATACTGTGAGATTTGTTTCACTACAGTCTGCATTTTCAACATCACTGCAGTATTAGAGTTCAAAAACATTTCATTCGCTGTGCTCCTATATTATGCATGGATTAGGCATTGCATGAGGTTATCTTTGTAATTCATTTTCTTCCTGTGCCATTTCCATCACCAAGGGGAGCAGGACGCAGCCAATTTGTAAATCTCTTTAGCTTGCATTCCAATCAATTTGAGGAGAATTAGCATCGATCCCACGAAGTCCTATTTAGTTAATGTTAAGCAGACGATGCCAGGCACAACTGCCATTTATCAAACACTAGAAATATTTCCAGCTGCTTCAAAGAACTGATATAATTCAAGCTAAAAACAAGGTTTGACAGCTTGCTTTGCAAGTGGTTAGAACCTTGAATACCACAATAAATACAAGAGGAGTGCACCTTGGCAAGCGTATGCACTGATGATATTGGACTTTTTCCTTAAAAAATCCAATCCCTCCTTCTCATGGATCCCTAACTGTAGAAAACTTATACTCCTTGAACGTTAGTACTTACCAGGTACTCAATTCCTGTTATCGTGCGGTTCGCGTGTCTCATCGAGTAGGCAAGTCTGAAAATTCCATCACTGGTTTCACCATTACCGTAGAAACCAACAGCAATGCCCGCACTGAAAAGACAAGAAATCCCATTACGATAAAATCTGTGCAGTTCATCAATTTCTCCAGATATGAATTCATTATTTGTATTAAAAATAGTACACAAAAAGATAATCTGACTAAAGTACCCATCTCTTTAGAGGCTTAGAGGAATCCCAATGCTATTGGGAGATAAAGGAACACAGTACACATTGGCAATGTGATTAGAAACGTAGTAGCAAAAGGTTATACTTCATATATAATTACACTTGTATTCAAATACACTTTGTAAATGTATGAACAGTAGTAGGCCATTGCATCCATCCAGCCTGCATTGCCATTCAATCAAATTATGACTGATCATCTGCCTCAACACCACCTTCCCCATATCTCTTGATGTCATTAGTTTTCACTAATGTATTCGTGTGTGTCTTGGACAGACTCAATGACTGAGCTTCTACAGCCCTCCGTGGTAGAGAATTCCAAAGATTCACCACCCTCTGAATGAAAAAAAACCCTCTTCATCTCAGTCTTCAAAGACCAACCCTTATCCTGAGATTATGAGGTTTTAGAGCCACCAATAAGAAGTCTTCCAACACCAGGTTTATTTGGTAGCAAAAGCCACGAGCTTTCAGAGCACTTGCTGCTCCTTTGTCAGGTGAGTGGGAGTTCTAATCACAAACAGGGCAGGTAAA
Source organism: Sphyrna mokarran (assembly GCA_024679065.1). Classification (NCBI taxonomy): domain Eukaryota; kingdom Metazoa; phylum Chordata; class Chondrichthyes; order Carcharhiniformes; family Carcharhinidae; genus Sphyrna; species Sphyrna mokarran. The sequence goes on from JAGIQG010000018.1 coordinate 8,649,490, forward strand.
GACAAACTCAATTTACAAAATAATGGTTGGAATGTGAGTCTCTACAGCTAATCAAGTGTTAAAAATACAGATAATGTGAGTGGAGAGGAGGTTAAGCACAGATTAAAGAGATATGTATTATCTCTAGACAGGACAGTTAGTGAGATTTTGCAAGTCCAGGTGGGGATTACAGATAGTGTGATCCAGGTTGAGGATGCCCTCGTGTGTGCAGAACTTGACTAGCAGTCTCTGCTCAGCAACTCTGCGCTGTCATATATCATAAAGGCCGCCTTGGAAAACGCTTATCCCGAAGATCAGAGATCGATTGCCTGTGACCGCTGAAGCGTTCCCCAACAGGAATAGAACACTCTTGCCTGGTGATTGTCGAGCAGTGTTCATTCATCTGTTGTCGTAGCATCTCCAATGGTCTCCCCAATGTACGATGCTTCAGGGCATCCTTTTCTGCAGCGTATCAGGTAGACAATATTGGCTGAGTTGCAAGAGTATGCACTGTATACCTTGTGGATGGTGTTCTCATGTGTGATGATGGCATCTGTGTTGATGATCCAGCACATCTTGCAGCAGTTGCTATGGCAGGGTTGTGTGGTGTCATGGCCACTTCTCCTGAAGAATGTCTATAGCAAGTTACCCAACGGTCTGTTTGAGGTTGTGCAGTTATTTGAAGGCAAGTAGTGGGGGTGTGGGGAGACATTCACCTTCAATGACATTTTGAAGGCTCCAGAGAAGATGTTGTAGCTTCTCCACTCAGGGGACGCGCTGGATGGCGAAGAGTACTCTGTCCACCATGTCCTGAGTTTGTCTTCCAAGGAGGTTGGTGCAGTTTTTTGCTGTGACGCGTTGGAATTATCGAACGATGAGTTGAGCCCATATCTTGTTCTTATGAGGGCATCTTTCAGCATCTGAAGAGGTCTGCTGCAATCCTCCTCATCTGAGTAGGTCCTGTGTATACAGACGGCTTGTCTGGAGGGAGATGGCTTCTTTAACGTGTTTTGGGTGTAAGCCGGAGAAGTGGAGCAGCGCGAGGTCATCTGTGGGCTTGCAGTACAATGAGGTGCTGAGATGGCTGCCCTTGATGGAGATGCATGTGTCCAAGAATGCAACTGATTCAGGAGTATAGTCCACGGTGAGTCTGATGATGTGATGGAACTTGCTGGTGTCATCACCTTGTTGTTTGTGATTGTTCACCGTAAGTCCAAAGGAAGAAAATGTCATCCATATGTCTAGTGTATAGCATCAGTCGAAGGTCCTGTGTGGTGAAGAAGCCTTGTTTGAACCAACGTTGTCTACCTGAGACACTGCAGAAAAGAATGTCCTGAAGTATGGTGCAATGGAGAGACCATGCAGATGTTACAACAGTGAATGAATGACCACCACTCAGTTACTCTATAACAACACAAGACTGTTCTCTGTTTGTTGGGGAACACTTCATTGGTCACAGGCATTCGGCCTCTGATCTTCAGATAAGCGCTCTCCAAGGTGACCTTCACGATACACGACATCGCAGAGTTGCTGAGCAGAGACTGATAGCCAAATTTGGCACATGAGGACGGCCTCAACTGGGATTTTGGGTTCATGTCACCCTGCCTATAACCCTCACGACTTGCCTGGACTTGCAAAATCTCACTAACTGTCCTGTCTGGAGACAATACATATCTCTTTAATCTGTACTTAACCCTCTCTCCACTCACATTGTCTGTATCTTTAAGACTTGATTGGAATGCGCTTTTTTTTATATCTAATCATTATTCTATAAATTGAGTTTTTTGTCTTTGTATGCCCTGTTTGTAATTAGAATTTCTACTCACCTGACGAAGGAGTAGCCAGTGCGCCAAAAATTAGTGGTTTTTTTGCTACCAAAAAACCTGTTGGACTTCAATCTGGTATTATGAGACTTCTTACTGTGTTTACCCCAGTACAATGCCGGCATCTCCACATCACATTTAGAGCCACCAGCCAGAGGAAATTAGCTAATCTATATATACCCTGTCACATCGTGTAAACATTCTGTAAGTTTCAATGAGATCACCCCTCATCCTTCGAAATACTGACCCCGTTTCTCCAATTTCTCCTCATAAAACAATCTTGCCACATGGGATTTAATAGGATTGAGAGTTATAGATAGGGTAGCCTAGTAGGTAGGGATATGATTGCTTGATTTTCCTAGCCATTAAACAAATCCAATATAATCGGTTTTACAGCCCCGTTAAAGTTCAGAACTTTCAGTGAATATTCTTTTAACACACAAGCAGACATAACAGATCAGTATTATTTGGGTTACAAACCATAATATTTGAGATTACAGTGAATTACATACAGATATGCTAAAATCTCAGCCAAAGTCACAAAAGTATATAATCATACAATAATCGCAGCAAATTCAAAGGTTCAAGCACTTTGACTTGTCCCACAGCATTGTCCCAGGGCAGAGAGGTGGTAGACAAATGCAAGGAGTTATGCTGAATTTATGCGTCACTAATTTAGCCTCAACTAAAGTACTGCAACTAGATTCGGACACCCTACTTGAGGAAAGGTCTAAAGGCATTAGAGGGAGGTCCAGAAAAGATTCACAAGAATGGTTCCAGAGATGGAAAAAACTTCACTTAAGATGACAGACTGGAAATTAGAACTGTTTTCCTGCGAGAAAAGAAGATTGAGAAGAGATTTAATAAAGGCATTCTATATCATGAGGGATGTGGACAGAGCAAAAATTGTTCCTATTCACAAAAAGATCAAAAACATGATACTCAAATGTGCAGGTTAGGTTGATTGGCCATGCTAAGTTACCCTTTCGTGTCAGGGGGATTAGCAGGGTAAATATCTGAGGTTACAGAAATAGGGCCTTGAAAGGATTGTCAGTGGGCGGGCTTGATGCGTCGAATGGCCTCCATCTGCACCGCAGGAATTCTATGATGGCACAGATTCAAAGTAAGAGCTGGAGTGATCTCAGGACTTTTTACGCAGTGATTAGGGTTTGAAAGGCATTACCTGAGAGTTTTCATTGACATCATCATAGAATCCCCAGAGCAGGAGGTGGCCATTCGACCACTGGGTCTCCGCTAACCACAATCCCAATCAGGACCTATCCCTGTAACCCCACTAATCCTCCTGACACTAGAGTCAATTTAGCATGGCCAATCAATCTAACACGCAAAGAACAAAGAACAACACAGCACGGGAAACAGGCCCTTCGGCCCAACGAGCCCACGCCGCCATCCTAACGTCTTAATGACATATAGAGACCAATATAGGGACAATTTGTTACCCATATCTTTAGACTGCGGGAGGAAACCCATGCAGACACAGGGAGAATGTGCAAGCTCCACACAGACAGTGACCCGAGTATGGAATTGAACATGGGTCCCTGATGCTGTGAAACTACAGCAGGATCAAGTGAAGTATTTAAAAGGAAATTAGACTGTTACCTGAAAAGGAAGAATATGGAGAGGAGGTGGGAGTGTGGTAGTGGGCGAATTGCTCATTTGGAGAGCTGACGCAGACTTGAAGGCCTCCTCTGCAATCTAACAATTCCATGATAAATGCAAACTTTCACCTATCTATTCTAACTTGTGTGGCACAGTCCATCCAATTGTTAATGCTTAATAAACACAGATTCAGTAAAACATCACATAGTTCCAAGAAATCCTAATTTTCATATTTAATAAGACATGTAGTTAGCTTCAGTTACTGCCAGGTTCCAGATGTTGAAAGTTTTAATGACTCCAAATTCCAATTAAGTTGCAAACCTTGTCCACTAAGGACTTATTTAAATTGAATACCAGTTTTATTTTTTTATTGCGAATCACTTGGTGACCTCAAAGTTGGAAAATGAGAGGCAAGGTGTTTTGAAAAGTCAGATGCTGTATTGTCCTTGCAATTGAATATAACGAGATTCATTCGCTCTTGCTTACGCTACAGCTGCGCATGGGAGCATTTCATAAATATCCGATGGCTACAGAATCTTTATACCAGATGGTTTCCTGTGTTCTATTCTGAAACACTAAAATAAAAATCGCAAACTTGGAAATCTGTTCCAGCCTTACGTAACTGAACAATGCTGACAATTTTCTTTGTCCAAATTACTGGCTAAGGACTTTGAATAAAACCTCGCAGAATGCAGACCATCGAAACAGGCCATTCACCCTAAATAGGTTCTGGGAGCATTTATGCTCCACACAAGCTTCCGACTTTCTCGCAATGCCTGTGTGTGTCTCGCTCTCTCCCTCTCACATTAATCCTCACTTTTAATGTCATTATCTTCACCTACTCCATATGGCAGAGTTCTATATCCCAGCCTCTTCATGCAATTAAATTCCTTCTGAATTCTGTGTGTGATCTATTAGTGACCATCTTATTGTTACAGTCAGGGGAAATGGGATAGGTTTTAAAAACAAAGAGCATCATATTTATTGCTTTAACCCAGTCTAATTAAATTGCTCCAAATCTCAAACACTTGCACACTTTAAGCTCACACATAAATAGATCACAGAGTGGGAGGAAAGATTAAACAATTTCAACTCCAATTAAGTTAAACTGGTTCAAGAATCCTGAAGGTTGAAGACGTGGCTGGCATCAGGCTGACCAAGACAACCCTCCAAGATTTGGAATCAAGTGTAAGGTGGGAGGGGCAGTGTTATATTTCCCAATGGAGACAGCAATCCTTGGCTGCAAAGGGGTGTGAAATTTTGCAATTTGGATACAGACAAGGCGTGGGTAGGGACAGACCAAGAAAGGGAAGGGAGAGCAGGGGGTGGGAAACAGGCAGCACAAGAAACACACAGACAGACAGCAGGAGAGG